>JARQOD010000004.1:85566409-85591642 GCA_033576555.1 Oophaga sylvatica | reverse complement strand
AACAACAAAAAAAAAAACTAACAGAGATCTGCAGTAATACTTGCAATGATAAAGGTTTTACCCCCAGGGCCTGTTTTCACTTCCCCGAATAAATCTTCAAAAAAATCTCTCAATTTTCCCCCCCTTTTAGCCCCTAAAAGACCCTTTTTGTAATCCCCAAACTTTCCCTAACCTCCCTTTCATTTCCCCTTTTAAAACCACCTAACCTACATTACCTTTATTAGCTCTTTTGGTGCAATGGAAAAAGGGGGGCGCCGGCGGCAAAAAAATTTCCCTATTGCAAAAAGGGGCCAGCCAATGGGGGTTAAAACACACCAAGATGACGCCGCTTTAAACTTTTTTGGGGCAAGCCTTTCCAAAAGTTCATTGGCTGCAAAAAAGCCCCAAAAAATGGGTGGTCTCTCGAAATACCGGGGTGAATGCAAATTATCCCCGAGAAACGTTTCCCAAAATAAAAAACTATTAAAGTGATGACAATAGTGCCGAAGTATTTGTGCATTTTTTTTTTAAAAAATTTTTGGGGGGCTTGTGACATTATTTTCAACGGGGATTCACTGTAAAATATTCAGTGTTTTGTTATCTTCACCCCCCCTCCCTTTTTAAATTTTTGGGCTTAAAATTTACTGCAGTTGGCGTGAAATGTCGGGTTTCCCTTTTTGAAAAGGGTTTGTGTCAAAATCGGAAGCACCGCAACCAAAAAAATCGCAAATGCTGTGTTTTTTTTTCCTAACCCTTTTAGAGGGGGGAAAAAATTTTGAAGAGACCCTTTCCCCTTTTTAAAATCACATTTTTAGAGTAAAATCCCTTTTTTTCTCACACTGCACTCCTCCGATTATGCCCTTTGGAACCCCCCTTGTAGCCAATGTGGTCCTCTCTCCCCGTGGCATAAGTCCTAGGCCACACAGTCTTTCTTTTCTTGAGATTTTGAAACTTTATGATGGGGGGCCCCTTTTCTTTCTCACGTAAATTTAATTCTTATGATCACAGACCCCCTCCCCTTTTGGGAAAGTTTAAGTCCCTAGGTTTAGCTGAATCCTCCTTTTTTCCCCTTTTTCCCCTTCACCCCCCCAAAGGGGTTTGGGTTTCTTTTTAAAGCCCGGGGGCTTTTTTTCAATTCTGCCACTGTCCTTTTGGGGTTTAATAACTCCGAACGCTCAAGGGGTCTTGCGATTTAGTTTGGTTTTCTCGTGCTATTGTTTTTACTTTAAGGGGTTTAAAATTTCTTCCAATAACTGCGTTTTTTTTTGGAAAAAAAAGAAAAAAAGGCAAAATTTTGAAAATTTAAAAAATTTAAAAATTTTTTTAATTTTTTTTCCCCTTTAAAAAACAAGAAATAAAACAAAAAAATTTTTTAAAAAAAAACATTTCCCACTGCTACTTTACACAAAACTTTTTGGAATAAAAATTTTTTTTTTTTATTTTTTTTTAAAAAAGGTTTTTTAAAAATGACCAGCTTTTCTCATTTTACAAAAAAAATTTACAAAGCCTTTTTTTTGGGGGCCACCTCACATTTAAAGTCATTTTTGGGGTTTACATACAAAAATACCCAAAAGGCCCACCACCCCAAAAAATTTGCCCCCCAAAAGGTCCAAAACCACTTTCAAAATTTTTATTAACCCTTCGGGTGCTTCAAAACTAAAGCAAGGGGAAGGAAAAATGAAATTTAACTTTTTAGCCCAAAAATGTCTTTTACAAATTTTTTTTTTTTTTCAAAAGGGGTAAAAGGAAAAAATTTGGCAGTAAGGTTGTTATGAAAATTTTTTCCCCGAGTACCCAAAAAACCCCCCTATTGGGGAAAAAAACCCCAAATTTGGGCACACGGCCCAGCTCGTAAGGAAGGGGCGCCGTTTGACTTTTTTTTAAACTAAAAAAGGCTGGAGTTGAATTGGACGCCTTTCGCTTGGGGGAAACCCTGACCCCTAAAAAGTGGAAAACCCCCCACAAAGTACACCATTTTGGAAACTAACCCCAAAGGTTAAATTTCAAAACTGTTTTTTGGGGCCCTTTTAACCCCCAATGTTTCAAAAAAATTTTTTAAAAAACCGGGTGTGAAAAAAAAAAAAAAAATTCCACAAAAATGATTTTTTTTTTCCCAAATTTTTTTAAATTTTTCCCCAAAAATTGGGCCCCAAAAAAGTTGCCAAAAATTTTTTCCGAGTACGGGTGAACCCCCCCTTGGGGGGGGGAAAAATGTTTTTTCGCAACCCCGGGGGGGGGTTGGAAAAGGGGAAAGTAAAAGTTTGGAATCGACGTTTGGGGGCATGTTCCTTTGCAAGGGCCCCCCCTTTTACCTAAAAAATGGAAATCCCCCCCCCAAATGACCCCCTTTTTGGGGAAAAAAAAACCCCCAAGAAATTACTAGTCTTTGGTGACAAATTTTAACCCCAATGCCCTTTACCAATTTTAAAACCCCCGGGGGGGAAAATAAAAAAAACCCATTTTTTTTTTCCCAAAAAAAATTTTTTTTTAGTCACAAAAATTTTTTAAAATTTTTTAAGGGTATCAAAAAAATTTTGGGGGACATAAGTTGTTGTCCAATTTTCCCCGAGTACCGTGCCCCCCATTGGGGGGGGGAAAACCCCCGTTTGGGGGGAAAGGCAACTCGGAAAGGGGAAAAGGGGGACCATTTGACTTTTTCCCAAAACCAAAAAATTTGGGTGGAATTTTGGAAATTTGGGGGCCATGGCTTTTTTGGGCCCCTTTTTGTGCCCCAAAAAGTGGAAACCCCCCCAAATGCCCATTTTGGGGGAACCCAGACCCCAAAGGGGGAAAAACTAGATCTTTTTGGGGCAATTTGAAAACCCCCCGTGCTTTAACCAAAATTTTTTAAAGTAACCTAAAATTTAAAAATCTTTTTTTTCCCAAAAATTTTCTTTTTCCCCCCAAAATTTTTTTTTTTCCAAGGGGGGGAACAAAAAAAACCCAAAAATTATTTTTTCAATTTGTCCTGATACACTGATACCCCAATGTTGGGGTATACCACTGTTGGGGGGATGGCAGAGTTGGGGAAGGGGAAAAGGGGGGCCGTCTCACTTTTTCAAAGCGAATTGGCTGGACCCATGTCGGTTTTTTGGGAAACTCCCCATCGCCCCCAAAAGGGAAACCCCCCCCCAAAAGACAAAACCTTTTGGAAAAAGACCCTCAAGGGAAATTATCAAAAGTTGGTGAGAACTTTTTAACCCCCAGTGTTTTTTTAAAGTTATAACGACAGCCCCCTTTAAAAAAAAAAACCCTTTTTTTTTTTTTTTAAAAAAAGATTTTTTTTGGGCCCCCCAAAAAATTTTTTTTTTCAAGGGTAACAAAAAAAAATTTTGGGAAACCCCAAAAAAAAGTTGTCCAAATTTTCCTGAATTTCGTGATACCCAAATATTAAGGGGAAAAATACTGAAAGGGTCCCCGTCAGGGTAGGAAGGGAAAAGGACGCTTTGGGGCAGACTTTTTGGGAAAGGTTGGGGGGGGGATTCGCTTTGGGAGCCCCTGTGCCCAAAAACCCCCGGGAAAACCCCCCCAATGACCCCCATTTTGGGGAAAAAATTTCCCCACAAGGAACTTTTTAGTTTGGGGGGCCTTTTAAACCCCCAAGTGCTTCACAGAAAAATTTTTTAAAGCACAGCCCCTAAAAAAAAAAAATCCTTTTTTTTTTTTCAAAAAATTTTATTTTCGCCCCCATTTTTTTTTTCCCAAGGGAAAACAAAGAATGGACAAATTTCCATAACCTTGGGGTCCGGGTACGCGAACCCAAGGGGGATAAACACTGTTTGGGCGGAAAAATCAGAAGTAAGGGGAACACCTTTATTTTCAACCGAATTGGGGGGTTTGAGTCAAAACGCCATGTCACTTTGGGGAACCCCCTAGTCCAAACAGGAAACCCCCTGTTTTGAGTTCCCCTCGCAGGGGGATCTCGAACCACCCGCGGGGGTCCCCATCCCCGGCCGCATGGGCGTCAAGGACGTCTTCCCGGGGCGTCTTCCCCACCCCAAAAGGGGGCATGACTGCGCTCCCTTTTCCGGGATCTGCTTTTGTGGCCTTTCGGGACAACGTTTGGGAAAAAAGTCCTGTTTTTCCCTTTGAGGCCGGTGGATCTTCATGGAAAGGGGGTACATGCTCTTTCGCCCCTTTGGGGCCCCCAAAAGGGCCCTGTTACTAAACCCAAACAGGTTCTCTTGGGGTCCTTTTCCTGAAGCCCCTGTGCTGTTGCAAAAAAGGGGGTTAGCATGGCGGGCCCCTGCGCAAAATAAAACCTTTTATCTTGCCCAGTGTGGTCATGCGTGTGTGGGTTGGGCCCCGCTGAAATAAGCCACTAAAAACCCCATTTTGGAGGGTTTAGTGTGCTATGGTCAGGGTGGTGCCCAGATCCCGTAAAGCAAACGGTGAGGAGTTTGATTCCGAAATTTGGGGTTTCGTTCAACGCCAAATTGCGGGGACTCCCGGAGGGAAATTTGCGCAGACCCCGTTTTATCCGCTTAAATTTAAACCGGGCCTGAGAGCCGACGGGCCGGTTTTGTTCCCCACGGCTCTTGACAACAGGTTTGCCCGCCTAACACCCCTAGGTTTACTTTGCGGGTCATGAAACAAGTGATTCGCAATACCCATATAGCACTGGGGCCCCCTTCGCCGTGAAAACAGAGTTCCATTTTTTGAAATGCGCAAAGGGTTTATTTTGCGACTCCGGGAAAAAATTCGCTCTTTCTCATCTTACTACACAGCTTTGTTCAGGTGGACCCCGGGGCCCAACGCACCCCCACTTTATATTTTTGGGGCGTTCCCAACCCTAACAAAAATTTTGCGCCAGGTCTGGCTATAAAAAAGGGGGACAAAGCGTCTTGCAGAAAACCACCTAAGGGTAGGTTGGGGGGGGTTGAGAGCAAACCTCAGCTGGGATGTTACCGCGGGGGCTGTTCAGCTGCAGCGGGCTGCGCCATTTGCCCTGCCACCTCTGCCCCACATTACCCCCCCCCCCGTTTGAAATTTTTTCCGGGGTAGAGCAATTTGGGGGGTTCGTGAGTCAGTGTCTTAAATCCGAGCTTTTGGCTGCACGTTTTTCCCCCGATCGGACAAAGGGGGGTTTTTTATTTTTTCTACCTCGGCAGAGCGGGAGGGGGGCAACCCCCGCTGGGGACGCGATATGGGTGGTGCAGAGGCCCCGTTTTTTGGAGCCTTAAAAAGGTTTTTTGCCCCGTCACCCCATACGGGCCCACAACGCTGGCATTACACTTTTGTCTTTGGGGCAGTCATTTTTTTCCCCCCATTTCGGCTCTGCGCTACTAGATTGGTCTGATAAAGTTTTTATTCCTATTAGGCGGGGACGGCGCCTGTTAAAACCTTTGGTACCAGGGGAAATTTCCCCCAATGGGAAATTTCTCCAACTACCCCATTGCCCCCCTTTTTTTACGAGCGGGGTTGGAGGGGGCCCATGTAGGCAAGGTTTTGTTGCCCCCTTTCCAAACCCCAATTCCCGTTGGTGCCGAACCTCAAAGGCACAGAAGCTCAGCAGGACCTAAGTTGGGTCCGCCGAGACCCGGGGGTTTGTAACCTTGTCACAGCAGAACTACCCCAACGATCCACAGCGATGGGGGAAGCGATCGCGTCTAGGGGCCCCTGGGGGGTTCACTAGAGACAGGGGATTTTCCTCCAAGATAAATTTAAGGGACAACCTTTGGGGATTCCAATTTCACCCCGACCTTTGCTGGACTCAGGAGCGAGGGAATTTTTCATGCCCGCTTTGCTCCCTCATGAAAAATACCTCGGGGCGCTTGACAAACTGACTTTGGGGTGTGAATGGGTGTCTTCCCCCAAAAAATTACACCCAGCGTCCCTTTTGTTGTCTTTCCCCCCACGGATTTTTTCCCTACCGTCCTTCCCCCGGGGGAAAAACCCGATCCTATAGTATATGCTCCTTTTCCCCCCCACATATAGAGTGTTTCGGTGGAACTGGGTTGGGTGATGCATGTACAGGCAGATGTTCAGAATTGCTTTCGGTTTTTTCCCCCTACGTTTTCCCCAGATCTTACTCCATTCCCCCCAAGAAAAACGGTCTATCAACGTGTTTCCAAAAGGGCCGGGGACTTTCCCCCACGCCCCAACTTCCTACGACCTTTGCCTCGCAAAACCCCTCGGGAAGGGCTATCCCCCCCTCTTCCAAACAGAGGCCATTCCAAATTTTCGGGGAACCTAAAAGGGGGGTTTTTTTTGGAATTTTTTTCCCCGGGCGGGGCGGGTTTTTCTTCGTGCAGAAGAAAAAGGAAAAAACTCCGTGATTGTTTACAGGGGTCTTAACGCCATCACCTTTTAAAAAAATCCCCGTTGCCCCTGACCTGATATTTATCTTGGGGGCAAGGGTATTCACTAAAAAAATCTGCGCGTGCTTATAACCGATTCGAAAACGTGGGGGGACAAGGGAAGGGCTTTTAATACCCGGATGGCATTCGAAATCTGGGGCCCCTTTGGGTCTTAATGCTCCCCCCTTTTCCAAGATTTGTCATGACACTTCCGGGATATCCTCCACCCGGTCGTATCTATTGGATTTTAATCTCTTCTCCCAGATTTTACCCCCACCGGGGGATTTCAGTCTTCGACCTCCACGGCAATTCCCTTTACCAAAGTTGGAAAATGTGTTTTTGAGCAGGAGCCCTTTACCTTTCCGGGCATTCATCTCCCCCCGGGGGCTAGGACCGCCAAAAAACGGGGTGTGGACTGGCAAAAAACCCCCTCTCAAAAAGGGGGTGCAGCGTTTTGGGGGTTCTTTTAAAATACCCCATTTTTATTCCCCCTTTTCAATTTTGGGGCTCCAGTGTTCCCTTTTAAAAAAAGGGGCAATCCCAAATTGGGTCTAAGAGGCCCCAAAGGGGCCTTACTCTATTAAGTCTCTTTTCGCTAAGCTCCCATCCTCATGCCCCATGTTGAAACCATTTTTTGGAGGGGAAAAGCCCGCCGTGGTGCTGGGCAGTCCTTTCCAAAAAGGGGCCAAGGTCGGAAACATCCTGCTTCTTTTCCCAAAGACCTTCACCCCAGCAAAGAATTTTTCCAAACGGGACGGGGGTTTTCTAAAAAAAATTTTGGGCCTTTTCGGGGGGAGAAAACGTTGGGGGGGGCTCGCTTTCCCTTCCAATCTTCAGGGGTCACAAAAACCGGTAACTTCGACAGCCCGCGGCTTAATTCTCCCAACCAGATGGCCTTGTTTTTTCCCCCTTTTTTTTCACCTGCATTTCCCTCGGAGAGAAGAATTTTTGTCCGACCCTCTCTCCTTGTGGTTCCCCGGGGAGGAGGTGGAGGAGCCTGTTTTTGTCCCCCCAGGAGCCTAAACAGTGGGCCCCTTTTTTGCTAAGTCTTCCCCCGGCAAGTTTTTTTCCACTAATTTGCGACCGGAGGGGCTCCTGGGGGCATTTTCCCGGGGGGGACACTTTGGGCAAAAGGACATCTGAATTGGGGGAGAAAATGGGGCCCAAAAGGGCCGGATGTTGGGTATGTTCGGGGGTGTCCCGCCCAAAAAAAGTCTCCACGAAAAAGCCACGGTTACTTTACCCTTTCCGGTGGGAACAGGCCCTGGAGAGGGGGTTTGGGGTGGACTTTGGTGGTTTTCCCAAGTTGGGGGGTTTCACCCTTTGGGTAACACCGACCTTTTTTTTTTAAAAAGGTGCATCTGTGCCACTACCCCGGGTTTCCTTCGCAGGGGCAGGCAGCGTTTTTGTTGGACATTTCCGTTTTCACGCATCCGGGGCAAGTGCATGACCGAGGGCCCCTTTTCGTCTCGGTTTTTGGGGGGAGCTTTTTCGTTACTCGTAATTTAGTTAAATCTCTTTCAGCGTACCACCTGGACGAAGGGGGTTTGGGGGGGGGGGGGCCAACCAAACCTTTCCCTATTAAAGACATTTTGGGCTCCCCGGCAGGATCGGGCATCCTTGTACCAGGTGAGTTTGCATTAAACAATGCTGTGGCTGTTCCCCCGGACAGCCCCATTTTCCCCCTGAACAAAATCAGACGCGGGGACCAGTCCCCTTCCCGGTTTTTTCCCCCGATTCCCGGGGGGGAGACTGGGGAGGCACGGGAAAGGGACCCACGAGGGGCCATTCAGGCCTCCAAAGAGGGAAGGCTTCGGCCAAGCCCAACGCGCCCCGCTCCTACATTTTTTCCTGGGGGTTTGGTGTGGCTCTCCGCCCGAAAACATCAGGCTGCGAGTTGAGTCCACTAAGTTGGCACCCCGCTACCTGGGTCCTTTCAAGGTCCTCGAGCAGGTTAACCCTGTGGTATACCGTTTAGCTCTTCCACCACGCCTGGGTACCCTCCGACACCTTTCACGTGCCCTCCTGAAACCCGTGCTCATGCCCCGGGTTTTCTGAGTCATCTGCCGGGACATCGGGTTCATCTGCGGATGACCATGAGGTGAACGCCATCGTGGGGTTAAAGGTGGTACGGGGCAAAAAGTTTTATTTGGTGGACTGGAGGGGCTATGGGCCTGAGGATAGGTTCTTGGGAGCCTGCCGAGCATGTTCACGCTCCGCAGCTCATCGCTGCATTTGAACGCAGCGAGGCCCAGAGAAGGGGGGGCCCTAGGAGGGGGGGTAATGTTAGGGTTCGAGTTCCCGCTCCAACACAAGGGGAGTCTCGAACCAGTGACGCTGCGGTTTCCATTCATCTCCGGCCGCAGTGGAGCCTGCTCAGCAGAGACGTCTTCCAGGCGTCTTGCCCACTCCACTACTGGGCAGTGACTTGCTGCTGCCTTTCCTGGATCTGCTATTGTGGCCAGTTCTGGAGCAGACGTCTTTGGGATAAAGTCCTGCATTTCCCTTCTGAGCATGCCCAGAGTGAGATCTCTCATTGGAGATCAGGGGTCACATGCTCAGGTATTGCAGCAGCTCCTATTGGCCCGCCAGGAAGGCCCTGTTACTACTAGTCTTCTGAACAGGTTCTCATTGGTCCTTGTTCCTGGAAGGTCCTGTAGCTGTTGCTATAAAAGGGTAGCATGGCTGGGCCGCCATGCGCTAATATCAACCATTGTATGCTATGCGCCAGTGTGGTCATGCGTGTGTGTGGTTAGGGACCCGGCTGAAATAAGCCACTAAGAATACCGACTTAATCGGTGAGGAGTTTAGTGTGCTAGCTGGTCAGGGTCGTGTCCTAGATGCCCTAGATTACCGGCATAACCGGTGAGAGTTTTGATTGCCGTATTCAGGGTCTGGCATTCAGACGCCATAGATTGCGGGTGACTCCCGCGAGGACATTAGCGCATGACCACGTATTATGCTCGCTTAGCAATTAAACCGTGTGCCTGAGAGCCTGACAGGACACGGTGTTTGTTTCTCAGCGGCTCGTGACGTAACAGGGTTCGCTCTCGACGCTAGACAGCGCCCTAGCGTTTTACTTTGCGGCTCACTGAAGCTAAGTGAGTTCGCACATATCGCCATATAGCACTGTGGCATCCCGTTAGCGGCTCTGTGAATTAACAGAGTCTGCACTTACTGCCACAACGCGCTACGGCGTTTATTTTAGCGACTCTGCGGGATAACAAGTTCGCTACTTTCGTCATCTTACTAGCAGCAGCTTTGCTTGCACGGTGGACCCCGGGCTGCGAACGCACCCCTCCACTTTATATATTTGGTGTCGTTCCGCAGACCCTAACACCCCCCAATATTCTAACTCCAACCCTAACCCCAACACACCCCTAACCCTAGTCCCAACCCTAATCCCAACCCTAACCCTAATCCTAACTCTAAACCCTAATCCTAACTTTAGCGCCAACCCTAACCCTAACTTTAGCCGAAACCCTAACCCTAACCCTAATGGGAAAATGGAAATAAATACATTTTTTTTATTTTATTTATTTTTCCCTAACTAAGGGGGTGATAAAGGGGGGTTTGATTTACTATTTATAGCGGGTTTTTTATGATTGGCAGCTGTCATGCTAAAAGACCTTTTTATTGCAAAAAAGTAGTTTTTTGCATCGCCACATTTTGAGAGCTATAATTTTGCATATTTTGGCCCATAGAGTCATTTGAGGTCTTAATTTTTGCGGGACGAGGTGACGCTTTTATTGGTACCATTTTTGAGCACGTGACATTTTTTGATCGCTTTTTATTTCGATTTTTGGGAGGTTAGAATGAACAAAAATCAGCAATTCATGAATTTCTTTTGGTGAGGCGTTTTTATTGTTCCGCGTGTGGTAAAATCGATAAAGCAGTTTTATTCTTCGGGTCAGGATGATTACGGCGATACCTCATTTATATCATTTTTTATGTTTTTGGCGCTTTTATAGAATAAAAATAATTTTATATAAAAATAATTATTTTTGCATCGCTTTATTCTGCGAGCTATAACTTTTTTACTTTTTTGCTGATGATGCTGTGTGATGGCTCGTTTTTTGCGGGACAAGATGACGTTTTCAGCGGTACCATGTTTATTTATATTGGTCTTTTTGATCGCGTGTTATTCCACTTTTGTTCAGCGGTATATGAAAAGCACTGATTTTTTTGCTTCGTTTTTATTTTTATTTTTTAAGGGGTTCACAAAAGGGGTTAACTAGTGGGACAGTTTTATAGAGGGGGGTCGTTACGGACGCGGCGATACCATATATGTGTACTTTTATTGTTTTATTTTTTTTATTTACAATAAGTAATGAATTTATTGGGGAATATTTTTTTTTTTTTTATATTTATTTTGGATTTTTTTTTACACATGTTTATTTTACTTTTTTTTTACTTTTTTACTTTGTCCCAGGGTGGGACATCACTGTATTTCATCAGATCGCTGGTGTGACAGTGTGCACAGCACTCTGTCACACTAGCGATGTGACAGGCAGTGCAGGACGCTTCCTCATGCCTGCTCTCGGCAGGCACTGAGGAAGCCGCCTCCCTCCAGGACCCCAGCGCCATCTTGGATCCGGGTCCTGGGAGGGAGGAAGCCCTCAGAGCAGCGCGATCACATCGCGCTGCTCTGAGGGTCTCAGGGGGCGCGCAGGGAGCCCCCACCCTGCGCGATCCTCCTCTGTGTCCCCCAGTACACCGCGATCATGTTTGATCGCGGTGTGCAAGGGGTTAATGTGCCGGGAGCGGTCCGTGACCGCTCCTGACACACAGTCACGGGTGTCAGCTGTGATAATCAGCTGACACCCGGCGGCGATTAGCTGCGCTCCCTCCGGGAGCGCAGCTAATCGCCTATGACGTACTATCCCGTCCATGGTCAGAATGGCACGGGTTTTATGGACGGGATAGTACGTCTAATGTCAGAGAGGGGTTAAAGTGTATGATCCTATGGTCAGCAAGGTTCTCTCTCTCTTCTTCCCCATATGTGTTTTATACATACAGTATATACAGCTCTGGCAAAAAATAAGAGACCACTTTCAAATGTACAGTTTGTCTGATTTTTCTCTTTATAGGCATATTTTTGAGTAAAATGTAAATTGCTCTTTTAGTCTATAAATTTCTGACAACATGTCTCCGAATTTCCAAGCAATAAATTGTATTTTTTTTCTGACAAAGAAAAATTGTCAAAATTTAAAAATAAAGCCAATGCTTTCAGGCCTCAACTAATGCTAAGAAAACAAGTTCATAATCATTTACAAACAACAATACTAATGTTTTAACTCAGGAAGAGTTCTGAAATCAATATTTTGGGAATAAACAAGATTTTTAAAAACAGCTTTCATGTGTCTTGGCATGCTTGCCACCAGTCTTTCACACTGCTTCTGGCACAAATACTTAAGCAATTCTTCTTTGTTTGATGGCTTGTGACTATCCATCATCCTCTTGATCACATTCCAGAGGTTTTCAATGGGTTCAGGTCAGGAGAATGGGCTGCCCATTACAGAGTTTTTCATGTGGTGGTCTCTTAATTTTGCCAGAGCTGTATGTATATTGTACATTATGCATGTTTGCTATGTACTGTATGCAGTATCTTGTTCACCACGAATTTGGTATCACCATGTAATCACAAACATAAATCAAAATATGGGTTTATTGGGCCGCAATTTGCAATCATCTATTCTTTTTTTTACTATTTCAACAAATAGTATCAAAATCAAGCAAAATTAATTTTTTTTCTTCACCTTACAGTTGCTTTTACATGATCGTGAAAGCACCTGAATAAAATAATGGGACATGTAGTATATGGATGTATACTTAACAATCCCTATGATTTAATGTTATGTTCCAGTATTCCTTAAAGCCAACTGGGAAGAATAATAGATATACAATATTAAGTCAGGTCAAAGATGTCAGTAACAAAGCAGACCAAGGGGGCACAAAACTTGAAATTCTCAAGACTGAATGAAGAAAACAAGTTCTTTAGAGTTTTGTTTCCATGTATGCGCTCTTTACTGCTATTCTATGACCTTTTGGCACTGGAGAACTCTATCAGTTTATGGTCCCTTGAGGTATGACCTTTTTCAATTCTCTCAGTGGGATGAAAGGAATCATTTTCCTCTGTGGATGAGCTTAAACTATATTTATATGAAAAAGCAGGGGCCTTATCCTTAGCTGAAGAAAGTTCACAAAGGTCAAAAGACAGAAAATGCCTGGTTTTGCCTACCTGCGGTGATTAACATTTTCTACAGGTCCTTGCTTTTATTACATTTTTTTCTTTGACAATTTGTTCTTGCCGTTTTTTAAGCTTAGCTTCCATTTGACAGTTCCTAGGAGAAGGTTGTATATTTAATGGAAAGGTTTACCCAGCACAGTTACAGGCTCTGGTTATCAACATTTGTGCCGGAGAAGTTAACCTCCGCTCTGTGGATTGACTCTTCTCATACTATGCTCGGTATAGTAGCTAAGCCATTGCAATGTCAAGCATTGACTATTAAAGGCTCTTTTTTAGCATACAAACAAAACACACTGTATGTAAAGTTTTATTATATATAGTAATTTTAATTATATATATAAAAATATATATACTATTTCAGGTGCTACTCACAAAATTAGAATATCATCAAAAGTTAATTTATTTCAGTTCTTTACTGCAAAAAGTGAAACTCTTGTAAATATAGAGACATTACAAACAGAGTGATCTATTTCAAGTGTTTATTTTTGTTAATGTTGATTGTCTCAATCCATTTTTGGATTGTGGCAGCTCTGTTTCCACTCTGTTTAATAGTAGCTTTTTTCCTTTCAGGACCATTGGAAGTAAATGTCAGTTTTTCCCCACTGGCATCTGGTGTAACTGCAGTGCTGCTGGGTCAGCTGATGTGGGTGGTGACCACTCCCATCATCCTTTAAATGGTCACCTGATGCATCAGATGACTGTTGGTGATAGAGTTTCTCTGGAGATCAGCCGATGTGTGAGGAGCTCTCTGGTGCCAGTGTGTATCAGCTGTTTGAGGTCCTGGTGTCAGATCCTAAATGAGAGGAGTTTGGTGTCCGGCTTCAGTGTAATCTGTGGTGTGGAGCTTGGCAGCGGGATCTGGAAGCTAAGTGTGATGTTTCTTCCATCTCCCTTTACATGTTTGTCATTATATCCTGGTGGGAATATCTGCAGTGTTGAGGCTAGTGCCCCTTGCTGGCCAGTGCACTAGCCAAGGCAGTGTGAGGTGACAATGAGGGACGAGATTCCTGACGGCGTTGGGGGAAGGACCCACTTAGGGCATTAGGGGAGTGCAGGGACAGGCTCAGGTTTGAGCAGGAGGTGACAAATCCTTCATTTCCCTATTGATAGGGCCTTCCTCCCCCCTTTTCCATCCTGTTGTGTTTTGCACCGCCTGCTGACCGAACCCCCTTTGTGCTGCTTAATATCGTGACATTATCACCAACCCTATAATTTTGTCCGGTGAACCCATGGCTTTGCACAACTGATCCAGACCCTCACTGACAAGGTTAAAGAGCTGCAGTGTCAGGTGATGCTGCAGCTACAGCAGTTGCTGGGGTTCTGAGTCTCGGCTCAGATGCAGCCTCAACCAGACCCCGAAATATCTCTCCCTGACTGGTTCTCTGGAGGTAGAGATAAGTTTTTGTATTTAAAGAAGCCTGAAAGCTATATTTCAGGTTTCGCCCTCGTTCTTCAGGTAGCGAGGAACAGCGTGTGAGGATTATAGTCTTCCTTCTCAAGGGTGATTTCCAATCCTGGGCCTTCTCCCTGCTGACTGATTCACCATCTTTGCAGTCGGTGGACGAGTTTTTCGCGGCATTGGTGCTGGTGTATGGGGATCCTGATGGTGTCTCCCTGCCTGAGTCTCGACTCAGTAAAATCAAGCAGGGGGGCAGGCCGGCTGAGGAGTACTGCTCAGAGTTTAGGAGGTGGGCCACTGACGCACAATGGAATGGCCCTGCCTTAGGAGCCATTTTTGTCAGGGTCTGTCACCTAGGCTATAAGATACTCTGGTGCAGCATGCTAATCCTGGGTCTTTGGAAGACACCATGGCTCTTGCTATCCAGGTGGATAGACACCTCAGGGAGAGACATATACCAATCTGCCACCTTTCTAGGGAGGAGAACACATCAGTGCAGACGGACGAAACCAATGCAGGTGGGAGGAGTCTCATCTCAAACAGGGTTGCCTGCGGCTTACAGTGGTATGGGGGCATGTTTCTACTGTGGGCAGACTGGTCAGTTCATCATTGTCTACCCAGCTTGCGCCAAAATACGTTCATCATCTCAAAAGCCGTGTCCCCCTGGTCGTGTGGAGGGAGGCGACCAGGGTGTGTATATTTCCTCCATCTTTTCGTCTCAGTGCATTATCCCTTCTGAAGTTGTGTTTGGCGGGGTAACTGAAATGATACTTGTGCTTGTGCTTGTGGATAGTGGAGCCGGAGTCAATTTGGTGGATTCTCCCATCTTCCTTTAAATGGTCACCTGATGCATCAGATGATTGTTGGTAATAGAGTTTCTCTGGAGACCAGCTGATGTGTGAGAACTGAGGAGCTCTCTGGCGTGTATCAGCTGTTTGAGGTCCTGGTGTCATATCCTACGCTGAGTGAGTTTGGAGTCAGGCATCAGTGTCATCTGTGGTGTGGAGCCAGGCAGTGAGTCTGGAAGCTAAGTGTGGTGTTTTTTCCTCGTCCCATTTGTGTTTGTCACTATCCCCTGTGTGGTACTATCTGAAGTGGTGAGGCTAGCACCCCTTGCCGGCCGGTGCACTTGCCAGGGCAGTGTGAGGTGACAACGAGGGACAAGGTTCCTGATGGCGGTGGGGGAAAGGACCCACTTAGGGCTTTAGGTGGGTGCAGTGACAGGCTCAGGTTTGAGCAGGAGGTGACCATTCCTTCATTTCCCTATTTATAGGGCCTTCCTCCCCCTTTTTAAACCCGTTGTGAGTGTGTTGCGCTGCCTGCTGACCGACTCCCTGTTGGGCCGCTTAATATCGTGACATTGATGATTATGGCTTACAGCCAAAGAAAACTCAAAAGTTATTATCTCAGTAAATTAGAATACTTTATAACACAAGCTTGAAAAATTATTTCAAAATACAAAATGTTGGCCTATTGAAATGTATGTTCAGTAAATGCATTCAATAGTTGGTCGGGGCTCCTTTTGCATCAATTACTGCCTCAATGTGGCGTGGCATGGAGGCAATCAGCCTGTGTCACTGCTGAGGTGTTAAGGAAGCCCAGGTTGCTTTGATAGCAGCTCGTCTGCATTGTTGGGTCTAGTGTCTCTCATCTTCCTCTTGACGATACCCCACAGATTCTCTATGGGGTTAAGGTCAGGCAAATTTGCTGGCTAATCAAGCACAGTGATACTGTTGTTTTAAAACAGGTATTGGTACTTTTGGCAGTGTGGACAGGTGCCAAGTTCTGCTGGAGAATGAAATTTCCATCTCCAAAAAGCTTGTCGGCAGAGGGAAAAATTAAGTGCTCTAAAATTTCCTTGTAGACGGCTGCACTGACTTTGGTCTTGATAAAACACAGTGGACCTACACCAGCAGATGATATAGTATTCCAGACCTATAACCTCATAAAATGACAATGGTCAGAATTGTAAAAATTGGCTTGGTCATTAAGTACCAAATTGGCTCTGTCACTAAGGGGTTAAAAAGGTCCCTTAGTCTATTTTAGTAGGCTCCACAATCATGGGCAAGACTGTTGACTTGACAGATGTCTTGAAGGCAGTCATTGACACAATCTACAAGGAAAGTAAATTTTGCATTTTATTTGGAAATCAAGTTCCCAGTGTCTGGAGGAAGAGTGGAGAGACAGACAATCCAATCTGCTTGAGGTCTAGTGTGAAGTTTCCACAATCAGTGATGGTTTAGGGAGCTATGTCATCTGCTGGTATAGTTACACTGTGTTTTATCAAGACCAAAGTCAGTGCAAGCCATCTACCAGGAAACTTTAGAACACTTCATGCTTCCCTCTGCCGACAAGCTTTTGGGAGATGGAAATTTCATTCTCCAGCAGGACTTGGTACCTGTCCACACTGTCAAATGTTCCAATACCTGGTGTTACCACGGGGACGTCCCTTACTCCCTGCCTTCATCTCTATTGATGGATTCAGAATGGCAATTTCACTATTAGATTCAAGATCTCTCCCTATCTCCAACAGCAACCTATCCCTATCTGCTTTCACAGTAGAGTGAGCTAAAATGGCAGGCGCAGCCTTTTATACTGCCTGATCACACCATCCAGCCAGCCAATCGCAGCGCGAGCCCCTAGCTTGCAAGTTTGGATGCCTCCTACCAAGCTTAGGGGAGTTACACAATGTTGTCAGCAATTCTTCAGCTCCTGATAGGCTCCACGAGCGCTCAGAGGCTGAAGGATTATGGGATTTACCGACTTCCGATGAGAAAAAAATATCGGAATCGGAAATCGGAATTCTGTTATAGCAAATATCGGGCCGATTCCGATATTGCAATATCGGAAAGCTCATCCCTAGTTTTTACCATGTTGTGTACTCGAAAACAGGAAAAAAATTCCAAGTGCAGCGAAAATTGCAAAAAAAAAGTACAATCCCACACTTTGTTTCTTGCTAGGTTCACTAAATGCAAAAACTGACCTACCAATATGATTCTCCAGGTCATTACGAGTTTATAGACACCAAACATGTCTAGGTTCTTCTTTTATCTAAGTGGTAAAAAAAAATACCAGAGTTTGCTAAAAAAAAAAAATTGTGCCATTTTTCTGAGACCAGTAGCGTCTCCATTTTTCCTGATCTGGGGTCAGGTGATAGCTTACTTTTTGTGCACCGAGCTGATATTTTAAATGATACCATGTTTGTGCAAATAAGTTCTTTGATCACCCGTTATTGTTTTAAATGCAACGAAAAAAAACACAATTCTGGCATGTTGAATTTTTTTCTCGCTACGCCGGAAGAAATCAGTTAATCCTTTTTTATTATTTATAGATCGGGCGATTCTGAATGCGGTGATACCTAATGTGTGTATGTTTGATTTTTCTTTCATTGTTTTATTGTGATTGGGATCAAAAGGGGGGTGATTTGAACTTTTAGGTTTTTTTTATTTATTAAAAAATTTTTAAACACTTTTTTTTACTTTTGCCATGCTTCAATAGCCTCCATGGGAGGCTAGAAGCATGCACAACTCGATCGGCTCTGCTACATATGGGTGATGAGCAGATCGCCCATGTGTAGCAGATTTACTGCTTTGCTATGAGCGCCGACCACTGGGCGGTGCTCACAGCAATGTGCCTGCAACAACTATAGAGGTCTCTATGAGACCTCCTCTGGTTGTCAAAGCAATGCGTCGCCGACCCCAATCACGTGACAGGGGTCGGCGAAGCGCTCATATTCGGCCAGGCGGCCGGGAAGCTCTAGTTAAATGCCCGCTGTCAGCATTGACAGCTGGTATTTACTAGTTAATAGGCGTTGGCCGATGGCGATTCCGCTTGCGCCTATTGCGGGCACATCTCAGCTGTTTATAACAGCTGACATGTCGCTGGCTTTGAGGTGGGCTCACTGCCGGAGCCCACCTCAAAGCAGGGGATCCATACCGATGATGTACTATCCCGTCATCAGTAAGGAAGGGGTTTAATGAGCAGTACCACGTGACCACTGAAGGAAGGAATAGCTGTGGGCGACCGCGATTAGTAGTGATGAACGAGTATGCTCATTGCTCGGGTGGTCTCCGAGTATTTGGAAGTGCTCTGAGATTTAGTTTTTGTCGCCGCATGTCATGTATAGTGTACAGTTCCTATAGCGCTTGTGCTTGGGTGCGAGGAAAACACAGGAGACATAGGTTGAAATGAAAATTACTTGTATTACTTCATACAAGCATGCTGAAAAGTTCACACAGTTTGCAGGAACAGCGACAGGAGACACAGCAGGCCAGAGTAAACTTCAAGCACTACAATAAATCTCCAAAGCAGGTTCAGGATCTCTTCTCTGTACCGTAATTCCTCTGCAAACATGGATTCACCAAACAGCAGGTTTCCAGAGTCCATAAGTGTTCCAAGGTTCCAGGGGTCAGGTCACAGACTGACTGAGGCTTGATTCAGGAGCACTGATTGTTCAGCTGAGGCTGCTTAAGAAGCAAGAGGGAAGATCAGGGCGGGAACATGAAAACTGGAAACTCCATATTAACTGAGGGCAAGAGCTGCAGAAAGACAGAAAGCAAAATGGCCGACGGAAAACTGAGTTTCAAGGAACATGTCAACAAGCAAAGAACCTTTTACCGCCTGCATGTTTTTTGACTGAACAACAAAAAGGCAAACTCCACATTATTGCTGCTAGTAGCTGCAAATCATGCGCGTGGGACAGAAACTAAATCTCGGCCTTTTCCCAAATTTCTTGGGACCCCCAAGCAACAAGCATGCTCCCCTTTTACTACTGATTCCATTTTTCGTTAGCATTTAAAAAGGGATCAACCACTGGATCTAGTCAAATATTTTTCTATCGTTCTGCCACCATAAATTTCTGTTAGAAACTATCATTTTTTATAAAAAGAAAAGGTAACACGTAGCGCTAAGTTTTAAACCGAAATTGAAAAATAGAAAAAGATTAAAATTACCTTTTAAATATGAAAAATTTTGAATCTTGGCATAAGATGGCCAAATTTGTGACCTGAAAGCCACCAAGGCCTTTTTTTATATCAGGTCCCTAACTAATGCCATCCTCGCTTTAGTTTAAAAATTTTTTAAACGAGGATTCATTTTAGGGGGCCGATTCGAAAAAGGGGTGGCAAAAAGGGCCCCAATTTTGGGGCCTCTATCGCTAAGACTTTCAAATTTTTTTTTTCAAAATTTAGAATTTTTTTTTTTATATTTTTTTTTATTTTGGGTTTTCAACTATAGCGCAACAGTGTGCTACTTTCTTCTTTTTGGGAAAATGATTGGTGACTCTGGGGTTTTTTACCCTTTTTTTCCCGAATCAAAATTTGGGGGGCCGGTCAGTTTTTTTTTTTTTGTATTTATTTTTTTATGTCCCAAAAATTTTTTTTTGACATTAAAAATTTTTAAAAAAATTTCTCTTTCAAAACCCTTTTAAATTTTTAAAAGGGAACAGCGCCACCTTTTGGGTGTTTGATGCTACTTTTAAATTTTAAATTTTTGATGTCTTGTGGAAATTTCAAAGCATTTGTTTGGGTTTTTTCCTGTTTCATTATGGTTTGTTATCACCCGAAAAGGACAGCAGCCATTATTCCCCATGGCCTTAAAAAGAAACTCAAAACCTTTGGGGTTCTTCATGTTTCTTAAACAGCCCTAAAAAAAGTCGGTAAGCACTTTCTGGTTTATAATCCTGTGTTTAAAAGTACTTTGTTGAATAAGTAGGAAAAAATCAAATTTTTGTAATTGTAAAAATTTTAAAACCCATTTGTTTTTTATGCCGAAAATTTTTAAATTTTGAAATGCTCTTATTAGCTTTTTTTTAGTTTTTAAACCCTTTCCCTTTTACATCTGCAATCAATAAAAAAAGGGGTTTAAATTTTTTCAGCCCTTTTTTTAAAGAAACAGGGGGGTTTTGCTAATTTTTCATCCCCACCCCCTGCTAACGTGCATGAGGAAAAATTAAAAAAGACTCTGGAACAAGTCAAAGATCGGGGCATACAGAGGCCCCCCTTTTTTTCCCAAACTAGGGGTTTTTTTGCAGGGGATAAAGCAGAAAACCTTTTTTAACGGCGGAAACCCAATAAAAGGGCCATACAGAGCTCCCTTTAAAAACCCCCAAAGGGCCCCCAAAAAAGGGGTATCACAGTGTCGCCCAACTGTCGAATCAGTCTCAAAGACCATTTCCCCTTTAAAAACATATCCGAGTTGGCCCCCCAAACATCCCCCCACAATGCCGGGCCCATTGCCCGCGAAAAAGGGTGGGAACGGCAAAAAGGGAAGAAAACACCTTTGTGAGCAGGAGTAAAAATTTTTAAAATACAACAAGGTTTCGGGTGCAGAAAAAGCGCGCAAAAACCCCGTTTTAAGCGAGGGAAAACGCGCCCCTTAAAAACAACATTACAAAAACTTGCTATTAAAAAAGAAACAGCACTCCCAAAAAGCAGAACAAAAGCCCTAGAAACTCCGTAAAAACCAGGGGAAAACACGCCCCCCAGGGGGGTAGGTCTAAACAGTTACTCACCCCCCATTGCAGCGTCTGCAAGTACGTCCATCGACTTTTCCAAAAAACCCCAAAAAACGACCCCAAACCCCAAAGGGGGGGGAAAGAGCAAATTTTTGTCAACAACCAAGGGCCAAACCCCCAAAAATTGGGGGCCCCCGGGAAAAACCCAAATATCATGTCCCTACCAAAAAAAGGGGGAAAACACTTTGGTTTTTAAAAGACACAATAAAATTTTTTTCCCCCCAACAGAGTCCGAAAAATGCCCCTTTTTAAAAAAAAATCCCTTCGCTTCAGAAAGGTACTACACAGTGGACAAACCAGAGCCAAACCCAACAGGGGGGATCGCACAGCAACATGTACCTGACAACACCCATCACTGGGGCCCGTGCCCAAAAAGCCCCAATTGGGGGTTTTTTTTAAAAACCCCTTTTCGACGTGAAATTGGTCCCCAAAGGGATTTTTAAAATTCAGCGAACGCGCTGAAAAAACAGGGCTTGGGGGGCCCCTTTAAAAAAAACCCTAAGGAAAAAAGGTTAAAAGTATTTAAAAGTGGATCCTTGGTTTAAAAAGGCTAGGAATTTAGTCCGGGCCCCCCACGCAAAGAAAATCAGAGACAATTTTATAAATTATCCAAGTCCCCTCAAAAAATTTTTGGGAAATATTGATGAAAACTATGGCTCAGTAAGGTTATAAAAATCCTTGTTTAACCCCAAATGTCCTTGGGCTCAGAGTCCGTCATGGAAGGTCCAGTTTCCCCGGGAAACCGGGGCGGATCGCACGTCATGTTTTTTTCTCCCCCTTTTTTAAACACCATTTATAGATCGTCCCCACAGCTTTCATAGACACTGAAGCACGGCAAGGGGTTTCGGGGAAATTTTTTCCGTCCCCCGCCCCCCCACGCTGGTTTTTTCAGTCAATCTTTTTGGCCCCAAAAACAGCAGCGATCGCGCAGGAGAACGAAATTTTCGCTTCCCCAGGGGATCAATTTCAGGAGCCCGGGGGCCCGCAGTGGCCAGGGTTCCTGCACGTAGCCGGAGCGGGCCCCCCACCCCCCGGCTGTTAAAACCCTGACTGCTGCGATCGACGCGACGCAGAGCTCGGGGGGAGGCAGGGGGGTGGGGGGCTCCCCTGCCCGACAGCGCCCCGCAATGTTTTGCAAAGGGGCCGATCTTCCCCTTTTTTAAAACCCGGGGGGTTTTTTCTGACAACCCCGGGTCATCTAGCTAAGGGGGAACTGCTGTTAAACCTGTCACAGCATTTTTTCCCCTAAAGGGACAATGCATTTTCAAAAGCCAAAATTTTCAAGCTTTTTAAAATGCAAAAAAAAAGAAAAAAAAAATAAAAATCCCAAAAGGGACAATTTTAAAAAAAAAAATTTTTTTTTTAAAAAAATTTTAAAAAAAAAATAAAAAAAAATTTAAAAAAATCCCAAAAAAAAACACCCTTTTTATGTAAAAAAAAAAAAAAAACAAAAAACATACACTGTTAGGTATTGCCATTCCCCTAAAAAACCCCCTCAAAAAAAGCGGGAAACCCCATTTAAAACCCCCTTTAGTGAAAGCCGTAAAAAAAACCAAAAAAGTTTTAAATTATACTTTTTTCCCAAACGGAAAATTAAAACCGCTTGGGAAAAAAAACAAAAACACGCGATCAAAAAGTTCAGATATAATAAACGGTACCGCTTAAAAAATTTACTTGTCCCGCAAAAAAAAAACGCCCCCAGCTCATCACCCAAAAAAAAAAAATTTAGCTCGCATAAACATGCAAAAAAAATTAAATTTTTTTTATAAAAAATTTTTTTTTTTGTAAAAAAAACCCAAAAAAATAAAAAAAAAAAATAAATTTGGTATCGCTGTAAAAGTAGTACCCGAAAATAAAGTGCTTTATCATTTTACCCCACGCGGAACGGAGGGAAAAAAAAAAAAAAAAAAAAATTCCTGAATTGCTGGGTTTTTTGTTTATTCTGATTCCCCAAAAAACGGAAATAGGAAACATAAAAAAAAGTTATTTCCTGAAAATGGACCAATAAAAACGTCAGCTCGTCCCGCAAAAAAAAACCCTAGATAATTTTGTCGGCCCAAAAAAGAAAAATTTAGCTCTCAAAAAAAGGCAAACAAAAATTTCTTACAAAAAATTTTTTCCCAAAAAAAAACATCTTTTTTTGTGTGACAGAAATAAAATGAAAAAAAAAAGTTTAAATCTGGTATCCGTAAAAAAAAACCGATCCCCAAAGGGAAAAAAATTCCCCCAATCCAAAAACCGCCGAGGAAAAGGCGCAAAAAAGAAAACCAAAATTTTCACCTTTTTGGATTTGTTCAAATTGGGGGCCTCCCCCAAAAAAAAGCAGTAAGCACACAGGGGTTCCCCCCCCCTAGGGGAAAACATTTTACTAGACAAAATGCACAATAGTTTTTGGGGGCCCCATTTCCCTTTTCCCCCTTTTAAAAAAAAAAATTTTTGGGGGGAAAAAAAATTATTTTTTTGGAAAAAAATATAAATTTTTTATTTACAGCTCACGTTAAAAACTTCTGTGAAACTTGGGGGTTTCAAATGCTCACCCCACATTAAAAAAATTTCCCCTTGGGGGGGGCTTTTTCCAAAATGGAGTCACTTGGGGGGGGTTTTTTTTCTTTTTTGGACATCAGGGGCTTTCCAAACGTGCCCCTGACACCCGCCCACCTTTTCCCAAACCCCAAAAACGCATTTGAAAAAAGGGGCCCCCTTTCCCCCTTTCCCCCTTTTGCCCCTGCGTTAAAAATTTGGGTTTCCCCCCCCCCTAAAGGGGGGCAGCTAACCCGACAAATTGCAAAAATACTTTTGGGGTCCATTTTTTTCCCGTTTCCCCCATAAAAATAAAAATTTTTGGGGGAAAAATTATTTTTGTGGGAAAAAAAAAAAGATATTTTAAAATTTTTTTTCGGCTCTAAAGTTATAAACTTCTGTTTGCCCCCTTTGGGGTTTTAAATGCTCACCACACCCCTAGAAATTTTTCCTGGGGGGCTTTGTTTCCAAAATTTGGGGCACTTGGGGGGGGGTTTCTACTGTTTTTGGCACATCAGGGGCTTTCCAAAAAGTGACTGAAACCCCCCAAAACCCCCCCATCAAAAACTGCATTTTAAAAAGGCGCTCCCCTTTTCCCTTTTTCCCCTCTGCCAAAGCCCCAAAAATTGGGGTTTTTTCCCCCCCAAAAAGGGGATCACGTACTCAGGAAAAAATTGCCCCAAAAAAATTTTTGGGGGGGTGTTTTTCCCCCTTTTAAAAAAAAAATTGGGGGGGGGGAAAAAATTTTGTGGGGAAAAAAATGATTTTTAATTTTTTTGCTTACTTTTTAACCTTCTTGAAGCCCCCTTTGGGGTTCAAAGCTTTCACCACAAAATCAATAAGTTCCTTTGGGGGGTCTAGTTTCCAAAAAAGGGGGCAATTTTTGGGGTTTTTCCCCTGTTAGGGGGACAGGCTCTCCAAATCCCACATGGCGTTTTCCAAATTTTCCCCAAAAAAGTCAAATGGGGGGCTTTTCCCCTTCCCCCAAACCCCATTCCCCCCCCCCAAAAAAGTTGGTTACCCCCACATATGGGGGATCAGCGTACTCAGAAAAAATTTCACAATAACTTTTGGGGTCCTTTTATCCTTTGGAAATAAAAATTGGGATGAAAAAACAAATTTTTTTGGAAAAAAAAAATTTTTTTAATTTTTCGGCTCTACGTTTTTAAAACCTTTTTTTAAACCCCTTTGGGGGTTCAAAGCTCTCACTTAAAACATCTAGATAAGTTCCTGGGGGGGCTAGTTTTAAAATGGGTCACTTGTGGGGGTTTTAAATTTTTGGCACATCAGGGGCTTTCCCCAAAAAGACAGACACCCCCAGGGCCATTCCATCAAAAACTTTATTTGAAAAAAAGGGGTCCTTCCTTTCCGCTCTGCCTTTCGTCAAAAAATGGTTTTTTCCCCCCAATGGGGTATCACGTACTCAGGACAAATTGCACAATAATTTTGGGTCCTTTAACCCTTGGAAAAAACAATTGGGGTGGAAAGATCATTTTTGTGGAAAAAAATATGTTTTTTAATTTTTTTGCTCTACTTTTTAAAACCCTTTTTGAAGCCCTTGGGGTTCAAAGTTTCACCACCCCATCTAATTTAAATTCCTTGGGGGGCTAGTTTCCAAAAGGGGTCACTTGGGGGGGTTTTTCCCCTGTTTAAAGGGACACGGGATCTCCCCAAATTCGACAGGCTTTCCAAAAAACAATTCCAGCCAAAAAAGTCAAATGGCGCGGGTTCCCTTCCAAAACTGCCATGCGCCCAAATGTGGGGTTTTTTTTCCCCCCCTATTTTGGGGAAACGGCTCAGGACCCAATTGCACAAAAACTTTTGGGGGGGTTTTTTCCTTTTTGGGAAAAAAAAAAAATTTTGGGGTGAAAAGATCATTTTTGGGGAAAAAAAAAAGATTTTTTTTAAAATTTTTTTCTCAGTTTTTTAACCCCTTTTTTTAAGCCCTTTTGGGGGGGAAAGGGTCTCACTCACATCAGATAATTTTCCCTTTGGGGGGGCTAGTTTCCAAAATTGGGGGGAAAATTTTTGGGGGGGGGTTTCCCCTGTTTTTGGCACACAGGGGCTCTCCCAAATTTCGACATGGCTTTCCCAAACTCAAATTTTCCCCAAAAAAAAATCAAAAAGGGGGTGTTTTTCCCCCCCCCTCTGCCCTGCACCAAAAAAAGGGGGGGAAAACCCCCCCAAAAATTTTTAAGCGTACTCAGAAATTGCCAATAATTTTTTGGGGGGGCCCCTTTTTCCTTTGGGGAAAAAAAAAATTTGGGGGGGG
>JARQOD010000004.1:85499804-85566309 GCA_033576555.1 Oophaga sylvatica | reverse complement strand
GCTTAATATCGTGACTTTGTTATATGGCTTACAGAAAAAAAACTAAAAATTATTATCTAGAAAATTAGAATATTTTTAACACGCTTGAAAAATTATTTAAAAATACAAAATGTTGGCCTATTAAAAATTATTTTTCTAATGCTTTAAATAGTTGGTGGGGGCTCCTTTTGATAATTCGCCTCAAGTGGCGGGGCGGGAGGCAATGCCTGTGTCAGTGAGGTGTTGGAAGCCCAGTTGCTTTAAAGCAGCTCGTTGCATTTTTGGGTCTGTGTCTCTCATTTTCCTTTTGACTACCCCCCCTTCTTTTGGGGGTTAAAGGGGGGAAAATTTTGCTGGCAATCAAGCACAGTATACTGTTGGTTTTAAAACAGGTTTTTGGTATTTTTGGCAGGGGGGCAGGTGCCAGTTCTTGGGAATAAATTTTTCCTCTAAAAAAAGTTGTCGGCAGGGAAAAATTTAAGGCTCTAAAATTTCCCTTGTAGAGGGTGCAGATTTTTGGTCTTGAAAAAACACATGGCCACCCAGCAATGTATGTATTCCAGACCTAAAACCCTCATAAAATAAAAAGGTCAGTTTGTAAAAATTGGCTTGGTCTTAGACCAAATTGGCTCTGTACTAAGGGGTTAAAAAGGTCCCTTAGTCTATTTTAGTAGGCTCCACAATCATGGGCAAGACTGTTGACTTGACAGATGTCTTGAAGGCAGTCATTGACACAATCTACAAGGAAAGTAAATTTTGCATTTTATTTGGAAATCAAGTTCCCAGTGTCTGGAGGAAGAGTGGAGAGACAGACAATCCAATCTGCTTGAGGTCTAGTGTGAAGTTTCCACAATCAGTGATGGTTTAGGGAGCTATGTCATCTGCTGGTATAGTTACACTGTGTTTTATCAAGACCAAAGTCAGTGCAAGCCATCTACCAGGAAACTTTAGAACACTTCATGCTTCCCTCTGCCGACAAGCTTTTGGGAGATGGAAATTTCATTCTCCAGCAGGACTTGGTACCTGTCCACACTGTCAAATGTTCCAATACCTGGTGTTACCACGGGGACGTCCCTTACTCCCTGCCTTCATCTCTATTGATGGATTCAGAATGGCAATTTCACTATTAGATTCAAGATCTCTCCCTATCTCCAACAGCAACCTATCCCTATCTGCTTTCACAGTAGAGTGAGGCTAAAATGGCAGGCGCAGCCTTTTATACTGCCTGATCACACCATCCAGCCAGCCAATCGCAGCGCAGCCCCTAGCTTGCAAGTTTGGATGCCTCCTACCAAGCTTAGGGGAGTTACACAATGTTGTCAGCAATTCTTCAGCTCCTGATAGGCTCCACGAGCGCTCAGAGGCTGAAGGATTATGGGATTTCCGACTTCCGATGAGAAAAAAATATCGGAATCGGAAATCGGAATTCTGTTATAGCAAATATCGGGCCGATTTCCGATATTGCAATATCGGAAAGCTCATCCCTAGTTTTACCATGTTGTGTACTCGAAAACAGGAAAAAAATTCCAAGTGCAGCGAAATTGCAAAAAAAAGTACAATCCCACACTTTGTTTCTTGCTAGGTTCACTAAATGCAAAAACTGACCTACCAATATGATTCTCCAGGTCATTACGAGTTTATAGACACCAAACATGTCTAGGTTCTCTTTTATCTAAGTGGTAAAAAAAAATACCAGAGTTTGCTAAAAAAAAAAAATTGTGCCATTTTCTGAGACCAGTAGCGTCTCCATTTTTCCTGATCTGGGGTCAGGTGATAGCTTACTTTTTGTGCACCGAGCTGATATTTTAAATGATACCATGTTTGTGCAAATAAGTTCTTTGATCACCCGTTATTGTTTTAATGCAACGAAAAAAACACAATTCTGGCATGTTGAATTTTTTTCTCGCTACGCCGTGAAGAAATCAGGTTAATCCTTTTTTATTATTTATAGATCGGGCGATTCTGAATGCGGTGATACCTAATGTGTGTATGTTTGATTTTTCTTTCATTGTTTTATTGTGATTGGGATCAAAAGGGGGGTGATTTGAACTTTTAGGTTTTTTTTATTTATTAAAAATTTTTAAACACTTTTTTTTACTTTTGCCATGCTTCAATAGCCTCCATGGGAGGCTAGAAGCATGCACAACTCGATCGGCTCTGCTACATATGGGTGATGAGCAGATCGCCCATGTGTAGCAGATTTACTGCTTTGCTATGAGCGCCGACCACTGGGCGGTGCTCACAGCAATGTGCCTGCAACAACTATAGAGGTCTCTATGAGACCTCCTCTGGTTGTCAAAGCAATGCGTCGCCGACCCCAATCACGTGACAGGGGTCGGCGAAGCGCTCATATTCGGCCAGGCGGCCGGAAGCTCTAGTTAAATGCCCGCTGTCAGCATTGACAGCTGGTATTTACTAGTTAATAGGCGTTGGCCGATGGCGATTCCGCTTGCGCCTATTGCGGGCACATCTCAGCTGTTTATAACAGCTGACATGTCGCGGCTTTGAGGTGGGCTCACTGCCGGAGCCCACCTCAAAGCAGGGGATCCATACCGATGATGTACTATCCCGTCATCAGTAAGGAAGGGGTTAATGAGCAGTACCACGTGACCACTGAAGGAAGGAATAGCTGTGGGCGACCGCGATTAGTAGTGATGAACGAGTATGCTCATTGCTCGGGTGGTCTCCGAGTATTTGGAAGTGCTCTGAGATTTAGTTTTTGTCGCCGCATGTCATGTATAGTGTACAGTTCCTATAGCGTCTTGTGCTTGGGTGCGAGGAAAACACAGGAGACATAGGTTGAAATGAAATTACTTGTATTACTTCATACAAGCATGCTGAAAAGTTCACACAGTTTGCAGGAACAGCGACAGGAGACACAGCAGGCCAGAGTAACTTCAAGCACTACAATAAATCTCCAAAGCAGGTTCAGGATCTCTTCTCTGTACCGTAATTCCTCTGCAAACATGGATTCACCAAACAGCAGGTTTCCAGAGTCCATAAGTGTTCCAAGGTTCCAGGAGTCAGGTCACAGACTGACTGAGGCTTGATTCAGGAGCACTGATTGTTCAGCTGAGGCTGCTTAAGAAGCAAGAGGGAAGGATCAGGGCGGGAACATGAAAACTGGAAACTCCATATTAACTGAGGGCAAGAGCTGCAGAAAGACAGAAAGCAAAATGGCTGACGGAAAACTGAGTTTCAAGGAACATGTCAACAGAGACAAAGAACCTTACATTACTCCCCCCTTAGGGACATCCTCCGGATGACCTCAGACCAGGCTTGTCAGGGTACCTCTGATGAAACTGGCGGAGCAGGCGAGGAGCATTTACATTATTGACTGGTTCCCATGAGTTGTCCTCCACTGGGTAGCCCTGCCATTTAATCAAATATTGCAACTGATTTCTGTACAACCTGGAATCTAGAATCCTTTCCACCATAAATTCTTCCTGACCATCGACCAGCACTGGGTCAGGGCAAGGAGAAGAACGTCCAGGAAAGTATTGGGTGTTGCAGCCTTTAGTAGGGATACATGAAAGACAGGGTGGATTCTCATAGTTCTGGGCAGTTGAAGACGACAAGCAACAGCACTTATAATCTTATTGATCTTATAAGGTCCAATGTACTTATGTCCCAATTTAGACGATGGAATCTTTAATTTAAGATTTCTGGTTGACAGCCAGACCAAATCTCCTACCTTGAAAGCTGGTGCAGGTTTACAAAATTTATCTGCTGCTTTCTTGTACCTTTCCTGAGCCAATTCTAGATTTTCCTTTAGAAGATCCATATTCTTTTGTAAAGAAGTGATTCTTTCAGCCACTGCCGGCAAGGGCGTATCTATGGGAAATCGAGGAAGAATGTTAGGATGATAACCTAGATTGGAGTAAAAAGGAGACTGCTTAGTGGAGGCGCTCTGAGAGTTGTTATAAGAGAACTCAGCCAGTGGAAGTAGATCCACCCAATCATCCTGTAGGTGGCAGATAAAACAGCGGAGATACTGCTCCAGGGTCTGATTGGTTCGTTCCGTCTGTCCATTAGTCTGGGGATGAAAAGCAGAAGAAAGGTTTACTTTAATGTCCAATGCTGCACAGAAATTTTGCCAAAACCTTGAAGTGAATTGCACCCCTCGATCCGAAATGACCTCATCCGGTACTCCATGTAAGCGAAACACATTCTCAATCATCAAGTCTGATGTCTGTTTTGCAGTGGGTAAGCCGACACAAGGGATAAAATGAGCTGCCTTTGTTAGACGGTCAACCACCACTAGAATGGTGTTCTTCCCTTGAGAGGTTGGTAACTCCACAATGAAGTCCATAGAAATGGATCCCCACGGGCGGGACGGGGTGGGAAGAGGTTGCAACAGACCAGTTGGTGAGGAGCGAGGTGTTTTGCATCTTGCACAGATTTCACATGAAGTGATATAGTTTAAGACATCTTTCCTGTAAGTGGGCCACCAAAAGAAACGAGAAAGAAATTCTTGTGTCTTTAGAATTCCCCTATGCCCGGCTATCTTGGAATCGTGGATGAGTTGCAATACTCTCAATCTGACTGTTTCAGGTATATACAGACGTTGTCCCTGAATCCACACACCATTCTTAAAGACAAGACTTACGTCCCTTGGGGGTTGAGCCAACAAAGAATCCGCATGGTATGCTTCCTTGATGTCCTTAAGTAGGTCTTGATTATGAATCACTCCCAGGAATCTAGAGTCAGGAAGAATAGTCTTAGGAGGAGTAAGTGGACGTGTCTCTGCTGAATGAATCCTAGAGAGTGCATCAGCCTTTCCATTGCGCGATCCTGGTCTATAAGAAATGACAAAATTAAATTGGTTTAGGAAAAGATTCCAACGAGCCTGGCGAGGAGTCAGGCACTTAGCCGACCTGATAAATTCAAGGTTACGATGGTCTGTCAGGACGACTATTTGCTGTGCAGCTCCCTGAAGAAGGTGTCTCCATTCCTTGAAGGCGGCAATAATGGCCAACAATTCTCTATTGCCCACATCGTAGTTCCTCTCAGCCGAAGACAACTGCTGGGAAAAGAAGGCACAGGGATGCAAGACATTCTTCTCACCTGTTCTCTGAGAGAGTATAGCTCCAACGGCACAGTCTGAAGCATCCACCTCTATTATGAAGGCAAGCTCGGGGTTGGGATGTACTAAGATAGGTGCGGTGGTAAATTTATCCTTTAAACAGGAAAATGCTTCCTGAGCTTGCGGGGTCCAGGAGAACCTAGACTGTTTCCGGGTAAGTTGGGTGATAGGTGACACTACCTCAGAAAAATTCTTAATGAAACGTCTATAGAAGTTGGCAAACCCGATGAAACGCTGCACCTCCTTCACATTTCTAGGAATTAGCCAATCCTTGATGGCTTGGGTCTTGCTTCCATCCATACTAATCCCTTGCGTAGATAGTACATACCCCAGAAATTGAATTTCGGTCCTATGGAATTCACATTTTTCAAGTTTGATGTAGAGATGGTTTTGTCTTAGGCGTTCTAAGACCATTCTCACATGTCCATGATGTTCCTCTGTGGAGTTAGAAAAAATTAGAATATCATCCAGATAAATCACCACAAATGTATCTAGGAGATCCCTGAAGATATCATTCACGAAGTGTTGGAAAGTGGCTGGGGCGGTACTCAGACCAAAAGGCATAACTAGATATTCAAAGTGTCCATAGCGTGACCTGAAAGCAGTCTTCCATTCATCCCCAGGTCTAATACGGACCAAGTTATAGGCCCCACGGAGATCCAGTTTAGAGAAAATTTTGGCATGCTGCACTCTCTCCAACAACTCAGGGATTAAAGGCAATGGATAACGGTTTCTAATAGTAACCTTATTGAGTTCCCTATAGTCTATGCAGGGTCTCAGAGATCCATCTTTCTTCTTCACAAAGAAGATGGGTGCACCTGCGGGAGATGAAGAGGGGCGTATGAAGCCCTTGGCTAAATTTTCGTCTATATAATCCTTCAAAGCTTTTAGCTCGGGCCCCGCTAGGGGGTAGATCTTACCAAAAGGTATCTCGGCTCCAGGCAATAATTCAATTGGACAATCATATGGACGGTGAGGAGGAAGCTGATCAGCGTTCTTCTTGTCACATAAATCCACATAGTCCTGGTATACAGCTGGTAGTTCAGGGACTGACATGGTTCCTTTAGGAACAGAGCAAGCTGAAACTCCTTGACTCATCTGTTTCTCCGGAAAGTGTAAATCCTTGGTCTCCCAGTTAATCGTAGGATTCTGCGCCTGCAGCCATGGTAGCCCTAGAATAATGGGAAAGTGGGGAGAAGAGATAAGCAAAAAAGACATTTTCTCCTGATGATCTTTACCCATAAGGACCCTCAAAGGCTCTGTTTCTTGATCCACTGGTCCAGAAGTCAGTAGAGAGCCATCCACAGTCTCCATCTGTACTGGAGTAGCCTTCTTCACTGAACGTATCCCCTGTTTCAGAGCAAAGGAGATATCCATAAAATTTCCACTTGCTCCTGAGTCGATCATAGCAGAGCTAGACACCCAGACTGAGTCAACCCAGAGTTTGATGGAAAGGAAGCAATGAGAATTGTTTCTTTTACAACTCAGCTGGGACACCGCTGAGGAAACTTGAAAAATTGCAGCGTTTATACCGTCATCGTCCCCAGAACTAACAGAGTTTAAGTCCGAGAAATCAAGATCTCTTGCAGCAGATCTCTCTGGAGCCTGAGGCTCGGACATGACAGAGCTCCTCTCGCAACACTCACAGTGAATGACTGCTGCAGTAGTCTTACGAGAACGGCTGGGGCAGTTTATAATGAAGTGCCCTGACTTACCACAGTAGAAACATAGATTTTCCTTTATACGATGTTCTTTGCGTGCATCACTAACCCGTCTTTGTAGAGAGTCCACCTGCATGGGTTCAGGTTCTGGTTCCCTTGTGATCCTACTCAAAGGTTCCTTAGCTGAGGAGGGAGGTAGTAAAAGGTTAGTGCGATTATTTTCGAACCATCTCTCTTGTCTGCGTTCAGTCAGACGAGCATCAATACGGATACAATAGTTAATAAAGTCACCTAACGCAGTGGGAGGGTCGGCACGAGCAAGTTCATCCTTAATCAGTGGAGACAACCCTTTCCGAAAAATAGATTTTTTAGCGGAAGTGTCCCAAGTGGTATCAAGAGCCCATCTCCTGAAATCCAGGGCATATTCGGCTACTGAACGCTTACCTTGGCGCAAAGTTAACATGGCTGCTTCAGCTGTTGCACCTCGATTGGGGTCATCAAACACCTGCCCCATGGCTGAAATAAAAGCATCAAGGCGATTCAAACAATCATCCTCACTCTCAATCAGAGGGTTTGCCCACATCAAAGCCTTATTGGTAAGCAACATGATTATAGTAAGCACTTTGGATCGTTCAGTGGGAAATTGTGAAGCATGTGCAGAGAAAAATAAATTGCATTGATTAATAAATCCCCTGAATTTCTCACGTTCACCGCCAAAATGAAAAGGAGGTAACTTGGGGATCCCAGAACTCGGGGTTATGGCAGGAGCCTGGGCTCGTTCCTCTAGCGCCTCAATCCTGGCTCGCAATTCCTGGGTAGTCTGTCCAAACACTTGCAAATTATGATTAGTGAGGTCCTGTAGGCTTGCAAAACGGGTTTTTAAAGTCTGTACATCTGAAAGGATTGTATCAGTCACTCCGCAAAGTTCCTTTATGCGGGCCTCCATCTTCCAGATCTTTTAAGGCAGAAGTGCTGGAAGGAGAAGAGGAAAGGAAAAAAAAAAAAACAATAGTGTTTACCTGTGGTAACACTCCAGAGTAAAATTTTAGGGGAATGCGCTCACCTGGAATGGTTGTGAGAAGTCACAACCACTGTCATCACATAAGGTATTAAACGGACATCTGATATCCACAGTCACAGCAGACACGGCTTTCCCAGACCCAGCAGACACTAAACATTGGCTCCTGAATCTTGTCATGTATAGTGTACAGTTCCTATAGCGTCTTGTGCTTGGGTGCGAGGAAAACACAGGAGACATAGGTTGAAATGAAATGACTTGTATTACTTCATACAAGCATGCTGAAAAGTTCACACAGTTTGCAGGAACAGCGACAGGAGACACAGCAGGCCAGAGTAACTTCAAGCACTACAATAAATCTCCAAAGCAGGTTCAGGATCTCTTCTCTGTACCGTAATTCCTCTGCAAACATGGATTCACCAAACAGCAGGTTTCCAGAGTCCAAAAGTGTTCCAAGGTTCCAGGAGTCAGGTCACAGACTGACTGAGGCTTGATTCAGGAGCACTGATTGTTCAGCTGAGGCTGCTTAAGAAGCAAGAGGGAAGAATCAGGGCGGGAACATGAAAACTGGAAACTCCATATTAACTGAGGGCAAGAGCTGCAGAAAGACAGAAAGCAAAATGGCCGACGGAAAACTGAGTTTCAAGGAACATGTCAACAGAGACAAAGAACCTTACACCGCAGCTGCATGATTTGTGACTGCTAGACAACAAATAGGCAATCTCCACATGTATGCAGGCTGTCTAGTAGCTGCAAATCATGCAGCTGTGGCGACAGAAACTAAATCTCTGAGCACTTCCAATTACTTGGAGACCACCCAAGCAACAAGCATGCTCGCTCATCACTACTGATTACCATATTTTCAGTTAGCCATTAAAAGGTATCAACCACTGAGGACTCTCAAGTCTAAATATTTTACTATCTGTTCTGTCCAGCCATATAATTGCTGTCTAGAAAGTCTAGTCATTTTTTTATACAAGAAGAAAAGGTAGCACACTGTAGCGCTATAGCTTGCAAACACGAAATATGAAAAATATGAAAAATGAATTACATCATTACCTTAGAAATATGAAAAATTGAGAAGTCTTAGCGCATAAGATGGCCAAATTATGTGAGCCTGATAGCCACGTCAAGGCTCTTCTCGTATATCAGGTCCCTAACTAATGCCTATCCTCGCTTTAGTTAAAGCTTTAGTTAAAGCGAGGATAGGCATTAGTTAGGGACCTGATATACGAGAAGAGCCTTGACGTGGCTATCAGGCTCACATAATTTGGCCATCTTATGCGCTAAGACTTCTCAATTTTTCATATTTCTAAGGTAATGATGTAATTCATTTTTCATATTTTTCATATTTCGTGTTTGCAAGCTATAGCGCTACAGTGTGCTACCTTTTCTTCTTGTATGTATATGAGTTGGTGACTCTAGGTTTAGCACCTGTTCACACTGAATCTAAGTTTGGATGTGCCGGTCAGTTTTTTGATATGTAGTCATTTTTTTATGTCTCCAATTATTATAGACATTGCAATTTTTGAATGTATTGCTCTTTCATACATTTTATGTTGTAAGGTAACAGCGCCACCTGCTGGCTGTTTGATGCATAGCTTCTAGTTTAATTTGTGATGTCTTGTGGGAAATTCCAAGAGCATTGTGGGATTGTTCCTGTTGCATTATGGTCTTGTGTATCACACTGAAGGAGGACAGCAGCCATTATTCCTCCATGTGCCTTAAGAGAAACTACATCACTGGTGTTCTTCATGTTTCTTAAACAGCCTGCTCTAAGCATAGTCGGTAAGCACTATCTGTGTTTATAATCCTGTGTTTATCAGTACGTTTGTTGTACTAAGTAGGTAATAATCAGTTTGTGTATTCTGTATATTGTAAACTATTTGTGTTTCATGCTCTGTACAGTTATATATTCTGAAATGCTCTTATTATTGCATTCTATAGTTTTACCCTTTCCTGTCACATCTGCAATCAATAAAAGAAGGTTACAATTTTACAGCCTCTTTTTCTTAAAGAAGACAGGGGGTTTAGCTACATGTCTCATCGCACACCCTGCTAACGTGCATGAGGACAGAATAGTAAAACGACTGCTGAGAACAAGCTCAGAAGATCAGACATACAGAGCCCCCATTATCCAAGCATACGGTTATTGCATGCGGATATTGCAGCAACCTCTTAACGGTCGGACCGAATAATCGGACCATACAGAGCTCGCCATTATCCACGCAGAGCCGACAAAGGGATATCACAGTGGTCGCCCAACTGTCGAATCATGTCTCAAAGACGAGCATCCTCTTTCAAGACGATATCACGAGTTGGTTCCTCCAAGACATCCTCCGTCAGCAATGCCGCCGCTATTGCCCGCGCAAAGGCTGAAGCGGCAAAAGCAAGAAGCACCTTTGCTGAGCAGCAGATAGAATTGAAACTACAACAAGCATGCCTGGATGCAGAGAAAGCGCGCAAACAAGCCTGCCTTTACGCAGAGAAAGCGCGCCTTGAAGCAACATTACAAAAACTTGCTATTGAAAAAGAAACAGCAGCTGCCATAGCAGAAGCAGAAGCCCTAGAAACTGCCGTATATTCCGACGGTGAACACAGCAGACACAGCAGTGTGCTAGGTCTACAACGAGTTACTCACGATCCATTGCAGCGTACTGCAGAGTACGTCCATCGACATTCCAAACCAAATGACGATCCAGACCCACAGGCGAAGACAGAGCATTTTGTCAACAAGCCAAGCCAACCAGATAATTCGGACCCCCAGAAAGCCAACTATCAGTGTCCCTACCGAAAGCAAGGAGAGACACATTAGGATGATACTGACTACAATAATCTTTCTCCAGAGCAGAAGGTCCGAAATCTGTCCCGGTTTAAAGAGAATCCCTTCGCTTCAGAAAGGTACTACAGCAGTTGGACGAAACCAGAGCCACCTAACAGGTATGATCGCACAGCACACATGTACTCTGACAACACTCCATCAGCTGGCATCAGTGCCAATCAAGCCACAATGGACTTTGCTAAGTTCCTTGCTCGACGTGAGTTGGTCACAAAGGGACTTGTAAAGTTCAGCGATCGCGCTGAAAACTACAGGGCTTGGCGAGCCTCCTTCAAAAATACCATAAGAGACATAGGTCTATCATGTAGTGAAGAAGTGGATCTCTTGGTAAAATGGCTAGGAAGTGAGTCCGCCGAACACGCAAAGAGAATCAGAGACATTAATATAAATTATCCGGATGTCGGCCTCAAAAGAATTTGGAATAGACTTGATGAATGCTATGGCTCAGTAGAGGTTATAGAAAATGCCTTGTTTAACCCCTTAATGTCCATTGACGTGCAGAGTCCGTCATGGCAAGGTGCCAGTTCCGGCACCAGGACGGACTCTGCACGTCATGCCTTTGATCTACCACTGCGTGTAAACACGCAGTGATAGATCAGTGCCGACAGCTGTCATAGACAGCTGACAGGCACGGCAAGCGGTGCGGGGAACTTTGCCGTCGGTCCCCGCACCCACAGCGCTGTGATTGGTCAGTCAATCTGACTGACCAAACACAGCAGCGATCGCGCAGGAGAAGCTGAAATTTCAGCTTCCCCAGCGCGATCAGTGCAGGAGCCCGGCGCTGCAGTGGCCAGGCTTCCTGCACTGATAGCCAGGAGCGGAGCCACCACCGCCCCTGGCTGTTAACACCCTGACTGCTGCGATCGAGCGCGATCGCAGAGCTCAGGGGGGGAGGCAGAGGGTCGGGAGCTCCCTCTGCCTCAGATCAGCGCCACCGCAATGTATTTGCAGGGCCTGATCTCTGCCTTGATGACCCGGGGTTGTCATGACAACCTCCGGGTCATCTAGCTACGGGAAGCTGCTGTGATCATGTCACAGCAGCTTTCCCCATAGGTACAATGCATTGCAATGCCAGAGCATTGCAATGCATTGTAACTGCAATAAAAAGTAAAAAAAAGTGAAAGTCCCATAAAGGGACAAGTTAAAAAAAAAATCATTTTTTTAAAAAAATTGTAAAAAAAAATATTAAAAAATAATTTAAAAAAAATCCCCTAAAAAATACACATTTTTATGTAATAAAAAAAATAAAAAACAAAAAACATACACATGTTAGGTATTGCCACGTCCGTAAAAATCCCATCTATAAAAGCGTAACCCTAGTTAACCCCTTCAGTGAAAGCCGTAAAAAAAAACACAAAAAAGTAGTAAATTATACTTTTTCCAAGCGGTATCATTATACCGCTTGGAAAAAGTGCAATAACACGCGATCAAAAAGTCAGATATAAATAATCATGGTACCGCTGAAAACGTCATCTTGTCCCGCAAAAAACAAGCTGCTATACAGCATCATCAGCGAAAAAATAAAAAAGTTATAGCTCGCGGAATAAACTGATGCAAAAATAATTTATTTTTTCTATAAAATTTTTTATTGTGTAAAAAAACGCCAAAACATAAAAAAAATATATAAATGAGGTATCGCTGTAATCGTAGTGACCCGAAGAATAAAGCTGCTTTATCAATTTTACCACACGCGGAACGGAGGGAAAAAAAAAAAAAAAACAATTCCTGAATTGCTGGTTTTTGTTCATTCTGATTCCACAAAAATCGGAATAGGAAACGATCAAAAAACGTTATGTGCCTGAATATGGTACCAATAAAAACGTCAGCTCGTCCCGCAAAAAATAAGCCCATAGATAACTCTGTCGGCCGAAATATGGAAAAATTATAGCTCTCAAAATACGGCGATGCAAAAATTTCTTACAAAAAATTATTCCAAAAAAAAGCATCTTTTAGTGTGTGACAGAAGCTAAACATGAAAAAAAGAGTATAAATCTGGTATCGCTGTAATCACACCGATCCAAGGAATAAAGTCGCCTAATCACTAATACCGCACGAGGAACGGCGCAAAAAAGAAAACCAATTCTTCACCTTTTGTGGATTTGTTCATTGTGCCTCCCAAAGAACGCAGTAAGGCGATCACAGTGGTTTCCCCCCACATATGGGGTATCAGTGTACTCAGGACAAAATGCACAATAGCTTTTGGGGCCCTATTTCTCCTGTTACCCTTATAAAAATAAAAATTTGGGGGCAAAAAGATTATTTTTGTGGAAAAAAATATGATATTACTATTTTCACAGCTCTACGTTATAAACTTCTGTGAAGCACTTGGGGGTTCAAAGTGCTCACCACACATCTAGATAAGTTCCTTGGGGGTCTAGTTTCCAAAATGGAGTCACTTGTGGGGGGTTTCTACTGTTTAGGCACATCAGGGGCTTTCCAAACGTGACATGACACCCGCAGACCATTCCATCAAAATCTGCATTTGAAAAAGGCGCTCCTTCCCTTTCCAGCTCTGCCATGCGTTAAATAGTGGTTCCCCCCCACATATGGGATATCAGCGTACTCAGGACAAATTGCACAATAGCTTTTGGGGTCCTATTTCTCCTGTTACCCTTATAAAAATAAAAATTTGGGGGCAAAAATATTATTTTTGTGGAAAAAAATATGATATTTTTATTTTCACGGCTCTACGTTATAAACTTCTGTGAAGCACTTGGGGGTTCAAAGTGCTCACCACACATCTAGATAAGTTCCTTGGGGGGTCTAGTTTCCAAAATGGAGTCACTTGTGGGGGGTTTCTACTGTTTAGGCACATCAGGGGCTTTCCAAACGTGACATGACACCCAGATCCATTCCATCAAAATCTGCATTGAAAAAGGCGCTCCCTTTCCCCTTTTTGAGCTCTGCCATGCGTCAAATAGTGGTTTACCCCCACATATGGGGTATCAGCGTACTCAGGACAAATTGCACAATAACTTTTGGGGTTCCTGTTACCCTTTGGAAAATAACAATTGGGGGGAAAGATCATTTTTGTGGAAAAGATATGATTTTTAATTTTACTGCTCTACGTTATAACTTCTGTGAAGCCCTTGGGGTTCAAAGCTTTCACCACACATCTAGATAAGTTCCTTGGGGGGTCTAGTTTCCAAAATGGGGTCACTTGTGGGGGGTTTCCACTGTTTAGGCACACAGGGACTCTCCAAAGCGGACATGGCGTCCAATCTCATTCCAGCCAAAAATGTCAAATGGCGCTGCTTCCCTTCCAAGCTCTGCCATGCGCCAAATAGTGGTTTACCCCCACATATGGGTATCAGCGTACTCAGGACTAATTGCACAATAACTTTTGGGGTCCTTTTATCCTTTGGAAAATAAAAATTGGGATGAAAAGATATTTTTGTGGAAAAAAATATGATTTTTTATTTTACGGCTCTACGTTATAACCCTTTTGTGAAGCCCTTGGGGGTTCAAAGTCTCACTACACATCTAGATAAGTTCCTTGGGGGGTCTAGTTTCCAAAATGGAGTCACTTGTGGGGGGTTTCTACTGTTTAGGCACATCAGGGGCTTTCCAAACGTGACATGACACCCGCAGACCATTCCATCAAAATCTGCATTTGAAAAAGGCGCTCCTTCCCTTTCCAGCTCTGCCATGCGTCAAAATAGTGGTTTACCCCCACATATGGGGTATCAGCGTACTCAGGACAAATTGCACAATAACTTTTGGGGTCCTGTTACCCTTTGGAAAATAACAATTGGGGGTGGAAAGATCATTTTTGTGGAAAAGATATGATTTTTTAATTTTACTGCTCTACGTTATAACCTTCTGTGAAGCCCTTGGGGGTTCAAAGCTTTCACCACACATCTAGATAAGTTCCTTGGGGGTCTAGTTTCCAAAATGGGGTCACTTGTGGGGGGTTTCCACTGTTTAGGCACACAGGGACTCTCCAAATGCGACATGGCGTCCAATCTCAATTCCAGCCAAAAAAGTCAAATGGCGCTGCTTCCCTTCCAAGCTCTGCCATGCGCCCAAATAGTGGTTTACCCCCACATATTGGGTATCAGCGTACTCAGGACTAATTGCACAATAACTTTTGGGGTCCTTTTATCCTTTGGAAAATAAAATTGGGATGAAAAGATCATTTTTGTGGAAAAAATATGATTTTTTAATTTTACGGCTCTACGTTATAACCTTCTGTGAAGCCCTTGGGGGTTCAAAGCTCTCACTACACATCTAGATAAGTTCCTTGGGGGGTCTAGTTTCCAAAATGGGGTCAATTGTGGGGGGTTTCCACTGTTTAGGCACACAGGGGCTCTCCAAATGCGACATGGCGTCCAATCTCAATTCCAGCCAAAAAAGTCAAATGGCGCTGCTTCCCTTCCGAGCTCTGCCATGCACCCAAATAGTGGTTTACCCTCACATATAGGGTATCAGCGTACTCAGGACTAATTGCACAATAACTTTTGGGGTCCTTTTATCCTTGGAAAATAAAAATTGGGATGAAAAGATCATTTTTGTGGAAAAAATATGATTTTTTAATTTTACTGCTCTACGTTATAACCTTCTGTGAAGCCCTTGGGGGTTCAAAGCTCTCACTACACATTTAGATAAGTTACTTGGGGGGGTCTAGTTTCCAAAATGGGGTCACTTGTGGGGGGTTTCCACTGTTTAGGCATACAGGGACTCTCCAAATGCGACATGGCGTCCAATCTCAATTCCAGCCAAAAAAGTCAAATGGCACTGCTTCCCTTCCGAGCTCTGCCATGCGGCCAAATAGTGGTTTACCCCCACACATGGGGTATCGCTGTACTCAGGAGAAATTGTACAACAAATATTGTGGTTCATTTTCTACTGATACCCTTGACAAAATGTTAAAAAATTGTGTCGAAAGAAAAATTTTGGGAAAAAAAGTTAAATGTTAATTTTTTCCTTCCACATTGCTTCAATTCTTGTGAAGTACCTAAAGGGTTAATAAACTTCTTGAATGTGGCTTTTGACACGTTGAGGGGTGCAGTTTTTAGAATGGTGTCACTTTTGGGTATTTTCTGTCATATTGACCCCTCAAATTCACTTCAAATGTGAGGTGGTCCCTAAAAAAATGGTTTTGTAAATTTTGTTGGAAAAATGAGAAATTGCTGGTCAACTTTTAACACTTATAACTTCCTAACAAAAAAAAATTTTGGTTCCAAAATTGTGCTGATGTAAAGTAGACATGTGGGAAATGTTATTTATTAACTAATTTTTGTGACATATCTCTCTGATTTAATGGCATAAAAATTAAAAGTTTGAAAATTGCAAAATTTTCAAACTTTTTGCCATATTTCCGTTTTTTTCATAAATAAACGCAAGTTATATTGAAGAAATTTTACCACTATCATGAAGTACAATATGTCTCGAGAAAACAATCTCAGAATCGCCAAGATCCGTTGAAGATTTCCAGAGTTATAACCTCATAAAGAGACAGTGGTCAGAATTGTAAAAATTGGCCTGGTCTTTAACCTACAAAATGGCTTGGTCTTTAAGGGGTTAAAAGAATAGAGAATTTTCCTAGAATAGCAAACAAGGATTATTCAAAGCTCAGAGAATTAACTGACTTGTTAATGGAGTTGTGTGTAGCAAAAGCAGAAGGAGATCTTGTGGGGTTGACATATCTCGACACTGCTAGAGGTGTGAACCCCATAGTTCAGAAACTCCCATATAACAAGCAAGACAAATGGGTTACATATGGATCTAGGTATAAACAGACTTACAATGTACCGTTTCCTCCATTCGATGTGTTTGTAGATTTTGTCTCAGAACAAGCAAAAATTAGAAATGACCCTAGCTTTGATTTCATGCTGTCATGTACCAATAACTCTGTTAGCAAACCTCGTAGAACAACTGTAGAGGTCCACAAAACTAACATTTCTCCTACAGGTTCAGTTCGCAAAGAGTTCAGCTCCGGTCAAGGAGAAGACAAATCCAAGGATCCAAGCAGGCAGTGTCCCTTACACAAGAAGCCACATTCCTTACTTAAGTGCAGAGCTTTCAGAGAAAAGTCATTGGAGGAAAGGAAGGCCTTCCTTAAGGAGAATCGCATCTGCTACAAATGCTGCTCTTCAACATCCCACTTTGCCAGGGACTGTGAGGTTAGTGCAAGGTGTACCGAATGTGACAGCACCGAACATAACTCAGTTCTACACCCTGGATCACTATCAGATACTTTGCCCCAAGAGCATAGCGGGGAGCTGAATGACTCAAATACTGACACTCCAGCCATTACTTCTAAGTGTACAGAAGTTTGTGGAAATCTCATGGGAAGCAAGTCTTGCTCTAAAATTTCCCTAGTGAGAGTCTACCCGGCAGATGAAAAGGACAAAGCCATCAAAGTATACGCGATTTTAGATGATCAGAGTAATAGGTCACTAGCCAAGTCTGCCTTCTTTGATAGCTTTAACGTCAGAGGACCCAGCGCCCCCTACTCTTTAAAAACCTGTGCCGGTATAATAGAGACAGCTGGTAGGAGAGCAACAGGATACGTAGTCGAGTCTATAGATGGCCAAATGTGTCTGCCCTTACCAAACACACTGGAATGTAACCAGATTCCTGACAACAGGTCAGAGATACCTACGCCTGAAGTGGCATCGTACCATCCTCATCTGAAGCGTATAGAACGCCTGATTCCTAACCTTGACCCAGAGGCTCAAATAATCTTGCTCTTAGGGAGAGATATTCTACAAGTTCACAAGGTTAGACAACAGATCAATGGCTCACACAATGCTCCATATGCTCAGAGACTCGACCTTGGGTGGGTCATTGTAGGAGAGGTCTGTTTAGGAGGTACACACAAACCGACAGTAGTTAACAACATGTTTACCAGGACTCTCGAGAATGGACGTCCATCTCTCCTTCAACCATGTGAAAATCACTACTTCATAAAGGAGCTGCTACACAGTACTTCAGCACCAAGTATCTTAGCGATTAGTGCCAATGATGATTGCATTCATAATTGGGACCAAGATCACCTTGGGTGTACAGTCTTCCACAAGACCAAAGAAGATAATCGTATAGCAATGTCATTTGAAGATAAACTGTTCCTAGAGATGATGGAGCAAGGAATGGTGCAGGACAAAACGAAGAACTGGATTGCACCTCTACCCTTCAAGCCTCAAAGACAACGCTTGCCTAACAACAGAGAACAAGTTTACAAACGATTTGTCTCCCTCAGGCACAGCTTCCATAATAAACCAGAGATGAAAGGTCATTTCTTTACCTTCATGGAGAAAATATTTAAAAATGGTCATGCAGAGCTAGCACCTACACTTCAAGACGCTGAAGAACGTTGGTACCTGCCTCTGTTTGGAGTGTATCACCCGAAAACGATGCCAACAAATGAGACCGCGATTAGTCTTCTGAAAAGAGCCAAGGACATGCTCGCTGTATCTAACCTGAGGTTGCACAAGATCGCTTCTAACAGCAAGGAAGTGATGGAAGCCTTCCCTCCTGAGGATCATTCAAGTGACTTGAAGAATTTAGATCTAGGCATAGACTCCCTACCGATGCAGCGGAGCCTCGGCCTACTATGGGACATAAAAGCTGATACCTTCACCTTCCAGGTTAACAGAGAAGATAAACCCTTTACTCGCAGAGGAGTACTGTCTACCATAAGCAGTTTGTATGACCCACTGGGGTTTGTAGCTCCTGTGGTCATCGAGGGCAAGGCTATGTTAAGAGAGTTCACCACAGAGGTGACGAACTGGGATACTCCTCTTCCCACAAAAGAGAAAACCAAGTGGATGATCTGGAAAAATTCCCTCACAGCCTTGTCAAGTCTTCATATAACACGTTCGTATGTGTCTGTACCGAGTACCAAGATAGAGACACAAACCCTTTGTGTGTTCTCCGATGCTTCAATCAAAGCGATTGCTGCGGTAGCCTATTTGAGGACGATAGACACAAGTCAACAATGCCATGTAGGGTTTGTCATGAGCAGAGCAAAACTAACACCGCTCCGTGAACACACCGTACCACGCCTGGAACTTTGTGCCGCCGTGCTAGCAGTCGAGTTGGCAGAACTCATTGCTATGGAAATGAATCTAGAAATTAAAGACTTTGAGTTCTACACTGACAGCAGGATAGTACTTGGGTACATCCATAACGAAGTGAGACGCTTCTATGTCTATGTTAGCAACAGAGTGCTCAGAATTCGAAGGTCTACCTCACCTGAACAATGGAAATATGTGCCTACACATCTCAACCCTGCGGACCGGCTACTAGATTTGTAGCTGCCAATCGCCTCAAAGACACGATTTGGTTTACAGGCCCTGAGTTTTTGTGTAGGTCATTGCCCAACATGACAGAAACGTCCTTGTTTGAACTAGTAGATCCACATGCTGACGTTGAAATTCGCCCTCAAGTGTCTGCGTTACATACTGAAACTTTGAAGCGCCACCTGGGATCTCAGTGATTCAGTAGGTTCTCTATTTGGAATTCACTTGTTCGTGCCATCGCCTGCCAGACCCACATAGCTCAGCCTTACAAGGACCGTTACAGGAGTCGATGGAGACAAGTGCAGAGTCTCTCCAATGCTTTTTGGGACAAGTGGAAAAAACAGTACCTGCCTACCCTGCAGCAGAGGAGAAAGTGGCAAACCAGCAAGCCTAACCTCCAGCCTGGCGATGTAGTACTAATGAAAGACTGTCAGTCTCGGAGAAATGAATGGTCATTAGGTCTTATTACTCAGACATTCCCAAGTAAGGATGGAATCGTACGTAAGGTGGAAGTAAAAATAGGGAAACAAAGCGAGACCAAATTGTTCCTCAGGCCAGTAGGGGAACTCGTTCTGCTGTTCTCGTCCAATAAACACAATAGTGACGTCGGCTGACGTCAAGCGGGGAGTGTTCTGTCCAGCCATATAATTGCTGTCTAGAAAGTCTAGTCATTTTTTTATGTCTCCAATTGTTATAGACATTGCAATTTTTGAATGTATTGCTCTTTCATACATTTTATGTTGTAAGGTAACAGCGCCACCTGCTGGCTGTTTGATGCATAGATTCTAGTTTAATTTGTGATGTCTTGTGGGAAATTCCAAGAGCATTGTGGGATTGTTCCTGTTGCATTATGGTCTTGTGTATCACACTGAAGGAGGACAGCAGCCATTATTCCTCCATGTGCCTTAAGAGAAACTACATCACTGGTGTTCTTCATGTTTCTTAAACAGCCTGCTCTAAGCATAGTCGGTAAGCACTATCTGTGTTTATAATCCTGTGTTTATCAGTACGTTTGTTGTACTAAGTAGGTAATAATCAGTTTGTGTATTCTGTATATTGTAAACTATTTGTGTTTCATGCTCTGTACAGTTATATATTCTGAAATGCTCTTATTATTGCATTCTATAGTTTTACCCTTTCCTGTCACATCTGCAATCAATAAAAGAAGGTTACAATTTTACAGCCTCTTTTTCTTAAAGAAGACAGGGGGTTTAGCTACATGTCTCATCGCACACCCTGCTAACGTGCATGAGGACAGAATACTATCTACTGGCTAACACGGTACGAAGATACACATCTTTCCTATATCACTACTGATTAGTCATTTAATGGCAGGGATTGCTGCACATTATGCATTTCTGGTAGCGTAGACAGAACTAACTTCCAATACTAAGGTATCTCATACAACTAAAGGTACTGCCACACTACACAATCCCGCTAGCGATCTCGTTAGCGTCGCATACTAATGAGATCGCTAGCGGGATTGTTTCTATATCGCTAGTAGCTACCTAATTTAGCGATATCGTTAAGGACGCTATCGCGGTTAGCGATCTCCTTAACGACTTTAGCGGTACAAAAGTACCGCTAAATCGCTAAAAAAGGTGCCACACTCAGCGATTAGATACTTACCAGCGGGACGCCAGCGATGAAAATAGGGTCCGGAACGATCAGGACGACGGACGAGATCACAGCAGGGGCCACGTCGCTGGTAGATGCCGCACACAACAACATCGCTAACGGGATCGCTAAATAGTGACGTTTTTTAGCGATCCCGTTAGCGATGTTGTTTAGTGTGGCATACCCTTAACACATTGTCAAAATTTATGCCACTCGATACTTTACACACAAAGGCACCTTCATGCAATTTTGTGTCACAATGAGAGTTGAGCGAATTTATCAGAATTCTGCTCAAATTATGATCAGTGGCCAATATTGTTTTTGCAGTATTCGCTGAACATAGCTGAATGTTATTGGGAGTAGAAATGACCGAATACTGTATGTTGGGATCATCAAACATGAATTCTGCACAAACAGGGTAACAATATGGCGCGAATATGGCAAATTCAGATTCGGTGAACGATTCCTAACAAATTTGCTCAACTCTAGTCACAACATAATTTTTTTCTGGAAAAAATGCACAAATATTTATTTTTGTGACCTCTGAAAACAGATTGCAATTGTTTTATTACTCGGTTTATAGCTATGCCCACTTTTATGTAACTTTGTGGGAAACAGGTTTTGAAAAAAAATAAGCTGCATTAATGGAATTGTCCAAGATTATAAAAACATGGCCGCTTTCATTCAGAAACAGCACCTCCCCGAGCATGGGTTGCACATGTATTTCAGCTCAGCTCCATTCATTTCAACTGAGCTGTGTTACAATATCAAAAATGATCCATGGTCAGGAATGGTGACGTTCCTTAAAGAAACTGCCATGCTTTTCTACTCTGGAAAACTCTTTGTATGGCTCTATGAATAGAAATATGAACTAAAAATCCTTAAACTTGGGACAGGGACACAATTATAAGTTGTCTCATTTTTCTAAATATAACATAGTCATATTCTCAGGGTCTAATTTATAACTCTATGCCTGGCTGCACCACTCTGTTATTTCCCAGCAGAATTATCTTTTTATAAAATATATTCTGTATTTTAAGAAACATAATTTTTCTTCCAAAGGTAAAATCATTAACTATCATTCTCTGGGGTTTTCAGTGATAACTAAGTAGTTCTGAATTTCAACGCAGATTGTAATATTCCTTGCTCTATCAGTGCAGTTATGTAGAAACCTGCAAAAGGTTGTTTTGCTCACGGCAGCCTCTTTTGGTAGTTGCTGAAATGGCGCCGCCACTTATCTAGGCTACAAGCCGTGGCCTTTGTTACAAATTGTGAACAATTTATTCACCAGAAGTAATCTTTCTGACTGTCAGCATCCATAATGTTTTTAATGTGGAGAAATTGTCAGCACTCTCCTCTTTTTGAACTTAACACAAAATCGCAGCTCAAAGTATTTTTTTTCACCCTGCTCAGTTTTAATGAATGGTATGTCAAATTCAGTGACGTAACTGCAAAGTTATGGGCCCCGGTGCGAACTTTCAAATGGGGCCCCCCATGCCAAAATATTGTCCACCCAAATTCACATTTTCCCTATTCAGGCGAGAGTCTGATGTGTTGGGGTAGAGAATTCCAGAGTATGAGGGAAGCACGGGAGAAGTCTTGTATGCGGTTGTGGGAAGAAGAGATAAGAACGTAGAGAAGGAGATCTTGAGAGGGTCGAAGGTTGCATGTGGGTAAGTACCGGGAGACCATATCACAGCTGTATGGAGGAGACAGATTGTGGATGGCTTTGTATGTCATAGTTAGGGTCTTGAACTGGAGCCTCTGGACAATAGGAAGCCAACGAAGGGCTTGGCATAGGGGAGAGGCTGGGGTATAATGGGACGACAGATGGATTAGCCAGGCAACAGAATGTAGGATGGATTGGAGTGGTGCCAGAGTGCTAGAGGGGAGGCCAGAGAGTAGGAGGTTGCAGTAGTCAAGGCAGGAGATGATAGGGGCATGCACTAGTGTTTTTGTGGTGTCATGGTTAAGGAATGCATGGATTCGGGAAATATTTTTGAGTTTGAGATGGCAGGAGGAGGCAAGGGTTTGGATATGTGGCTTGAAAGAGAGGGCAGAGTTGAGGATCACCCCGAGGCACCATTGACATTGATGGATAGGTCTGGTGGAGGGATAGAGTGAGATGGGGGAAAGATTATGAATTCTATTTTGTCAATGTTCAGTTTTAGAAAGAGAGTTGAGAAGAAAGCTGAAATAGCGGACAGACATTGTGTGATTTTTTTCAGTAAGGAGGTGAGGTCAGGTCCAGATAGGTAGATCTGCGTGTGCATAGAGATGATACTGCAAACCGTGGGATTCTATGAGCTGTCCCAGGCCGAAGGTATAGATGGAGAAGAGTAGGGGTCCTAGAACTGAGCCTTGAGGAACACCGACAGAGAGGGGGCGAGGCGAGGAGGTGGTGTGGGAGAGGGAGACACTGAATGTTCGGTCTGTTAGATATGATGAGATCCAGACTAGGGCCAAGTCTGTGATGCTCAGAGATGAGAGAATCTGGAGCAGGAGGGAATGGTCCACAGTGTCGAAGGCAGAAGACAAGTCCAGGAAAAGGAGTACAGAGTGTCGCTTGTTCTTGGCAGTTAGTAGGTTGTTGGTGACTTTAGTTAGGGTAGTTTCAGTAGAGTGATGCAGTCAGAAGCCTGATTGTAAGCAGTCAAAGAGGGAGCAGTAGGTGTAATAATTATAGGGGATAACTCTGGAGACTTCTTGCGTGGAAAAAGACAACTACAGGACTCAGTTTTATAAGTGGTAAAGTCTATATTATCACACTGTGATTCAAACAGGTGCAAAGCAAAGCTCAAGACCACAACACTTGGTGTAGAAATTAAATGCAGCTTAACAGTCTATAGGAAACTTCAGAGAGAAATGTAATCAAGCAGAGAGTCTATGAAGCACAGTTATACTTGAGGATACTTGACACGAATAAGTCTTAGTTTAGTCCAAGCACAGGTAGATATGCTTATAAGGCAGTTCAAATAATATCTTTAGCTCAACCAGGGAGGCCTAGGTGATAGTCTCAGATTTAAGCAGAGCAGAGCTACAAACAGCTTACATGTCCAGCAAATGCAGAAGGGAGTAACACAAGCAGCCAGATGAAGGAGGATTACTGGAAACCGGTGTATGCAGCAGGAACTCAGCAGAGTAGCAGAATCACAAACAGGTTCACAGGAGCAGGTACAAAACCAGGGGGCCAACAGAGGTCAGAACTGGATGCAAGGCAGAATACTCTAGCACACACTAAAGGCTGGAGTGGAGTTATATAGCAGGAAGACACAGTGCACATGAGACCAAAGACGCCATCTTGGAAAAGGGCAGTAATGCACAAAAGGTGATCAAAAATGTTCAGAATCCTGACAGTAGGAGAGGTGGGAGGACAGTTCAAGATGGACATGCTGTTCCAGCAATTTTGAGGCATAAGGGAGAGGAGATATCGGGCGATAGCTAGACGCACAGGATGGGTCAAGTGAGGTATTTTTGAGGATGGGTGTGATCGAGGCATGTCTGAAGGATGAGAGGAACACAACATTTGTAAGTGAGAGGTTGAAAAGGTGTGCTAGAGTATGGATGTTAAATATTAATTATTGGTTATGGATTTATTCTACACTCAATTCTGTACTGAGTACATTGACTTTCAGCTGACATTACAGATGCTATTTCTGTATGGTAAAGTGGCAACTCCATATACAGAGACCACGTGATCTAGGGGACATATATAATGACTACACGAAGGGAGGGGGGCTCTCTTGCTCTCTCACTCTCTCGTCAGACACATGGAACTCTAAGGTGAATGAACAGCTGCTGCTATGTAACCACGTGTTGTTTCTCTGAGACGCTGCGGACAAGGCCAGAATGTCATTTTACCATTCAGGACACCAAGGAAAGATGTGTACAAGTTTTGCTATGGACAAATGGACAATCTCTTCGTAACTATTTCACTCATTTTATGTTTTCCTGCAATGATGTTTTTTTGATGGACAGTCCAATAAACCATTACATTTTTGTATAAGAAACATTCTGACATTTTCTTTAGAGTATCGCATCTGGTAACAAGTCCTGGAAAATTTTTTCGGACTATAAGACGCACCGGACCATAAGACGCACCCCAAATTTTCAGAAGGAAAACAGGGAAAAAAAAATAATGTGTCAAATGGGGGTCCGTCTTACAGTCCGAAGTGCTCTGTGTTGCAGGGGTGCTCTGTGGGGTGGCTGTGCTGTGTGGGGTGGCTGTGCTGTGTGGGGTGGCTATGCTCTGTGGGGTGGCTGTGCTCTGTGGGGTGGCTGTGCTCTGTGGGGTCGCTGTGCTCTGTGGGGTCGCTGTGCAATATATGGTACTCACATCCCATATCGGTGGTCCCAATGCAGCCTCCTGTGCTCTGTGGTGTCTGGCCAGCAGCGGGGCTCTGTGCTGCGTGGGGGGCTCCGCCGGCATTTCCCTCTTAGCCGGACAGCCCCCCGCAGCTCCGCTGCTGCGGCCTCCTGATACATGGCCGCCAGGGGCCTCCGGTGGCGGTCCCGACGAAGTCTTCCGTGCGGTGCTTCCGGGGCAGCAGCCGGCTCTGTGCTGCAGGGGGGCTCCGCCGGCATTTCGGTCTTAGCCGGAAAGCCCCCCGCAGCTCCGCTCCCTCCTGCATCTCGGTGGCGTCCTCAAACATGGCCGCCAGGGGACTCCGGTAAGATGGCCGCCGAATTTCATTCAAGTCTCGTTGCCGACTAAGAGGGAAATGCCGGCGGAGCCCCCCACTCAGCACAGAGCCCCGCTGCTGGCCAGACACCACAGGAAGGCTGCCGCCGCCACCGGGTCCGCCGCCGCCACCGGATTTTTTGGTATGTTTGGACCATAAGGCGCACCCCCATTTTCCCCCAAATTTTGGGGGGAAAAAAGTGCGTCTTATGGTCCAAAAAATACGGTACTTAAAATAAGCATTTTTTAACAATGGATGAAGACTGTGGCGAGGTTAGGGATCAAGTGGGATGGGAGCGGGTCAAGCGTGCAAGTGGTGAGGTGTGATGATGAAAGGAGGGTGGAGAGCTGATCTTCTGTCATGGTGGAGAAGTTGGTTTTTGAGGAACAGGGCTGAGTAGCTAAAGGGTGCATTGGGGGCTGTGGGCCTAAGCTTTCTCTGATCAATAAATAAACCATTATACTCATCATGGGCTTACATAGAAGTCATGGGGATCCATATAAGAAGTATAATGCACCCCATAGTCCTCCATAAAATATACTGCACAGTTCATAGTCATCCATGTAGTATTATAAAATGTACAACCAATAGTCATCCATGTAGAATAAAAAAATGCATCTCCATAGTCATCCATAAAGTATAAAGCACAGCCCATTATCCTTGATATAATGCACCCCATAGTACTTCATAGTAGTAAAATGCACCTCATAGTCCTCCTATAAAGTATTACGCACCCCATAGTCATATATAGTATAATGCAGCAGCCCCATAGGAGTGTAAAATGAAGCAGCCCCATAGGAGCATAAAATGCAGCAGCCCCATAGGAGCATAAAATGCAGCAGCCCCATAGGAGTATAAAATTCAGCAGCCCCATAGCATTATAAAATGCAGCAGCCCCATAGGAGTATAAAATGCAGCAGCCCCATAGCAGTATAAAATGCAGCGTATGAAAGTGATGTCACATGTTAGCGACATGCGCGTTGATATCAGCTGCTGGCCTGTGATTGGCCAGTGGCTGTTAACTGTTGCCGTGCGGGAGGAATCTCCTGCACGCCAACAAATTTTAACCTTTGCTGGTGTCGCCGTCGGCGTGCCTCTGACCTGCCATGCAGGGCCGATTTTAGGCAAAGTGGGGCCCTAGGCAAAGTTTAAAATCGAGCCCCAAATGCTAACATATTGCACATCACACAAAAGCATTTCGGTTGTATTTAGGTGCACTGAGTTCAGGACGCTAAATGAGTGTGATCGACAATATTGAAATCGTTCAACACTTGTTTCCCGGCCTATTTACACCAACTGAGAAAGAATGATGGGAACAGAACAATCACTATTAGATCAATCTGTCCCCATACAGTATCATGTTATCAGCTGGATATCTGCAGTTTTCACAGAACGATGTGCTGCTGAGAACAATGACTTTTGTTCCGGCATAAACAATCCAATTACTCGATGAATATGCAGCATTTTGCTTGTTTAGTATAATTCACCCCATAGTCCTCCATATATTATAATGTATACCACAGTCCTTCTTATTGTAAAATGAACACCACATAGTCCTCCATATAATATAATATACAGTCATGGCCAAAAGTTTTGAGAATGACACAAATATTATATTTTCACATGATCTGCTGCCCTTTAGTTTTTATGTGTGTTTGACAGATGTTTTTATCACAGACAGAAATATAATAATTGCAAACATATGAGTAACAAAAGCTTATATTGACAGTTAGAATGAGTTAATGCAGCAAGTCAATATTTGCAGTGTTGACCCTTCTTCTTCAGGACCTCTGCAATTCTCCCTGGCATGCTCTCAATCAACTTCTGGACCAAATCCTGACTGATAGCAGTCCATTCTTGTCCATTCTTGCACAATCAATGCTTTAATTTTGTCAGAATTTTTAGATTTTTTTTGTCCACCCGTCTCTTGATGATTGACCACAAGTTCTCAATGGGATTAAGTTCGGGGGAGTTTCCAGGCCATGGACCCAAAATCTCTATGTTTTGTTCCCTGAGCCATTTAGTTATCACCTTTGCTTTATGGCAAGGTGCTCCATCATGCTGGAAAAGGCATTGTTGATCGCCAAACTGCTCTTGGAGGTTTGGGAGAAGTTGCTCTTGGAGGACATTCTGGCACCATTCTTTATTCATGGCTGTGTTTTTAGGCAAGACTGTGAGAGAGCTGATTCACTTGGCTGAGAAGCAACCCCACACATGAATGGTTTCAGGATGCCTAACAGTTGGCATGAGACAAGACTGGTGGTAGCGCTCACCTTGTCTTCTCCGAATGAGGCGTTTTCCTGATGTCTCAAACAATCGAAAAGGGGATTCATCAGAAAAAATAACTTTACCCCAGTCCTCAGCAGTCCACTGCCTGTACCTTTTGCAGAATATCAGTCTGTCTATGATGTTTTTTCTGGAGAGAAGTGGCTTCTTTGCTGCCCTCCTTGAGACAAGGCCTTGCTCCTAGAGTCTCCGCCTCACAGTGCGTGCAGATGCACTCACACCTGCCTGCTGCCATTCCTGAGCAAGCTCTGCACTGCTGGTAGCCCGATCCCGCAGCTGAAACACTTTTAAGAGACGGTCCTGGCGCTTGCTGGTCTTTCTTGGGCACCCTGGAGCCTTTTTGGCAACAATGGAACCTCTCTCCTTGAAGTTCTTGATGATGCTATAGATTGTTGACTGAGGTGCAATCTTTCTAGCTGTGATACTCTTCCCTGTTAGGCCATTTTTGTGCATTGCAATGATGACTACACGTGTTTCTTTAGAGATAACCATGGTTAACAGAAGAGAAACAATGATGCCAAGCACCAGTCTCCTTTTAAAGTGTCCAGTGGTGTCATTCTTACTTAATCATTACAGATTGATCTCCAGCCATGTCCTCATCAACACCCACACCTGTGTTAATGGAGCAATCACTGAAAAGAGGTTAGCTGGTCCTTTTAAGGCAGGGCTGCAATGATGTTGAAATGTGTTTTGGGGGATAAAGTTCATTTTCTAGCCAAATATTGACTTTGCAAGTAATTGCTGTTAAGCTGATCACTCTTTATAACACTTTATATGCAAATTGCCATTAGAAAAAGTGAAGCAGTAGACTTTGTAAAAATTAATATTTGTGTCATTCTCAAAACTTTTGGCCATGACTGTAATATGCCCATAGTCCTCCATATTGTAAAATGCATGCCCTATAGTCCTCCATGTAGTATAATACACTATCCTATAGTCCTCCATATAGTATTATACACTTCCCATAGTCCTACATATAGTATAATACACTCCTCAGTCCTCCATATATTAAAATACACTCCTCAGGGTCCTCCATATATTAAAACATCCTCATAGTCTCAAATAGTATAATATACTCCTAATAGTCCTCAATATATTAATTACCATAGCCTCTATATATTAAATACACTCAGTCCTCCATATAGTATAATTACACTCCTCAGTCCTCCATATATTATACACACTTCCCATAGTCCTCCATATACTATAAAACACTCCTCAGTCCTCATATATTAAAATACCCTCCTCAGTCCTCCATATAGTATAATACACTCCTCATAGTCCTCAAATAGTATAATGCACTCCTCATAGCCTCCATATATTAAAATATACTCAGTCCTCCATGTAGTATAATACACTACTCAGTACTCCATATAGTATATTACAATCCTCATAGTGCTCCATATAGTATAATGCACCACCATAGTCATCCATATAGTACAATTCACTTCTCATAGTATAATGCACCCCATAGTTCTTCATATAGTATAATGTATTCCCCATAGTCCTCGATACAGTATAGTGCAGCCTACATATAGCATAATGCAGCCACCCCATAGAGCATAATGCAGCCACCCCACAAACTATAATGCAACCACCCCACAGATTATAATGCAACCACCCCACAGAATATAATGTAACCCCCCATAGAATATAATGCAGCCCCCCTCATGTAGTATAATGCAACCTCCCATAGAATATGATGCATCCCCTCTATAGAATATAATGCAGCCCCTTATAAAGTATAATCTAGCCCTCCATAGAATACAATGTAGCCCTCTTTATATAGTATAATGCAGCCCCCATAGAATATAATGTAGCCCCCTCATAAAGTATAATGAATTCCCCATACAATATAATCTAGCCCCCCATAGAATACAATGTAGCCCACTCATGTACTATAATGTAGCCCCCTCATAAAGTATGATGCAATCACCCCTCATAGAATATAATAAATATAACACAGCCCCCACAAAATATAATGTAACCCCGAATAGAATATAATACAGCCTGCCTCCTCATAGAATATAATGTAGCCCCATATTATATAACACAGCCACATAGTATATAACACAGCCACATAGTATATAACACAGCCTCCTCCATAGAATATAATATACCCTCATAGTATTTAACAAAGCCTTATATACAGCCTACATAGTATAAAACAAAACCCACATAGAATATAACACAGCCCACATAATATATAACACAACCCACATGGCATATAGCACAGTCCACATCATATATAGCACAGTCCACATAGCATATAGCACAGCCCACATAGTATATAACACAGCCCACATAGTATATAGCACAGCCAACATAGTATATAGCACAGGCCACACAGTATATAGCACAGTCCACATAGTATATAGCACAGTCCACAAAGTATATAGCGCAGCCCACATAGTATATAGCACAGCCCACATAGTATATAGCACAGCCCACATCTCCCCACAGGAATGGCCCCACAGCCAAAGTCCAGCTCACTGATATATTAAAAAAAGCCACAATCCTCACCTCTACTCGTGCCCTGCGCTGCAAACAGTGTGCGTTTGATGATATGACGTCATCGCGCACCTGCAGTGTGGACAGAGGGGAATGATGGGAGAGGGAGCATCAGATGACGCCTCTCCTCCATCATTGCTTTGAACTGTACCGGCATCTGCGTGATGTGCCGCTAGCTTGGGGCCCTGGGAGAGCAAGGGCCCTAGGCAGCTGCCTGCGCCTAACGCCGGCCATACTGCCGGGCCCCTGACCCGCCGGGACCGGTCCAGTGGCGACTGCTGCGACCATGGAAGTTATGCCCCTGGTCAAATTAGATATTAGGAACCGCATCAGTGATAATATTTAGAGTTAGTGTTTTTGAAGTTACAAGGATAGTTATCTAAAATTGATAGGAATAGCTATTATATCCTGGTTAGCAGTAGAATAAATACAATGCAAAATGAAAAAGTAGTAGGAGATATGTAATTAACGGAAACATTAATTTCATAGTTTCTGAATATGTCCTTTACATCTTCATGTAAATGCAAAATACAATGACCCTAGGCTTGACGTGCACATAATGTTTAAAGTGAACCTGTCATCAGGATTGTGCTAAGTAAACTACAGACAGCGTCAGGTTGGCGCCTTTATACTGATTAAGCCGGAGTTACACTAGAGAGGAATACGGACGAGTGCTATGCGATAAAACATCGAAAAGCACTCAGACCAGTATTCATCTATGGGGCAGCTCCCATTAGTGTGGTGTGCGAGTGAGAAAAGGCACATCACTCGGATATCATCCAAGTGATGTGCGATATGTAGTTCTATGCAGCCGCTCACTCCACTCCCGAATACCGGCGCCAGAGCTGGGATTTCACATGCGAGTGTCGAACGACTTCGTCGCATGTGTGATCCCGGCCTTCTTGGGAATGATGCAACAAGTTTTTCACACCTGGATTTGGTGATCCTCTGCCGTTCTTTCTTGCAGATCCTCTCCAGTTCAGTCAGGTTGGATAGTGAACGTTGGTAAACAGCCATTTTCAGGTCTCTCCAGAGATGCTCAATTGGGTTTAGGTCAGGGCTTTGGCTGGGCCAGTAAAGAATGGTCACAGAGTTGTTCTGAAGCCACTCCTTTGTTATTTTAGCTGTGTGCTTAGAGTCATTGTCTTGTTGGAAGGTGAACCTTCTGCCAAGTCTGAGGTCCAGAGTGCTTTGGAAGAGGTTTTCATCCAGGAAATGTCTGTACTTGACCGCATTCATGTTTCCTTCAATGGCAACCAGTCGTCCTGTCCCTGCAGCTGAAAAACAACCCCATAGCATGATGCTGCCGCCACCATATTTCACTGTTCGGATTGTATTGGGCAGGTGATGAGCAGTGCCTGGTTTTCTCCTCACAAACCACTTAGAATTATCACCAAAAAGTTCTGTCTTCATCTCATCAGACCAGAGAATCTTATTTCTCATAGTCTGAGAGTCTTTCATGTGTTTTTTAGCAAACTCTTTGCGGGCTTTCATATGTCTTGCACTGGGGAAAGGCTTCCGTCGGGCCACTCTGCCATAAAGGCCCAACTGCTGGAGGGCTGCAGTGATAGTTGACTTTGTGGTACTTTCTTCCATCTCCCTACTGCATCTGTGGAGCTCAATCACAGTGATCTCTCTCACCAAGGCTCTACTCCCACTATTGCTCAGTCTGGCTGGACGGCCAGGTTTAGGAAGGCTTCTGGTAGTCCCAAACTTCTTCCATTTAAGGATTATGAAGGCCACTGTGTTCTTTGGTATCATGAGTACTGCAGAAATTATTTTGTAACCTTGGCCAGATGTGTGCCTTGCCACAATTCTGTCTCTGATCTCCTTGGCCAGTTCCTTTGTCCCCATGATTCTAATTTGGTCTGACATGCACTGTGAGCTGTGAGGTCTTATATAGACAGGTGTGTGCATTTACAAATCAAGTCCTATCAGTTTAATTAAAAACAGCTGGACTCCAATGAAGGAGTAGAACTATCTCAAGGAGGATCACAAAGAAATGGAGAACATGTGACGTAAATATGAGTGTCTGAGCAAAGGGTCTGAATACTTATGACCATGTGATATTTCAGTTTTTCTTTTTTAATAAGTTTGCAAACATTTCTACATTTCTGTTTTTTATCAGTCAAGGGATGCAGAGTGTACATTAATGAGAAAAAAAATGAATTTTTTTGCATTTACCAAATCGCTGCAATAAAACAAAGAGTGAAAAATTTAAAGGGGTCTGAATACTTTCCGAACCCACTGTATATTACCGGTATTGAACCCTACTTGAGAACCTATCCCAGGAGTGGTGTGAATATGGTATAACTGATCCTTCAGTGACCTGCCTCATATTTTACACCATGCATATAATATTTTGGGCTTAGAAAAAAGTACATCCAGCAAAATGGCACTGGCAGTGCCTGTGCAGTAGCAACTATCTACCGCCTGTCACAGCTGCTGGCTCTCAGACACTGGCATCTGTATGACAGATTGGGAACTGCAGTGCACTGACAAGCAGTAACAAACTTACCGCCGATCAGAGCAGGTGTTTCTCACACTGTTATACAGATGACAGTGTGGGAAATACCCAATGTTTACCCCCTCCCAATTCATTTGAGCTACGATTAGTGTTGAGCGATATTGCTCGATATCTAAAAATATCGTATCGAAATTGTATCGCCGATAGCACTAAATATCGTCGATATCCGATTTCGATACCGGAAGTCCCATGTAAGTCTATGGGAACAAAATATCGCAACTAAAAAAAAACCCTTTCTTTCGTTGTAAACACAAAATATACACACATAGAATACATATATATATATATATATATATACATGTCATTGTGACATATATATATATACATATATTTATAGTTTATACACTTCTACATAGTAAAATCGACTCTAATTCAATTGCCGGGTAAAGACGTGACATACCCCATAGAAGTCGACGGGCTCGGTGCCGAGTACCCCGAAAACCTCTGGCTCTGTGCGACTCAACTTGGGCGTCACGAACAGGATTCTGTAGCTCGCTATAAGCGAGTCCTGTGTGCCTGAATTGCACTGGTTTTGTGCTTGAGAATTGCTAAAATCATCAGAGAATGTATTTGCCATTTTTCCGCCATATCTGCGTCACGACGAGGCACTGGTGAAGAAGAAGGGCGTGCTCTTCGTGGGTGTCACTCACTCAGTGGCGTGAAAACGATGGCCGCCCACTGTAATTGGTACTGCAATGTAACATCGTGCCCCACAGCTCTGGAGTTCCGCCTCCTCATCCTCCTCAGTGTGAGGAGGTCCCGCCTCCCTACAAAAGAGGGGCCCTCTCCAGATATGACACATGTGACTTGGCAGAGATGGCTAATGGACACGACGAGCAGAAGTGGGAAGAGATGGAGCAGTCAGAGCTCTCCCCCCACGGAAGCGACCCGATCGCCACGGAATCACCGTTGGGCACCCGGCCTGTAAACCCTCCTACGCTGCAAGAAGCGGAGGATACCCTGAGAGGCCTGGCCCGGCACCGGGAGGAGGTCGCCAGGATGGAAGCCAGCTGGCGTGCCCTAAAAATAAACTTGGAGCGGCGCCAATCCCTCTTACCTGAAGTGTCTGTACCGGAAGGTGAGGCACCCGTTATAGTAGAGGAGCCCTTGCAATGTGATCCGGTTGACGTTGTCGCAGTGGAGGCACCCGTTCCTGCAAAAACCGCAGCACCCGTCAGCAGCACCCCAGATCCCGCTGTCTGCCCCGGTCGCTGAGACAGAAGGAAGCGACACCCGTCCTCATGGAGGAGGCCGCGCAGGCACCAGAGCACTACCTGCCTGTACCGGAGCCCCGACTGTCATCTGATTTAGAGCCGTCTGCTTCCTCCGCAGGGGAGCACCGCCAGGACTGGGGTGGCGACAGGAGAGCTGCCGCAAACCGGACACTGTAAGCTGCAGTGGAGTGGTGGAGACATGGAGCAACTGGTGGAGGAGAATTACAATCGGCGTCAGGAGGAAGAGTGGAGACGTTGGGAGCGGGAAGCAGAGCGACAAAGGGAGCAGCGAGAAACCCTAAAACTTCGCCAACGTCACCTGGAGAAGGACCGGGCAGATAAGGACCGGATGAGAAAGGATAAAGGAACCCTGAGTGAGCCGCGGCGTAAGGGTGCAGTACGGAGCTTTAAATTGAAAGGTGGGTGGGGCTTCATCAAGGAGCCTGGACTTTATTTAGAAGTCTTTGTGACCCGGCGGGACGTGGAGGCTCACCTCCCAGAAGGACACCCGGGGAGGGACCTGTTGCCAGGAGACTTGGTGACTTACACCCGACACTGGGGTTACAATGGGTGGTACGCCCTAAATGTTACCAGGTGCGACCCCTACTCCCCAGTGTGTCAGGAACCTGTGAGACCCTCGAAGCCTTCAGCCTCCCACATCCAGGCCTCTGCAAAAGTGCCCACCCCACGCCGTAAATCTCCCCAGCCTCCCTCAGTGGTCTCCTCAGCAGCCCCAGCTATGGACATGATAAGTATAGCTGGCCCGTACCCGGCGCCTGTTAGGCCCCCTGGGGTTCGTACAGTCTGTGACATAGGGCTCCAGACCCGGAGAGAGATGAAAGAGGTGGCCACACAGACCCAGATAGCGGGTCACGACTTGACTGTACAGGCCACACGACGTCATCAGGTCCTGGTGGTCCTTGGTGTCTCGGATGTTTGGCAAGCACCAGAAGAGTACCAGGTGGTACCTGTAACACCCCTGCCAAAGAAGTCTAAATAACCCGGACAGGGTCCCTGTATGTAAATAAATAGTTAAATTGTTTATGTACCCGGACGGGTGAATGTTCCAAAAAATTTTTTTAATTTAATAAAAAATAAAAAAACACAGTTTTCATTTCTTTTATTACTGTCTCATCCTGCTGCGACGCCATCGAACTCCTGTAAAAAAATGGAAAAAAAAAAAAAAAAAAAAGTATACCACCTGACCGACGCAGTCCATAGTAACGAGTGTCCCACGACGATCCAGCTCTGCTACATCAGAATGACAGGCAGAGCCTGTCATCCCGGCGCAGCACAGCTGATTACCTGCTTCCCCGGCGGTGACGTCATCGGACTGACTGCTTTACGGCCGGGATTACCCTGCAGTCACGCAGTTATCGCAAAAAACTGCATGTGACCGCCAGGGAGAAGATAATGGCGGCCATCAAGCAGTCCAGGACGTGACCGCCGGAGATCTTCTGCCAGGTAAGTGCCGCTGACTCCTGACAGACCCGACCGACGGACACTCACAGTGACAGTGACAAATCCGATTCCGGTATTCGATAAGACGAAAATATCGAAACGAATTATCGAAAGGCCGATAGAGCTAATATCGGCCGATAGCCGATATTTGCATTATCGTATCGCTCAACACTAGCTACGATACTGTTCTAGTTCTTGAACCGTAATTTTTTAATATGCTCGGCTTAATCTCCCAGATCCGATCTATAGTCACCAGACAGTATTTTGCATCAATTGTATATAATTTATGCAGTATTTAAAACTTGATAGTATGCTTAAACTTTTCTATGAAATTTATCCTTGCTGCCATTCCAGAGTGTTTGGTTGGTTTTTGATTGCTTTTTTTTTTCACTACTTTGAACATACATTTAAAAAAGTATTCTAATGTTCTGTGTTTAGGAAGGTACTGCTCTTCTACCAATTTCCTAACTTACTACTTGCTGAGGAAAGCGCAGTCCTGAAGAAAAACACTTTCGTCAGCATCATGTCTGTCCTGTAGTCCAAACTGAGCTTTCTCCATATTGAAAGCTGAGGCAGCATTGCATATGCAGCATAGTAAAAGTGTGGAGGGACAGAAGCTGGCTCGGTGGCTTCCTGGCCACTATACAGTATTTCTTTTTTATTATTAAATTTATTTGTTGTTCATAGTACTTATCATAATATACATTTCTATCATTGGATAATATAAAGGAATCTTCCTTTAAAGATTGGTCTTGAGCTGTGTTTGCACAGCAAACAACTTGAAAATGATTAAACAAATGCTTTAAAACAGGTAGAATTAAAACAGTTTTTTTTAGCATTTATTTTCCACATCTGCAGAAAACAGTTTTGGTCAGGAGCTTTTCTGGTGCTGCAGCTGTATACTGTGATCTGGTGCCTTACTCTGCTGTGCAGTGCTTTGCAGCAGAGAAAGCTAAGTTTTGTTTTTTAGTTGATTTAACCTCTAGGTGTCTGTCTTTTCTATCCTTTTGGTTATATTAGTGCAGTTCACTTTATTCCCTGTCTCAACTCCTTGGGAGGGGGTTGGGGGTTTAGCTCAGGGCTAAGCAGGAGATAGGGACAGGTTGGTGACTTGGGCCTCCCTACCTTCAAGGGTACCCCCAAGTTAAGGAAAGACAGGGCACCCCCTTAGCCTGAGGGGCAGTTCAGGGGCCCAGGTTCCTCATCCCTTGTTTTCCCACTACTGCCCCATGACAGTTAACACACAGAAAACATGGTCAGCGCATGGAAGTTTAGAACACAGAAAAGTCCTGCCTTTGGTGGGATTGAACAGATCCAGCCAACTTCTGAAACATAGACCCTGCAGACACATGCGATCCTTGCCTAGGTAGCTGGCCATTCTGACAGCAGGGTTGCCAGTAACCAAGGTAACAAGCTGTACACTATAGAATTAAAAATACTTTGTTCTTCAAAACAGAGTATTTTTGATAAGAGGTACATTTCAAACTTGCTTATTATTTTCAAAAATATTTAGACTTGAGAGTCCTCAGTGGTTGATACCTTTTAATGGCTAACTGAAAAGATGGTAACAAATTGCAAGCTTTCGAGACTACGCAGGTCTCTTCATCAGGCAAAGACTAAAACAAAAGCTGAAGAATCACATATTTATATACACAAAAGGACACAGGAATAATGCAATAGGTAAGACAAGTGACGTGAAGCAGAACTGTCATTATGGCAGAGGGACTGTGCTGTGTTGTGTATAAATATGTGATTATTCAGATGTTGTATTAGTCTTCGCCTGATGAAGAGACCTGAGTAGTCTCGAAAGCTTGCAATTTGTTACCATCTTTTCAGTTAGCCATTAAAAGGTATCAACCACTGAGGACTCTCAAGTCTAAATATTTTTCTATCTACTGGCTAATACGGTACGAAGATACACATCTTTCCTATATCCCTATTTTTGATAAGTATTTTGTATGATAGTTGTTTTCAGTAGTGATGGGCGAGCACTAAAATGCTCGGGTGCTCGTTGTTCGGGTCAAGCACATTGGACTACTCGGGTACTTGGACAGAACAACTAGCCTAATGTAAGTCTATGGGAGACCCCAGCATTTTTACCGCGATCCCCCGGGGGTCCTTTTAAGGTCTGAAAACATCTTAAAATTATGGAAACACTGCTCAAATGTCAAGGGGACATCATGGGATCACCCCAGGAAGCATTTCTGACTCCTAGTTCACAGCTTTAAACAATGTTGTCAGAGTTTCATGCCATTTTTAACGGTGCACAAAAAACATACCAAAACGAAACCAAAACAGATTTTGCAGGGAAATATGTTAAGGTACATCCTTTCCAGGTTAATAACTTGTATATAAGGCTAAATAAATAACCCAAGACCAAAATGTTCCTCCACCACTTGGGGTTTGTTCAGATGCAGCGTTTTTGAAGCATTTTTCAACTTTAACATTGCTTTCAACCAAAACAAATGCATTCACTGGGAAATGTCATTGTGACATTTACTAACCCTAGCTGTCCATGTATTGAGTGACATATAAGCAGACATATCTTGTTTCATTTATGAAGGAGGGACTCTTAAAGTCACAGAGCGTATTTTTACTGGGGCATCAGGCAGCATTAATCTGCTTAAAGGGCCATTGTTAAAAAGTGGGTCTCCGAAACTGTTATAGCCTATGCAGTGAGTGGATGGGCTGCCAAGAATTATGACGCAACCCAATATCCCTTTCACGAGATGTCCAGGATGGCTTCCATAAAAAATGTATTAAATGCAAGGCCTGCCCTGCTACCAAGTCATATGTTTCCCAATAAGCCTTTCAACCCAGGTACTGGATTGGCCCAGGAAAATCCACTTCACATTATTCATTTTGTACTTCCATTCTGTTTTCTTATCCATTGACTGCAAGGTCTGCCCTGCTACCAAGTCGTATGCACCCCAATAAGCCTTTGAATCCAGGTACTGAATGTGCCCAGGAAAATCCACTTCACATTATTCATTTTGCACTCCCATTCTGTTTTCTTGTGCATTGACTGCAGGGCCTGTCCTGCTACCAAGTAATATGCACCCCAATAAGCCTTTGAACCCTGGTACTGGATGGGCCCAGGAAAATCCACTTCACATTATTCATTTTGCACTCCCATTCTGTTTTCTTGTGCATTGACTGCAGGGCCTGTCCTGCTACCAAGTAATATGCACCCCAATAAGCCTTTGAACCCTGGTACTGGATGGGCCCAGGAAAATCCACTTCACATTATTCATTTTGTCCTCCCATTCTGTTTTCTTATGCATTGACTGCAAGGCCTGCCCTGCTACCAAGTCATATGCACCCCAATAACTCCAATTCCCCCTTGGAAGAAATAGGGAGGAGGGTCTCTTAGCAAAAAATGTCCCATAAAAAAGGAGCAGGTCTCCTAGACTTGGAATGCCCATTCACTTAGTGTATGGGCTGTCAAACATTTCCCCTGTGGAGTACACTTCAACCTTTTTCAGAACAAGTCTTTTACGCACAGCCTAACCACCCACCCTTCTTAATAATGCAACACTGGCTGTAGCTGCACGGAACACGTAAATCCTTTTGATCTAGTGGCAGTGGATGATCAGACGTGGAGGAAGGCCTGATTAAAAAATAGGCCCAATTTCTAGGAGCATGCCTCCTTGACTTGGAATGCCCATACACTTAGTGTATGGGCTGGCAAACATTTCCCCTTGGGGGCGTACATATTTTTTGTATTTTATTGATGGGTATCAAAACATAGAGTGGCCGGAGCATGACTGAATATGTTCACCCTTGTGTTCAAGTGGTGGTGGACGGTGAGAATGAGGAGAAGGAGGAGGAGGACACCAAATAGCCAAAATCAGGAAGCATACAGTTAGGTCCATAAATATTTGGACAGAGACAACATTTATCTAATTTTGGTTCTAGACATTACCACAATGAATTTGAAACAAAACAAATCACATGCAGTTGAAGTTCAGACTTTCAGCTTTCATTTGAGGGTATCCACATTAAAATTGGATGAAGGGTTTAGGAATTTCAGCTCCTTAACATGTGCCACCCTGTTTTTAAAGGGAACAAAAGTAATTGGACAGATTAAATAATCTAATATATAAAGCTGAATGTATGTATGTGTGTATGTATGTGGGTATGTTTGTCCGGGATTGGAATCCGCACCGTCGCACTTACGGGCATGAAATTTTGCACGCCCGCACGTCTCGACCCCGAAAGCGTCCTAGGCTATGTTTTGAATCGAAATTTTAACCCCGCGCGTTCCAAATCGCCAAACAATTTTGGCCCTATCTACATAATGGGGAGAAAGCTGAATGCCTGTGTGTATGTCCGGCATAGGAATCTGCATTTACGGGCATGAAATTTTGCACACCCGCACGTCTCGACCCCGGGAGCGTCATAGGCTAGGTTTTGAGTCGAAATTTTAACCCCGCGCATTCCAAATCAGCAAATAATTTTGGCCCGGGATAGGAATCCGCACCGTCGCACTTACGGGCATGAAATTTTGCACGCCCGCACGTCTCGACCCCAGGAGCATCATAGGCTATGTGTTGAATGGAAATTTTAACCCCCGCACGTTCCAAATCGCCAAACAATTTTGGCCCTATCTACATAATGGGGAGAAAGCTGAATGCTTGTGTGTATGTCCGGCATAGGAATCTGCATTTACGGGCATGAAATTTTGCACACCCGCACGTCTCGACCCCGGGAGCGTCATAGGCTAGGTTTTCAGTCGAAATTTTAACCCCGCGCATTCCAAATCGGCAAATAATTTTGGCCCGGGATAGGAATCTGCACCGTTGTACTTACGGGCATGAAATTTTGCATGCCCGCACATCTCAACCCCAGGAGCATCATAGGCTATGTGTTGAATGGAAATTTTAACCCCGCACGTTCCAAATCGCCAAACAATTTTGGCCCTATCTACATAATGGGGAGAAAGCTGAATGCTTGTGTGTATGTCCGGCATAGGAATCTGCATTTACGGGCATGAAATTTTGCACACCCGCACGTCTCGACCCCGGGAGCGTCATAGGCTAGATTTTGAGTAGAAATTTTAACCCCGCGCATTCCAAATCGGCAAATAATTTTGGCCCGGGATAAGAATCTGCACCGTTGTACTTACGGGCATGAAATTTTGCATGCCCGCATGTCTCAACCCCAGGAGCATCATAGGCTATGTGTTGAATGGAAATTTTAACCCCCGCACGTTTTGGTGTGTGATTTTTATGTGCAGAATAAATTTTTGTTAACATAGTCTATTTTGTTACAGCTAACAGCAGTTATTAATTAACCCGGGCGAAGCCGGGTACTACAGCTAGTTGTAAATAAAATGTTCATTTCTAGTACTTGGTTGAAAACCCTTTGTTAGCAATGACTGCCTGAAGTCTTGAACTCATGGACATCACCAGACACTGTGTTTCCTTCTTTTTGATGCTCTGCAAGGCCTTCACCGTGGTGGTTTTCAGTTGTTGTCTGTTTGTGGGCCTTTCTGTCTGAAGTTTAGTCTTTAACAAGTGAAATGCATGTTCAATTGGGTTGAGATCAGGTGACTGACTTGGCCATTCAAGAATATTCCACTTCTTTGCTTTAATAAACTCCTGGGTTGCTTTGGCTTTATGTTTTGGGTCATTGTCCATCTGTAGTATGAAACGACGACCAATCAGTTTGGCTGCATTTGGCTGGATCTGAGCACACAGTATGGCTCTGAATACCTCAGAATTCATTCGGCTGTTTCTGTCCTGTGTCACATCATCAATAAACACTAGTGACCCAGTGCCACTGGCAGCCATGCATGCCCAAGCCATCACACTGCTTCCGCCATGTTTTACAGATGATGTGGTATGCTTTGGATCATGAGCTGTACCACGCCTTCGCCATACTTTTCTCTTTCCATCATTCTAGTAGAGGTTAATCTTGGTTTCATCTGTCCAAAGAATGTTCTTCCAGAACTGTGCTGGCTTTTTTAGATGTTTTTTAGCAAAGTCCAGCCTAGCCTTTTTATTCTTGATTCTTATGAGTGGCTTGCACCGTGCAGTGAACCCTCTGTATTTAATTTCATGCAGTCTTCTCTTTATGGTAGATTTGGATATTGATACGCCTACCTCCTGGAGAGTGTTGTTCACTTGGTTGGCTGTTGTGAAGGGGTTTCTCTTCACCATGGAGAGTATTCTGCGATCATCCACCACTGTTGTCTTCCGTGGGCACCCAGGTCTTTTTGCATTGATGAGTTCACCAGTGCTTTCTTTCTTTCTCAGAATGTACCAAACTGTAGATTTTGCCACTCCTAAAGTTGTAGCAATTTCTCGGATGGGTTTTTTTCTGTTTTTTTGCAGCTTAAGGATAGCTTGTTTCACCTGCATGGAGAGCTCCTTTGACCGCATGTTTCCTTCACAGCTAAACCTTCCAAATACAAACACCACACCTCAAATCAACACCAGCCCTTTTATCTGCTTAATTGAGAATGATATAATGAAGGATTGCCCACACCTGTCCATGAAATAGCCTTGGAGTCAATTGTCCAATTACTTTTGGTCCCTTTAAAAACAGGGTGGCACATGTTAAGGAGCTGAAACTCCTAAACCCTTCATCCAATTTTAATGTGGATACCCTCAAATGAAATCTGAAAGTCTGAACTTCAACTGCATCTGATTTGTTTTGTTTCAAATTCATTGTGGTAATGTCTAGAACCAAAATTAAATAAATGTTGTCTCTGTCCAAATATTTATGGACCTAACTGTATATCCATGTTTGGTTGTGAAGAGGTGCATGGGAATACACCTCCCAAAAAAACATTACATTGGAGTTTATGCTTCGCTGTCATCATTTGGTGGTTTCGAGAAGTCAGGCCAAATCCTTCCCTTATTAATTTTTATAAGAGTCAGTCTGTCTGCATTTTCCGTAGAAAGCCGAATGCGCTTATTTGTTATAATGCCACCAGCAGCACTAAAATCCCGCTTGGACAAAATGCTAGTGGCAGGGCAGGCTAGGACCTCAAAGGCATAGAGAGCCAGCTCATGCCACATGTCCCTCTTAGATACACAATAATTAAAAGGCACAGAGGAATCACGGAGGACTTTGGTATGTTCAGCAAAGTACTCGCTCAGCATCTTAGAGAAGATCGCATTTTTTGTGAGATTACCCCGCGCCTCAGTGCATGGGCGATGGGAGGGTCTTAGAAAACTGTCCCAGAACTTTGCCAGTGTTCCCCTGCCACTGCTGGAGTGGACTTGTGTCTGCCTCGCCTGTCCTGCTTGGTTGGCCAATAAACTGCTATCCCTGCCTCGAGGGTTTTGAGATGGGAATTTTTTTAATAATTCTGCAACAATGGCCCTATGGTACTGCACCATTTTGGTACAGCTGTCTGCATCTGGAACAAGAGATTGAAAGTTATCCTTGTACCATGGGTCTAAAAGTGTCACTAGTCAGTAATGACTGGTAACTAGTGTTGAGCGATACTGCTCGATATCTAAAAATATCGGATCGGAATGGTATCGCCGATATCACTAAATATCGGCGATATCCGATTCCGATACCGGAAGTCCCATGTAAGTCTATGGGAACAAAATATCGCAACTAAAAAAAACCTTTATTTCCTTGTAAACACTAAATATACACACATAGAATACACATATATATATATATATTAATATATATAATATATATATATATATACATGTCATTGTGACATATATATATACATATATGTATAGTTTATACACTTCTACATAGTAAAATATCCTCTGATTCAATTGCCGGGTAAAGCCGGCTTCTGTGAAAAGACAGAAGCACCCGACATGAAATGACACTTGGTGTACATAGGGTTAACCTTGTCTTTTCATGTCGTTTGCAATCTGATTTGCACAAACAATTACATCAGTCTATGTGTGCAAAATTTCACACCTGTAGGGGTTAATTAAAGGTGTAAATTCGTTGTAAAAAAAACAGACTTTTTTGCTACGAATTTACACCTTTAATTAACCCCTACAGGTGTGAAATTTTGCACACATAGACTGATGTAATTGTTTGTGCAAATCAGATAGCAAAGGACATGAAAAGACATGGTTAACCCTATGTACACCAAGTGTCATTTCATGTCGGGTTCTGCATTTTCACAAAAGCCGTCAATTGACTTAGTGGCTATTATACTATGTAGAAGTGTATGAACTATAAATATAAATATATATATATGTGTCACAAATTCAATGACATGTATATATATATATATATATATATATATATATGAGGTGTAAAATTGTTTAAAAAAAATGCGTGGGCTCCCGCCCTATTTTTGCAACCAGACAGACAAAGCCAGCGAATGGGGGCAGATAATAATAGCCCAGAGAGGGACCATTATTTTTGGCCCCCCCGGCTACTAACATCTGCCCCCAGACACCCCAGAAAAGACAAATCTATAATTAGATTCGCCCTTTCTGGCACTTTGCCCGTCTATTCCCATTGCCCTGTAGCGGTGGCGAATGGGTTAATATGGGGTTAAAGCCACATTGCAATTGAAAGGTGACCTTAAGCCAGGTTAATAATTGAGAGCTGTCAATTAGACAACTATCAATTATTAATCCTATTGCATGAAATAAAAATAAAACACACACACTTTAATTAAAAATCATTTTAATGAAATAAAGACACATGTTTTTGACAATCTTTTATTTGACTGCAAAAACCATTTCCTGTAATAAAAATAAAATAAAAAAGCAAAATTATTCTTACCTATCCCATGCACAGTCAGGTCCCACGGTGTAATCCTTCAGAAAGGGTTAATGTTTACTGCAGGGACCGCAGCTAATGCTGCAGCCACACAGTAAACCCCCAAATGAATGAGTTCCTCTCCTGGCTGACAGGAGAGGAAGTGGAAAGCTTAATTGATTGCTTTCCACTTTCACTTCAGGTCAGCCAGGGACACAATCAGTGACGTCAGAGGGAACTGATTAACAAAAATAGGGGTTCCCTTCGAATAAAAAATGGCGTCGGGTCCCCCCTATTTTTGTTAACCAGCCTGATGAAGTAGACCGCTGAGGCCTGGATTTTCAGGCTGTTAAGGAGCCAAGATCCATGGACCTTGCCAGCCTGATAATACCAGGCCACAGCAGTCTGCATATCTTGGCTGATTAACAAAAATAGGGGTTCCCTTCGAATAAAAAATGGCGTCGGGTCCCCCCTATTTTTGTTAACCAGCCTGATGAAGTAGACAGCTGAGGCCTGGATTTTCAGGCTGTTAAGGAGCCAAGATCCATGGACCTTGCCAGCCTGATAATACCAGGCCACAGCAGTCTGCATATCTTGGCTGATTAACAAAAATAGGGGATCCCCTCGAAAAAATTTGGCGTGGGGTCCCCCCTATTTTTGTTAACCAGCCAGATGAAGCAGACCGCTGAGGCCTGGATTTTCAGGCTGTTAAGGAGCCAAGATCCATGGACCTTGCCAGCCTGATAATACCAGGCCACAGCAGTCTGCATATCTTGGCTGATTAACAAAAATAGGGGATCCCCTCGAAAAAAATTGGCGTGGGGTCCCCCCTATTTTTGTTAACCAGCCAGATGAAGCAGACCGCTGAGGCCTGGTTTTTCAGGCTGGTAAGGATCCAATATCCATGGACCTTGCAAGCCTGATAATACCAGGCCACAGCAGTCTGCTTAGCTTGGCTGGTTAACAAAAATAGGGGATCCCCTCGAAAAAAAAAAAAAAAGGCGTAGGGGTCCCCCTATTTTTGTTAACCAGCAAGTAAAATGCAGACTGCTGCGGCCTGGTATTAAAAGACTGTCAAGGCCCATGAATTTTGGCCCTCAACAGCCTGATAATACCAGGCTACAGCAGCCCCACATTTGGCGCATCAAAAGATGTGCCAATTGTGGCACTTTACCCGGCTCTTCCCACTGCCCTGTAGCGGTGGCAAGTGGGGTAATAAGGGGTTAATGTCACCGTTGATTGCACGGTGACAGTAAGCCCGGTTAATAATGGAGAGGTGTCAATAAGACACCGATCCATTATTAATCCCAAAGTTATTAAATGTATAAAAAAAAGACAAAGCAAGAAAAAAGTATTTTAATGAAATAAAAGAGACAACACAGTTTTCATTAATTTTATTATACACTCATTCTTGCGACGCCATCGATCTCCTGTAAAAAAAGAAAATAAACAAACCAACAGTATACCAACTGTCCGACGCAGTCCATAGTAACGACAGTCCCACGACGATCCAGCTCTGCTACATCGCAATGACAGGCAGAGCCTGTCATCGCGACGCAGCACAGCTGATTACCTGCTTCCCCGGCGGTGACGTCATCGGACTGACTGCTTTACGGCCGGGATTACCCAGCAGTCACTGCAGTTATCGCGAGAAACTGCATGTGACCGCCGGGGAAAGATGATGGCGGCCATGAAGCAGTCCAGCCCGTGACCGCCGGAGATCTTCTGCCAGGTAAGTGCCGCTGACTCCTGACAGACCCGACCGACGGACACTGACAGTGACAGTGACAATCCCGATTCCGGTATCCGATAAGACGAAAATATCGGAACTAAGTATCGAAAGGCCGATAGAGCTAATATCGGCCGATACCCGATACTTGCGGTATCGTATCGCTCAACACTACTGGTAACCAATATTTTGACAATACGAGTGTCAAGGGAAAGGCAACACAACTTAAAGTCAGCCGTGATTGCAAGACTGGTAAAAGACAGGACGACTGACCAAGGTATCCTCCTCCTCTTCTTCCCTGTCCTCAGGCTATCCGCGCTGAACAGACGGTATGACAGTTGTGGTTATAGTCCCGTCTATAGCGAATGAAAGTAGCTCCTGTTCTTCCTCTCCTCCTCTTCTTCATTGTCAACCAACCCACGTTGGGATGACATGAGGCTGGGCTGTGTGTAATTACCCTGTATGGTTCCTTGATCTATGTCCATGTGCTTTGCCTGCAATGCCTCCTCTTTCATAGTGCGCAGAGAGATTTTCAACATGCAGATGAGCGGGATGGTGATGCTAATTATGGCGACATCGCCGCTCACCATCTTGGTGGACTCCTCAAAGTTTTGGAGGATGCTACATATGTCTGACATCCATGTCCACTCCTGAGGTCTTATGTGTGGAGGCAAACCTGACAAACAACGGCCTTGTTGCTGGTATTCAACAACTGCCCGCTTCTGCTCACAAATCCTTTCTAACATATGCGGTGTAGAGTTCCAACGCGTGGGGACATCATACACCAGTCGGTGAGCCGGAATCTGCAATCACTGAGGAAGCACAGCAAGGGCGGCTGAAGCTGTAGCTGACTTTCTGAAATGTGCACACAGGCGGCGTTCTTTAACCAGCAGATCCGGCAGCTCCAGATAGCTTTTTAGAAAACGTTGAACAACGAGGTTCAGCACATGGGCCAGGCATGGTACGTGTTTCAGTTCACCTCGCCTCAAAGTCGCCACCAGGTTCCTGCCATTGTCACACACAGCAATGCCTAGCTGGAGAGTTAGCAGTGTCAGCCACACATCTGCCTGCTCTTTCAAAGCTGTAAACAACTCTTCAGCATTGTGCGGTTTGTCACTAAATGTGATGTATGGTGTACAGTTCGTATAGCGTCTTGTGCTTGGGTGCGAGGAAAACACATGAGACACAGGTTTGATTAGGAAGGTCTTGTATTACTTCATACAAGTATGCAAAAGGGGTCACACGGTTTGCAGGTACAGAGGCAGGAGACACAGCAGGCCAGAGTAACTTTAAGCTCAGCAATGACATTCCACAACAGGTTCAGGATCTCTTTCTCTGTTACCGTAATTCCCTTGCAAACGTGGATTTATCAAACAGCAGGTTTCCAGAGTCCACAACTGTTCAAAAGTTCCTCAGTAGGAAATGGCTGGAGTACCAAGTCCAAGATATCCAAGAGCCAGGTCACAGGCTGACTGCAGACTTGATTCTGAAGCACTGATTGCTCATTTGAGGCTGCTTAAGAGGCAAGAGGGAGAGAATCAGGGCGAGAACATGAAAGTTGGAAACTCCATATTAACTGAGGGCAGATAGCTGCAGCAGGACAGAAAGCAAAATGGCCCACAGAAAAAACTGAGTTTCAAGAACATGTCCAAAAGAGACTAAAAACCTTACACTTAAGCAAATTAGCTTCAGCACAGCCTGTTGCCGCTTTGCTTTGGCGGTCCAGCAGTGCTTCCAGCTTGTGGCTGATGTGCTCATTTCTGACATGGAGGCTGAAGAGGAGGAAGAGGTGCAGGAGCTGTACACAGTGGGGGCAACTCTGATTGACATAGGTCCCGCAAACCTTGGTGTCGGGAGGACGTGTTCCATCCCAAGGTCTGACTGGGTCCTGGCTTCCACTATGTTAACCCAGTGTGCCGTCAGCGAGATGTACTGTCCCTGGTCTCAAGCACTTGTCCACATGTCAGTGGTTAGGTGTACTTTCCCTGTAACTGCATTGTTAAGGGCACGGGTAATGTTGTGGGACATGAGCTTGTGTAATGCCGGGACCGCACAGAGGGAGAAATAGTGACGGCTGGGGACAGAGTACCTTGGGACGGTGGCCGCCATCAGGTTGCAGAAAGCTTCTGTCTCCACGAGCCTAAAAGGCAACATTTCGACCGCAAGCAGACCAGAAATATGAGAATTGAGTACTGTGGCCTGTGGGGCGTTGGCTGTGTATTTCTGCTTACGTTCCAATGACTGGGGTATGGACAATTGAAGGCTGCGCTGGGACAAGGATGTGGACATGCATGATGATGTTGCTATTTGACTTTGGGCAACGGCAGGTGAAGGGCAGGAGGCATCTTCGCATGCACCATGGACAGGGGATTGGCTTGCACACACAACAGTGGAATAAGCAGTGGTGTCACCCCCAGACACTGTTCCTGGAGCCTGGGGATGGGCCCACAAAGTCAGGTGCTTTGCTGCCATGTGCCTGATCATGCTGGTTATGGTAAGGTGGGTAGTTTTGCTACTCCTGCTGATGCTGGCATGACAGGTGTTGCAAATGGCCTGTTTGTGGTTATCAGCAGTCTTTAAAAATAACCAGACTCGGGAAGACCTAACAGTTGGACTGGCAACTTCCATCAGATGGTGTTACGGGGAACTGTTGCATGCCTTCTGTTTGCAGCCACCACACTGCTTCTTCCTGCCTGAAGTGGTGTGACGCCTACCTCCCCCTGTGTGCTGCTGTCCTCGCTCTGCATGTCCTCCTGACAGGTTGGGTCTGTTACTACATCCTCCACCACCTCATCTTTCACTTACCCACCCTGGTCCTCCTCCTGACTTTCTGGCAATTGTGTCTCATCATCGTCCACCTCTTGTGACTGTGGTTGCTCAAAGATTTGTGCATCACTACATGGAATATCATCTTGCCCCGCTTCTAGTGGACAGGGCAAGAGGCACGAATCTCCAAATTGAAACCTGGACAACTATTCGGAGTTTCCGAGTGTGGGATCAGTTGTCTCAGGGCACTCAGCATGGTGGGAGGTGGGAGGATCAGGGTAAGGAATATGCGGTCCAGATTCACAGCTACTGTGACTTGACCGTGTAGAAGACAGGGTGCTGGTGGTGGTGGATAAGTAACTGGAAGTATTATCCGCTATCCAACCAACAACCTTTTCACACTGCTCTGGCTTCAATAGTGCTGTCTTGCCACGGTACCCTAGGACTTCAGACACTAAGGTCCAGCGAGAAGATGTGGGTGTTTTTGGTGGGCCAATTTCAGCTTGTCCACGGCCTTGGCCTGCACCATCACCATCACGTCCACTTCCCCGTCCCTTGCCACACGCCTTGCCCATTGTAAATGGAATAGAATATTATACATATTCACTACAAATGGGTGATTTGGGAGTCAACTTGTATGTGATACGTGTGCTTGAAAACCACACTTTTACCTATCTGGACTTTAGGTGAAAATGTTTTTAGCCTTATCAGATTAAATAATTACGTTAACAGACTGCAAAAAAAATACAATGTTTTGGCCTAAACTGGCCAAACTTTGAGCACTCACAGATATCAGCTGGCACAGCGATACCACTGCGACAAATGTGTGCCCTGTTTTTCTTTTATTTTTGGGCTAACTAGTGCTGTACATCAGTACTGTGACACCCAGAACAAAAAAAGGAAAACCGGCCTAAACTGGCCAAACTTTGAGCACGCATAGATATCAGCTGGCACGGTGATACCAATACGACAAATGTGTGCTCTGCTTTTTTATTTTTGGGCTAACTAGTGCTGTATATCAGTACTGTGAAACCCAGGACAAAAAAAATTTTTTCATGTTTTTTTTTGCTAAATAGTGCTGTATATAAGTACAGTTTCACCCAGGGCACAAAAAGAAAACCGCTGTAAAATGGCCAAACTTTGAGCACACACAAATATGAGCTGCCACGGAAATACCACACTGAAAACTGTGTGCCCTGTATTCCAATTACACCTGCGGCTAGCTATATACGGCCAATATATCCTACAGGTAGCAGCAGTAGTACCAGAACACAGGAAGGGAATGGAACCTCTTGATGTATGCAATGATCTATATACACACATACAGTACCTGCAGGCCTTGCACTGATGTGTATAGAGTGACGTACACTACCCTGCCTACCTAACACTATATACTACGGAATTAGCCCTTAGAAGGACTGTGTGTTTAGCTGGATTTGAGTAGTTTAGGATGGTAGTGTCACGGGTGTGTCGCGGCGGAGATCGTCGCGATTGCACACCCTGACTTCGCACAGCTGAGTTTCTGGTGCTGGGTGTTTTTCGGCACTGAGGGAGTTAATTCTTTCTCTCTCGGTGCTGGGCTGACCAGCCTCGCCCAGCTGCGATTGATGTTTTGTTAATTAGCTTCCTTCATATACCTGCTGGTCTGCTGGGGAAGTTGCCGGTGAAAGCATTCATTCAGACCAGCAGAGCGGATCGTTTCTGAGAAGACTTAAGCTAAGAGTGCCTGTTGTGGTTTTTCCTCTCCTCGCTTATTGTTTATCTCCTTAACCTTTTGTGTTCCTCTGTAGTGGAAGTGTTGTATGCAAGGCTGTGTTTTCTTTACCCCTTGTCTGTCTCGTTTGTCTTAGACTGTGTGTAAGCTGTGACCTGCCCATTCCCTGTGGTGGTAATCAGGGTCCTTCTCAGGACTAGATTACAGTGGTCAGGGATCTACAGGAGACAGGGTTATGCTGGCGGCCTGGACCTCTGTACCATTAACAGTACCTCCAGGTAGAGGGACTAGTCAGGACCCCAGTTCAGGGTCAGCATAGACCCCGGTCCACCTCTATCCAGAGACAGCGTGACACGTACACAGTATTGACCCACAATACATAGGATATTATGTCAGGTAAGACATTGCTGGCAGATACTATGTATACATGTTGATTTTCTCTATTATATGAAATTTAGAATGATGTCACATTAGATATAGGTTGCTATCTTTGAATATATCTGTTATACGTCGTGACATTTTCACCGGCCCCTCTAAAGATTTCCCCAGCCACCATGGATCCAGTAGCCCATTTAGCTCAGCAGTTGCAGAGTTTGTCCATGGAGCTGACGGACGTTAAATCCAAGGTTTTGTACCCCCGGGAGCAAACCAGATTTGAACCTAAAGTAGCTCTCCCGGACAGGTTCACTGGTGGGCGGGACAAGTTTTTTACTTTCCGGGAAGCATGTAAATTGTATTTTCGGCTGCGGCTGCAGTCGTCGGGGAGTGAGGATCAGAGGGTGGGAATTGTCATCTCGCTCTTACAAGGGGACCCTCAATCCTGGGCGTTCTCTCTCCCCCCGGGCTCCCCGGCTCTCCAGTCAGTGGACCGATTTTTTACAGCCCTGGGTCTGGTATATGATGACCCGGATCGGGTCTCCCTTGCTGAAATGAAGTTACGTAGGATACAGCAGGGAGATCGTCCGGCGGAGGAATTATCTTCAGAGTTCCGTAGGTGGGCCACGGATACTCAGTGGAATGACCCGGCTCTTAAGAGCCAGTTTTGTCAAGGTTTATCTGACAAATTAAAAGATGTGTTGGCTCAGTATGATTCTCCCCCGTCACTGGAGGCCGCTATGGCTCTTGCTATTCGCATTGATAGACGGCTTCGGGAGAGGTGTGGGGTAACTCCGCCCCCTGTGATGACTCCACCTCCTTCTAAAGTCCCTAATATTGAGGTTCCCCTGGTTTGTTCCGAGGAACCTATGCAGTTGGGAGGGACATCATTCCGAGGGAGGGATCGGCGGTGCGCCGCAAAACAAGAAGGTGTTTCTTCTGCGGGAGAGAGGGACATTTTATTGAGGGGTGTCCATCCCATACTGTACTGAGCAAGAAGTCGCCGGAAAACTATTAATCCCAGGTTGTGTGGTGGACGACAATCTGGGAGTATGTATTTCGTCCCCAAGTCCGTCTCAGTTTCTCGTACCAGCGGAGGTGGTGGTAGGTACGAGAACTGAGAGGATTTCTGTTCTTCTGGATAGTGTGGCCGCGCTAATCTGGTGGACGCTCGGTTTGCCCAGGTGCAAGGTATGCAACTGAGTGTATTGGCCAAACCTATCCCTATATTCTCTATTGACGCCAGGCCTCTCGGTCAAGGTAGCTTTGTGCAAGCCGTGCATAACATAGACCTTCGAGTGGGGGCAATACATAAAGAACTATTGTCTTGTTATGTTTTGGAGGGCCTTCCCACTCCTATTGTGTTGGGACTTCCTTGGTTAACTAAACATAACCCAGTTATTAATTGGCAATCCAGAGAGATAAGCCAGTGGGGTGAATTTTGCAATAGTAACTGCATGAACACGGTCATCGGTACGGTCGTGCCTAGAACCTTACCTCCTTTTCTGGAGGACTTTGAGGATGTGTTTTCAGAGGAAGGGTGTCAAGAATTACCTCCTCATCGCGCATATGACTGTGCTATAAAATTGCTTCCTGATGCTAAGTTACCAAAATCTAGGTTATATAACCTTTCTGGTCCTGAGAGGCAAGCTATAAAAGATTACATTTCGGAAAGTCTGGCCAAGGGGCATATTAGACCTTCATCTTCCCCAGTGGCCGCGGGGTTCTTCTTTGTGAAGAAAAAAGATGGAGGCCTACACCCTTGCCTGGATTTCCGTAAGCTTAATCGGATTACGGTCCGAGATCCGTATCCGCTCCACTTATTCCTGATCTCTTCAATCAGATTGTGGGCGCCAAATGGTTCTCTAAGTTGGATCTCAGGGGGGGTATAATCTGATTAGGATAAAGGAGGGGGATGAGTGGAAGACGGCGTTTAACACTCGGAGGGACATTATGAGAACCTTGTCATGCCTTTCGGTCTGACTACTGCCCCGGCGGTGTTTCAACATTTTGTTAATGACATCTTTCGCCACCTAGTGGGACAGTTTGTTGTCATTTATCTAGATGACATCTTAATTTACTCGCCGGATCTGGTGTCTCATCAGGAGCATGTGAGACAAGTGTTGCAGATCTTGCGAGATAATAAACTGTACGCCAAATGGAGAAGTGTGTATTCGCTGTACAAGAACTTCAGTTTTTAAGATTCTTGGTGTCAGCCTCCGGTTTCCGTATGGACCCTGGGAAAGTGAAGGTTTGTGCTTGAATGGGATCGGCCAGAGGATCTTAAAGCACTGCAGCGTTTCCTGGGGTTTGCTAACTACTACCGGAAATTTATTCGTAATTTCTCATCTGTTGTCAAACCCCTCACTGACATGACAAAAAAAGGGACGGATTTTTCTAGGTGGTCTGACAAAGCTTGTCAAGCATTTTCCTCCTTGAAAAAATGTTTTGCTTCAGCACCCATACTCATCCAACCTGATGCATCACAAACCGTTCATTGTGGAGGTAGACGCATCTGACGTAGGAGTGGGTGCGGTATTATCTCAAGGTCTGTCCCCTGGTAAATGGCATCCGTGCGCTTTCTTCTCTAAAAAATTGTCGTCCGCCGAGAGGAATTATGATGTCGGCAATAGGGAACTCTTGGCCATTAAGTTGGCTTTTGAAGAGTGGCGTCACTTTTTGGAAGGGGCAGTCCACCCGGTCACCGTCATTACTGATCACAAGAACCTGCTGTATTTAGAGTCTGCAAAACGTCTGAATTCCAGACAAGCTAGATGGTCGTTGTTTTTTACCAGGTTTAATTTTGTCGTCACATATCGTCCTGGGTCAAAAAATGTAAAGGCTGATGCCTTATCTCGTAGTTTCCCGGGGGCCGGGAAGACGGATGACCCGGTTCCTATTCTTCAGGAGGGAGTTGTGGTGTCGGCTGTATGCTCTGAGCTTGAGGAGGAGGTATTGGAGGCTCAGGGGGACGCCCCTGTAGGACCTCCAGGGAAACTGTTTGTTCCAGATCAGTTAAGACAAAAGGTTATCAAGGCACATCATAATTCTGCTTTGGCAGGACACCAGGGAGTAAAGCAACTGTAGATCTCGTTTCTCGCCGGTTTTGGTGGCCTAACTTAAATAAAGAGGTGGTAACTTTTGTCGCGTCCTGTGGGGTATGTGCGCGCTCTAAGACCCCACATACCCGTCCGTCTGGGGCCCTTTTACCGTTGAAAATCCCGGAGCGTCCATGGACCCATCTGTCTATGGACTTCATTACGGACCTTCCTCCGTCTTCAGGTAAAACTGTCATACTAGTTGTAGTTGACAGGTACAGCAAAATGGCACATTTTATTGCTCTTCATGCTCTTCCTAATGCTAAAACTCTGGCGCAGGTGTTCATTGGGGAGATTGTGAGACTTCACGGGTTTGCCTTCGATGTGGTGTCGGATCGGGGGTCTCAGTTTGTGTCCAAATTCTGGAAGGCATTTTGTTCTCGTCGGGGGATGCAGTTGTCATTTTCTTCGGCTTTTCATCCGCAGACCAATGGTCAGACAGAGCGTCTGAATCAGAGCTTAGAGACATATCTCCGGTGTTTTGTCTCAGAGAACCAAGAGGACTGGTCTTCTTTCTTGCCTCTGGCAGAGTTCGCTCTTAACAATAGGCGGAGCGAGTCCACTGGTAAGTCCCGTTTTTTGGGGCATATGGTTTTCACCCCCAGTTTTGTACTTTCAATGGGGGGGGCTCTTCTGGGGTTCCTGAGGAGGAACGATTTTCGTCGTCACTTGCTTCAGTGTGGAGAGGAGTGCTTAATAATCTGAGCACTATGGGGAAACCGATACAAACGTATGGCTGATAGGAGGAGAGTGTCTGGTCCGGGACCTAAGTGTGAACGATCTGGTATGGTTGTCTACCAAGAATATAAAAACTTAAGGTTCCCTCCTGGAAACTCTGTCCCAGATTCATCGGGCCATACAGGATCAGTTCAATAGTTTAATCCGGTGGCTTTCCGTCTTGACCTCCCTCCTACATTTAAAATCCACAATGTTTTCCACAAATCGTTGCTTAAGAAGTACGTGGCACCAGTTATACCGTCACCTCTACCTCCTCCTCCAGTGGTGGTCAATGGTAATTTGGAGTTTCAGGTATCGAAGATCATTGACTTACGTCTGAATTTCCGGTCCTTCAGTACCTTGTTCATTGGAGGGGGTATGGTCCTGAGGAGAGGATGTGGGTTTCTGCGTCGGATATTAACGCAGACCGTTTGGTTCGGGCCTTCCACACTACTCACCCAGATAGACCAGGCCCTGAGGGTCCAGAGGCCCCTCGTAGAAGGGGGGGGGTACTGTCACGGGTGTGTCGCGGCGGAGATCGTCGCGATTGCACACCCTGACTTCGCACAGCTGAGTTTCTGGTGCTGGGTGTTTTTCGGCACTGAGGGAGTTAATTCTTTCTCTCTCGGTGCTGGGCTGACCAGCCTCGCCCAGCTGCGATTGATGTTTTGTTAATTAGCTTCCTTCATATACCTGCTGGTCTGCTGGGGAAGTTGCCGGTGAAAGCATTCATTCAGACCAGCAGAGCGGATCGTTTCTGAGAAGACTTAAGCTAAGAGTGCCTGTTGTGGTTTTTCTCTCTCGCTTATTGTTTATCTCCTTAACCTTTTGTGTTCCTCTGTAGTGGAAGTGTTGTATGCAAGGCTGTGTTTTCTTTACCCCTTGTCTGTCTCGTTTGTCTTTAGACTGTGTGTAAGCTGTGACCTGCCCATTCCCTGTGGTGGTAATCAGGGTCCTTCTCAGGACTAGATTACAGTGGTCAGGGATCTACAGGAGACAGGGTTATGCTGGCGGCCTGGACCTCTGTACCATTAACAGTACCTCCAGGTAGAGGGACTAGTCAGGACCCCAGTTCAGGGTCAGCATAGACCCCGGTCCACCTCTATCCAGAGACAGGTGACACGTACACAGTATTGACCCACAATACATAGGATATTATGTCAGGCAAAAAATTGCTGGCAGATACTATGTATACATGTTGATTTTCTCTATTATATGAAATTTAGAATGATGTCACATTAGATATAGGTTGCTATCTTTGATATTATCTGTTATACGTCGTGACAGGTAGACCCCACACTAACTAATAAATCCCCAATTCTGACCCTATATCGGCAGCAGCTCTCCCTACACTATCTCAATCGGGGCTGAATGCGCCGACCAGGGCGAGTCCAGCCTCTTATACCACTTATGATGCTGTGCGGCCAGCCAATCACTGCACAACCACAACAAAGATGGCTGCAGCATTTCATTGCCTGGCAGACAATCCCTGCATCATGATTGGGTCTGTAAAGTCCACCAAAAAAGCTGGGTGGAGACCCGAGTTCCCACCGAGTAATCTGGAAATGCTCGGTGCTCGTCGAGTATACTGAGTACAGTGATATTCAGGAGAGTAACGAGTAGTGGCGAGCACGTTCACGCATCACTAGTTTTCAGTTACCTGTCTGTCTTTGTGCCTTGTTTCTCTTCCATTTCTGTCCCATGCCTCATGGGATTGGGATGGGACAAATTAGGGTCAAACAGGAACATAGTAAGGTCGTAGACCCAGGCCTCTCTACCCTGAAAAATACCCCAAGGACAGGCATAGTTATGGTACCAGTTACAGGGACAGTTTTAGGCCCCTCACCCTTATCCCGACCATTCATTGTGACAGGGATCTGTCTCCAGGTTTTTTCTATTTCATTGAGAGCAGCATGATGTAGACAAAGAGACCCTGACTCCAAAAATGTATTACTTAGTTTACAGGGTGCAGTACTTCTAACACAATCAGAGTTTTAGATTAAGCTATGCAGCAGAGCTGAGAAAGCTAATCCCAGCCATACCAGACTCTCTATGCACATAGATATAAATAGTAAGGGTCTTACCACAGAAGGAGGCAGAGTTGGACCAGGAGGCAAGCATTGCTGTAGTCCGGACAATGACAATCATAAGGTGATAAAATCTTCAGTATAAGTAAGCAACAGCATACAGCTGCACAGGTGACACATCGTTGAATTCTGTATTTTAACCATATCTCAAAAAACCTGCTGCTAGATTTCCTTTAATCCTTGAAAGAACCTACAAGAGAGAAAATAATAGGACAACGGAGAGAAAAGGTAAACTCTAAATGCAATAGTTCATTAAATATGGTTATATGAACAAAAACTAATGTGCATTCTGGACAGTAGTTAGTAATTAAAGTTGTGGAATATACAAATCAGTAGTTTTGTCATGATAATGGATAGCAATATCAAAAAAATTAAACCACTTCAAGTGTGGCCAGAGTCATGAACACTCAAGTTGTGGAGCATGTCACTGGAATCATCTGCGTAAGATCTTTATTTATTAGGTACCAAAAAACATTGCTAAAATTATTAAAGTGCACGTCCACCACAGATTCACTAATAGATTTATTATTCATTTTTCTTCATAACATCCACAGCTCTAATTACTACCACTCTGCAGAATATGCAAAAAAGTCCCAGAATAATGAAAATGTCTTATTTGTTCCCTCCATAAGGTGAAGCATCTTTGGAGATGTAAAAAGCTGTGAGAGAAATTGTAATACCAGATTTGTTACTGAATTTATGTATATTCTATAGCTTTTAGTTTATTCGAGTTTGGCTTTCCTTAACTATTAAGATTCATTTTACAATTATTACAAATTGATACTCTTTTTATCATTCTTTTGCAATTCCTGTTCCATAATTTATTTAAAATATCCATTTTTATTTATGACATTTTTGTGATATGATATTGATCATAATATCACTGGATAATATAAGGAATCTTCTTTGAAAGTTGTTACTGAGCCGTGTGTGCAAGCTGCAAACTACTTGAATGTGATTGAGCAAACGCTTTGTAATAGTTTCCTTTAAAGTGATTTGTGAAGATGAAATAGTTCTTCTCTTTTAGTCTTTTTATTCCCATCTTCTGATAATGTTAACACACACAAAACATGGTCAGCACACGGAAGTTTTGAACACAGAGAAAAGTCCTGCGCTGGTGGGACTCAACTCTCAGCAGTGCCACCCCTGTGCAATGTCAAGTAGAGTTGACATAAAAGGCTCAAACTTCTTTTGCTTTGCAGGGGTGTAAAAGTCCCTCTTCATACTAACTGCGACTTACCATATAAAAACCTCTTGGCATACTGAAAAAATTCTTCAGAATGATCAACTTTTTCAAAGATAAAATAGCTAAGTCGTGCATAAAAATATTATGGCATTAGCAGTTTACTTCTATGTGGTATAAAAAAAAATGTAAAATAGAAAATATAATAAAATATAAATAATAATAATAATAATAATAATCTAATATATAATTACCAATGGACTCTGTCACAACTTACGGCGCTTGTGTTGCTTCCACAATGCACGCGGCCGGAACTATGCCGACCCGCCATATTGGAACACCCAAATCATGGGTATTCCGAAATGGCAGCCGGGATTCATATCCCTGTCAAAGCTGCGCGGCACCGCTCATTGGCGATGAGCGGTGCAGCCCAGGGATTGAAATCCCCCGCCAAAGCCGCGTGGGATTCAAATCCCCCATCAATACCGCACGGCACGGATCATTGCAGAGCGGTGCCGCGTGGCTTTGCCGGGGGATTGGATCCCGTACGCTCATTGGCTCAGCGGCGGCATCTCAGCAAATGAGCAGTGGACACGCAGATTTGAGCGGCGTGGGATTTCAAATTTCCGCCAAAGCCACGCGGCACCGCTCATTGGCTGAGCCGCCCGTCGGCTGAGCAAATGAGCGGCGCGGGATTCAAGTCCCCCGCCAAGGTGCCTCGAGGCTTTGGCTAGGGTTTGATTCCCGCTCCGCTCATTGGTTTAAGCTGCTGGCATCTCAGCCAATGAGCAGTGCCGCGCGGCTTTGGCGGAAGATTTGAATCTCACGCCGCTCGCAATGAGCGGTTTGCCGCGTGGGATTCAAAGCCCCCGCCAAAGCCGTGTGGCACTGCTCATTGGCTGAGCTGCCCGCCGGCTGAGCAAATGGCGGCACGGGATTCAAATCCCCGCCAGGTGCCTCGAGCTTTGGCGGGGATTTGAATCCGCTCCGCTCATTGGTTCAGCCACCGGCAGCCAACCAATGAGCGTTGCTGCACGGCCTTTGGCGGGGGATTTGAATCCCGCGCCGCTCATTGGCTGAGCCGGTGAGCGGCTCAGCCAATGAGTGATTGCCGCGTGTCTTTGGCGGGTGATTTGAATCCTGAGCCGCTCATTTACTCAGCCAATGAGCGACTCGGGATTCAAATTCCTGGCCAACCGGTGAGCGCTCCTGGCTGCAGGTCGGGAGGAGGAAGGTTTGGGCGGGTGACTGTGTATGTGTGTATGTGCGGGGATTGCAGGGCTGTGTGGAGGTCTACGGGCTGTATGTGTGTGTGTATGTATGTGTATGCAGGCAATGTCCAATGGGACTACAAGTTCCATCCGGCTATGCCTGCTACCTGACAGTGACACATTAGCCAATGATGGGACAGTTGTAGTCCCTTATTCAGGCTAATGTGTTGAATGTAAAACAACATTATACTAACACTACACATATAAATACGTACATACATATTACATACAACACATAACATTGAGTACATACTCACCAATACCTAATTCCCCGAAGCCCTCGATTCCTGTAATAAAAACAAAATAATTAAACAACCTATACTTACCTTTCCGCCGTTAGTCCGTGATTAACAAGTGTCCCACGACGATCTCAGGTTGTGAACACTGACATCGGGTTATGTCAGTGTCTACACAGCCTCCGCGATACACTGACAGTGGTTAGTATTCCTCCGCTATGTGTATCCCTTGCCGCCGGGAAAGAATTGACGTCACTTCAGTTCATTCTCTCACTGGCAATGCTGGGTGAGAAAATTCCATGCAGCATTACCACAAAGTGAGAGAATGAACTCAGGTAACCTAAGAGATTCACTGCAGGAGCCATTGTCTCTGTCAGTTCATCACTAGGGGCTCTATAGAGCAGTGACATCACCTGATGTTACGGTTCTATAGGGGAGATCATTCTGGGACTTTCATTATTATGGACTGCATTGGACAGGGAGTTATACGGTTGGTTTATTTTTTTACTTTTTATTTACAGGAGACCGAGGGTGTCGTTTATTTATGGGGTGCAATAAAAATATGAAAACCGTTGTTGTCTTTTATTTCATTAAATACTTTTTTTTATGTGGTGTGTGTGTTTTTAACCCTTTATTAATATAAGATTAATAATGGAAAGGGGTCTTATTGAGCCTCTCCATTATTAATCGGGGTTATTGTCATCTTTCAATAGCAAGGTGATTTTAACCCCTTATTACCCCATATTCCACCGCTACATGGGGTGGGAAGAGAGGGCTAAGTGCTAGAATTGGTGCACTCCTATAGATGCGCCCAATTGTGGGGCGGCAGGGGTGCTGGTATTTTTAGCCAGGGGGGTGCGCCAGTATCCAAGGCCCCTTCGTAGGCGATGAATATTCAGCCCTCAGATGACTGCATAACCCCTTCCAGCCTAGAAATATTTGCCTGAGCCATAGCTTTCCCTCTGGCGCAGAAAATTTGCGCGGGCAGCACAAGCCATTTTTTTTCCCATTTTTTTTAACATTAACGATATTGCATGAAGATTTTGGTGTGTAATAATAATAATTAATAATCTTTTTTTATTAGCGCCAACATATTCCGCAGCACTTTACAGTTTAACAGTTTCAAACACAAGGTATAAGTAAAAATGTTAACAATACAATAATTAAAGCAAAATAAGACGGGCCCTGCTATGAGAGCTTACAATTTACAATGAGGTGGGGGGGAGTATACAAAGTACAGGTGTGTATTTACATTTGGTGTATTACAATGAATGGTCCAGCCATCTTGAAGGGGTGAGGGATGGATGGAGATGGTGAATGGGGCTACCACACACATACTTACACATAGAATGACTTTGATTAGCGAACGTGATAGGCCGCTCTGAAACAAATGTGTTTTGAGGGAGTGCTGAAACCATGCAATTGTGGATAGTCCTAATTTCTTGGAGTGAGTATTCCAGAGGATTGGCGCAGCGGGGGAGAAGTCTTGGAGTGGGAGTGGGAGGTACGGATTAGTGCAGAGTTTGTGAAAGTCATTTGCAGAGTGCAGCAGTCGGTTAGGCCGATAGATAGAAATGGGGAGGAGATGTAGGGGGGGGGCCCTGCATTGTGGAGAGCTTTGTGGGTGAGAAAAATTTATTTTTGAATTGGATCCTTAATGAATGGGCCCCCAGTGGAAGGACTGGCGAAGAGCGGACGTTTCGTGTGGGATTTGCCAAAATGGATGCCCTGGTCCCTGCTTAAGGAGGACTGGAAAAGGGGTTAGTCGAGTAAGGGGAAAAGGCCAAGTTAGAGCGTTGCAGTAGTCCAGGCGGGAGGGTCAATGCTACATGAGAGTTTTTCGTTGTTTCCATGGTGAGAAAAGGGCGGATTCTGGATGTTCTTCAGGTGTAGGCGGCAAGAGCGGGCAAGAGAGGTATATGGGAGGTGAGGGAGGTTTGGTGTCAAACATAACACCCAGACGGGAGCCTGCTGCCTGGGTGTTATTGTGGGTGCCGCCGTTGGGGAGGGGAAATGTCAAATTTAGGGGGTTAGTAGACGGCGGGGGGGCGAAAGGAAGTTCGTTTTGGAGGAAGTTGAGTTTCAGATAAGGGAGGGCCCATGATTGTGTGTCTATTTTTGTACCATTCTATTATCTATTTTTATGTTTTATCATTATCTTCTATATTTTCTATCTTTTATCTATTATCTATCTATCTATTATCTTTCTATCTATCTATCTATCTTTTCTACCCTATCTTTTCTATCTACCCTATCTATTATTATCCATCTATTTCTTTTATCTATTATCTTTCTATCATTTTATCTTTCAAATTTATCTATCTTTTGTATCTATCTATTATTAGCTATCTATCTATTATCTATCTATCCATTTTCTATTATCGGGTCTATCTGTTTGTGTAATTGGGTGTTGGGTTGGACAAATGTAAAAGAGGAGGTTGGACAAGAAATGACATCACAAACCTTTTTTTTTTTTAAAAAATAAAATCTTTATTTAGCTTACAAAAAAAACATAAAAATTTCCCCATGAAAAAAGCAGAATAATGTATCAAAAAAGTTCAAAAAAAACACCTGCATTTTCTGCCCCAAAGGTCCTGTTTTTGAGCAAAAAAAAATTCAGAAATCAAAAACTGCAACGTGTGGGAAATACCCTCAAATCCCTCCCAAAGCCGCGCGGGCACCGCTTTATTGGCGAGCTTGGCCCCCGGCTGTGTGGCTTTGGTGGGGATTTTTAAATTCCCCCTTTTCCCCCCTCATTGGCTCAGCCGGGCGGGGCTTGGGATTTGAATCCCACGGCCCCTCATGGCTCAGTGCCGGAAACTTGGTTCATTGAGCGGGGGGGGGTTTTTAATACCGCATTGTTTCCCCTCATTGGTGAGCCGCCGCCGGCTGTGCCAATGAGCGCGCCGAGCAGGATTTGAATCCCCCCACAGGGCTGGCGACCAATCAGCTGGGTAGCGTATTGGCGCCAGATTTCAAACCGCTTGCAGCTGATGTGATTGGTCGCCGCCACGGGTTGCCGATCTATAAACTTTTTGCGGTATTGCCGATCTCCGCGGGGGGTTAGCACCACTAAGGGGTACACAGATGTTCTTTCACCCCAATCCCAATGCAATTGCATCGGGCCTATTTTAGTAATAAATATAAATAAAAAAATTTTTTTTAAAAAATTTCCGGGAAAAAAAAGAGTGTCTTTTATAGTGTACCCCTTCCCCTTTTTGGGCTTGTGCTGGGTGCGGGGGGAAAAAACGGAGGGGATAGGTTGAAATGGAAAAGGGGTGTATTTTTCATCAAACCCCGCTGAAAAAATTTACACAGTTTGCAGGAACAGGACAGGAGCACAGAGGCCCCAAAAATAAATTCAAAAATACAAAAATCTCCAAAAAAGGTTTGGGAAAATCTTTTTTGTAAGTAATTCCTCTGGGAAAATGGATTCCCCCAAACAGCAGGTTTTTTCCGAGTCCCCAAAAGTGTTCCAAGGTTCCCCCCGTAGGAAATGCTGGAGTACAAGTCCAAGGGGGTTTCCGGAGTCAGGTCACAGAAAGGGGTGAGGCTTGATTCAGGGCCTGATTTTTCAGCTGAGGTGCTTAAGGGGAACAAGAGGGGGAAAAGGGCGGGGAAAAAGAAAACTGGAAAAAACCATATTAAAAAGAGCAAAAAACTGGGGGAAGGGGGAGAAAAAAAAAAAAGGCCCCCCGGAAAATGGTTTCAAGGAAAAAAAGCAACAGAGACAAAAACCTTTAAAATTCTCCCCCCCCTTGGGGGGAAAATCCCCCCGGAAAAACCTTTTGACCAGGGTTTGTCAGGGTACCTCTATGAAAAAGGCGGAGCAGGCGAGGGCATTTACATTTTTGCTGGTTCCCCTTTAGTTGTCCTCCCAGTAGCAGCAGTAGTACCAAACCAGAAGGAAAAAGGAACCTTTTGATGTATGCAAGATCTATATCCACTAAGTACCGCGGCCTTGCACTGATTGTATAGAGGGGTACACTACCCTGCCTCCCTAACACTAATATAGGGAAATTACCCCTTAAAAGGGACTGGGTTTTAGCTGGTTTTGAGTATTTTAGGATGGTAGTGTACGGGGGTCGCGGGGGAGATCGCGCATTGCACCCCCTGACTTCGCACGCTGATTTTCTGGGCGGGGTGTTTTTGGCACTGAGGAGTTAATTCTTTCTCTTGGGTGCTGGGTACCAGCCCGCCCACTGCGATTGATGTTTTGTAATTAGCTTCCTTCATATACCCTGGCTGGGGGGAAGTTGCCGGTGAAAGCTTTTCATTCAGCCAGCAGAGGGATCGTTTTCTGGAAGATTTAAAGCTAAGAGTCCCGTTGGGTTTTTTCCCTCTCCTCGCTTTTGTTTATCCCCTTTAAACCCTTTTTTGTGTTCCTTGTAGTGGAATGTTGTATGAAAGGCTTGTTTTCTTTCCCCCTTTGCTTCTCTTTTTTGTCTTAGACTGGTGTAAGCTTGACCTGCCCATTCCCTGTGGTGGAAATCAGGGTCCTTCTCGGGACTAATTACAGGGCGGGATTCAGGAGACGGGGTTTTAGCTGGGGCCCGGGACCTCTGTACCATTAAATACCTCCAGGTAGGGGGACTATCAGGACCCCAGTTCAGGGTCAGCATGACCCCGGCCACCTCTACCAAGACAGCTGCACAAACCCGTTTTTGACCCACAATCAAAGATATTATTCGGGTAAACATTGCTGGCAGATACTAGTATACGTTGATTTTCTCTATATATAAAATTTTGAAGAGCACATTAGAAAGGGTTTCATCTTTAATAATCGTTATAGTCGTGACATTTTTTACCGGGCCCCCCTAAAGATTTCCCCAGCCACCATGGATCCGTAGCCCCTTTGCTCACAGTTGCAGAGTTTGCCAGGGTGAGGACGTTTAAAACCCCGGTTTTGTACCCCCGGAGCAAAAAAAATTTTAACCAAAGTAGCTTCCCGGGCAGGTTTCATTTTTGGGGGGACAATTTTTTTTCTTTCCCGGGGAAGATGTAAATTGTATTTCGGTGCGGCTGCAGTCTCGGGGGGTGGGGCAAGGGTGGGGAATTTTCTCTCGCTCTTACAAGGGGGCCCCCCCTGGGCTTCTCTCTCCCCCCCGGGCTCCCCCCTCTCCCGTCAGGGACCCATTTTTTTTCAGCCCTGGGTCTGGGAATGATGACCCGGATCGGGGCTCCCTTGCGAAATGAAAATTACGTAGGAACAGCAGGGAGATCGCCGGGGGAGGAATTATCTTCAGAGTTCCAGGTGGGGCCCCGGATATCAGTGGGTGACCCGGCCCTTAAGGCCAGTTTTGTCAAGGTTTTCTGACAAATTAAAAGATGTTTGGCTCAGTTTGATTTTCCCCCGTCATGGAGGCCGCTATGGCTCTTGCTTTCGCATTGATAGAGGCTTGGGGGAGGTGGGGGGTAACTCCGCCCCCTGTGATCCCCTCCTTCTAAAGCCCCCAATATTGGGGTTCCCCGGGTTTTTCCGGGGAAACCATGCTTGGGAGGGACATCTTCCGAGGGGGGGACGGGGGTGCCCCGCAAAACAAGAGGGTTTCTTTGGGGAGAAGGGCTTTTTATTGGGGGGTGCCCACCCCATACGTACTGGCAAAAAAGTCCCCGGAAAACTATTAATCCCAGGTTGTGTGGGGGGCGACAATTGGGGAATTTTATTTCGCCCCCAAGTCCGTCTCATTTTCTCGTCCCAGCGAGGTGGGGTAGGTCGAGAACTGAGAGGTTTTCTGTTTTCTGGAATGGGCCGCGTAAATCTGGTCGCTGGTTTGCCCGGTTGCAAGGTATCAACTGAGTTATTGGCCAAACCTATCCCCATATTCTCAGGGGGGCCCGGCCTCTCGGGCAAGGTAGCTTTGGCAAACCGTGCATAACAAACCTTCGAGTGGGGGGAATACATAAAAAAACTTTTCTTGTTTTGTTTTGGGGGCCTTCCCCCCCCCTATTTTTTGGGACTTCCTTGGTTAATAAAATAACCCAGTTTTTAATTGGGGAATCCAGGAGTAAGCCAGTGGGGGGGAAATTTTGCAATAGTAACTGCATGAACACGGTCATCGGTACGGTCGTGCCTAGAAACCTTACCCTTTTTTGGGGGACTTTGAGGGTGTGTTTTCAGGGAAGGGGGTCAAGAATTACCCCCCTCCGCGCATATATGGCATAAAATTTCTTCCCGACTAATTACCAAAATCTATTTTTAAAACCTTTTGGTCCTGAGAGGGAAGCATAAAAGATTACATTTCGGAATCGGGCCCAAGGGGGATATTGACCTTCATCTTCCCCCCTGGCCGCGGGTTCTTTTTTTGTGAGAAAAAAGATGGGGGCCCCACACCCGCCTGGATTTCCGTAAGCTTTTTCGGGTTACGGTCCGAGATCCGATCCGCCCCAAATTTTTTCCCGATCTTTCAATCAAATTGGGCGCCCAAAAGGTTTCTAAGTTGGGGTCTCAGGGGGGGTATAATCTGTTTTAGGATAAAGGAGGGGGAAGTGGAAACGGCGTTTAACACTCCGGAGGGACATTATGAGAACCTTGTAATCCCCTTTGGGTCTGCCTTACTGCCCCGGCGGTGTTTCAACATTTGTTAATGACATCTTTCGCCACCTAGGGGGGACTTTTTGTTGTCATTTACTAAGGGCATCTTAATTTCCCTCCCCCCGGTTTCTGGTGTCTCACGGGGGAAAGTGAGACAAGTGTTTGCGATCTTGGGGAGTAAAAAAACTGTCCCCCAAATGGAGGGAAATGTGTATTCCTGTACAAAAAATTCATTTTTAAGATTCTTGGGGTCAGCCTCCGGTTTCCGTATGGACCCCGGAAAGGGGAAGGGGTTTTGCTTGAATGGGGACGGCCCCCGGATTTAAAGCACTGCAGCGTTTCCTGGGGTTTGCTAACTTCTTCCGGGAAATTTTTTTCGTAATTTCTCACTGTTGTCAAACCCCTACTGACATACAAAAAAAGGGACGGATTTTTTTAGGGGGGTCTGACAAAAACTTTTCAAGCTTTTTTTTCCTTGAAAAAATTGGGTTTTCTTCAGGGAAACCCTACTCCCTCCAACCTGATGCTTTCCCAAACCCTTCCCCTTTTGGGGGGGTAGACGCATCTGACGTAGGGGGTGGGGGGCGGGATTAAACCCCAAGGTCGTCCCCTGGTAAATGGCATCGTGCCTTTTTCTCTAAAAAAATTTTCCCTCCGCCGAGAGGAATTTTGATGTCGGAAAAGGGGAAATCTTGGGCCAAATTTAAATTTGGGGTTTGAAGGTGGCGTCACTTTTTGGGAAGGGGGGAGTCCCCCCCCGGGGCCCCGTCATTTCTGTTCCCCAAGAACCTGCTGTATTTAGAAGGCCCGCAAAAAAAGTCTGAATTCCAGACAAACTAGAAGGTCGTTGTTTTTTCCAGGTTTTAAATTTTTTCGTCACATATCGTCCCCGGGTCCAAAAAATTATGGGAAAGGTGATCCTTTTCTTTGTAAGGGTTTTTTTTTTTTGGGGGGGGAAAAC
>JARQOD010000004.1:85400113-85499704 GCA_033576555.1 Oophaga sylvatica | reverse complement strand
CCCAGGAGAAGCATCAGCAGGAACTTCTCCGGAGGGAGGATGAGTCTCGCGGCTTGGCAGAGGAGCGAGATAAAGTTCTTCGTAAGCTCAAGATGGAGAAAGAGACTAATGCCCAGCTCCAGAAATCCACGGGAGACGAAGTACAGCAAGCAAAGTGCCACACAGATGGCCACACAAGAAATGCTGAGGTCTTGGAGAACTGCGCTGATGCTCAGGAGGAGGAGGTCCAACAGCATGTTCAGGAAAAGGAGACATAGCTTTTCAAGTGTATGTGTAAGGTTCTTTGTCTCTGTTGACATGTTCCTTGAAACTCAGTTTTCCGTCGGCCATTTTGCTTTCTGTCTTTCTGCAGCTCTTGCCCTCAGTTAATATGGAGTTTCCAGTTTTCATGTTCCCGCCCTGATACTTCCCTCTTGCTTCTTAAGCAGCCTCAGCTGAACAATCAGTGCTCCTGAATCAAGCCTCAGTCAGTCTGTGACCTGACTCCTGGAAGCCTTGGACTTGTACTCCAGCTATTCCCTACTGAGGAACCTTGGAACACTTTTGGACTCTGGAAACCTGCTGTTTGGTGAATCCATGTTTGCAGAGGAATTACGGTACAGAGAAGAGATCCTGAACCTGCTTTGGAGATTTATTGTAGTGCTTGAAGTTACTCTGGCCTGCTGTGTCTCCTGTCGCTGTTCCTGCAAACTGTGTGAACTTTTCAGCATGCTTGTATGAAGTAATACAAGTCATTTCATTTCAACCTATGTCTCCTGTGTTTTCCTCGCACCCAAGCACAAGACGCTATAGGAACTGTACACTATACATGACAGTATGATAGAGGTACCCGAAGACATGCAAGAAGCTTGTGCCAGTGAGGATGTACATGAGGCCTTTATAGAAGCATGTAGTGTGAACTGGGTGCCAGAGATGAAACAGTTAGTCATACTGTCGACTAAGGAAGTCACACTGAAGCGAGTGGCTGTCCTGAGAGACATGCACCTACATTGTCTCCGCACAAAGCAACTGATCCTGTTGAGAAATCACGAAGCCACTCAACGTTTGGAGCAAGCAAGAAAGGCTCAAAGTCAGCTTGGATTAATGGAGGACATCATTCAAGTGCCCAGAGGTCTGGTGAAGAAAGTCATCGGAAGACTTGGGAAAATGATGCAGGAGATGGTAAATAAGTCCGATGTGACGAGAGTCAAAATTCCGGCTGATGACGAAGTCCAGGTCGTGGGTGAAGACGGGATGGTTCCGTTCCTCATTGTCGGATCCAGGGAGAGCCTTGGGAATATCCGGATGCTCCTGGAGTATCGTGTGTCCTACCTGAGAGAAGTAGAGCAACTACGACTTGAGAGGGACCAGGTCAACAGGAACCTGCAGAAAATAGAAAGAAGATGGCCTCCACCTTCAACCCGTGGTATTGAGAGGAGAAGATATAGAAGTAGTGATGCCTCAGTTAGCTCAGTGATGAGTGACTTAAGCAGGAGAACCTATAGTGGAAAAAATGAAAAGGACGCAGACCAGACAGGACGTATGGGTGCAAGTGAATTGCGCTGGGGAGGCGGGTGGTCTGACAAAGGGCCCGACTTAGCCAGACGGTTTGACTGGCAGAGACGACCGAGAAGGATCTCTGGTCGGGTAATAAGTGTTCAACCCCACAAGTTTGAACAGAGGGGGGAGGTATGTGGTGTAGTGACACCTGATGCAGCTAGGGGGCACTGTGTATGCTCCTCGAGGTATGCATGGAAGCATGGTTTGTGTTGTGGTGAAGGACCTGTGATGAGGTCATGATCAGGTGACCTAACCATGTGATCCTGACCTCACCTATGGGTGGGGTTACACCTATGTAATGGAGTTTTTTTTGCACCTGTGAGAGAGTGTGGGAGTCTGCCAGTGTGGACAGGCTTCCATGTGTCCAAGGCAGGACATTACAGAGAGGTCTCTGTGACTGAAGAGTGAGGCTCCAGGCGGGAGCTGAAGCACTGAAGAGTGTATTGTATGTTATCATATGGTTTATGATGCAATAAACCTAAAACTTTTGCATAAGATCGAGTCTCCTGATTTACCTTTTGAAGCAGCCGAGTGAGTAAAACCTTACAGTATATATACAGTGTTTATGTATAGAAATATATATATATTTTGCCGTTTTTCAGAGCATATGAATGATAACACCAAAACTTTTTCTGGGTGAAGCCATTTATTGTCAAGCTACTGTGTGTTAGGGTTGGGGGAACGCACCAAATGAATTATATAATAATAATAAAGTGCGTTTGCAACCTGGGGTCCACCATACAGGTGATATCACTACTTGGCGCTGAGTGGTAGCAAAATATAGCTAACTAAAGCTCACCAGGATTTGGCGCAAAACAAGAGTAACAGCTCAACTGACCACAGCGAGGTACCAAAAGATGTGTGCCAGAGCACGTGGATTGACAGTGCCCTGTAAACAGCCCGTGCTAAGCAGCACAGGTGGCCTAGACAGGCGCTAGGTCAAGCTGAGTAAAAACCTGCCTGACTAAGGAAGATTAGGCGATCATACACACCGACAGTGCGGCAGGTGATAGGCCCAAACACGTGCATACACAGAGTGGTAGCATATCCACTCGCTCACACACACCACATGGTTTATACTAGTGCACGGCCATGCGACCATGCGATCCTTTTATAACTGCAGCCTTCCAGGACCTTCCTGATTGCCCAATCTGAATTGCAGGAACCTCTTTGGCTGAAGAAGAATGGGAGACCGCAGAAGACATGGCTTGAGATTCCCCTTGTGCAGCAGCGGGATCTCGATGCCTAACACTGTATTTTCTCTTTTTAAATTATATTGACAACCTAAAACATCCAAATGACCCTGATCAAAAGTTCACATATCCCATTTCTTAATACCGTGTATTGTCCCCTCTAACATCAATGACAGCTTAAAGTCTTTTGTGGTAGTTGTGGATGAGGTTCTTTATTTTATCAGATGGTAAAACTGCCCCCTCTTCTTGGCAAAAAGTCTCCAGTTCCTGTAAATTCCGGGACTGTCTAGTAGAGTTAAGTGAAACAGGTCATTCATTTTCAAAAACCGCCGATTTTCGCCAAAGTCGGGTTTCATGAAACAAAACCTGACCCTGGCATCCAGTCGGCCGAACGATCGGCGACCAATTTGAAAAAAATGTCGGGCCGGGTTTCGCCACTGCAATTTCCCCACCCAAGCCGCGTCATTGGCAGAGCCGGAGGGCGGCTCAGCCAATGAGCAGCGCGGGATTCAAATCCCCCGCCAAAGCGACTCCGCTCATTGGCAGAGCCGGCGGGCTGCTTAGCCAATGAGCGTCGTGGGATTCAAATCCCCAGCCATTGGCTGAGCGGTCTGCCAGGCTTTGTGTGTGTGTGTGTATGCAGGCATTGTCCGATGGGACTACAAGTCCCATCCAGCTATGCCTGCTACACTGTCAGTCTGTGTGTGCGTGTATGCGCTTGAGGCTGTTTATATGCAGGCATAGTCCGATGGGACTACACATACAGAATCCGACATGAAATGACACATGGTTTACATACAGTTAACCATTTCATTCCATGTAGTTTGATATATGGTTTTCACTAACAATGACATGAGTGTATGTGTGCAAAATTTCATACATGTAAGGGTTAATTAAATGTGTAAATTTGTTGAAAAAAATGCGTGGACTCCCGCGGTATTTTCTCCACCAGACAGGGAAAGCCAGTGAGTGGGGGCAGATAATAATAGCCTAGGGAGGGTGCATTTATTTTGTCCCCCCCGGCTACTAACATCTTCCCCAGCCACCCCAGAAAAGGCAAATCTATAATTAGATGCACCCTTTCTGGCACTTAGCCCGTCTATTCCCATTGCCCTGTAGCAGTGGCTAATGGGTTAATAATGGGTTAAAGCCACATTGCTATTGAAATATGACTTTAAGCCAGGTTAATAATTGAGAGTTGTCAATTAGACAACTCTCAATTATTAATCCTATTGTATGAAAAATAAATAAAACACACACACTTTAATAAAAAATCATTTTAATTAAATAATGACACAGTTTTTGACCATCTTTTATTTTACAGGTAATCCATGCGAAGCCCTTGGTCTCCTGTAATTAAAAAAAAATAATAAAGCAACATTATTCTTACCTATCCTGTGCACAGTCAGGTCCCACGCTGTAATCCTTCACAAAGAGTTAACTAGCTTACAGCTAGCAGCACAGCTAATGCTTGCTGCTCAGCTGTAAGCCCCCAAATGAATGAGTTCCTCTCCTGTTGACAGGAGAGGAAGTGATTAGTGTGGGAAGATTAATTGATTGCTTCCCAGGCTAATCAGTTCACTTTAGGTCAGCCAGGACTCCCTCTGAAGTCACTGATGAAAGGAAAGGGTAAACCACCAGCAGGGTAAAGAAAAAGAAGACTAGTACACACAATATATGTATCTAACAAATTTCCTTTATTTAATTAATGGCACAAAATACACCACATATATATATTAAAAAATATGTGTCATAAAAAATATATATATTAAATAAAATGAGACACATAACATAGCTGAAAAAAAATATTACATACAAAATACATATAGAGATCAATATGACCATGCAGCAGTCAATGTAGAAAATGAAAGCATAAATCTATATGTATTTATCAAAAAAAATGTTTGATTTTGATTATCGCCTTAATCTATAGATGGAAGATAGATAGATAGATAGATAATAGACAGAAGAAAGATAGAAAATAAATAGAAAATAGATAGAATGGTACATAAATAGTTAAAGACCCACACGCACACACACACAAAATCTTCACGCAATAGCGTACATTTTTTAAAAAATGAGAAAAAAATGGCGTGGGCTCCCGCGCAATTTCCTGCGCCAGAGTGGGAAAGCCAACGGCTCGGGACAATATTTCTAGCCTGGGAAGGGGTTAATACCCATGGAGCTTCCCAGGCTATGAATATCAGCCCGCAGCTAGCCTTTACTGGCTAATAAAATACAGGGACCCCCCAAAAAATGAGGTGGGGTCCCCCAGTAATTTAAAGCCAGAAAGGCTATGCAGACAGCTGCGGGCTGATATTCATAGCCTAGGAAGGGGCCATGGATATTGGCGCACCCCCTGGCTAAAAAAAACAGCACTTAGCCGCCCCAGAAATGGCGCATCTGTATGATGTGCCAATTCCGTCATTTAGCCCCTCTCTTCCCACTCCCCTGTAGTGGTGGGATATGGGGTAATAAGGGGTTATATCACCTTGCTATTGTAAGGTGATATTAAGCCCGGTTAATAATAGAGAGGCGTCAATAAGACGCCTATCCATTATTAATCTTAAGTTAATAAAGGGTTAAAAAAAACAACACACGCATAAGAATAAACTATTTTAATGAAATAAAACAACACGGTTTGCATATTTTTATTATACGCTCAGATCCAAGCGACGCCCTTGATCTCCTGTAATAAAATGTAAAAAAATAAAACAACCGTATACTCCCTGTCCGACGCAGTCCAATTAATAATGAATTTCCCATGACGGTCTCCCCTATAGAACAGTGACATCAGGTGATGCCACTGCTCTGTAGGGCCTCCAAGTGATGCACTGACAGGAGACAATGGCGCCTGCAGTGCATCACTGAGTTCGTTCTCTCACTTTATGGCAATGCTGCGTGGGAATTTTCTCACCCAGCATTGCCAGTGAGAGAATGAACGGAAGTGACGTCATTCTCTCCTGGCGTCTGATGTCAGTGCATCGCAGGGGCAGTGTAGAGCGCTGACATCACCTGATGTCAGCGTTCTATACCGGAGATCGTCGTGGGACACTCGTTATTATCTGGACTACGGCGGACAGGTGATGTATAGGTTGCTTTATTATTTTATTTTTCTTACAGGAGACGATGGCATCGGGGAATAGGTGATTAGTGAGTACAGTTAGGTCCATAAATATTTGGACAGAGACAACATTTATCTAATTTTGGTTCTAGACATTACCACAATGAATTTGAAACAAAACAAATCAGATGCAGTTGAAGTTCAGACTTTCAGCTTTCATTTGAGGGTATCCACATTAAAATTGGATGAAGGGTTTAGGAGTTTCAGCTCCTTAACATGTGCCACCCTGTTTTTAAAGGGACCAAAAGTAATTGGACAAATGACTCCAAGGATATTTCATGGACAGGTGTGGGCAATCCCTTTGTTATGTCATTCTCAATTAAGCAGATGAAAGGGCCGGAGTTGATTTGAGGTGTGGTGTTTGCATTTGGAAGGTTTTGCTGTGAAGGAAACATGTGGTCACAGGAGCTCTCCATGCAGGTGAAACAAGCCATCCTTAAGCTGCAAGAACAGAAAAAAACCCATCCAAGAAATTGCTACAACATTAGAAGTGGCAAAATCTACAATTTGGTACATCCTGAGAAAGAAAGAAAGCACTGGTGAACTCATCAATCCAAAAAGACCTGGGAGCCCACGGAAGACAACAGTGGTGGATGATCGCCGCATACTTTCTTTGGTGAAGAAGAACCCGTTCACAACATCAACTGAAGTCCAGAACACTCTCAGTGAAGTAGGTGTATCTGTCTCTAAGTCAACAGTAAAGAGAACACTCCATGAAAGTAAATACAAAGGGTTCACATCTAGATGCAAACCATTCATCAATTCCAAAAATAGACAGGCCAGAGTTAAATTTGCTGAAAAACACCTCCAGAAGCCAGCTCAGTTCTGGAAAAGTATTCTATGGACAGATGAGACAAAGATCAACCTGTACCAGAATGATGGGAAGCCAAAAGTTTGGAGAAGAAAGGGAACGGCACATGATCCAAGGCACACCACATCCTCTGTAAAACATGGTGGAGGCAACGTGATGGCATGGCCATGCATGGCTTTCAATGGCACTGGGTCACTTGTGTTTATTGATGACATAACAGCAGACAAGAGTAGCCGGATGAATTCTGAAGTGTACCGGGATATACTTTCAGCCCAGATTCAGCCAAATGCTGCAAACTTGATTGGACGGCGCTTCATAGTACAGATGGATAATGACCCCAAGCATACAGCCAAAGCTACACAGGAGTTCATGAGTGCAAAAAAGTGGAACATTCTTCAATGGCCAAGTCAATCACCAGATCTTAACCCAATTGAGCATGCATTTCACTTGCTCAAATCCAGACTTAAGAGGGAAAGACTCACAAACAAGCAAGACCTGAAGGCTGCGGCTGTAAAGGCCTGGCAAAGCATTAAGAAGGAGGAAACCCAGCGTTTGGTGATGTCCATGGGTTCCAGACTTAAGGCAGTGTTTGCCTCCAAAGGATTCGCCACAAAATTTTGAAAATAAAAATATTTTGTTTGGGTTATGTTTATTTGTCCAATTACTTTTGACCTCCTAAAATGTGGAGTGTTTGTAAAGAAATGTGTACAATTCCTACATTTTCTAACACATATTTTTGTTCAACCCTTCAAATTAAACGTTACAATCTGCACTTGAATTCTGTTGTAGAGGTTTCATTTCAAATACAATGTGGTGGCATGCAGAGCCCAACTCGCGAAAATTGTGTCACTGTCCAAATATTTCTGGCCCTGACTGTATGTACTCTATGTTATATGTTGTATGTTATGTGTATGTTCTGTATGTTATATGTTATGCGTATGTTCTGTATGTTATGCATTATATGTATGTTCTGTATGTTATGTGTTATATGTATGTTCTGTATGTTATGTGTTGTATGTTATATGTATGTTATATGTATGTTACGTGTTGTATGTTATATGTATGTTATATCTATGTTACGTGTTGTATATTATATGTATGTTATGTGTTGTATGTTATATGTATGTTCCGTCTTATGTGTTATATGTATGTTATGTGTTGTATGTTATATGTATGTTCTGTATGTTATGTGATGTATGTTATATGTATGTACTGTATGTTATGTGTTGTATGTTATATGCATGTACCGTATGTTATGTGTTGTATGTTATATGAATGTTACGTGCTGTATGTTATATGTATGTTATGTGTTGTATGTTATAGGTATGTTCTGTAAATTATGTGTTGTATGTTATACTGTATGTATGTACTGTATGTTTATGTTATATGTATGTTCTGTATGTTATGTGTTGTATGTTATATGTATGTTATGTGTTGTATGTTATATATATGTTATATATATGTTATGTGTTGTATGTTATATGTATGTTATGTGTTATATGTATGTACTGTATGTTATGTGTTATATGTATGTTCTGTATGTTATGTGTTGTATGTTATATGTATGTTCTGTACAGTCATGGCCAAAAGTTTTGAGAATGACACAAATATTAATTTTTACAAAGTCTACTGCTTCACTTTTTCTAATGGCAATTTGCATATACTCCAGAATGTTATAAAGAGTGATCAGCTTAACAGCAATTACTTGCAAAGTCAATATTTGGCTAGAAAATGAACTTTATCCCCCAAAACACATTTCAACATCATTGCAGCCCTGCCTTAAAAGGACCAGCTAACCTCTTTTCAGTGATTGCTCCATTAACACAGGTGTGGGTGTTGATGAGGACATGGCTGGAGATCAATCTGTCATGATTAAGTAAGAATGACACCACTGGACACTTTTAAAAGGAGGCTGGTGCTTGGCATCATTGTTTCTCTTCTGATAACCATGGTTATCTCTAAAGAAACACGTGCAGTCATCATTGCAATGCACAAAAATGGCCTAACAGGGAAGAGTATCGCAGCTAGAAAGATTGCACCTCAGTCAACAATCTATCGCATCATCAAGAACTTCAAGGAGAGAGGTTCCATTGTTGCCAAAAAGCCTCAGGGTGCCCAAGAAAGACCAGCAAGTGCCAGCACCGTCTCTTAAAAGTGTTTCAGCTGCGGGATTGGGCTACCAGCAGTGCAGAGCTTGCTCAGGAATGGCAGCAGGCAGGTGTGAGTGCATCTGCACGCACTGTGAGGCGGAGACTCTTGGAGCAAGGCCTGGTCTCAAGGAGGGCAGCAAAGAAGCCACTTTTCTCTAGAAAAAACATCATGGACAGACTGATATTCTGCAAAAGGTACAGGCAGTGGACTGCTGAGGACTGGGGTAAAGTTATTTTCTCTGATGAATCCCCTTTTCGATTGTTTGGGACATCAGGAAAACGCCTCATTCAGAGAAGACAAGGTGATCGCTACCACCAGTCTTGTCTCATGCCAACTGTTGAGCATACTGAAACCATTCATGTGTGGGGTTACTTCTCAGCCAAGGGAATCGGCTCTCACAGTCTTGCCTAAAAACACAGCCATGAATAAAGAATGGTACCAGAATGTCCTCCAAGAGCAACTTCTCCCAACCCTCCAAGAGCAGTTTGGCGATCAACAATGCCTTTTCCAGCATGATGGAGCACCTTGCCATAAAGCAAAGGTGATAACTAAATGGCTCAGGGAACAAAACATAGAGATTTTGGGTCCATGGCCTAGAAACTCCCCAGATCTTAATCCCATTGAGAACTTGTGGTCAATCATCAAGAGACGGGTGGACAAACAAAAACCTAAAAATTCTGACAAAATGAAAGCATTGATTGTGCAGGAATGGACTGCTATCTGTCAGGATTTGGTCCAGAAGTTGATTGAGAGCATGCCAGGGAGAATTGCAGAGGTCCTGAAGAAGAAGGGTCAACACTGCAAATATTGACTTGCTGCATTAACTCATTCTAACTGTCAATATAAGCTTTTGTTACTCATATGTTTGCAATTATATTTCTGTCTGTGATAAAAACATCTGTCAAACACACACATAAAAACCAGAGGGCAGCAGATTATGTGAAAATATAATATCTGTGTCATTCTCAAAACTTTTGGCCATGACTGTATGTTATGTGTTGTATGTATGTTCTGTGATGTATGTTATATGTATGTACTGTATGTTATGTGTTATATGTATGTTATATGTATGTTATGTGTTGTATGTTATGTGTATGTTCTGTGTTATATGTTGTATGTTCTGTATGTTGTGTATGTAATGTATGTTTTTTTTTACATTCAACACATTAGCCGGATGATGGGACTACTACTGTCCCATCATTGGTTAATGTGTCAATCACTGACAGTGTAGCAGGCATAGCCGGATGGGACTTGTAATCTCATCGGACGATGCCTGCATACACACACACACGCACCGCTCAGCCAATGGCGGGGGATTTGAATCCCACGATGCTCATTGGCTGAGCAGCCCGCCGGCTCTGCCAATGAGCGGCGCCGCTTTGGCGGGGATTTGAATCCCGCAACGCTCATTGGCTAAGCTGTCGGGCGGCTCAGCCAATGAGTGGTGCCGCGCGGCTTTGGCGGAGAATTTGAATCCTGCAACGCTCAAAGCCACGCCGGCACCCCTCTGGCTGAGCCGCCCGTCGGCGCTGAAAATTGGCACTGCAGGTGTGTTTACTGTCCTCCCCCCTGCTGACATTGCTTCCCCATTGACTTGCATTGGGTTTCGTGTTTTGGCAGAAACCCGTCTTTTCACGCTAGTCGGCAGATTTCACTCGACCCGCCTTTTGCGAAAGTCGGGTTCCGTGAAACCCGACTCGACCCAAAAAAAGGGAAAATCGCTCATCGCTACTGTCTAGCATGAACTGAATGCTTGAGATCTCCCCAGAGTTGCTCAATGATATTGAGGTCAGGAGACTGAGATGGCCACTCCAGAACCTTCACTTTGTTTTGATGTAGCCAATGACAGGTCGAATTGGCCTTGTGTTTTGGATCGTGTGCAGCTTCCGGGCTGATGATTATAAATTTGCCTCCAGTATTTGCTGATTGCGTGCTACATTCATCTTTCCTTCAACTTTGACCAAGTTTCCTGTGCCTTTGTAGCTCACACATCCCCAAAACATAAGCGATTCACCTCCATGCTTTACAGAAAGAATAGGGTCCCCTTCATCATAGGCCTTGTTGACCTCTATCCAAATGTAAAGTTTATGGTTGTGGACAAAAAGTTAAACTTTGGTTTCATCACTCCAAATTACCTTGTTCCAGAAGTTTTAAGGCTTGTCTCTGTGCTGTTTTGCATCAGATACTTTGTGGCATTTGTGCAGTAATGGCTTTCTTCTGTTGACTCAACCATGCAGCCCATTTTTCTTCATGTGCATCTCGAAACAGCCACATCGCTAGTTTGCGGAGAGTCCAATATTTCAGCTGATGTTATTTGTGGGTTTTCCTTTGCATCACGAACAAGACTCTGTCTGGATCACAAAACTCACTCAGCTTTTATGCACACACACTGATTACAAGCAAACATGTCACAGGCGAGTATGTTACCTTTAGTAGGCAATCAAACCCATTTGTGTCAACTTCTGTGCATGTTATTGGGCCAAAATCACCACGGTATGTGAATTTTTGATCAGGGTCATTTGGACATTTTGTGTTGCCACTATGATTTAAAAAGAGAAAACACAGTAGTTTCACAATAAATGGCTTCACCCAACCACTAACCATGAGTGGAGAAAAAGTTTTGGTGTTATCATTCGTATTCTCTGAAAAAAGGCCAAGAAAGAAATTGGAATTAATGGCATCCTTGAGTTAAATAAAAAATTAAATAAAATTTTTACATATCTATATATATATACATACACTGCTCTATAAAATAAAGGGAACACTCAAATAACACATCCTAGATCTAAATGAATGAAATATTCTGATTGAATCCTTTGTTGTGTACAAAGTTGAATGTGCTGTTAACATAATCACACAAAAATCATCAATGGAAATCAAATTTTTGAACCAATGGAGGCCTGATTTGGAGAGACACCCAAAATGAAAGTGGAAACAAGTCAAAATGAGAATCAAAACAAGACAAAATTAAAGTGGAAACAAGTCAAAATGATGTTCAGTATTGTGGGTGGCCTCCACGTGCCTGTATGACCTCCCTACAATGCCTGGGCATGCTCCTGATGAGGTTGCGGATGTTCTCCTGAGGGATCTCCTCCCAGACCTGGACTAAAGCATCCGTCAACTCCTGGACAGTCTGTGGTGCAACGTGATTTTTGTGGATGAAGCGAGACATGCTGTCCCAGATGTGCTCAATCGGATTCAGGTCTGGGGAACGGGCTGGCCAGTCCATAACTTCAATGCCTTCATCTTGCAGGAACTGCTGACACACTCCAGCCACATGAGGTCTGGCATTGCCTTTCATTAGGAGGAATCCAGGGCCAACCGCACCAGCATATGGTCTCACAAGGAGTCTGAGGATCTCATCTCGGTAACTAATGGAGTCAGGCTACCTCCAGTAAGCACATGGAGGGCTGTGTGACCCTCCAAAGAAATGCCACCCCACACCATTACTGACCCACTGCCAAACCGTTCATTCTGAAGGATGTAGTCTAAGCTGAAGTTTTTCCTGTCTGCAGGTAAATATTAGCACTGTAAAAGAGGCCCACATTAATAATCATTCCATTTACATTGTTATAAAGCTTCCTTTGCGAAACAAATACTTTTTGCAGAAACATCAGACTATTATTATTCAATAATTTGTCACCCAGAAAGTACATTATTCCAAACCTAAAGTATGTATTCATTGTCACATTTTTTTCTGCTTGAGCAATTTAAAACAACAGGACTATACTGGCAAAATCCCTCTACAGTCTACATGGTTACCAAAATGGTAATTAGTTTATGGTTAGAGAAGAAACAAACTGTGAACATGATGGAGTTAGGAAAATATACAAATTGGACATAATATTTAATGGATGATCGTTTAGCATTAAAAGTACACTAAACAATGTTAATGTGAATTAATTCAGAAAATATTAGATATAGTTACTAGCGCAAGCATTATTTCACATATTAGGGGGCTTCAGTGTAAAGACTGGACAATGCATAGTTCATTGACAGCATCCCTTACATTAATATCAAAGTCAACTGGACACTCGCTACAGTCATTGTACATGTACATTATGTCTATATTATTATTATTATTATACATTTTTATAGCGCCATTTATTCCATGGCGCTTTACATGTGTAAAGGGGCAAACAGCATATGTATGCACACACACAAAATATATATATATATATATATATATTATATATACACATTACGTAAAGTGTTTGGTAGATGCTAACTTTGTCCATGTATAAACATCTATCAGAAATTTTTAATATTTCTTTTAATATATACATATACAGTAGTATATATCCTTAAAAATAGGCTTGTCAGTCAAAAGTTAAAGTGTAGCTATATTTTAATGAACAATATGAGCAGGCAACTTATAGTGCGTGATAAATCTTGATGAGGGAGAAGTGGCCCTGACACGGAGTACATGTGTTATTGAATTTAAAATTGATAGGCAAAATGGCCCAAAGGCATCGGTGCTTATCAGCGGAGGTTTCAGACTATCATTTCCCGCTTCTGTCAGACCTGACAAGACTTAATATACTGCTAGCATAATTGCAAATTACATTACGGCAATTCAAAATCACTGTAAAAATATTTGCATAACACCTTGGTCATGCTAGATATATTTCCCGTCTGAGTCAAGTATGTTGATAAATTCCCAGGAGAAAAAAAAAGTCAAGGAAAAACAAAATAGATCAAGTGAGTTCTGTAAAGTTAATCTAAAGAGAATATCTCCAGGAAGCTCTTATTCAAGGGTCCGTTCACATTTGTGTTGACGCTTCCCTTATAATTCTATCATTTTCCACAAATGAACAGAACAGCCTGTTGCCTTATACATTCTCAAAAAATGCCTAAAACCACAACTGTCGAATATACTAAAAAAAATAATGGTGCTCCAAACTATTGCAACGTCACGATGATCCAGATACGGACATCAACATAAAAGAAGACCACTAACTGGGTGGAGCTGTGCTGCAAATAGGCGCAACTTTATTCTAGGATTCTATTTTTTTCTATTCAACTTTCCAAAATGTTGCTGGAGTGCCCACCAAAGCATCCCGTCCTAATTTCCTTGAATTATAGAAATGTATTGATCTATTCTTTACCTATACTAGAACTCAATTAAGGTTCATTTGCAAAACAGCCGACAGCCTGTTGAACTGAAATGGAGATTAGGTAAAGGGTTTTTCAATCTCATCAGAGAGCAGCATAATGTATGGAAAGAGACACTGATTCTAACGATGTATCACCCACACCACAGCTTTCTCTGTACATTGTCTAGTGACAGTAAGGGGCTTATCAGTGCTGGAAGCATGGTCAGTCTATCAGTCATGTAAGCTGTAGTCTTGGCAGTCATAGTCTTCTGGTGATAAAACCTTCATTGTAAGTAAACAAGAGCACACAATTACAATTGTGACATATCACTGAAATCTGTGTATCAGCCCATTTCTTCTGCTGTCTTCAGACAACATAGCAAAAACATTCTGACAGATTCCTTTTAATAAATTAAAACTTTGATGGAAAAAAAAACAACCTTAGCTAACTACAGTAATTGTGAATTCTATAAGCTTTCTACTTTTAGTGAAGGTAATATGACACATGAAAGTTTATCTCTTGATGTCCAGGAAAATGAATTTCTTAAGACAACATATTCTCCCTGAGACATCATATTCTCCCTTGGGAGAACATTCTACCATAAAGAGTATGAGAAGTCACTCTACTGGGTCCATATGGACCGATGCCGAGAGAGTGGGACTCTGGTTTCATTTTTTTTCTCCAATAACAAAAGTACAGCAAACATAGTATTGCTTTTCTGTGGTTTTGGAAAATTTCTTAATACATTAATTAGGTTTTAAGGCTACTAAACTTTTGTGCACTATATGAAAGTTTATCAGAATGCAGAAAAGAGAAGATGCATCTAATTAGTGCAGTTTATCTTGTTTGATCAGTATTTATCAAATTACATGATCTGGCTTTTCTTCATTAGTGGTAACAAACTTGTGGCTACATAAAGGTTTTTCCAGGCTTGGTATAATAGTCTGTAGTCACTGTGCGTGACTGCAGACTTCTGAATCCTTACATTGTGCCCACAACACACTATCAGAATTCTCTTGCTAGTGAGAAGGCCGACACGTGACCTCAAGTATGTGATTTGCATAATTTCGCACACATTTGGACTAGACATCTTTGTTCTTTCTTAATGCACTTATATTGAGACAGGACGGGCATGTCTAGTTGGCATGTAACTCAATGTATGCAAATCGCATACTTGCAGTTGGCAACCTCCTACTCTCACCAGCAATATCTGAGAGTCCTGCCAGTGTGCAAAGTGCAAACTGTAAGGATTCACAAGTCTGCAGTCACATAGACTGCAGACTTTCCTCCCATACCTGCACAACCCCTTCAAGGGTTTACATAAGGGGTTTTGATCCTGTTGTTGGTACTCCATCATGTTCCCTGTAAATGGGAAAATAATACAGAAAGTTAATCAAATTAACCTCAGTTGCTTTGGATTGAAAATAGATGGATTTTTCTGAGAAATTTATTTCGCAAAGAGAAGTTATTAATCATGAATTTAATTTCTCTCCATACCCTAGAGAATAATAAAAGTAAGATGTAAAAAATAAAAATAAATCCTTATACTCCCCTCTCTGATCACCACTTCAGCCCCTTCTCTACTCAGAGGCACCATTCCATTCCTCTCTGCATATTCTTATCACTGCAACTCCTGATGAAGTCCCTGTGAGGCAAAAACGCAGTCATGACCAGCACAGAACTGAGCCAAACCTCATCAGAAGAAGTCCCAGCCTTTTGTGAGAGGCACAGGGACGTTAGTCAGGGCCGTATTTAGAGTTTCTGCTGCCCTAGGCACTTTTCGTTCTGCCTCCCTCATTGGTGAGTATGACTAATGCAGACACTGTCGTCAGTGACTTAGGCTACTTGCACATCAGCGATTTTTGCCATTCGCAGCAGTTTTTCCGCATCTGCCACGTAACGGATCACTTATGGCAACACTGCATTTGGCCTCATTCATTCCTATGCGACTTGCAGACATGTGCAACACTTGCGGTTTTGACGCGATCCCGCAAATCCAATACTTGCAGCAACGGAAAAAAAAACGCTACTAGCAGTGTTTTTTTCTCACCGCAAGTGCCACACATGTTTGCAAGTCCCATAGGGAGTGAATGAGGCCGAACTATGTGTTGCCTATGTAGCTCTTTCAAAGACAGTGGTTTCCTACCACACTCAGAAGACATACAAATAGGATGTTTAGATTGTGAGCCCCAATGGGGACAGTGTTGATGATGTCTGTAAAGTGCTGTGGAGTTAATAGCGCAATATCAGTGAATAAATATTATTCTTAATATTATGTTACAATACCAGGATCTGAGAATTTTCTGTTTCGAGGTCAAGAGCTCTCTGATGCGATGTTGCTGCCTGTCTCACTGTCTTCCTCTTTTGACACTGCAGTGTGGTGGACAAGAAAACATTAACTGGTTAACAGCAGAAGTCTGGTGTCTGTGTACTAACTGAACTAGAAACTCTCCCCATAGCATGTCCAGCAGACATTGGAGGATTACTAGATGGATTTTATTATTCTATTACTGCCCAGTCTCTGACTAAGGCCTTATTCATATGTCTGGGTGTAAACAGATACTTACATATAAATCTGAACAATTTATCTTATAGATCTCCGGGTATATTATTTATTATAGATCTATAATATATAATGTACAAGGAGACCTATGGTATAAAATGTCCAGAATTATCTGTAATATATGACGTACAATCTATTATATATAATGTCCAGGGTGATCTATAAGATATAATGCTCAGGTAGTAGATTTATAATAATGTACAGTCCAGCTTCAATTTTGAATAAATCCCCAACAGTGTCACCAGCAAAGCACCCCCACACCATCACACCACCTCCTCCATGCTTCACGGTGGGAACCAGGCATGTAGAATCCATCTTTTCACCTTTTCTGCGTGCAAAGCAGTAATCAAAGCAAAAGGTGGCTACTTTGAAGAACCTAGAATATAAGACATATTTTCAGTTGTTTCACACTTTTTTGCAAAGTGTAATGTATAATTCCACATGTGTTAATTCATAGTTTTGATGCCTTCAGTGTGATTCTACAATTTTCATTGTCATGAAAATACAGAAAAATCATTGAATGAGAAGGTGTGTCCAAACTTTTGGTCTGTACTGTATATTTAGGGTACGTCTCCACGTTCAGGAAACGCTGCGGGTTGGACGCTGAGAACAGCCGCAGAGTCCAATCCGCAGCGTCCAATTGTTACAGCATAGTGGAGGGGATTTTATGAAATCCCATATCCACTATGCGTACAAAGACGCAGGTGGCAGACCTGCGTATATGCACATGTGGAGCATCTTTCTAGACCGCAGCATGTCTATTTATCTCGTGGAGATGCTCAGTCTTCACAAGATAAATAACACCGTCCTATATATAGGATGCGGTGATTCCACATGGTTCAATGAACACATGTGGAATCACCGCGTGTACAAAAGCTGGCAAAGCTTTGGACGGAGCTGTGTCCTCTCTGCAGTGTTTCCTGAACGTGGAAACATAGCCTTAGGGTATGTGCACACGTTACAGATTTGTCAGCAGAAGTTTCCCTACATAATCCGCATCTCTTGGCAGAAAACGCAGGTGCGTATTTGATGCGTTTTTTACATGCGGATTTGTATGCCTTTTTGTAAGCTAAATAAAGATGTTATTTAACAAAAAAAAAAAAATTTGTGATGTCATTTCGGTCCAACCACCTTTTTTACATTAGTCCAGCGTTCATTCTCCCCAGCGCTCATTCCCCACCAGCGCTCATTCCCATCCTCAGCGCTCATTTCCCCCTGCGCTCATTCTCCCCAGCGCTCATTCTCCCCCTGCGCTCATTACTCCCAGCGCTCATTCCCCCTCAGCGCTCTTCCCCACCTCAGCGCTCATTCCCCCGAGCGCTCATTCCTCCCCAGCGTTCATTCCCCCTGTGCTCATTACACCCCTTGCGCTCATTCTCCACCTGCGCTCATTACTCCCAGTGCTCATTCCCCCTCAGCGCTCTTTCCCCACCTCAGCGCTCATTCCCCCGAGCGCTTATTCCTCCCCAGCGCTCATTCTCCCCTGTGCTCATTACACCCCCTGCACTCATTCTCCCCCTGCACTCATTACACCCCAGCACTCATTCTCCCCCTGCGCTCATTCCTCCAGCGCTCATTACCCCTGCGCTCATTCCTCCCCAGCGCTCATTACACCCCCGCCTCATTCTCCCCCTGCGTCATTACTCCCCAGCGCTCATTCCCCCTCAGCGCTCTTCCCCACCTCAGCGCTCATTACCCCCTGCGCTCATTTCTCCCCAGCGCTCATTCTCCCCCTGCGCTCATTACTCCCCAGCGCTCATTTCCCCCTCACGCTCTTTCCCCACCTCAGCGCTCATTCCCCGAGCGCTCATTCCTCCCCAGCGTTCATTCTCCCCCCTGTGCTCATTACACCCCCTGCGCTCATTCTCCCCCTGCGCTCATTACTCCCCAGTGCTCATTCCCCCCTCAGCGCTCTTTCCCCACCTCAGCGCTCATTCCCCCGAGCGCTCATTCCTCCCCAGCGCTCATTCTCCCCCTGTGCTCATTACACCCCTGCGCTCATTCTCCCCCTGCGCTCATTACACCCCAGCACTCATTCTCCCCCTGCGCTCATTCCTCCCAGCGCTCATTACCCCCTGCGCTCATTTCTCCCCAGCGCTCATTCTCCCCCTGCGCTCATTCCCCACCGCAACGCTCATTCCTCCCCAGCGCTCATTCTCCCCCTGCGCTCATTCCCCACCGCAACGCTTATTCCTCCCCAGAGCTCATTCTCCCCCCTGCGCTCATTCTCCCCCCAGCGCTCACCCCCCAGCCCTTACCCCCAGAACACAGTGCGGCTCACCCCCCAGCCCTCACCCCCCCAGCACACAGCGTGGCTCATTCCAGCCCTCACCCCCCAGCACACAGTGTGGCTCACCCCCCAGCCCTCACCCCCAGCATACAGCGCGGCTCACCCCCCCAGCCCTCACCCCCCCAGCACACAGCACGGCTCACCCCCCAGCCCTCAATCCCCAGCACACAGCGCGGCTCACCCCCCCAGCCCTCACCCCCCAAGCACACAGCGTGGCTCACCCCCCAGCCCTCAACCCCCAGCACACAATGCGGCTCACCCCCCAGCCCTCACCCCCCAGCACACAGCACGGCTCACCCCCCCAGCCCTCACCCCCCGCACACGGCGCGGCTCACCCCCCAGCCCTCACCCCCAGCACACAGTGCGGCTCACCCCCCCAGCCCTCAACCCCCAGCACACAGCGCGGCTCACCCCCCCAGCCCTCACCCCCCAGCACACAGCACGACTCACCCCCCAGCCCTCACCCCCCAGCACACAGCGCGGCTCACCCCCCCAGCCCTCACCCCCCAGCACACAGCACGGCTCACCTCCCCAGCCCTCACCCCCCAGCACACAGGGTGGCTCACCCCCCCAGCACGCAGCGCTCACCCCCCAGCACACAGTGCTCACCCCCCATCATCATAGATATACTCACCTCCTCTTGCTGCAGCTCCACCGTCCAGCGCCGACATCCTGTTTCTGTATGAGCAGGCAGTCACACATGGGTACCGCTCATTAAGCTCATGAATATGGACGCCACGCCTATGAGAGTGGAGTATCGTAGAGAAACAGCCGCACTCGATATTTGATGCAAAAAAATTCTAATTCATTTATTCATGTGTACAAATAACACCAGGTATGATGGATACGTGGCATAGAGAAGTTACGGACAACTATGCTGAGGTTGACGTTTCAACCACGGATGGTCTTTTTCAAAACCTCGCTGAAAAGTAAATACAAGGACATGGTAAGAAAGTGTTGTGCGTTTGTTTTATGTTTCTTGATATTGAGTGCGGCTGTTTCTCTATATTGGATATTGGATTAATTGTTCAGCCTGCACCATTTTTCTGAATATACAGTGTGCACATAATTTCCTCAGTACTTATGAGAGTGGAGTGGCATCCATATTCTTAAGCTTAAAGAGCAGTGCCAGGAGTGACCGCCCGCTCAATACAGGAATAAGATATCGGCGCTGGACGGTGGAGCTGCAGCAGGAGGAGGTGAGTATGATGATGGGGGGTGAGGGATGCAAGGGGAGGGCCGACCCTCCCGGACCAAAAAAAAAAAAAAAATTCTTGCTCAGGGGCCGCCCCCCCCAATTCGTCCCATCCCCCATGGCACAGATATACCAGTACCCAGGGCCCCTGCTACCTTGGAAGAGATACCTAGCTCTGATGAAGGTGGAATCATACCTGGAAAATGGCAGCAAAAATAGGGGAATATTAAAACTTAACATTTATTTAACCCCTTAATGACCAAGCCATTTTGTAGGTTAAAGACCAGGCCAATTTTTACAATTCTGACCACTGTCTCTTTATGAGGTTATAACTCTGCAACGCTTCTACGGATCTTGGCGATTCTGAGTTTGTTTTCTCGTGACATATTGTACTTCATGATAGTGGTAAAATTTCTTCAATATAACTTGCGTTTATTTATGAAAAAAAACGGAAATATGGCAAAAATTTTGAAAATTTTGCAATTTTCAAACTTTTAATTTTTATGCCATTAAATCAGAGAGATATGTCACAAAAATTAGTTAATATATAACATTTCCCACATGTCTACTTTACATCAGCACAATTTTGGAACCAACATTTTTTTTTGTTAGGAAGTTATAAGTGTTAAAATTTGACCAGAAATTTCTCATTTTTCCAACAAAATTTACAAAACCATTTTTTTTATGGACCACCTCACATTTGAAGTGAATTTGAGGGGTCAATATGACAGAAAATACCCAAAAGTGACACCATTCTAAAAACTGCACCCCTCAACGTGTTCAAAGCCACATTCAAGAAGTTTATTAACCCTTTAGGTACTACACAAGAATTGAAGCAATGTGGAAGGAAAAAATTAACATTTAACTTTTTTTCCCAAAATTTTTCTTTCGACACAATTTTTTTAAATTTTGTCAAGGGTATCAGGAGAAAATGAACCACAATATTTGTTGTACAATTTCTCCTCAGTACACTGATACCCCAGGTGTGGGGGTAAACCACTATTTGGGCGCATGGCAGAGCTCGGAAGGGAAGCAGCGCCATTTGACTTTTTTGGCTGGAATTGAGATTGGACGCCATGTCGCATTTGGAGAGTCCCTGTGTGCCTAAACAGTGGAAACCCCCCACAAGTGACCACATTTTGGAAACTAGACCCCCCAAGGAACTTACCTAAATGTGTTGTGAGAGCTTTTAACCCCCAAGCGCTTCACAGAAGGTTATAACGTAGAGCCGTAAATTAAAAAATCATATTTTTCCACAAAAATGATCTTTTCATCCCAATTTTTATTTTCCAAAGGATAAAAGGACCCAAAGTTATTGTGCAATTAGTCCTGAGTACGCTGATACCCCATAGTGGGGGTAAACCACTATTTGGGCGCATGGCAGAGCTCGGAAGGGAAGCAGCACCATTTGACTTTTTTTGGCTGGAATTGAGATTGGACGCCATGTCGTATTTGGAGAGCCCCTGTGTGCCTAAACAGTGGAAACCCCACACAAGTGACCCCATTTTGGAAACTAGACCCCCCAAGGAACTTATCTAGATGTGTGGTGAGAGCTTTGAACCCCCAAGGGCTTCACAGAAGGTTATAACGTAGAGCAGTAAAATTAAAAAATCATATCTTTTCCACAAAAATGATCTTTCCACCCCAATTTTATTTTCCAAAGGCTAACAGGACCCCAAAAGTTATTGTGCAATTTGTCCTGAGTATGCTGATACCCCATATGTGGGGGTAAACCACTATTTTGACGCATGGCAGAGCTCGAAAGGGAAGGAGCGCCTTTTCAATGCAGACTTTGATGGAATGGTCTGCGGGTGTCATGTCACGTTTGGAGAGCCCCTGATGTGCCTAAACAGTAGAAACCCCCCACAAGTGACTCCATTTTGGAAACTAGACCCCCAAGGAACTTATCTAGATGTGTGGTGAGCACTTTGAACCCCCAAGTGCTTCACAGAAGTTTATAACGTAGAGCCGTGAAAATAAAAAAATCATATTTTTTTCCACAAAAATAATCTTTTTGCCCCCAAATTTTTATTTTTATAAGGGTAACAGGAGAAATAGGACCCCAAAAGCTATTGTGCAATTTGTCCTGAGTACGCTGATATCCCATATGTGGGGGGGAACCACTATTTTGACGCATGGCAGAGATCGGAAGGGAAGGAGCACCGTTTTTAAATGCAGACTTTGATGGAATGGTCTGCGGGTGTCATGTCGCGCTTGGAGAGCCCCTGATGTGCCTAAACAGTAGAAACCCCCCACAAATGACCCCATTTTGCAAACTAGACCCCCCAAGGAACTTATCTAGATGTGTGGTCAGCACTTTGAACCCCCAAGGGCTTCACAGAAGTTTATAACGTAGAGCCGTGAAAATAAAAAAAATCATATTTTTTTCCACAAAAATGACTTCTTTGCCCCCAAAATTTTTATTTTTCTAAGGGTAACAGGAGAAATAGGACCCCAAAAGCTATTGTGCAATTTGTCCTGAGTACGCTGATATCCCATATGTGGGGGGGAACCACTATTTTGACGCATGGCAGAGATCGGAAGGGAAGGAGCACCGTTTTTAAATGCAGACTTTGATGGAATGGTCTGCGGGTGTCATGTCGCGCTTGGAGAGCCCCTGATGTGCCTAAACAGTAGAAACCCCCACAAATGACCCCATTTTGCAAACTAGACCCCCCAAGGAACTTATCTAGATGTGTGGTCAGCACTTTGAACCCCAAGGGCTTCACAGAAGTTTATAACGTAGAGCCGTGAAAATAAAAAAATCATATTTTTTTCCACAAAAATGACCTTTTTGCCCCCAAATTTTTATATTTTCTAAGGGTAACACGAGAAATAGAGCCCCAAAAGCTATTGTGCATTTTGTCCTGAGTACGCTGATACCCCATATGTGGGGGGAACCACTGTGATCGCCTTACTGCGATCTTTGGGAGGCACAATGAACAAATCTACAAAAGATGAAGAATTGGTTTTCTTTTTTACGCCGTTCCTCATGCGGTATTAGTGATTAGGCGACTTTATTCCTCGGATCGGTGCGATTACGGCGATACCAGATTTACACCCTTTTTTCATGTTTAGCTTCTGTCACACTCTAAAAGACGCTTTTTTTTGGAATAATTTTTTGTAAGAAATTTTTGCATCGCCGTATTTTGAGAGCTATAATTTTTCCATATTTCGGCCGACAGAGTTATCTGTGGGCTTATTTTTTGCGGGACGAGCTGACGTATTTATTGGTACCATATTCGGGCAAATAACGTTTTTTGATCGCTTCCTATTCCAATTTTTGTGGAAGCAGAATGAACAAAAACCAGCAATTTAGGAATTGTTTTTTTTTTTTTTTTTCCTCCGTTCGCGTGTGGTAAAATTGATAAAGCAGCTTCATTCTTCGGGTCACCACGATTACAGCGATACCTCATTTATATATATTTTTTTATGTTTTGGCGGGTTTTACACAATAAAAAATTTTATAGAAAAAATAATTATTTCTCTAGTAGCCTTCCACGACAGCATAGGATGATGTCTCCTTGTCCTATGGGGGGACAGGAATACAGAGAGGTTAAAAACCCCTCCCACCTCCCGTTAACCAGTGTTTTCCTGCCCCCCTTGGGGCACGGAGAGATCCTAGTACGCTGGTGGCCGGCTGTGCAGCAGTACCTGGACGCACTCCATGTGCGATATATTTATGCCGGGCGGCGGTGGTCGGAGCCTTTGTGTCTCCCTCCTCCAGGGACCACATCGAGACGGACTCCCTGCGTCTCCTTAGGGGATAAAGCGGTCCGTCTCTCCCCGCCGAAGGCCTCCTGACAGTTCACCTGAAAGGCAGCTCTCCGGCGTCTTCCCCTCCACGTGCGGTGACCCGGAAGTGCTGCATCACTTCCGGGTCTTGCGTTCCACTGCGGTGAAACGCAGGGCTCCTGCAAGCCCCTGTCTCCGCTAGCGCACGTCTTCCACCTGCACTGGGACCGGAGGGGGAGGGGGAATCCAAGCGCTGGGCAGCGCTTATACCGACGGTATATAAACTGCCGAAAACGTCTGCAGGTAAGCGCCCTTGGGCCGAATCTTCCTGCCATGGAGATGTCCAGCCCTGCAACTGCAGAGCTCAGCGCTTCTCTGGCCTCAGTGAGTACTAAGGCCCCCTCCCTTATTAGAGGCTCCTGGGCCCCCCCTTTTTTCATCTCTCCCTTTGTTACAGGGAGAAGGTTCCGCCCAGAGACCCTCGATTAAAAGGAATAAATGCACAATTTGTTCCCTTAAATTACCTCCCAAATGGGAGAAAAAACTCTGTCAAAAGTGCACGGATAAAGTGATTAGTGCAGAGCATCCCTCGTGGCTAGACGAGATCCGCACCCTGGTGAAACAAGAAGTGCAATCTTCGCTGGCCGCATTAACCCCCCCTTCCTCCACCACCCTCACCTGGTCCATCTCTCCCAAAAAAGAGAAAGATTCAGGCGGAACCTTCGGATTCCGAGTCCGATATTTCCCAAGGGTCGTCATCAACCAAGTGGGAGAATCCCTTAGTTCATAAAACCGCGGAATTAAGGAAATTCCTTTTCTCCTCAGAATATATTGAGGAACTAGTAAGTGCGGTAAGTAACACTATGGGGTTGGAGGACCTACCAGTCCCTCATTCCGTACAGGATGAATTTTTTGGCGGGCCCAGGCGGAGCGGTTGGTCGGCTTTCCAGTCCATAAGAGTATATTAAGTAAAGAGATGATGTGCACACTGTGTAACAACTTGATAGGTGCTGGCTGAACGAAAATGTCCAATATAGTAGAGAAATCAGCCGCACTCAGTGTTGAATATAAAGCAAATAAAGTTTGCCCTTCTGAGTGGTAAGCTGCCAACCAACCCCGAGAGAAAATAGCTCTACTTGTAAGGATAAAATATATGTCATAGTATATTGGAATCAATTTTCATTCGTCATAGTATCTATGAATCAGTTTTTATACAGAAATCAATTTTTATATATTAGCCGAAATCAGGGGATTGGTATAACAGCATGGCTATCAGTTGATACCTAATAAAAGCTCGTCCACATTATTATGAAATTTGTGATTCCAGGGTAACTGATCGAGCAGGTACAGAAAAACACTAACCTTATGGTGCAGAGAGTAAATGGAGGATAAGCAGGGCACTGTCTGACCTTTTGGGTTATGTGTACCGCTGTCCCAGATTTATCTCTATTTAATCAAAAGCTCTAGATGTAATAGTAGTTGTTGTTCATGTAATCATCTGGGTATGACTATATCTAAAATACTCTATCTTCAGGACTTTTAAATGAATGTACATAGAAAATTCTTTGTACATATATGTATATAGATGTATATATGTAGATAGCACTTTTGTTCATACTATGTATCTTGTATAATGAATGTCACTTGCTTGTTCATTTTATTTATGTTCTACTTCACAGTGAGGTTTTTGAGAAAGACCACGTATGGTCGAAACGTTAACCCCGCCAGCTCTGTCCTTATTTTGTTTACCTACCACACAAGTATTGGTGTTTTTGTCCAGATCATTGATGTAATAAATGAAACTTTATTTGCTTTATATTCAACACTGAGTGCGGCTGATTTCTCTACTACATAAGAGTATATTAGACATGATAAATCGGGAGTGGGAGCTTCCAGAGAAACGCCTCACGATCCCTTCAGAGTTTAAAAATAGATTTCCTCTGGATGAAAATTCTGTCAAATGGGATATCCCTAAAGTGGACGTACAAGTGGTGAGGGTAGCAAAGAAAACGGCACTACCGTTTGAAGATTCCTCCCAACTGAAAGATCCCATGGACAGGAAAGTCGAAAGTCTTCTTAAAAAATCTTGGGAGACTTCCACTTCGGCCCTTAAGGGTAATATAGCATCCACCTGCGTTGCCAGATCTCTTCATCGCTGGCTTCAGGAACTGGAAACTCATATCTCCCAGGGCACTCCAAGAGATGACATGCTAGACTCTCTACCTATCCTGCATAAAGCAGCGGGTTTTTTAGCTGACTCCTCTTTGGAATCCATACGTATTGCGGCTAGGAACCTGGTCCAAACAAATTCGGCCCGTAGAGCCCTCTGGCTTAAAATATGGAACGGGGATGTTACTTCCAAAATTAAATTGTGCTCCATTCCCTTTAAAGGCGACTATGTATTCGGGCCAGCCCTGGATGACATCCTGGAAAAGGCCACGGATAGGAAGAAAGCTCTTCCAGAACAAAGGCCTCCCAAGAAGCGAGTTTTTCAACCTTCCCGGGCTCAACCTACTCAGTATAGAGGTAAAGGGAAGACGGGAAGATGGAGTCATGCAAAAGGGAAACCTAAAAATATCCTCGTCCCCCAGCAGGCACAACAGGAGAAGCAATGACTCCCAACAGGTAGGAGGGAGACTCTCGAAATTCCTAAACAATTGGCAAAAGATTTCCAGCAGCCGCTGGGTGTTGAATGTAATAAGAGATGGTCTCTTAATAGATTTCGAGTCTCCCCTCCTCCACTATTCAGAGTAACCTCCCTACCATCACAAGAGAGTCAATCTTTGATCGCTACAGAGATCCAAAATCTGGTAGCCTCAAACGCAATATCCATGGTTCCACGAGATGAGCAAGGGAAAGGCCATTACTCCCGCATTTTCATAGTAAAAAAACCGTCGGGGAAAGCTCGGATCATAATAAATCTGAAAAACCTCAACCATTCAGTTTCCTACCAGAGATTCAAGATGGAATCGGTAAAGTCAGCCATTCCCTTGATAACCCGTTACTCGTTTATGGCAACCATAGATCTCAAAGACGCCTATTTTCACATTCCAATACATCCTCTTCATCGGAAGTTTCTGAGATTTGCGGTCCGTCTAGATCACGAGATAGTACATTTTCAGTTCAAAGTACTCCCCTTCGGCATTTCGTCAGCCCCAAGGGTATTCTCGAGGATTATGGCGGAAACGATAGCTCATATTCGAAAACAAGGAGTGGCTATAGTCCCCTATCTAGACGACCTTCTAATTATCGGTCCCTCAGCCAGGATCCTCGAGACAAGGTTACACCAAACTCGAGACATCCTTCAGAGTTTAGGTTGGATCGTCAACATAAAGAAGTCTCAACTCCAACCTTCAAAAGTAATAAGGTTTCTAGGTGTCCTCCTGGATGCAGAGAATCAGACTTCATATCTACCAGACGACCACCGCCAAGACCTGATATCCAAGACTCTAGCCTTCAGAAATCAAACAACTCCATCGCTGAGGGCAGCTATGTCCCTGCTAGGGTCAATGACAGCCTGTATACAATCCGTGGCATGGGCTCAGGCCCATTCCAGAGTTCTTCAGGCACACATTCTAGAAAATTGGAATGGAAACCCTGCCTTGCTGAACAAGAAGATACGAACTCCAGGAAGGATCAAAACCTCCCTGTCTTGGTGGTTAAATCTTTCAAACCTACGCAAGGGAATAGACTGGTCTCAAGCTCCCTTGTTGACAGTGACAACCGACGCAAGTTCGAGAGGCTGGGGAGCAGTGGTGCTACAGACTCCCTTCCAGGGCCTATGGTGTCAGCAGGACAGCGCCAAATCCTCCAACTACAGGGAACTAAAGGCAGTACTAAAAGCCTTTCAGGCAGCCAGTTCTCTAATCTCAGGTTATCATGTCAGAGTTCTTTCGGACAACATGACTACAGTGGCTCATCTCAAGCACCAAGGGAGCCCCAAATTCAACAGTCTGAGGAACATTTCAAATCAGATTCTCCAATGGGCCGAAGCCAATCTCCTTTCCTTATCAGCAGTTCACCTGAAAGGCTCAGAGAACTACCAGGCAGACTTCCTGAGCCGTCAAGACCTGCAACCAGGAGAATGGAGCCTAAAGAGAAAAGTCTTCAGGTCACTTACAGAGTTGTGGGGCCTTCCGATGTGGATTTGATGGCCTCGGGGCAGAATGCCCAGGTAGAAACATTTTTTTCCCTAAATCCAGGAGATGGATGCCTAGGGGTAGATGCGTTCAGTCATCCTTGGAATTTCCGACTGGCCTACGTTTTTCCCCCGATACCTCTTCTGGCAAAAACTCTGAGAAAAATCCTAGACGATCAAGTCCCGGTCATACTAGTAGCTCCAGCCTGGCCAAAGAGAAGTTGGTTCCATCTCATTCTGGAGTTACGGGCAGAAGGACCAATTCAGTTACAACCGGAGGTCGATCTTCTCCAACAAGGTCGTCTCCATCATCCAGATCCTCGGAAACTGAACCTAGCAGCTTGGCTGTTGAAGCCCGAGTTCTCAGAGAGAAAGGACTTTCAGGACCTGTGATCGCCACTCTTCAAAAATCCAGGAAACCAGTAACTAATACTATTTACAACAAGGTCTGGAAAAAGTTCTCCTCCTGGTGTCACCCTGATATTCCAGACCCATTGCGTCCTGATATATCTAAAATACTGGACTTTTTACAGAATGGGTTGGAACTTGGTCTCAGACCAAACACATTAAAAGTCCAGGTGTCAGCTCTAAGTTCGGTGTATGACCAAAATTTAGCGGGCCATAAGTGGATTAAAAGATTCATGGTGTCAGCACTCAGACTGAACCCTAGGAAACAAATTATTGTCCCACCATGGGACTTAAACATAGTTCTCAAGGGCCTTACAGGACCCCCCTTTGAACCTTTGGTGACATGTTCCCCTCAATTACTAGCATGTAAAACAGCATTTTTGATCGCCATTTCCACAGCCAGAAGAATAGGGGAATTACAGGCCCTCTCAATACGAGAACCATATTTGCTCATCAGAGATGACGCTATCATATTTCGTCCTGATCCATCTTTTCTTCCCAAGGTTGTATCAGATTTTCACCGATCACAGGACATAGTTTTACCTTCTTTTTGCAATAAACCGGCAAACCTAAAAGAACAACAGTTCCATACCCTGGATGTTAGAAGAATTGTTCTTCACTACCTTGATTTCTCATCATCTTTTAGAGCTGACCAGAATCTCTTGGTTCACCTACACGGTAAGAATAAAGGTAAAAAAGTGGCAAAAACTACAATCGCCACTTGGATAAAGAAAACCATATCTGAAGCTTACTTGGCCCAGAATATAGCTCCACCAGCGGGCCTGAAGGCCCACTCAACAAGATCCGTAGCAACATCCTGGGCTGAAAGAGCTGGAGCTTCGTCTGAGCAGATTTGCAGGGCTGCAACATGGTCTTCATTGCATACTTTTACGAAGCATTACAGATTGGACTTTTGGTCCAATCGGGACCTAGCTTTTGGCCGGAAAGTTCTCCAGGCCATAACCCCCCCTTAAAATTTGAATTGGTTGGTATACCTCCTATGCTGTCGTGGAAGGCTACTAGAGAAAAAATAATTATTCTTACCGTTAATTCGGTTTCTAGTAGCATTCCACGACAGCGCCAATTCCCTCCCGAAATTCTTGGATTAAGTTCTGAGAATACTAAAGGTAACCGTTCCTAAATGTGGTGGTAAAACACTGGTTAACGGGAGGTGGGAGGGGTTTTTAACCTCTCTGTATTCCTGTCCCCCAATAGGACAAGGAGACATCCTCTTATGCTGTCGTGGAATGCTACTAGAAACCGAATTAACGGTAAGAATAATTCTTTTTTTTGCATCAGTTTATTCCGTGAGCTATAACTTTTTTATTTTTTCGCTGATGATGCTGTATAGTGGCTTGTTTTTTGTGGGACAAGATGACGTTTTCAGCGGTACCATGACTATTTATATCTGACTTTTTGATCGCGTGTTATTGCACTTTTTCCAAGCGGTATGATGATACCGCTTGGAAAAAGTATAATTTACTACTTTTTTGTGTTTTTTTTTTACGGCTTTCACTGAAGGGGTTAACTAGGGTTACGCTTTTATAGATGGGATTTTTACGGACGTGGCGATACCTAACATGTGTATTTTTTTTGTTTTTTATTTTTTTATTACATAAAAATGTGTATTTTTTAGGGGATTTTTTTAAATTATTATTAATATTATTATTTTTTTTACAATTTTTTTTAAAAAATGATTTTTTTTAACTTGTCCCTTTATGGGACTTTCACTTTTTTTTACTTTTTATTGCAGTTACAATGCATTGCAATGCTCCAGCATTGCAATGCATTGTACCTATGATGAAAGCTGCTGTGACATGATCACAGCAGCTTCCCGTAGGTAGATGACCCGGAGGTTGTCATGACAACCCCCGGGTCATCAAGGCAGAGATCGGCCCCTGCAAATACATTGCAGGGCGCCGATCTGAGGCAGAGGGAGCTCCCGACCCTCTGCCTCCCCCCCCTGAGCTCTGCGATCGCTGGATCGCAGCAGTCAGGGGGTTAACAGCCAGGGGCGGTGGGGGCTCCGCTCCTGGCTGTCAGTGCAGGAAGCCTGGCCACTGCAGCGCCGGCTCCTGCACTGATCGCGCTGGGGAAGCTGAAATTTCAGCTTCTCCTGCACGATCGCTGCTGTGTTTGGTCAGTCAGATTGACTGACCAATCACAGCGCTGTGGGTGCGGGGACCGACGGCAAAGGTCCCCGCACCGCTTGCCGTGCCTGTCAGCTGTCTATGACAGCTGTCGGCACTGATCTACCACTGCGTGTTTACACGCAGTGGTAGATCAAAGGCATGACGTGCACAGTCCGTCCTGGTGCCGGAACTTGCACCTTGCCATGACGGACTGTGCACGTCAGTGGACATTAAGGGGTTAACCTAATGTTAAAAACGGACACATATATTGAAAACATCTCCATAAAAAACACCATGAGGATATCTTATCTTATATGCCATATCCCCTGATGAATCCTAAGGGAAGAAACGCGTTGGGATAGGGCTTTACTGACTCTGGAAGATGACCAGATGCATACTTTAGTAATAGGAGATGATGGTTGGAAGTGACGAATTCTTGAATGGGTGAGATTGTTCCATGTCTTCATGTCGTCCTATATAAATATAGTCATATTCCAGGGAGAATATATGCAAGTCTAGCGGTGCAGGGTTGCTAATTGCTGATTATTTGCTCTTGCGGTGCAGAGCTGATTATATGCTTTCTGTCTGGTATTCAAACTCTCCTTAATCTGAAGTCCAAAGTAACTTATCTCTCAGAAATATATCATATATCCTCATGGTGTTTTTTATGGAGGATGTTTTCAATATATGTGTCTGTTTTTAACATTAGGTTAAATAAATGTTAAGTTTTAATATTCCCCTATTTTTGCTGCCATTTTTGATATTTAGGCTAAGTTCACACGTTGCGGAATTGCCGCGGAAATTTCCGCGGCAATCCCGCACTTCTCCCGCAGGAAATACGCACGTTTTTTTATGCTGATTCCCGCCAGAATAATAGCGTTTTGCAAGCGTAATTAGCTTGCAGAATGCTAGCGTTTTCCTAGCGATCTGTAGCATCGCTTGGAAAACTGATTGACAGGTTGGTCACACGAGTCAAACATAGTGTTTGACAAGTGTGACCAACTTTTTACTATTGATGCCGCCTATGTCGCATCAATAGTAAAAAGATCTAATGTAAAAATAATAAAAAAAATAATAAATAATGATATTCTCACCTTCCGGCGGCCCCCGCAGCCTTCCCGCCTTCAGCGACGCTCCCGGCAACTTCCGGTCCCAGGAGTGCTTTGCAACAAATCACACCGATGACGTAGCATCTCGCGAGACCGCTATGCCATCTGGGTGATTCTCGCAAAGCACTCTTGGGACCGGAAGTTGCCGGGAGCGTCGCTGAAGGCGTGAAGGCTGCGGGGGCCGCGGGAAGGCTGCGGGGGCCGCCGGAAGGTGAGAATATCATTATTTTTTATTTTAATTATTGTTTTACCAGGGATATGGTACCCAGGGCCTGGAGGAGAGTCTCCTCTGCTCCAGACCCTGGGTACCATCCGCACATGAACCGCTTACATTGCGCATAGTGGGCATAGCCACATGCGGAAAGTAAGCGGTTCAATGCATTCCTATGGCGGCGGAATCACCGCGGTTACGCTAAATTAATGAACATGTTGCTATTTTTTCCGCAAAGCGTTTTTTTCGCGGAAAAAAACGCAACATGTGGCCAAAACATGCGGAATCAATTAACATGTATAGGATGCTTAATGCTTGCGTTTTTATCGCGTTTTTACCGCGGAAAACCGCGGAAAAACCGCGAAAAAAACGCAATTATTCCTGATCGTGTGCACTTAGCCTTAATCCTTGGGGTACAGTCATTTCTGTTTACATATGCTTTACTGAATAGAATCATACCTGAACCAGATGATGAATCAAGTTCTGACTTTGAAGATGATACAAGACCAAAATTGTTTTCCCAGGAGGAGATGAATGATTTGGTAAGAGAATTGAATCTTCCCAAAGATGCCGCTGAGTTACTCGGATTAAGGCTCAAAAGCAAGAATTTATTGTTGCCAGGAGTGTCTTTTTCATGGTTCAGACATCGTGAAAACGAGTTCGTTCCTTACTTTGCCCAGGAAGATAAGTTGGTTTATTGCATCGATGTCGAAGGTCTGATGGGCCAATTCAAAATCCAATACGATTCAGCGCAATGGCGTCTTTTTACAGATTCTTCAAAAAGAAGTCTCAAAGCAGTTTTACTCCACAACGGCGGTTTTTATGCTTCCATCCCTATAGGTCATTCCGTACACCTCAAGGAAATCTACGAGAACTTGGAATTGGTTCTTCGTAAACTTAAATATGAAGACCACGGTTGGCAAGTGTACGGGGAATTGAAAGTCTTGTGCATGCTGCTCGGGCAACAAACTGCGTAACCAAATACCCATGTTTTCTGTGTCTATGGGACAGTCAAGTCTGACAAAATCACTGGACCAAGAAGAATTGGCAGCCGAGGGTGCTCACAGTTGGTGAGAAAAATGTCCTCCGAGAAACTTTGGTTCCTCCCCATAAAGTTCTTCTACCACCTCTCCATATAAAATTGGGATTAATGAAGCAATTCGTAAAATCACTTCCAAAAGATGGAGAATGCTTCAAATACTTGGTCACCAAGTTTCCAGGCCTCTCGGAGGCAAAATTGAAGGAAGGTGTGTTCGCCGGACCAGACATTAGAAGGCTTATAGCTGATCAAGAGTTTATCAATACCATGTCGCATCCTCAAAAAGAAGGGTGGATTGCATTTAAAGAGGTCGTAGAGAAATTTTTAGGCAATAACAAACTACAAAAAAATTCTCGAACGAATGCTGAAAGCATTTCAAGCTTTAGGTTGCCTGATGAGTTTGAAAGTGCATTTCCTCCATTCCCACCTTGACAACTTTCCTGATAATTTGGGTGCTGTGAGTGAAGAGCAAGGTGAACGATTCCACCATGACATTAAAGAGATGGAAAGCAGATACCAGGGAAGATGGAGCATTACAATGATGGCAGACTACTGTTGGACGCTTCAGAGATACATTACAGATGCTACTCACAAGCGTAAATGTACCAAGAGAAGCCTCACAGGGAAGAAAAATCGATTTTATTGTGTGTTAGTGAGCTCATTGTAGTTAAAAAAATTATTTTCATGAAACGTTTGTAAAAAAAAATTAATTTTGAGTCTATTTTCATTTATTTTGAGGTATTGTCTTATTTAACATAGTTACTTAAATTGTCAGAAAATGTGATGTCCTATGACAAAACAGAGGTCATTTTCGGATTCAGCACACTCAAAAACATAAAGATTACGTGGAATAACCAAAACAGCTCTTGAAAAAAATTTTTTTTGCAGACCTGTGTAATTTTTGCCAGGGTTTGTATTTGCTCTTCTCTAGTTGGAACATATGTTACATACATGGAATAAAAAGAGAACAGTAAGCATGGAAGTACGCTGTCCAACGTAGCTCAGAGTTTAATCGGAGGGTGGATCATCTGATGGTTTGATTTCTCTACATTCCAAATAGCTGTACAGTAATCCTAATAGAGAAAAAGACCAGCACATCCAAGCTAATGTGAACTGGTGCAAACTAAAAAAAGCATATCATTTGAAGAACAATAAAGCTTGTGTTGCACAGCTTCTGATTCCACACCTTTACAGTAGAAACTTCACAGAGCAAGCTGCATGGGATAACAAGCGTTTACTTCTCTGAACATGAGGTAAAGGAATAATGCACAGTCATTACAGCATTGCACCAGCTAACAGGAACAAAACGAAAGTGAAACTAAACAGAGACTAATTCTTATACAATACATTAAAGAAGGAAACGTTACACAACATCGCCATCTACTGTCAGGTCAGCATAAAGTCCTCCTTCACTTATAATAAGTTCTGATCTGTTGCATATGACAACAGCTTGTACCATGATTTACCAAGAATCATTACTCTAGAACATTGAAACTGCATTACTGCCATAGAAAATGGGAAAAATGGTGCTATATAATATATGCTGTATATGAAATGTTCATCTGCAAAATTGCTATGAAAAATACAGTAATACTTTTTTCCTTTTTTTTCCCATTTTCTATGACAGTAATGCAGTTTCAATGGCAAAGCGGTGCGAAACGTGCGTTGGAGTTGATGGAGGGGGACATGGTGTGCTCCACTGGTGTTGGTATGTATCCATTTTCCATCTAGTATATCATGTATGTATAACAAATTGTCCACTGCCTCTTATACTTAAGGACACATATTTTTTTACTCTCATATTATGGGATTAGAGTTTCTATTGGCTCTATTTGAGCAATCGTGTTATGTGCAATATAATAAATTACTTCTTGGTCAGTTGCTTACCTTTTATTGATCCCACTGGGTATAAAATTGTTCATTAAATATTATTAGCACTTGATCAGGTAATATATGATCATTAAATTGCGGCACAAGCACTTTTTCATACTTTAACATGTTCTAGTCTTATATAGTGGATTTTTTTCAATTCTTGCGCATTTATGCCAGATGCTATTTATTGTATATATTGGACCACATGGTTATTTACTCAATAATATATTGTAATTATTTTGCTTATTTATTTCATATTATGCACACCCGTCCCCCTCTTTGTGTTATTGTCTGGACTTTTTTATATTTTTCCCATATCCTAAAATTTTTATGGTGTTGTGTTTTAATTATTGTACAACTAAAATCCATTCATTTTTAAGAATATTTATTGCTTTGTCTAATTTTTGAACAAATTCTGTAGTCTCCCAGTTCATTTTTCATAGATATTTATTTGTTTTTTTTTTGTTTTTGGTATTTCCTTCTATCTAGGTTTAGATTTTAAATAGTTAGCTGGTCCATTCCTGCCCCATAAAATGTAGGCTTTTTTGCCTAGGAGAGGTGACATATCAGGACAGGGACCGAATTTTCAAAGGATGCCTTGCTGTGGCAGCTGGCTCACATATATTTTCAAATATAGCACAAAAAGAGGATTTAGAGCAGGGTTCCCCATCTCCAGTCCTCAAGGCCCACTAACAGGTCATGTTTTCAGGATTTCCTTTGTATTGCACAGGTGATGCAATTATCACCTCCAAAAATTCAAAAAATACTAGCAAAAGGCAGAGATGCTCACCTGCCCAGGCCTCCAAACAAATGCACTATCAGGATGCAGTGGACCCATGTAGTTAAGATGGCCGCAACACAGGTAAAGAAATACCGATAAGGCAACCACTCACAACCTACCAATCCCAATGGAGGGGGTGGTTGCTTGGTATATTACTGCACAAAAAAGACTTGTATGTGGTGCTGTTCACACAATGGAAATAGCCTATTAGTGACGCTCTTCTATTAGATCAGGCGGGCTACCCAGCGCTATCCAAATGCATCCCATGTGAACAGACACCACAGTTTACAAGACCAAATGGGCCCAACTGCACCCTGAAAAATAAAGTGCAAAAAACACATAAAAAAATATGTGAGGTATTAGTTAATATTTTGGCCAAAATACGCAAGCTTGTAATCCATGTCAAGGGTTCCCACGCTTACAAGTACTAACATATATTGGACAATCTATGCGCTAAGTATCTTCTTTTTTACTGTATTTTTCATAGCAATTTTGCAGATGAATATTTCATATATACATTAAATAGTGCTTTTTTTTCCTTTTTTCCCATTTTCTGTTGCAGTTATACAGTAATCCTGACAAATTTCATTAGCATTTTATCACTCATTTTATTAGCAAGGTGTGAAATCTTTAAAAAGTATTACATAGAAATTTGAACATGGTCTGTCAGTAAATACACACCTTTTCTCAAAGGCCACATAGGCAGCAAAACCATTAGGCAAGAGGAACTACTAACCAAACACCACCATGAAGACCAAGGAGATCTCCAAACAAATCACGGACAAAGTTGTTGAGAGGTACAAGTAAGAGTTTGATTATAAAAAAATCACAATCTCTGATGAACCCCCGGAGCACCATCAAATTCATTATCATCAAATGGAAAGAACATGGTACCAAAACAAACCTGCCAAAAGAGGTCCACTGACCAAAACGCTCAACCCGGGAAAGAAGGAAATTAATCAGAGTAGAAGCACACAGATGAACCCTGAAGGAGCTGCAGAGTTCTCAATAAAAGACTGGAGCGTCTGTCCATTTGACCACAATAAGCCGAACACACCATACAGATTGTCTTTATGGAAAAGTAGACAGAAGAAAAGTCTTTACTTAAACACAAAAATTGCAAGGCTTGTTTTAGGTTTGTCAAAAGAAATGTGGAAGTCTCCCTAAATGTATGGAGTAAAGTGCTGTGGTCACAGTGAAACATGGTGGTGGCAGCATCATGCTCTGGGGATGTTTTTCGGAAGCAGGGGCAGGGAAAATGGTCCAAGTCGAGGGGAAGATGGATGGTGTGAAATACAGGGATATTCTTGAGCAAAACCTGTTTCAGTCTGTCAATGATTTAAGACTGGGACGTAGGTTCATCCTCCAACAAGACAATGACCTAAATCATACTGATAAAGTAACTCTTGATTGCTTCAAGGGGAAACGTGTAAATGTTTAGGAATGGCCTTGTCAAAGCCCAGACCTTAATCCAATTGAGAATCTGTGGTTAAGCCCCCGTCTCACACAGCGATCTCGCTAGCGAGATCGCTGCTGAGTCACTAGTTTTGTGATGCAGCAGCGATATCCCCAGCAATATCGCTGTGTGTGACATTCAGCGATGATCAGCCCCCCTGCTGGGTATCGCTGATCGTCGCTGAATGTCCTGGACATTTTTTTGATCACTTGTCTCCCGCTGGCAGGCACACATTGCTGCGTGTGACAGGCGGGAGACCAGCGATCCGCTGGTAACCAAGGTACACAGCAGGTTTCCAGGCACGGGGCTGTGCCTGGAAACCCACTGTGTACCTTGGATACCAGTGCCCTGATGCAGGGAGCTGGTAACCAAGGTACACAGCCGGTTTCCAGGCACCGCGCAGCGCTTGGAAACCCGACGTGTACCTTGGTTACCAGCTCCCTGCATCAGGGCGCTGGTATCCAATGTACACTGCGGGTAACTAAGCGATGTTACCCGCAGTGTCGCTGTGCTGATCGCTGCCTGAGCTGCCTGTTTGGCAGCTCAGCAGCGATCATGTAGCGACACACCAGCGATCCTGATCGTTGTCGGGATCGCAGGTGTATCGCTATGTGAGACTCGGGCTTTAGACTCGAAGATTGCTAATCACCAGTGGAAACCATGTAGCTTGAAGGAGCTGGAGCAGTTTTGCCTTTAGGAAAGGGCAAAAATCCAAGTGGCAAGATTTCGAAACTCATAAAAACTTATTTGAAGTGACTTGCAGCTGTAATTACCACAAAAGGAGGCTCTACAAAGTACTGACTTTAGGGGGGAGAAAAGTTATGCACACTGAAGTTTTTAGTTATTTTATCCTATTTGTTGTTTGCTTCACAATAAAAATAAAACAAAATGTTCACAGGGTTAGGCATGTTCTTTACATGAACTGATGCAAACCCTAAAAAAAGTGAAATTCCAGGTTGTGATATACCAAAATTCAAAAATGCCAAGCGAGGTGAACACTTTCACAAGCCACTGCATATCTAGCAAATTGTCATAATATATATTAAAAACTATGTTAGAAAAGTTGAACCTGACGATTCCATGTCCTTTTTTAATCTATGTTACTTTGTAAATATGTACGTTTATAATCCCTCTCTCCCTTGCCAAAGTATGGTTGAATATCAAAAGGGTATACAGGACTATTTTATTTTTGTTTTATGGGGCTACAGTGGGTTCTGAAAGTATTCAGACCCCTTTAAATTTGTCACTCTTTGTTTCATTGTAGCAAATTGGTAAATGCAAAAAAAGTTCTTTTTTTCTCATTATTGTACATTCTGCATCCCATCTTTCAACAGAAATGTAGAAATTTTTGCAAATTTATTAAAAAAGAAAAACTGAAATATCGCATGATCATAAGTATTCAGACCCTTTGCTCTGTATTGAGTAGAAGCACCCTTTTGAGCTAGTACAGCCATGAGTCTTCTTGGGAATGATGCAACAAGTTTTTCACACCTGGATTTGGAGATCCTCTGCCATTCTTCCTTGCAGATCCTCTCCAGTTCCATCAGGTTAGATGGTGAACATGTGACTGTGACTGGGCCAGTCAAGAATGGTCATAGAGTTGTTCTGAAGCCACTCCTTTGTTGTTTTAACTGTGTGTTTAGGGTCATTGTCTCGTTGTAATGTGAACCTTTGGCCAAGTCTGAGGTCCAAAGCACTCTAGAAGAGGTTTTCATCCAGGATATCTCTGTACTTGGCCGTATTCATGTTTCCTTCAATTGAAACCAGTCATCCTGTCCCTGCAGCTGAAAAACACCACCATAGCATGGTGTTGCCACCACCATGTTTCACTTTTGGGATTGTATTGGGCAGGTCATGAGCAGTGCCTGATTTTCTCCACACATACCGCTTAGAATTATCACCAAAAAGTTATATTTTCGTCTCATCAGACCAGAGAATCTAATTTCTCATTATCTGGGACTCTTTCATGTGTTTTTTAGCGAACTCTATTATTATTATTACATTTATAAAGCGCCATTTATTCCATGGCGCTTTACATGTGAAAAGGGAAAATATAGACAAGTACAATAAACATGTGCGAGACAAGGGACACACAAGTACAAAAGGAGAGAGGACTTTATCTGGGCTTTCATCTGTCTGACACTGAGGAGAGGCTTCTATTGGGGCACTCTGCCATAAAGGCCTGACTAGTGGATGGCTGCAGTGATAGTTGACTTTGTGGAACTTTTTCCCATCTCCCTACTGCATCTGTGGAGCTCAGCCACAGTGATCTTAGGGTTCATCTTTACCTCTCTCATCAAGGCTCTTCTCCCACAGTTGCTCAGTTTGGTTGGATGGCCAGGTCTAGGAAGACTTCTGGTGGTCCCAAACTTCTTCCATTTTAGGATTACGGCCACTGTGCTCTTAGGAACTTTGAGTACTGCAGAAATTACTTTGTTACCTTGGACAGATCTGTGCCTTGTCACAATTCTGTCTTTGAGCTCCTTGGCCAGTTCCTTTGACCTCACATGATTCCCATTTGGTCAGCATGTGACTTAAATATGAGTGTCTGAGCAAAGGGTCTGAATACTTATGACCATATGATATTTCAGTTTTTCTTTTTTAATTTGCAAAAATTTCTACATTTATGTTTTTTTATCAGTCAAGATGGGGTGCAGAGTGTACATTATTGAGAAAAAAATGAACTTTTTTGCATTTACCAAATGGTTGCAATGAAACAAAGATTTCAAAATTTAAAGGCGTCTGAATACTTTCCGAACCCACTGTAAGAATTAACAGGCAGGTAGTATTTGTTTATTTATTTATTTTTTAGGTAGTAGTAACTAGCTGCCTGTTGTGCCTGGCACCTATGTCTGTCAGCTAAGGCACCTGCAGAGTCATAATATTCTCAAATATATCAAAAGTTATTGAAATCCACATAATATACACTGCTTAAAAAAATAAATGGAACACTTAAACAACAGAATATAAGTCCAAGTAAATAAAACTACTGTGAAATCAAACTGTCCACTTAGGAAGCAACACTGATTGACGATCAATTTCACATGCTGCTGTGCAAATGGAATAGACAACAGATGGAAATTATTGGCAATTATCAAGACCCCCTCAATAAAGAAGTGGTTCTGCAGGTGAGGACCACAGACCACATCTCAGTACCAATGCTTTCTAGCTGATGTTTTGGTCACTTTTGGTTGGTTGTGCTTTCACACTCGTGGTAGCATGAGGCGGACTCTACAACCCACACAAGTGGCTCTGGTAGTGCAGCTTATCCAGGATTGCACATCAATGCGAGCTGTGGCAAGAAGGTTCGCTGTCAGTGGAGTGTCCAGAGGCTGGAGGCGCTACCAGGAGACAGACCAGTACGCCAGGAGATGTGGAGGGTGCCATAGGAGGGCAACAAAAAATCAGCAGGACCGCTACCTCCGGCTTTGTGCAAGGAGGAACAGGAGGAGCACTGCCAGAGCCTGCAAAATGACCTCCAGCTGGCTACAAATGTACATGTGTCTGCACAATCGGTTAGAAATCGACTCCATGAGGATGGTCTGAGTGCCCGACATCCACAGATGGGGGTTGTGCTCACAGCCCAACACCGTGCAGGACGCTTAACATTTGCTACAGAACACCTGGATTGGCAAATTCACCACTGGCGCCCTGTGTTCTTCACAGATGAAAGCAGGTTCACACTGAGCACATGTGACAGAGTCTGGAGACACCGTGGAGAGTGATCTTCTGCATTCAACATCCTTCAGCATGACCGGTTTGGCAGTGGGTCAGTAATGGTGTGGGGTGGCATTTCTTTGGAGGACAGCACTGCCCTCCATGTGCTCTCCAGAGGTAGCCTGACTACCGAGATGAGATCCTCAGATCACTTGTGAGACCATATGCTGGTGTGGTTGGCCCTGGGTTCCTCCTAATGCAGGACAATGCCAGACCTCATGTGGCTGGAGTGTGTCAGCAGTTCCTGCAAGATGAAAGCATTGAAGTTATGGACTGGCCCGCCCGTTCCCCACACCTGAATCCAATTAAGCACATCTGGGAGATCATGTTTCGCTCCATCCACCAACGTCACGTTGCACCACAGACTGTCCAGGAGTTGGGAGGAGATCCCTCAGAAGACCATCCGCCACCTCATCAGGAGCATGCCCAGGTGTTGTAGGGAGGTCATACAGGCATGTGGAGGTCATACAGGCATGTGGAGGTCACACACACTACTGAGCATCAATTTGACTTGTTTTAAGGACATTACATTCCACTTTAATTTTGTGGGTGACTCCAAATCCAGGCCTCTGTTGGTTAATAAATTTTATTTCCATTGATGATTTTTGTGTGATTTTGTTGTCAGCACATTCAACGTTGTACAGAACCAAATATTCAATGAGAATATTTCATTCATTCAGAACTAGAATGTGTTATTTGAGTGTTCCCTTTATTTTTTTGAGCAGTGTATATAAAGAGCAAGAAGAATGTAATAAAATCAATAGATGACATTAAAGGAATACAGAAACAAGAAGAACAAAGTACAGCAGCGGCTCTGTTATGAATCAATATATATACTGGCAAGAGACACATATGAAGTTGTATGCAATTAAAGGGTATATCTGGGACGTCACAAAAAAAACAAAAAAATGTACCAATGTAATGAATAAGGAATTTGGTGGTTTAAAATTCGCGCTGCTCAAGGTTCCAAAAATGCGATCACACACGGAGGTGAAGCCTGAATGCGGTTTATTCGTCAAGTCGTTGATTGTGGTTTTGTCCTGATGAAGAGGTTTGCAAACCTTGAAAAGTGTTGACAAATAAACCACATTCATGCTTCACCTCTGTGTGTGATCATATTTTTGGAATCTTGGGCAGCGTGGATTTTAAACCACCATATTGCTTATTCATTACATCGTATCTCCTTGGTGGTCATGTTGCAGCCTTTACATGCTTCTATAGGTGTTGTGACTGCCACAACAATCAGGTGAGTGTATTTATAATATCTTATACCACTTGGTTATCAGATAAGACCTTATTTGCACCTTTTGCCTCTCCAGGTTTACTGTTTGTTTTAAAAAATGTACCTAATCACTAAAAGGCAGGTAATTGCAACTTGCCTCCCTGTTGTCACAGACCGCTCCTGCTGGGGATTCAGAAGCCTCTGATGATGTCTTGTCTACAGAGCGGAGGCTTTTTCCCCTGTCTGCTCTGTCAATGGTGTGGGACTTCTGAGGTCATTCTGATTGACATCCGAATCCTCGTTGCCTAACTGGGGGAATTGGCTGTCAGTCAGAATGACCTCGGAAGTTCCATCGTCAGCAGAGGGAGCTGAATCACTGGCAGAAGCGTCTGTGCCGGCGAAGAACGGCCTGTGCACAGCAGGCAGGCAAGTTGCAATTATCTGCCTGTCAGTTCTTAGATACTTTTTTTGTTTTTTGTAATGTCCCTGAAAACCCCTTTAATAACCAGTTAATTATATATGCTTACTCACAAGAGCCAGTAACCAGAGAGTGTCTAGAATGCACAATATAGTAGCCACAAAAAAGTCTACAAGTCTCATATGACAATGCCACATAAATCACACCATGGTGAAAAAAATCATAACAGATAGAACTAATCATGGAGGAGAAGTGCCCAACTGCTGCACACCTGGACTGCTCCTGCTGGTGATTGCGTGGAGACTTAACGTGGGTTGTGAGCTTGCATATTTTGGCCATAATGTCAACTAATATCTCACATATTTATGTGTTTTTTGCACTTTATCTTTCAGGGTGCAGTTGGGCCCATTTGGCTCTCTTACCTGTGGTGTTTGCTCACACGGGATGCATTTTGGATAGCACTGAGCAGCCCACATGATCTAAGAGTATGGACGTCACTAATAGGCTGTAAGCCAGATGTTCTGCATCACCTATATGTGAACAGCGCCACATACAGACCATCTTTGTGCATTAATATGTCAAGCAACCACCCCCTTCATGGATTGGCAGGCTGAGAGTGGTTGTCTCATCGGCATTTTTGTACCTGTGTTAAATGGATGCGCTGCATCCTCCTAGTGCATTTGTTTGGAGGCATTAGACATCTCTGCCTTTTTCTGCTGTGATTTTTGATTCTGTGGAGATGTCACATTGACAGATCAACTGCTTGTCTTCTGCTCTATTCTATTGAGGGCGTGTGCTTGCTGATGTTGTGCTTATTGACATCCGGCTCCTCGCAGCATAACTGAGGGGAGCCGGCTGTCAATCAGCATGATCTCAGCAGTTACAACCAATTGGCGAAGTAGACCGGAAGAGGAAGAGCGGCTCTGTTGAAGTGAAACAGCAGCGGTCTGCGGTCACTTTGCGCTGGCACCAGTCAGAACAACAGGTAGTTAGCAACTACCTGCCTGTCAGTTCTTAGCCCCATGAGAAAAAAAAAATAGACCTTGTGAGACAGTGAGTGAATATGTGATGAATGGGGTGTACATTTCACCTAGGTATAAGGGAAATGTGTGGCTTTGTGGACCTAGTGGTGGAGAAAGGTCACTACACCTCACATTCAGCACACACTTGCAGCACAAGCCTGAAACTACTCAGGTCTTAATTAGGAGACCAGAAGTAGGTGTCTGCAAACACAATCTGAGAGCTAGTTTAGCCTGGACACAGGAAGGTGTCTCGGCACAAGAAACAGTCTCCAAGAGTGTTAGAGCTGTCTTCAGCCTGGACACAGAGAGGTGTCCTGGCACAAGGAAGCAGTCTCTGTGAGCATGCATGCTGATGATTACTGAAGAGGAGGGGAGCCGTCTCAGTCTGGGTGCAGGAAGGACCCCGGACACAGGAGTGTCTCTGTGAACCTCCATGCTGATGATTACCGAAGAGGAGGGGAGCCGTCTCAGTCTGGGTGCAGGAAGTACCCGGACACAGGAGTGTCTCTGTGAACCTCCAGGATAATGACTACTGAATAGGAGTGGATCTTTCTCAAGTCTGGACGTCGGGTGGACCTTCAGACATAAGGAGGAGGATCTGGGAAACTCCATACTGGTAACATATATCATATGTGTTGTTTTGGGCACAGACTGATAGAGTCTGGGTTCCTGATAGAAAGGGACATTACATAAGTGTAATTTAGTGGCTAGACAAGCCTAGGTCTTTTGTTTATGCTTTGTTTTATCTGTGTGCTGTGGACTTTAATAAAACTGGTTGCGGCCAGTTTTTACCATAATTGCTGTCTGAATGAACTGTTTCCATGCCATTCTGTCTACCCAGACAGCGATCTCAGAGCTAAAATACCCCTGGAAATGCTACAGACCTGGATAAACCTTTTAACTGAAAGGAAAAAATCCATAACCTGTTAGTTAGTAAGATTTTACTCTCTGTAGGACTTCTGTTCTGAAATCTTCCAAAAGCAACCTCACAAAATAGTTTAATATTGGTCTTAAAGAGCATTTTCTTCTCACACTTTTCCACCCAGGAGGATAAATTGTTCTGTAAGCAAATTCCAATGTATCCTCACAGGGAAAGTAAGCTATAAAGAAGATGAAAGATTTTGACATTAGATGTTTCTGGGTAAAAATCAGGCATCAACTTTTGAAATTGCTTTATGCCAATGTAAGGGCAAGGATCAGTAACTAGTGATGCTCTGAAAAACTCTAGTCATTGCAAATGGTGCTTTTTTAATTTTCCATGAAAAACACTTTCATCCTTGAATATCTGAAACGTACTGTGCACACAGGTTCAGGCTTTATTAATGCACTGCATGGAGAATGCAGAATTCTTTATAACTCAGCCCTGATGCCTACAGAAGATGGACTTGCCTATCTAAAGCAGATGTAAAAGGATTATAACACCGTAATAAACTGTTGGCTTACAGATCATGTCTTGGAAATGTTTGCGCAATAGCTACTTGTCACAAATCTAGTTGGTCGAGAAAATGGCGTGCTAACCCTAAATACACTCCTCAACATTGAAATTGTTACAATAATGGAAGTCACAGGCTGATAGACATATTATTGATATACCTATGATGAAAAAATGGAAACAAAATGTTCAAAATATCTCATTTAGTGATGAGCGCAAGAGTATGTGCTGGGATTGCCCAGTTTGTCAAGCAATCCCGACATGTTTTGTGGCTGTCTAACAGCCGTGAAACATGCGGCCACGGAAACTCGAACATGTCACTTGAGCACCCACGATAATCAATGCATACCCGAGCACCCTCATCAAATTCGATTAACAAGCACTTGCACTCAGATACTTGATGCATGTTTTTAAAGGTGTTGGCCAGTTTCTGTTTGATGTGGTAATTTCTATCACAAACTGACCAGCACCCCTTTAATACCATCCTGGTGATATATCTAATTTTCAATCTTCTGTGACTGAAGCTCCATTGGAAAATTGCATCCTATCTTTAATTTAGAATGGCGTTTAGGTAGATATTTTGTTCAAGCAGGAATCAAAGAAGAACAGCACAAATGGTTTAGGGAACCATCGCTTACTGTGGTTGAGGTGGGGCTGAGAACCACATCTGTAAACTACAATTGAAAACCACAAACAATTTTATTGCAAATAGCAGTAACTAGTAACACATTTTTTTTTTAGGTGTATCACATTAATTTTCCACATTTGGTCTATAGGAAATGCAATTCAGGATAAAACAATGTGCATTTTTGTAAAGCGGTTCCCAACTGTAAATTACTGCAAGTAATAGGGGAACAGTCATTTGTAAAACTCATGTAACATAAGCAATTTCATTGACATAGGGATAGCTATTATGCACTATAATAACAAGGAACTAGAATGTCCTAAACACACTTATAGTAATATATTGGTTATCAGGCTTTCATCGCCAGCCTATGCAAATTTCTTTTTGGGCTGGTGGGAAGAAATAGTGGTATACAAATCCCATCAGTTCCATGACAAGGTTTGTCAGACACTGGTAGGTATTGACACTGGTTCGACACTGGTATTGCTTCATTGACTATGTCTTTTTTGTGAGCCTGGGTAAGGAATCTGAATGCGCATAATTCCTTCGTGAGCTCAATCGTAACGCCCACAATATCTTTCTGACACATTCTTGTTCTTCCAGTTGCATTACATTTTTGGATCTGAAATTATTCGTCTCTGACTACCACCTCTTCATGGACCTCTTCCAGAAGCCCACTGCCGTGAACAGCTTATTACAGTATGGGAGCTTTCATCCTACATATACTAAGGAGGGGATCCCGGTAGGCCAGTTCCTCAGAATTCAGCGAAACTGCACTTCCGATGCTGACTTTAACACACAAGCAAGAGCTTTGACAGAAATATTCCATTCCCCTCCTGTTCCCTGGGACAGCTCTTCTAACCTGATGAGGTCATATCCAAACCATGGGATATTCTTATTATTCATATCTATTTTTATTTTTTATTTTCATTTTGTATCTACTCTTTAGTTATGGTCATATCTCACATTTCCCTATGGCCATATTATCGTCGCTGGTTACTTGCTATTATTTAGCCTTTCCTAATGTGGTCCAGGGAATTTCTACCCTGTTCCACTATAAGTAGTTGTCATATTTAATGGGGTACTCCACACCTGAAAATGCATCCAATGTTCAGCCTCTGACAGGGTTATAGTTTAACTCTGATAACAGTTTGGCTCCCATTTTTAACAAATTACACCTATGCCACAGATATATACCCTGGAATTTTAGCCTTCTAACATGGAATTCTGCTCTCTATGCCATCTCCTCATGACCTACTATTGGTCTGTCCGTTTACTATGCTTCTTTTCCTAGCTTAATAGCAGTTTGCAGGCTTTTGATGTTTTTCAGCTGCCGGGAGATGCGCACGCTTGCGCAGGCTTGGCTGATACTGCGTTATACAGCAGCTGATTCTTGCCCACCGCGACTGCTTAGCCCGATACATGTTACATCAGCTGACCACTGGTTCAGCTTATCCCTTCATGATAAGCCGAGGGATCGCGAACCAGCAACGGTAACCACTGATGTATTGATTAGTTAACGTACTTGTACCTACACCTACTGCTCTAGCACAGCTTACTTTTCCCTGACGAAGCTGCGTAAGCAGTGATACGCGTGGGGTTTGTCTCCCTCCCTTGGTCGGGTAACCATGCACTCAGGCACTTTTCTATAGTTATCTATAGTTTCTGCAGCAACCCCATGTTATTTTCATTTTTAGTTTCATCATTGTACAAGGTTTTTTTTTTTTTTGTGGTGTTTTCCTTCTCCTACCAATGTGGGGACGCCCACATGTACATGTATATGCACATTCATGATTCTGGAATTATCTGTATTTGTCAGTGCATTTATATTCACATGTATCTTCATGTGATGGAGCTAGGAATCATTTTTTTGCTTATTTCACCACTTTACCTGTTTAATCATAATGCAGATTACCACTTGTTGAATATCTTACACATTGGTTAAATGTATATCACACTCTTATGATGATTTTTTTATGTGGCTTTAATTGTTGGTCAGTAGGTGTAATAAAGTTGTCATTTTTCACTTTAATATTCTAGGTGTGCGTGCCATTTTGCATATTCTTTTCTTCCGTTTAGTCAACTTCCTCTCACGACATCACAGTCATATGCTCGAACCTTGTCAAGGAACTAACTCTTCTGTTGAATTGAAGATTTATTCACAGCACAATCTGAAGTGTCTTTGCTACTTTTTTTGCCTCAAGCTCCATGGCATAAACCCAATTATCCAATATCAGTAAAACGGTCAATTTTCTTCTAGGTCTCTAACTCCACCCAATCAATGCTGCAACATGCAAAGGTGCCTTCTACAACATTGTAGTAAGGCGGACCTGCATCTTGCAGCTACAGTTTCAGATCATGAGAGATTTATGTGACAGAATCTGTCAAACTGCATCATTTCATTATCCGCGCCAACCCACTTCTCCAAAATGGTGATGCATTATTTAGTTACGATAAGGTGTTTTTAATTAGGTACTATGTGATTGTATTATTCATTATCACAACATAATGATAGTACAGAATTTAGTTAATAATGGTGTAAGAGTCACACTGGACAAGGTATTTCATTGTAGCTCTAAGCACGAGTGAAACAGGACATTCAGGGTGTATTTGGATCTCTGCAGATGACACAAAAATTCAGAAGAGCCACGATTGTGACAAAGAAGGAGTCAGTCCACTTTAAAAAAGAACAGCTTTATTTTACTATAGACCTTGATGAAATGTATATACAGTTGCTAGCAGGTATATGGTTTATTGGTTACATCTTCTTCACTAAACAGAAGCAAAGATTTGATGGTTACATCTTCTGAGTTGAACAAATGTAAAAACTTAAGGGTACATGTGGCGGAACATTTATTGTTTAGAGATATTTAAATTATGCAGCATAGCTGATCTCAGCTCTCCATATCATCAGACATCTTTCCTATTTTCTGCTAACAGCCCTCCTCTGCACAGTACCCATGACCCTGCATGTCATGTCTAGTTTTCTTTCACTAACACTTCCATTTCTGGCCAATATTTTGACTTCTCCCACTGCTTTTCCTTTTCTGTCTCTGGGTCCCCACAAACCACAAGTATAACATACATTCCTGTGATAAGTAACCACTATATCTGACCATTCCTTTCTCTCTGCTTTCCTTTCCAAAGCATCAGGATTGTTTAGTTTTTATGGTTTTTTAACCCCTTAACCTCCAAGGGTGGTTTGCACATTAATGACCAGGCCAATTTTTACAATTCTGACCACTGTCCCTTTATGAGGTAATAACTGTGGAATGCTACCATGGATCCTGGTGATTCTGACATTGCTTTCTTGCTACATATTGTACTTCATGATAGTGGTAAAATTTCTTTGATATGACTTGTGTTTATTTGTGAAAATAGCAGAAATTTGGTGAAAATTTTCCAATTTTCCAAATTTGAATGTTCATGGCCTTAAATCACCGAGATATGTTATTATTGTTATTATTATTATTATTATACATTTTTATAGCACCATTTATTCCATGGCGCTTTACATGTGAAAAGGGGCAAATATAGACAAGTACAATAAACGTGAGCAATACTAGGCACACACAAGTACAGAAGGAGAGAGGACCCTGCCCGCAAGGGCTCACAGTCTACAGGGATGGGTGAGGATACACTAGGAGAGGGTAGAGCTGGTCGTGCGGTGGTTCAGTAGACTAAGGATCACTGCAGGTTGTAGGCTTGTCAGAAGAGGTGGGTCTTCAGGTTCTTTTTGAAGGTTTCCATGGTAGGCGCGAGTCTGAAGTGCTGGGGTAGAGAGTTCCAGAGTATGGGGGAGGCACGGGAGAAGTCTTGTATGCGGTTGTGGGAAGAAGAGATAAGAGGGGAGTAGAGGAGGAGATCTTGAGAGGATCGAAGGTTGCGTGTGGGTATGTACCGGGAGAGCATGTCACAGATGTATGGAGGAGACAGTTTGTGGATGGCTTTGTATGTCATAGTTAGGGTTTTGATCTGGAGCCTCTGGACGATAGGAAGCCAATGAAGGGCTTGGCAGAGAGGAGAGGCTGGGGAATAACGGGGAGACAGGTGGATTAGTCGGACAGCAGAGTGCAGGATGGATTGGAGTGGTGCCAGAGTGCTAGAGGGGAGGCCAGAAAGTAGGAGGTTGCAGTAGTCGAGATGGGAGATGATGAGGGCATGCACTAGTGTTTTTGTAGTTTCATGGTCAAGGAATGCACGGATCTGGGAAATATTTTTGAGTTTGAGATGGCAGGAGGCAAGGGTTTGGACATGTGGCTGGAAAGAGAGGGCAGAGTCGAGGATCACCCCGAGGCACCGAGCATGCGGGACTGGGGAAATTGATCAGCCATTGACATTGATGGATATGTCTGGTGGAGGGGTAGAGTGAGATGGGGGAAAGATGATGAATTCTGTTTTGTCCATGTTCAGTTTTAGCAAGCGAGCAGAGAAAAAAGCAGAAATAGCAGACAGACATTGTGGGATTTTGGTCAGTAAGGAGGTGAGGTCAGGTCCGGATAGGTAGATCTGCATGTCATTGGCGTAGAGATGATACTGCAAACCATGGGATTCTATGAGATGTCCCAGACCGAGGGTGTAGATAGAGAAGAGTAGGGGTCCTAGAACTGAGCCTTGAGGAACACCGACAGACAGGGGGCGAGGTGAGGAGGTAGTGTGGGAGAGGGAGACACTGAATGTTCGGTTTGTTAGATATGAAGAGATCCAGGATTGGGCCAAGCCTGTGATGAGACGAGAGAATCTGTAAAAGGAGGGAATGGTCCACAGTGTCGAAGGCTGAAGACAGGTCCAGGAGAAGGAGGACAGAGTAGTGTCGCTTGCTCTTGGCGGTTAGTAGGTCGTTGGTGACTTTAGTTAGGCCAAAATCATATGAAAAAAACAAAAATGAAATACTTTATTAATAATTTACTTAAATAAGTAGCACCAACAATGACATACAAAATAAAAATGTAGTGTTCAAAGACTAAAATATTGGGCCCATCTGGATGTCCCTATTAAGTCACTAGGCTGTCACCTGCCTTGCCGTGGAGGTTGGCACCCTAGGGGGAGCGCTGTGGCGCCCCCGCTCACCGATGGCTGACCCTAGTGGCCCTGGTGTACCCTGCGGGCTTTTTAATTTTAATTAAAAATAATTATTTTTCATTGCTTTATTCTGAGAGCTATAACTTTTTTATTTTTTCTCTGAAGATGCAGTATGGTGGCTCGCTTTTTGTGGGACAAGATGACATTTTCAGCGGTACCATGTTTATTTATATCCGTCTTTTTGATCACGTGTTATTCCACTTTTTGTTCGGCAGTATGATGACAAAGAAATGTTTTTTTGCATTTTTTTATGGTGTTCACTAAAGGGGTTAACTAGTGTGACAGTTTTATAGGTCGGGTCATTACGTACACGGTGATACTAAATATGTGTACTTTTATTGTTTAGATTTTTTTTATTCAAATATTTATTTATTGATAGAATAAATATTGATTGTTTTTCTTTAAATATTTTTTCAAGTATTTAAAAAATTTTTTTTTTATTTAATTCTTAGTTTTACACTTTGTCCCTCTATGGGACAATCATTTTCTGCAGGCTGATCGCTTCTATAGCATGCAGATTTGCATGCTATAGAAGTAGTCAGCGCTGCAGCTTCTATTACACTAACCTCAGATACTTTCTGACATGCACTGCGCATAACAGGAAGTCTCTGAGCCCTGGAACCTGGATGTCATCATGACGACATCGGGTTACCATGGGAGCGATCGGGACCTCGGGTCATGCTGGGCAGTCACTGATCCAATGGCAGAGGGGCTGTCAGAGCTGACAGCCCCTTCTGCATGCTCTGGAACGCTGCAATCATGTTTGATCGCAGTGTTCTGGGTCTTAAAGTTCCGGGTGTCATCTGTGAGAATCAGCTGATACCCGTCCGCAATCAACCACGCTCCCTCCGTGAGCGCAGCTGATCGCGTATGACATACTATCCCGTCCAGGGTCAATAAGGCCCAGGTCACCTGGACAGAATAGTACATCTAGGGTCAGAAAGGGGTTGAACTGTCACTTCTATATAAAGTTATTTTCATACTACCTCAGTTTCTCCATCATGACTGACAGACGGACTTACACAAACTCACATATAATTACATACTGTACATACATACACGCTGCAATCTAATATATCCACTCCACGACATCTCTCTCTGAGAATGCACTACCTACTTTTTGATAGGCGAGTGATGACTAGTTCATGACTAATCTGGTATAAACAGTTGGTTCATTTCAATACACAATGTAAGTGGACATTATAGGGACAGCGGTTTTTGAATTCCACTCAAATGTTGGTGTTTGGCAGCTATCGTGTCAGAAATCCAGTTGGCTGTCTGAGTGTTGCGTTTCGGTCATGGGTGGACAAGATTTCATCTGTTGCTCTTTTTTTAGGTGGTTGAAGCCAAATGATCTAGCTCACCAAAAAGAGCCATACTGCTCATAACTATAAAAATAATTGGGAATTTCCTACAAGCTCTTATCTGTTACTTAAAACTCATATTCCCAATTCTCCTCCCAGCTGCAGTGTCGACTCACTATAACTCTTCACTAACCAGCTGACTATTCTCTCATAATAATAATAATAATTTTATTTCTATAGCGCCAACATATTCCGCAGCACTTTACATTATAGAGGGGACTTGTACAGACTATAGACATTACAGATAACAATAAACACAGATCAAAGTAGATACCAAGAGGAATGAGGGCCCTGCTGGCAAGCTTACAATCTATGAGGAAAAAGGGTAGACACGAAAAGTAAATGGTAACAATTGCTTTCATTGTTTGGACCAGCCGTAGTGTAAGAATCGGGTGTTCATGTAATTCTGCATGAACCAGTTAACAGCCAAAGTATGTAACAGTACAGACACAAAGTGCTATTAAATGCTTAAAGCGGGTGAGAACATATGAGGTACCTGATTATGTTAAAAATTTTTTGAATGGGCCAAGAGGGATTTTTTAGGTTAATGCGTTGAGGTGGTAGGCCTGTCAGAACAAATGCATTTTTAGCGCACGCTTAAAACTGTGGGTATTGGGAATTAATCGTATTAACTTGGGTAGTGCATTCCAAAGAATTGGCGCAGCACGTGAAAAGTCTTGGAGACGGGAGTGGGAGCTTCTGATTATTGAGAATGTTAACCTCAGGTCATTAGCAGATTGGAGGGCACGGGTAGGATGGTAGGCTGAGACAAGGGAGGAGATGTAGGGTGGTGCGGAGCCATGGAGTGTTTTGTGGGTGAGGGTAATAAGTTTGTACTGGATTCTGTAGTGGATGGGTAACCAGTGTATTGATTGGCACAAGCTAGAGGCATTGGTATAACGATTGGTGAGGAATATGATCCTGGAGGCAGCATTCAAGACAGATTGGAGAGGGGAGAGTTTGGTAAGAGGGAGACCGATTAGTAGAGAGTTACAATAGTCCAGACGAGAAAGAATAAGAGAAGCAGTAAGGGTTTTTGCAGAGTCGAAAGTAAGAAAAGGTCGAATTCTAGAGATGTTTTTGAGGTGGAGATAACAAGAGCGAGCCAGTGATTGGATTTGGGGGGTGAATGAAAGATAGGAATCAAGTATGACCCCAAGACATTGGGCATGTTGCTGGGGAGTAATGGTGGAACCACACACGGAGATGGCAATGTCAGGCAAAGGTAGGTTAGAAGAGGGAGGAACATGAGGAGTTCCGTTTTTGACAGGTTCAGTTTGAGATAGAGGGATGACATGATGTTGGAGACAGCGGTAAGACAATCACTGGTGTTTTCCAAAAAGGCAGGCGTGATATTGGGAGAAGTAATGTATAATTGGGTGTCATCAGCATAGAGATGGTATTGGAACCAAATCTACTGATTGTTTGTCCAATAGGGGCGGTGTACAAAGAGAAGAGTAGGGGGCCTAGGACTGATCCTTGAGGAACCCCAACAGTAAGGGGAAGATGAGAGGAGGAGGAACCATCAAAAGATACAGTGAAGGAACAGTCAGAGAAATAGGAGGAGAACAAGGAGAGAACAGTGTCCCTAACCAATATCAAATAGCCAGTGCACACCGTGGACCATATGGGACCCAGAGACCAGGGACCCACGCATATCGACACGTAATGTCATTGGCCCTGAAGAAGACACCGACGGGTGTCGATACGCGTGGGTCCCTGGTCTCTGGGTCCCATATGGTCCACGGTGTGCACTGGCTATTTGATATTGGTTAGGGGTAAGGATTTCCCTGTTGGGAAGACATTGAGCTAATTGCAGCAGTACAAATGGGAGTCTGGTTTGCCATAACCTGAGTATTCACTGTGGGGAATTGGATGGGATGTGATTTTTCAGTGTAAGTCAGCTTATTTATAATCAGCATACATTTGTGGTTAGCCCACTATATATGGATTTTCGTGCGCTAAATTAAATACACCCTAGCATGTGATCTGATACCCTATGTGAAAGGGAAATATTGTTTAATTGTCTATGTAATGCTTTGCACACCTTATGATTTGGACTTATGGGATCAATATTGTTAAAATATTATATTCATTATTGAGATTGTATTTTGATACACTTTTGTCTGACATGGACGATAATTTTAAATGTTTTTAATACAATGTACTGTGTTTAGTGTGGTGTTATGTTAAATAAAGTTGATCTTCTTTGATCTTAAATGATTTCTGGTGATCCCTATTTGATATATGCATACACTTCCTTTTCCCTTGTTGTTTATATCATTGTTCTGGTATGCATGAGGTGATCCCAATTTAATTAATTAATGATATCCTAACGGTGCCCGTTTTACACATTTAGTGTTTCCTTGTATGGCAGTTTCAGTAGAGTGTAAAGAGCGGAAACCAGATTGGAGAGGGTCGAGAAGAGAGTTATCTGAAAGATAGCGAATAAGACAGGTGTGGACCAGGCATTCCAGGAGTTTAGAGATAAAGGGAAGATTAGAGACAGGTCTATAGTTAGCGGCACAGTTTTGGTCGAGGGACGGTTTTTTAAGTAATGGATGTATGGTGGCGTGTTTAAATGAGGAGGGAAAGATACCAGAGAGAGGAGAGGTTGAATATTTTTGTTAGGTGAGAGGTGGCAGCAGGGGAAAGGGACTGGAGGAGTTGTGATGGAATGGGGTCACTGATGCAAGTGGTAGGGCGAGAAGATGCAAGGAGCCTGATTACTTCTTCCTCTGTGACTGGATCAAAATCAGAGAGTGAGCTGGATGCAGTGGGGGAGGGAGGACAGTGCATGGTATGAGGGATTGGGAGAAAATTTCCTGTCGGATGTGGTCAATTTTTTCTTTGAAATAATTGGCCAGATTGTCAGCGCGGAGATCTGTGGTTGTGACCTGCACTTTTGGGTTGAGAAGGGAATGAAAAGTGTCAAAGAGATGTTTAGGGTTGTTGGATAGTGAGGCGATAAGGGTGTTGAAATAGGTTTGTTTGGAGAGGTGAAGGGCAGAGTTGTATGTTTTAAGCATAAACTTGTAATGGATGAAATCTTCGGGTAGATTAGATTTTCTCCACAAACGTTCAGCGCACCTGGAGCACGGCTGCAGGAAGCGTGTTTGCAGCGTGTGCCACTGTTGTCGGCATCTGTGTCATATTTTTCTATGTATAGTAGGTGCAATTTCATCCAGGGCACTTTGCAGGGTTTCCTAGTAATGCTTCAGTGCAGAATCTGGACATGAGAGGGAGGAGATACAGTAGGGGCCAATGATGACTGCAAGTTCTTCATACGTTTCTGGGTGTTAATGGCTTGTATGTTTCTATATGTGTGGAAAGTCGGGGTGACCTGAGCAGGATGGCAGTTCTTGATACAGAATGAAAGAATTTTGTGGTCAGAGAGTGGGAGAGGGGAGTTTGTGAAATCATCCACTGAGCAAAGCCGGGAGAAGACCAAGTCGAGGGAGTTCCCGTCTTCATGCGTGGGGGAGTTAGTATGCTGCAAGAGGCCGAAAGAGGAGGTTAGAGATAAAAGGTGAGAAGCAGATGGGGAGAGGGGAAGAGCAGTGGGTATGTTGAAATCACTCATGTTGAGGGTGGGGATGTCACAGGAAAAAAATGTGAAAGCCAGGTGGCAATTTGATCCAGGAACTGATGACAAGGGCTGGGAGGACGATACACCACCACCACTCGCATGGAGAAGGGGATGTAGAGTCTGACAGCATGGGCCTCAAAAGAAGGGAAGACAAGTGAGGGTACTTGAGGGATAACCTGGAAAGTACATTTGGGTGATAAGAGCAGACCAACGCCTCCACCTGCTCTGATGTCCGATTTTGGGGTATGAGAAAAGTGTAGTCCATCATATGAGAGAGCAGCAGCAGCAGTGGTGTCTGACTGCTGGATCCAGGTTTCAGTAAGAGCCAGAAGGTTAAGAGAATTTGAAAAGAAGAAGTCATGGATGAAGGGGAGTTTATTACACACTGAACGAGAATTCCAAAGGGCACAATTAAAGGAGACAGAAGGCATGCAAGGAATATTAATAAGATTAGAGGGGTTTCTGAGTGTAGAAGTTGGAAGGTTTGACTTGCTATTACATGGGGACCGGGGTTTGGAGCGACATCTCCTGCGACTAAAAGAAAGAGGATAGAAAGAGTGAGCAGATGGTTAAGTGATTTGTGAGAGGTCTGGTGTGTTGGATGGTGGGACTGAGTGGATTTGTGCTGTTTAGCAATGTCAAAAGAGCGTGAGTGCTATACATAGGAGAGAAAAGGATAGAGGGGCCGATATGGAAGGAGGGTAAAGGGTTAATGCAAGGGCAGTGGATGTGAGTAAATGCAGTAGACAAGATATAAATTATACAAATGAATATGGTGAATATGTGTTGTAATTCAAATGTAGAGGGAATAGATTTTTTTACTTCTCTCGCATGTATCCTTCCCTGTCTAACTGCCATGTTTAACTGCTGCATACTTTGATACATGTACTTCGATTACATGTACATAAATGCTACCCCTGCATAAATGCTTCCCCAGACTATGTCTCAATATATAGGAGGCTAGTTCTAAGAACTTTTTTTTTTCCTTTCTCACTCATTAGCAATCAGTCAAACTAAGTTGAGACAGCAGGACACAATAAATGTAGTGAGCAGATAACCAAGTTTCCAGGCCTACACCGATCATAAACCACTTTGAAAAGTTACTTGACCTCATATCATAAGAGGACAAGCAGAGTAAGTTGAAATTACTATATGCCATTTTATATGCTGCTAAGATGAATAACATAGGTGGGACACATGCAGTATTCTGTGAAGTAGCTTGCAATAGTTAAATACCATTAAATATGCTGGATAAAATGAAAGCTGTGGCTGATGGCATGCAGGATTCGGTGCAGAGATTAAATACCATTAAATATGCTGGATAAAAAGAAAGCTGTGGCTGATAGAATGCAGGATTCGGTGCAGAGATTAAATACCATTAAATATGCTGGATACAATGAAAGCTGTGGCTGATAGCATGCAGGAATCGGTGCAGAGATTAAATACCATTAAATATGGTGGATAAAATGAAAGCTGTGGCAGATAGCTGCAGGATTTGGTGCAGAGATTAAATACCATTAAATATGCTGGATAAAGTGAAAGCTGTGGCTGATAGCATGCAGGATTCGGTGCAGAGATTAAATATCATTAAATATGGTGGATAAAATGAAAGCTGTGGCTGATAGCATGCAGCATTCGGTGCAGAGATTAAATACCATTAAATATGGTGGATAAAATGAAAGCTGTGGCTGATAGCATGCAGGATTCAGTGCAGAGATTAAATACCATTAAATATGCTGGATACAATGAAAGCTGTGGCTGATAGCATGCAGGATTCAGTGCAGAGATTAAATACCATTAAATATGCTGGATAAAGTGAAAGCTGTGGCTGATAGCATGCAGGATTCGGTGCAGAGATTAAATGCCATTAAATATGGTGGATAAAATGAAGCTGTGGCTGATAGCATGCAGCATTCGGTGCAGAGATTAAATACCATTAAATTGTGGATAAAAAGAAAGCTGTGGCTGAAGCTGCAGGATTCGTGCAGAGATTAAATACCATTAAATATGCGGATACAATGAAAGCTGTGGCTGATAGCATGCAGGATTCAGTGCAGAGATTAAATACCATTAAAATATGCTGGATAAAATGAAAGCTGTGGCTGATAGCATGCAGGATTTGGTGCAGAGATTAAATCCATTAAATATGGTGGATAAAATGATAGCTGCGGCTGTAGCATGCAGGATTCGGTGCAGAGATTAAATACCATTAAATTTGCTGGATAAAAAGAAAGCTGTGGCTGACAGAGTGCAGGAATCGGTGCAGAGATTAAATGCCATTAAATATGGGATAAAATGAAAGCTGTGGCTGATAGCATGCAGGATTCAGTGCAGAGAATTAAATACCATAAAAATATCGGGTAATAAATGAAACTGTATGCAGATAGCTCATGCAGATTTAGGGCAAGATGATTAATACCATTAAATATAGTTAATAATGATACGTGGCTGATAGCATGCAGGATTCGGTGCAGAGATTAAATACCATTAAATTTGCTGGATAAAAAGAAAGCTGTGGCTGATAGAATGCAGGATTCGGTGCAGAGATTAAATACCATTAAATATGCTGGATACAATGAAAGCTGTAGCTGATAGCATGCAGGATTCGGTGCAGAGATTTAATACCTGTATGAAGAGAATAGACATGCGTGTTAGATTCATCCATGTTTAACTGCGGCATACTTTGAATCATGTACTTCGATTACATGTACATAAATGCTACCTCTGCATAATCTCATAACTTTCACATCAAAGGGATAACAATAAGCCATAGGATTAACCATTAAATTACCATAGTTCACATCAATATAAAAGATAATATGTCAACGTCACACGTTAGGTCATATCAAATCTCTCCAGGGGGGTGTCAGCCGTCTTCCACTCCTTTACCATATTGTGGTGATATTTATCCATGGCGAGGAGTTAAACTTCATTCATTGTTGTCACTGTTATGGCTATATGATTGTATAACTTTGAGGTAATATACTGTAAATTAGAACTTTATTACTTGGGAGCAAAATATGATAAACATGCCATTTATCAAAGCAATTTCACCATAATTCTGACATAAGTTGCTTTAAAAAGTCACACAATTTTTGTAAAACTTAGAGTTCTGTAACAAATTGTTGTAATTTTGGAGTTTTCATGCTAGTTTCTCTCAGCTTTGCCAACTTTCTTATAGCTGGGTAAGTATGGGGCACAATGATGACATTACATCATATCTCATCAAATTTATGAGCAGCTGCAGCATTTCTTATGTCAGAAATCTTATTCCAGTCTGTGGTAACATTTCAGGTTTGGGGCACAGAGGTGCACGTCAATGGTCAGAGCAGAGGCTCTTAATTCATTAAAAGGTGTGTGCCTCGTAATCAGGAGGGTCTAATTCCTACAAGCAACCTCATCAAAATCAGCAAGAAAATTGCCGGTCTTGATGAATCCTGGGTTGCATTTTTACGTTAAAAAATATTTGGCGATGGTTCAAATATCCATCTATAAAATAACCACTTTTTATTACTAAAGATTATAATCTGCTGTGTGCTTTGGCCTAAAACAGGCTTTAAAGGGACTCTGTCACCCCATTTTTCGACTGTATGCTCGGCCACCGCCATCAGGGGCTTATCTACAGCATTCTGTAATGCTGTAGATAAGCCCCCGATGTACCCTGAAAGAGAAGAAAAACGAGTTAGATTATACTCACCCAGGAGAGATCCAAGGTCCGGTCTGGTCCGATGGGTGTCGCCGTCCGGTCTGGCGCCTCCCATCTTCTAGCAAAGACGTCTTCTTCTTTGCTTCCCATTGCGGCTCTAGCGCAGGCGCACTGCTCTGCCCTGTTGAGGGCAGAGCAGAGTACTGCAGTGCGCATGCGCAGGGAAAGGTCAGAGAGGTCCGGCGCCTGAGAACTGAAGTATTTGACTCTGCCCTCAACAGGGCAGGGCGGTGCGCCTGCGCCGGATCTGCGACAGGAAGCAAAGATGAGGATGTCTTTGCTAGAAGATGGGAGGCGCTGGGCTGCAACACCCATCCGGACCGGACAGGACCCCGGACCGCCCCTTGGTGAGTATAATCTAACTTGTTTTTATTCTCTTTCAGGTTACATCGAGGGCTTATCTACAGCATTACAGAATGCTGTAGATGAGCCCCTGATGGCGGTGGCTGCAGCGTATAGTCGAAAAATGGGATGGCAGATTCCCTTTAAGAATCTATAATACAGTTTAGGTTTGTAGCAAAGAAACATAAAATTTTACTGGCATTGAGATTTTACAGTGAGATTGTCACTAATAGCATTTTTCAATTTTCTTTATACTGTAATATTTTCTGAAATGTTCTTTTCAACTGAATGCTGATTACAAACAAAAATAAGATAAAATGCTATAATCAAAAGATAATCCAAGAATGACTGTAATCCTATAACAAGTCATAAAATACTGTTCTTATCAACGCCATATGTTTATTTCATCAAGGAAAATTAGTGTATTTGCAATAACAGTGGTGTTGCAATCCCTAATTCTACAGTAACTATGGGCACACCAATTATTTTGTTTTGGCATGTTGATTTTGTGTAACTCAATGGTAATTCCACATAATACCCACTGACAACCTTATGTCCTGGCATCTGTTCTAGAAAACAGAATAGAATACTTGAGGTACTTATTATAAATCACATGTTTTCTTGCAGCAATTATTCAAAAACAGCCATTGAGTTTTGTGATGTATCAATATGTATAAAATAGGAAATTGAAGATAATGAATAGCTCTCTGCAAACATATTCAATAACCAAGCAAACAAAATAAAATATAATGCCGCACAAAAGGTTGGGTTTAAAATACAGTATATGTTCATTTCTGCACAGATACAGTATCTTTATTGATCATTGTGTCCTAAATGTAAAGTTCAGCTACTTTTGATAAGGTTGTAAATAGTCATAATTAAACATTTTCTACCAAAATGTTACAAATATGTCAGGCGTGTTCCCCTGGTTCTGATGGCTTTCTCTGTTTCCCCTCCTTTCTCTCAGTGTGAGGGCAAATGCACATGACCGTTCCAATCTAACGAGTGCTATCCATGGGACAGCACTCATACCCATGCTGTTCTATGGGGTTATGTAGGTGTCCAATTTTTTCCTCAGATGGAGAAGGTGGAGAAACGTTCTTGTTTTATTTCCAACTCCATGAAAATCAGATCCCACAATGATCAGAGTCTGATTAACATAATCGGAGCGCTTTTCTTGAATGGATAGAAAAATGGTCATCTGCAGCTGCCTTTAGAAAGAGCAGTAGGGAGGGACAGTGGGTTGTATGAACATTTCTTCAGCACGAAAGCAGAGAATACAGTCTATAGGAAAATACCTTGTGATGGCAAAATAAGGTTCTACTTATAAATGGAAAAGGGACCCAACCAGATAAGATTGTATGAACATAAAAAGGGGGTCTATAAAGTATCTGAATAAATCAAAAGACCCTTCATTTTGATAACAATGGTGTCCCTGCATAAGAAATATAGCCAAATATATAGTTAGCAAAGGTATTTACCTGAATTCAGATGGCCATAATTGAGTGAGGGTGGTCCGGTGATTCCCCCTCTCCCGGGTGACACAGGTGTCGTGGCTGTGTCACAGCACATGCATGGAGAGCCTGTGTGTAAGCTTTCCATTCATGTGCTGTGACAGTGACACAGTTGCGACACATGAAGCTGCGACGCCGATCAGCTTGTCAGCCAGCGTGATCCAAGCTATAGCTTGCTGAATAAGCGGGGAACCGAAGATATTCACTCAACTCTAATAATAACTCCATGCCACCCGTTATAAAATATTTTGCAACAGAGAAAAGGAAAAAGGAAAAATTCAGCTCACCAATTTCAGCAGGAGTTCACCCTCAATACACGCTCAAGATCCAGAGGAATAGGGAAGTAGTTCACGCATGGAGGTGACTTGTTCAGAGGCGTTGTCCACAACAAAGAGAAACGGGACCGGGGACCCTGCCCATGTATCGTATCTTTATGGATGTTTATTTTAATACATTTTTTGAATAAATTTGCATTTTTATCCAAGTTTTCAAGCTGGAGATCATTCTTCCTTTCCCCGTTTCTCTTTATAAAATATGATGCCCCCACTACCTTCCACAAAAAGTATGATGCATTAATAATAAATTCCCTAAATTATGATTCCTCTTGTAGCCTCTCATAAATAGTATGATACCCCACATCCCCCCACAATATGATGCACTCACAGTGCCCCTTATAAAATATGATGACCTCAAAATATATTTTTCTACCCAGAGTACGATGTCCCCACAGCTTTTCCAAACTCAGAATAATGCACCTGAGGTTTCACACACATATTAGGATGTCCCTACAGCTTCCCCATACAAAGTATGATGTACCTACAGCTTCTCAAACAATGTGATGTTCCCATGGTGCCCCTAATAAAGTATTATGCCCTCACAATACATTTCCTTCCCACACAGTATAATTCCACCAATTTCCAAACATAGCATGATGCATCTACGGCTCCACAAACACAGTAAGATGTTCCACAGCTCCCCACATACAGAATGGTATCCCAAAACCACCAACACATATGATTCCCCCACAACCAGCCATCCACAGAATGATGCACACACAGTGTCCATTCTCCACAAAGTTTGATGCTACTACAATACATTCCCACATACACAGTATGATGCCCCCTACAGAGTATTATAATACATCACCTGTATGTAGCAGAATTACAGCATTGCTGTGAGCGCCGACCACCGGCGACATCTGGTTGTTATGCCGACACACACCTGACCCCTGATCACGTGACGGGGTCACTGGGGCGCGTATTTCCGGCCCGATGGCCGGAAGCGCGTGTTAAATGCCGCTGTCAGCGGCAAAACAGTTCAAAACAGCTGACATATCCCGGCTTTGAAGCAGGCTCACCGCCAGAGCCCTTATCAAAGCAGGGGTACTGCCATTGGACATACTATTCCATCCAATGGAAGTGGTAAATGACAAACAACAAACATAGAAACATAGTAGTGCTTTGTAATATGGAATGGGAAGAATACTTGAATTCATTCCTCTCCAAAAAAAGAATGAAAACAAGCTGAAAACTGCTTTTTACTGGACAAATTCCACTAGAATGCTGTTCTCCAACCTATGACTCAACATTACCCAACAGCCTAAGGAATATCAAAAATTAGCAAATACTGTGTATTGTTAAAAATTGTTAGATGTGATATACAGTTACTAAGCACTTTAGCATTATTTCCTCTAATTATTTGTGTCTAGTACACTGCTACTAGCTAGAGGGCTATTTCTAGCTTCCTGCTGACTGAGGTGAAAAAACTCAATGCAAAAGTAAAATCATGGATCTATCTTAAATAAGACCTCAGATCACAAATATCAAGGTATCATTTTATTGAGCTTCCTATGACCTACATGCATTCCTCTGTATTTTTGATAACCAGTCAGGCAAAACTGACAGCTGCGGGCTGCAACCCTCAGCTGTCAGCTTTAGCAAGGCAGGCTATTAACAATATAGAGGTCTCTATGCCTTTTTTTTTTTAATTATTTATATATATAATTTAAAAAAATGGCTTGTGGCCCACCATTTTTGACAAGCAGCCAAGCTAAACAAGCTTTCATTCACCCCCTACATCCGACCACTGGCTCTCTTTTTCGTTCTCATCTGGATTATTGTAACTCTCTACTAAACGGTCTCCCTCTTATCAAACTCTCCTCTCTACAATCTGTCTTGAATGCTGCAGACAGGATCATATTCCTCACCAATCCTTATACCGATGCCTCTATCTTGTGCCAGTCTACTTGTTACCCATCCACTCCAGAATCCAATACAAACTTATTACCCTCACCCACAAAGCACTCCATGGCTCAGCACCACCCTACATCTCCTCCCTTGTCTCAGCCTACCATCCTACCCGTACCTCCGTTATGCTAATGACCTGAGGTTATCATCCTCAATAATCAGAACCTCCCACTCCCGTCTCCAAGACTTTTAATGTGCTGGGCCAATTCTTTGGAATGCACTACCCAGGTTAATGCGATTAATCCCCAATCCCCACAGTTTTAAGCGTTCCCTAAAACGCATTTGTTCAGACTGGCCTGCTGCCTAACGCATTAACATAACTCTCCCTGTGTGGCCCATTCAGAAATGTTTTACCATAATCAGGTTCCTCGCATTACGTTCTCACCTGCTTTATGCATTTAATTAGCTATCTGTGCCTGTACTGTTACATACTTTGGCTGTTAACTGGTTCATTCAGCATTACATGAACACCCGATTCGTACACTATGGCTTGTCCGAACAATGAAAACAATTGTTACCATCTACCTTTCGTGTCTCCCCTTCTTCCTCATAGATTGTAAGCTTGCGAGCAGGGTCCTCATTCCTCTTGATATCTATTTTGATCTGTGTTTATTGTTATGCTGTAATGTCTATTGTCTGTACAAGTCCTCTCTATAATGTAAAGTGCTGTAGAATATGTTGGTGCTATAGAAATAAAATTATTATTATTATTATTAAGACAGCTGGAGGCTGGTATTCTCATGCTGATAAGGGGCCATGGATATTGGACCCCCAGCCTAAAAATAGCAACCTGCAGTCACCCAGAAAAGTTGCATCTATTAAATGCACCAATTCTGGTGCTTTGCCCTGCTCTTTCAACTTTAACTGTGGTGGTGGCAAGTGGGTTAATATTTGAGGGGTTGATGTTACCTTTGTGACATCAACCCACGGGTTAGTAATGGAATGGCTTCTATAAGATGCCTCTCTATTACTAATATTATAGTTATATTGTAAATAAACACAAAGCCAGAATAAAATCCTTTATTTGAAATACAAAAAAACTCTATTTTACTTTTTATTTAAAAATAACAAACACAGTTATACTCACCTAATACCCATTCCATTGAAGCCATTGACTCCTAAAAAAAATAAAAATAAAAACAAACCTTATTTCTCACTTGTCATACCTTCTGTCCTGTGCCCTAATCAGTGTCTGCAATATATAGTTTTCAACATGGACAGTGCCAAGATGTGACTGTCCAGGCGGAAATCCACTGGAGAATGAGCTGCTGTGAGTGTAGCCACAGTGACTAGCGGTGATGAATCAAAGTTACTGCAGGTCACTAATGCTGCGTTTCCAGCAGGGCCAATGAACTGTGGTAAACTCGCTGAGCTCAGCACTGCATTATGAGACTTTTTCTCATGGTGCTAGCAGTGATCTCACTGAGGTCACCACATTTCAGATCTTTTAAACTAAAAATAAAAATTAAGAACAGACAGAATATTAAATCAGTGGTAAATGACAAACGTAGAAACATAGTAGTGCTTTGTAATATGAAAGGGAAGAATACTTGAATTCATTTCTCTTACAAAAAAGAATGAAAACATGCTGAATACTGCTTTCTACTGGACAAATTCCTCTAGAATGCTGTTCTCCTACCTATGACTCAACATTACCCAACAGCCTCAGGAATACCAAAAATTGGTGAATACTGTGTATTGGTAAAAATTGTTAGAGGTGATATAAAGTTATTAAGTGCTTTACCATGATTTCCTCTAATTATGTGTATCTAGTACACTGCTACTAGGTAGAGGGCTATTTCTAGCTTTAATGCTAACTGAGGTGAAAAAAAATCAATGCAAAAGTAAAATCATGGATTTCGCTTAAATAAGACCTCAGATCACATATATCAAGGTATAATTTTATTGAGCTTTCTATGACCTACATGCCCAAATAGACTGCTTAGGAGAATTGATCCTGCTAATAAATTATTTTCACGCATTTTACAGTTTCACCCATTTAAGAAGATGTGTGAGCCCTTTTAATTAATAGGACCAAGATCTAAAGGATGGTTTCTATGGTTTATCCCGAAAGATCTATGATTATTGGACAGATGTAAATCAGTCTATAGTATCTGTTCATAATTGTCTGAAAAAAGAAAGAAGCTATTTTACATTTTTCCATCAAATATATCCTTTTTTCAAAAGTTATTGTAATATTATAATGAATCTTTTGAAAAATTGAGTTGTAAGCCTGTATGTAAAAAAAAACTTGAAGCAATAAAATAATTATTTAGTAAATAAACTACATTGCATACAAAGAAACTGACATTAATTAATATTCCTAATTAAGAAGTGTATTAAATCTAAAATTAAATTTACAAATGCTTATTTAATTACAATTCACTGAAATACTGATTATTATACGATGATGAGACAAGTCAAGCAGCATTTATAATTAAGAACTGTTTTGTAAGCAACAGAAAGTAGCCAAAACATTAACCAATACAAGACCAGGCCATTTTTCCCCGTTCTTTACCAGGCAACTGTTGCCCGATATTAGTGTGATAATAAGAGAAATAAGTTTCTGCTTTATCTATTTTTTCCGTTATTTTTTATAACCACAAAGGACCAATAAAATACATTTAAAATCTGTCCCTCATTCTGTAACAACTATTTTTAAGTATCAAACAATTATTATTTTCAAGGGTGGGGCTAGGAACAGCGATTTTGATTGACAGCATTATTTTTTAAATTTATTTTTTAACTGCTAATTTTTGATTATTTATCACTTATTTTACACATTGTACCCCAGATAATGTTATAAAAGACTTTTGTTTGGGGGCATTTCAATAATTCAATATTTTCATTTTCAACTTATTTCCCTTGTAACTGAGGCTAGTATATAAGCTCCAGTTACAGGGGAAATGCAGTCTATTGGCTGCATAGCAGAACTATTTGTGTCTCCTATGATTCTGTACCTCCTGCTTCCTCACTATACGCAGTGATATGACTGGTCTGTATGGAGAAGAAAGTGCCGTCATCCTCGCTTCCGCAGCAAAACAATAATGTGTTGCAGTACTGTTCTATAGTGAAGTCTTAGAACATTACTGCAGAATAGGAGGTGAACAGCCCAGATGAATAAAGGCTACAAATGATCCAGAAGAGGTTAAAGTTGCTCCTTTTCAGAAATCTTTTTTCATGACCTCAGTTTGTTAACAAAAAAAATATTTTTACTTACCCTCCCCAGGTCCAGCGCAGATGTAGACAGACCAAGGCAATGATGGAGAAGAAGCACTTGACCAATGGAGGGTAAGTAAAGCACAGGTTGTGAGATTACAAAATACCAAACCTCTAAAGAAAAATTTTCTGAAAGAGAACAGTTTGTTTAATGTAAAGTTACGACTGGCCACCAAGAATACATGCAAAAGGAATATTTTGTCCACTATAGACCATAAATTATTTTATGTGAAGTTGGTAATGATAAAAATTTAATGTTTTGGTAACAACTGTAACTTCATTCTCTAACATTAAGAATAGAGAATATAATATTTTTTAAAATTCAAATTTGTTTGGTTTGTTGAATTTTTCCCTAAATATTTGATTTGTAGCTGATCAATACACTGCAAATTGCAATATTGGAAAGTCTCCAATTGCCCATAGAAACAGACACTCACAGTTAAGTGTCTACATTTTTTAAACATTTTTATTATTTAGAAAAAAATCAAGACCATTCCCAAAAATGACATGATATAAAATGCTAGGTAGGTACACGTCAACAAAGTCAGCACCTGCCATAGAGCATTGCGTTGCTGTGGCATGTGCAGATGTAAATTTCGACTGTAAAACAAGTGTGAAAAAATTGCTTGCAACATGCACACTTTGTGAGACTGTCACATTTAAATGTCTGTATTTTAAGAATTTTTTTGTATTTTTAAAAAACAGTTGCTCGAACACTTCACAAAAAGAAAAGTACAAGAAATGAAAAAACTCAGAAGAGTCCCCCATGACAAAGAAGGAAATCGTCTCTGGCCAACATTGATTTCACTTTTTTTTCTATACAAAATATTGCACTGACTTGCTGCTTTCTACTGCATTAAAAATGAAGAAAAAAGTGTAATTGTAATTCAAATGCAGCAGGACGTATATCAACTACAAAATATCACTGATTAATCACACTGAGTCTGACAATACTGCTGGGTCATTGAATCTGTATATTATTCACAGACTACTGCACTCATCTTTATTGCGGCGGTTGTACAACACATTACTGCCTGGTGTGTTCATCCGATGCTTTCTCTTCCGATATCTTTTGTTGAGCTGTGAGTTATTTTTTGACTATGGCAATACTCCATATAAAGCCTTAAACTGCTGTTTGGGCACAGACAACTGAGCTCATAAGAAAAAGAAAGACATTTGGCCTTAAGAATGGAGATATTGCCAAAACAAATGATGATGAACAGGAAAACCCCAAACTATGATCTGATTTTGCAAACTAGCCTCCCCATTCAACCCAGCAACAAATATTTATAAAGCGGTTTCAGGACAGGAGCATTTTGACCTTACATATGATTTTAAGATATTAAATACTGTGATTGTGCAGAGAGGAAATTGCAAATTTCCAATTATTCATAATCACTATCTAAAATCTTTTATCTAGCTTGTATCATTGTTAAAAGAAAGCCTTAAAAATATTCATGTCCTCAAACATAGCAGTGCACAAGCTAAATGGGAAATAGCGTCTTAAATAAGTTCAGAGGAAGATATTTACCACGTGGCAATAAAAGAGTAAGACACAGGAGAAAAGCAATCTGGTTACACAAAACTGTAGGGGACACAATAAATGACAAAAAGAAAGCGTATAACCACTAAAGCTAGTCAGCATGTCCAGATGGCATACATCCCAAATCTTGTAGGAAAAAATACAACAAAAAACTAACTCTTTTCCTACTTCTAATATTTAAGGATTTCTGAAAGTGTCTTTTGCAGGAATGAGGGGATAACAAATGTGCTGCTATTATTATATAGGGGCATGAGGCTAATTTGGTCAACTATAGACCTGATTATTTAACCTTTATTGTGAGTAAAATATTTCAATATTTTTTTAAATATATATGTGAAAACCAGAACAAGATTTTTTTTAAAACATAATTTTATTGTCCAAGTGTAGAAAATTGTTAAAAATGTAATGCCGGATGTAATTAATGTCAATTATACTGCGTAATAAATGCTGTGAAAAAAAAATGAGAAAACAATTTAAAAATGTATTGGGTTTTTTTTCATTCCTCCTTCTAGGAAGTGATTACAAAGTTATTAAAAAGATATATGTACTCAAAAATGGTACTAGTAAAAATGACACTTTGTCACACAAAAAACTATTTCATACAACTTTGTCTACAGAAAATAACGAAAAAGGTAATAGGTATCAGAATATGGTGTCAAACAAAAGATATTTTTTAAAGTAAAAGTAGTGAAACATATAAACCTTTATAAATTTGGTACTGTTGTGATCGTATCTACTCATTAAATATGCATAAAACCCATGTAGATAACAAAATGAGCATATACCCTTTAGTAAGTAAATAAGTATATAGTAAAAGTGCATATAACTAACATAGGGTACTTAGTTATCACCATTTTGATCAAAAACCATAAAAACCATCCAATCGAGACCAGGTGTACCCAGATAGGATGATCCTGTCTCTAGCATTAAAAACTTACCATGTATCAATCGAATAAGGACAGAGCAGGACAGGAGACCGACTACTGACCAAAAAATAGATATTATTTTAAAGTAAAATTAGTAAAACATATTAAAACCGATATAAATTTGGTATAGTTGTGTGTTAGGGATTGAGTTCCCGCTTCTGCACAAGGGGAATCTCGAACCATCCCTACTGTGGTCTCCCATCCATCTCCGGCCGCAGTGGATTCTGTTCAGCAGAGACGTCGGTCCCAGCGTCTCACTCAGTCTAGCACTGTGCAGAGGATTACTGCTGCCTCTCCAGGTTCTGCTATGGTAGCCAGTACTGGTCAGCGGCGAGCAGACGTCTTTAAGACTAAGTCCTGCGTTTCCCCTTCTGAGCATGCCCAGGGTAAGATCTCTCATTGGAGATCAGGGGTCACATGCTCAGGTACTGCAGCAGCTCCTATTGGTCCGCCAGGAAGGTCCTGTAACTTTATGTATTCTGGAACAGTTTCCTATTGGTCCTTTTCTGGCAGGCCCTGTAGTTGTTGCTATAAAAGGGTTGTATGACCATGCGGCCATGCGCTAGTATCAATTACATTATGTGCTTTGTGCCAGTGTGATCTTGCACGCATGTGTTAGGGCTCGGCTGAAATAAGCCCCTAGAATACCGACACCTCCGGTGAGGAGATTGTATGCACGTGTTTAGGGTTTGGCTGAAATAAGCCCCTAGAATACCGGCTTCTCCTGTGAGGAGATTGTCTGATTGCGTTGCTGATTGCGTTACTACGGACTGCTGTCCGCACAGCAGTCGTCTGTGCATTCCTGTGGAGTTAACAGGACACAGTCCATATCTCTGCGTCTCTACCTTAGCGACACTGTGGTGTAACAGAGTTCGTTTATACCACCATATAGTGCCACAGTGTCTATAGTTGCGACTCTGTGAAGTAACAGAGTTCGACATACCGCCATCTTACTAGCAGCAGGCTCTGCCTGCACGGTGGACCCCGGGCTGCGAACGCACTTATTTATATTTATTTTGTGCGTTCTGCCAGCCCTAAAATAATACTAGCCCCAGGGTCTGGCTAATAAAATGGCGGACGACCAGCGTCTACAGTGGAACATCCAGCAGCTGGAGGGTAGGTTGGCGGCTCTAGAGCGCACAACCTCAGCTGTGGATGTTACCGCTGTCGCTGTTCAGGCTGCTAGCGTGGCTGCAGCCAGTTTGTCCTCTGCCACCCCTGCTCCGACTTTATCCCGTCTCCCGCTTCCAGACAAATTTGCTGGTGACAGCAAGCAATGTTGGGGATTTGTGAGTCAGTGCTCCATTCATCTTGAGCTTCTGGCTGCACGTTTTCCCACGGAACGGGCGAAGATGGGTTTTGTCTTATCCCTCCTGTCGGGCAGGGCGTTGGAGTGGGCAACGCCGCTGTGGGAGCGCGACGATCGTGTGGTACAGAGTGCTTCTCTCTTCCTGAAGCTCTGAGACAGGTCTTCTTAGGACCTCGTGTCACCCACGATACGGCGCTCCAACTGCTGGCAATATCACAGGGTTCATCAATGGTCAGCCAGTTCGCCGTCCAATTTTGGACTCTGGCCTCTGAGCTAGAGTGGCCGGATAAAGTCCTCATTCCGGTGTACTGGAGAGGACTGGCGGATCATGTGAAGGATGCCTTGGCCACCAGGGAGATTCCCGCCACACTGGAGGAGCTCATTTCCTTATCTACCCGCATTGATTTCCGTTTTAACGAGCGGAGGTTAGAGCAGACTCAGTGCAGGCAGAGGTTTCGGTTGGCTCCCACCTTCACCAAACCTCTGGAATCTTCCGTTCAGGCGTCTGACTCCTCCGAAGCCATGTAGGTTTCTCGAGCGGGACCTAAGTCCCGGACCGCTAGAGTAACGGTGGTCTGTAATTTTTGCCAACAGGCAGGACGCTATACTAACAGATGTCCACAGCGATCGCAGAAGCAATCGCGTCTAGTGACCCTGGGAGGAGGCTCACTAGAGACAGCGGCATTTTCCTCCAAGATAACACTTAAAGGGACAATCACTGTAGGCACTTCCACTCTCACAGTCGAGCTGTGCATGGACTCAGGAAGCAGAGGGGAAATCTATGTCCTCTAACTTTGCTCGCCGTCACGCAATACCTCTGGTGGCGCTTGACAAATCAGTGACTGTCCGGGTAGCGAATGGGTCGACATTGCCCTCACAAATTACACACCAGACTGTTCCTCTTGCATTGTTTGTATCCCCTTCCCATCAGGAGCTTATTTCCCTACTCGTCCTTCCCGAGGGAATAGACGAGATCCTACTAGGGATACCTTGGCTCCGTTTCCACTCCCCACATATAGAGTGGACTTCGGGTAAGATACTGGGTTGGAGTGATGCATGTAGACGCAGATGTGTAAGGAGTTGCGTTCAGGTTACCACTACTGAGTTACCCCAGATCTTACCCCACTTCCCAAGTGCTATCGGTCATATGCAGACGTGTTCTCCAAGAAGGCTGCGGAGACTCTTCCGCCTCATTGCCCCTATGACTGTCCTATCGACCTCTTGCCTGGCGCAGAACCTCCTCGGGGAACGGTCTATCCCCACTCTCTTACTGAGACAGAGTCTATGTCGCAATATATTCAGGAGAACCTGGCAAGAGGGTTCATTAGGAAGTCGGTGTCACCGGCAGGGGCGGGATTCTTCTTCGTGCAGAAGAACGGAGAATAACATCCGTGCATTGATTACAGGGGTCTCAATGCCATCACCGTTAAGAACAAGTACCCGTTGCCCCTGATCTCTGAGCTCTTTGATAGGCTCCGCAAGGGTATTTACTAAACTAGATCTGCGCGGTACTTATAACCTGATTCGCATCCGTGAGGGGGACGAATGGAAGATGGCTTTTAATACCAGGAATGGGCATTACGAATATCTGGTGATGCCCTTTGGGCTCTGTAATGCCCCAGCCGTTTTCAAAGACTTTGTCAATAACATCTTCCGGGATATGCTCTCCACCTCGGTCGTAGTCTATCTGGATGATATACTCATCTTCTCTCCAGATATTGACTCCCTCCGGAGAGATGTCTGCAGAGTCTTCGACCTCTTACGGGCAAATTCCCTTTATGCTAAGTTAGAGAAATGTATGTTTGAGCTGGAGTCTTTACCTTTCCTTTGCTATATCATCTCAACCCAGGGATTGGCTATGGATCCTGCCAAACTACAGGCTGTGATGGACTGGCAGGAACCTCACTCTCTTAAAGCGGTGCAGCGCTTTATGGGGTTAATTAACTACTATCGCCAGTTCATTCCCCATTTCTCTACCTTGGTGGCTCCCTTGGTAGCCCTCATCAAGAAGGGAGCAAATCCCAAATTGTGGTCGGAAGAGGTCTCCAAGGCTTTCACTTCTATTAAGTCTCATTTTGCTAGCGCTCCCATCCTACATCGCCCTGATGTTGATAAGCCATTTTTATTGGAGGTGGATGCCTCATCCATTTGTGCTGGAGCAGTCCTCTTCCAAAAGGATGCTCAAGGTCGGAAGCATCCTTGCTTCTTCTTCTCTAAGACCTTCACATCAGCGGAGAGGAATTATTCCATCGGGGATAGGGAGTTGCTAGCAATGAAGGTGGCCTTCTCTGAGTGGAGACATCTGTTGGAGGGGGCCCGCTTTCCCTTTCAAGTCTTCACCGACCACAAGAATTTGGTGTATCTTCAGACAGCCCAGCGGCTTAATTCTCGGCAGGCCAGATGGTCCTTGTTCTTCTCCCGGTTTCATTTCACCCTACATTTTCTCTAGGGAGAGAAGAACATCCATGCCGACCTCTCTCTCGCTCTGTGGTGTCCTCTGAGGAGGAAGAGGAGGAGCCTCGTCTTATTGTCCCCACAGAGAGCCTGAGAACTGTGACCCCGATTTCGCTGGAGTCTGTGCCTCCGGGCAAGACTTTTGTGCCTACCAATTTGCGACTGGAGGTACTCTCTTGGGCACACTCGTCCAGGGTGGGTGGACACTTTGGGGCAAAGAGGACATCTGAGTTGCTGGCGAGGACATACTGGTGGCCGCATATGGTCCGTGACGTTGGGGACTATGTTCGGGCATGTAGAAAATGAACTCGGCACTCAACTTTAGTATAGTGAGAATAAAGATTTTTATTCACAGTAGTAACACGAAACGTTTCGGTCCTATATCATGGACCTTCATCAGTCACTACATTTATAAAAACAGAAGAAAAAAATTATATTAACAAAATAAAGTATGTACAATCAAAATTTTGGTCAATAGTAAAGGTAGAGAGTAGTTGTATACAATGCTTCAGGAGATTTAGGGAGCAATCATAGGTCAGAGTTGTATCAGAGGTATCACAAAGGCAGAAAGAATATATATGGTGAGGACATACCAGATACTACTGGGAAGGGGGTTGATCCACATAGGGAAGAAAGAAAGGGCTGGATATAGCTGTAGGTGAAAATAAGATAAACGTAAGTGCCGATATACTTTCATGTATAAGTAGATTTTGTGCCTATGCCTGTAGATGTGACATACCCTGTGTTGGTGGGGTGAGATGAGGAAGAGGACAATGCCTCTATTGCACTAGTAACCTGTAGAAACAGCGCAAAACATAGATACCATAAATATCACAACTACCAATATGATGGTGAAGCGGTGGAGCCGCTATACTTGTCTGTGACTGACCTGTTGTGAAGGAGTCCGGTAGTGAGGATAGGTCTCTGCATTGGATGCGGTGTCCACCGCTAGTCTGAGTGCAGAGAAAGCTAGAAAGCAGCATGTATATGAGAGGAAGAGGCGGGACTATAGTGTCAGTCAAACAGAGCATTAGACAGGAAGTGAGGTGGCAGGAAGTTAATGGACATGTGTTCCAAGTGAATACTAGGTAACCAGAGGCCGTCCTACAGGTGGGAGGAGTAAAGGAGCAGCGTGCTGATGGAGATGTGCCCAACAGGATGACGTGGCAGCATTATAGTATTTAATACAAGCAGCTCTAAAGTGAATGAAAGAGAGGCATGTTAGTACAAGCATAAAGGAGTTTACAGCAATAAATATTGCGATCTTATACATTAGCTTAAAGCGATATACATAACAGGCTTGCAGCATCAGTATGCGTCAAAAGGGGCATAACAGTAATATGAGTACTGATTTAGTACATTATCATAAGACAGTATGGAAGACAAATCTGCAGGCAACAAGGAATAATAAATAACCACCTAACAGAGATCAAAGCAGCATGTGGTAAATGACAGGTGATGTGTAAACATCTGTATGCATCATTTATAAAGTAAAAGGGTGTCACAGCAAAATTCATATTGGTATAGTGCGTTATCAGAAGACAGTATGGGAAAATGGGAGCACGGATTATTAAATAAATAAACACCTGGCTGAGATCAACATATCATGTGGTTTATGGCAAGTGATGTATAAAAAAGGGGGAGTGGGGGAATTATAGCCTCAGTGGTCATATGCAGAATTACATGAAGGAGAGTAAATCGTATTCACGATTAAGACCCTTAGGTGATAGAGTGTCTAGGGTGTGTATCCAATACGCCTCTCTCCTTTTCAATTGACGTATGCGGTCGCCTCCTCGTCGTGAATGTGGTATTTGTTCCAAAACTTGGTATTTTAATTGGGCTATGGTATGTCCCATTGTGATGAAGTGGTGTGGGATGGGGAGTAAGGTATTCTTACATCTTATGGTTGATTTGTGTTTTGAAATGCGTTGTTTTACAGGTTGACTAGTTTCCCCAACATATAATAACCCACAAGGACACTTAATCACGTATATCACGAAGGCCGTGTCGCAAGTAAAGAAACCACGGACTCTAAATGTTTTTCCCGTATATGGGTGATGGATGGTTTCTCCTCTGAGTACGTTATTACATTGAGTGCATCCCAGACATGGGAAAGTGCCCGTTCTTGGTTTTTTCAGGAATTGTTGTGTAGTTCCTGATTTTTTAGGGCCTAAGTCAGCTCTGATCAATGCATCCCTTAGGTTGGGTGCACGGCGGAAGCATGGGAGAAAAGGTCTAGAGAATTCTTTAATGTCCGGGTGCGCAGTCTGGAGGAGCGGCCAATGTTGGCGAATGGATTTGTGCAATATATACGCATAGGGGTGGTAATGGTGTACGAAAGCAATTCTGCCCCCCATATCTTGTTTATTGCGAGTGACCGTAGTTCTGGAACGATCCAGGACCCCTTGTGGATAGCCCCTCTCTCTAAATTTTGAATTCATTTCTGAGAGGCGGGTTTCCTGAGTGGTATGATCGGAGACGATCTTTTTGACCCGATAGAATTGGGATGTCGGAATGGATTTCTTCATGGCGACTGGATGGAAGCTATTAAAATGAAGTAAGCTGTTACGATCTGTCGGTTTGACATATAGATCAGTGGATAAACAGCCACTGGAATCCTTTATAATCACAGTGTCTAGGAAATTGATCCTGGAGTGGTCGTGTGAGATGGTAAAGCTGAGTCCGGGCCAAGAGCAATTCAGAAATTGATGAAAGAGTGCTAAGGACTCGAACGTGCCCCCCCATATGCAGAAGACATCGTCTATGTAACGTTTCCAGACAATGGCGTTGTTCTTGAATAGAGGGTTTGTGTAGATCAATGTCTCCTCAAAATGGGCCATGTAGCAATTTGCATATGGGGGTGCTACGTTCGAGCCCATTGCGGTCCCGCGTATCTGCAGGTAGAAATCATCCTGGAACATAAAGTAGTTGTGTTTAAGTACGATGGTTAACAGATCCAGACAGAGAGCGATCTCTGCTGGATTAAAGTCCGATTTTTCAAGTAAGCGTTGGTAATTGGAAAGAGGAATAAATGAAATCAATAAAGGTTTCAAGAGCATTCGATCCGGGGGGAGGTCTGAAGAGGCTCTTTGTTCTCAGGCCAGATTAGTGGCTGAGAGTCGTCCCGGTTCTCCCGGAGACTGTATAGGTCTAGGTGGCCCATTTTGAGGAGACATTGATCTACACAAACCCTCTATTCAAGAACAACGCCATTGTCTGGAAACGTTACATAGACGATGTCTTCTGCATATGGGGGGGCACGTTCGAGTCCTTAGCACTCTTTCATCAATTTCTGAATTGCTCTTGGCCCGGACTCAGCTTTACCATCTCACACGACCACTCCAGGATCAATTTCCTAGACACTGTGATTATAAAGGATTCCAGTGGCTGTTTATCCACTGATCTATATGTCAAACCGACAGATCGTAACAGCTTACTTCATTTTAATAGCTTCCATCCAGTCGCCATGAAGAAATCCATTCCGACATCCCAATTCTATCGGGTCAAAAAGATCATCTCCGATCATACCACTCAGGAAACCCGCCTCTCAGAAATGAATTCAAAATTTAGAGAGAGGGGCTATCCACAAGGGTCCTGGATCGTTCCAGAACTACGGTCACTCGCAATAAACAAGATATGGGGGGCAGAATTGCTTTCGTACACCATTACCACCCCTATGCGTATATATTGCACAAATCCATTCGCCAACATTGGCCGCTCCTCCAGACTGCGCACCCGGACATTAAAGAATTCTCTAGACCTTTTCTCCCATGCTTCCGCCGTGCACCCAACCTAAGGGATGCATTGATCAGAGCTGACTTAGGCCCTAAAAAATCAGGAACTACACAACAATTCCTGAAAAAACCAAGAACGGGCACTTTCCCATGTCTGGGATGCACTCAATGTAATAACGTACTCAGAGGAGAAACCATCCATCACCCATATACGGGAAAAACATTTAGAGTCCGTGGTTTCTTTACTTGCGACACGGCCTTCGTGATATACGTGATTAAGTGTCCTTGTGGGTTATTATATGTTGGGGAAACTAGTCAACCTGTAAAACAACGCATTTCAAAACACAAATCAACCATAAGATGTAAGAATACCTTACTCCCCATCCCACACCACTTCATCACAATGGGACATACCATAGCCCAATTAAAATACCAAGTTTTGGAACAAATACCACATTCACGACGAGGAGGCGACCGCATACGTCAATTGAAAAGGAGAGAGGCGTATTGGATACACACCCTAGACACTCTATCACCTAAGGGTCTTAATCGTGAATACGATTTACTCTCCTTCATGTAATTCTGCATATGACCACTGAGGCTATAATTCCCCCACTCCCCTTTTTTATACATCACTTGCCATAAACCACATGATATGTTGATCTCAGCCAGGTGTTTATTTATTTAATAATCCGTGCTCCCATTTTCCCATACTGTCTTCTGATAACGCACTATACCAATATGAATTTTGCTGTGACACCCTTTTACTTTATAAATGATGCATACAGATGTTTACACATCACCTGTCATTTACCACATGCTGCTTTGATCTCTGTTAGGTGGTTATTTATTATTCCTTGTTGCCTGCAGATTTGTCTTCCATACTGTCTTATGATAATGTACTAAATCAGTACTCATATTACTGTTATGCCCCTTTTGACGCATACTGATGCTGCAAGCCTGTTATGTATATCGCTTTAAGCTAATGTATAAGATCGCAATGTTTATTGCTGTAAACTCCTTTATGCTTGTACTAACATGCCTCTCTTTCATTCACTTTAGAGCCGCTTGTATTAAATACTATAATGCTGCCACGTCATCCTGTTGGGCACATCTCCATCAGCACGCTGCTCCTTTACTCCTCCCACCTGTAGGACGGCCTCTGGTTACCTAGTATTCACTTGGAACACATGTCCATTAACTTCCTGCCACCTCACTTCCTGTCTAATGCTCTGTTTGACTGACACTATAGTCCCGCCTCTTCCTCTCATATACATGCTGCTTTCTAGCTTTCTCTGCACTCAGACTAGCGGTGGACACCGCGTCCAATGCAGAGACCTATCCTCACTACCGGACTCCTTCACAACAGGTCAGTCACAGACAAGTATAGCGGCTCCACCGCTTCACCATCATATTGATAGTTGTGATATTTATGGTATCTATGTTTTGCGCTGTTTCTACAGGTTACTAGTGCAATAGAGGCATTGTCCTCTTCCTCATCTCACCCCACCAACACAGGGTATGTCACATCTACAGGCATAGGCACAAAATCTACTTATACATAAAAGTATATCGGCACTTACGTTTATCTTATTTTCACCTACAGCTATATCCAGCCCTTCTTTCTTCCCTATGTGGATCAACCCCCTTCCCAGTAGTATCTGGTATGTCCTCACCATATATATTCTTTCTGCCTTTGTGATACCTCTGATACAACTCTGACCTATGATTGCTCCCTAAATCTCCTGAAGCATTGTATACAACTACTCTCTACCTTTACTATTGACCAAAATTTTGATTGTACATACTTTATTTTGTTAATATAATTTTTTTCTTCTGTTTTTATAAATGTAGTGACTGATGAAGGTCCATGATATAGGACCGAAACGTTTCGTGTTACTACTGTGAATAAAAATCTTTATTCTCACTATACTAAAGTTGAGTGCCGAGTTCATTTTCTATTAGATACGGTTTGGGAACCTACTCTGGCACCTTCTTGGTTGTGCACACGGTTATTTTTTCATATGTTCGGGCATGTGTCTCCTGAGCCAAGAATAAGCCTCCTCGACAATGGCCAGCTGGGTTACTTTACCCTTTGCCGGTGGCAGGCAGGCCCTGGGAGATGGTCGGGATGGACTTTGTGGTGAGGTTACCCAAGTCTCGGGGCGGCACCATCATTTGGGTAATCACCGATCATTTTTCCAAAATGGTGCACCTGGTGCCGCTACCACGGTTACCTTTTGCACGGGCCCTGGCAGCGTTGTTTATTAGGCACATCTTCCGTCTACACGGCATGCCGGACAAAATTGTCAGTGACCGAGGGCCCCAGTTTGGGTCTCGGTTCTGAAGAGAGCTTTGTCGTCTACTCAGTATTGAGTTAAATCTCTCTTCAGCATACCATCCCAAGACGATTGGGTTAGTAGAGAGGGCCAACCAGACCTTGGTCACCTATCTACGACTTTTTGTCTCAGCCAGGCAGGATGACTGGGCATCCTTGCTACCGTGGGTTGAGTTTGCACTGAACAATGCTGTGGCTGACTCCACCGGAAAGACTCCATTCCTCCTAAACTAAGGTCAGCATCTGCAGGTACCAGTGCCCATGCCCGTGTCTTCTGCTGACTCCAGGGTGACAGACTGGGCTGTGGAGGCACGGGACATTTGGGACCGTACCCAGGATGCCATTCAGGCCACCAAAGAGAGGATGAGGTCCTGCCGACGCACATCGGCGACCCGCTCTGACATTTGCTCCTGGGGACTTGGTGTGGCTCTCTGCCCGTAACATCAGGCTGCGAGTTGAGTCCACTTAGTTGGCACCCCGCTACATGGGTCCTTTCAAAGTCCTCGGGAAGGTTTACCCTGTGGTATACCGTTTGGCTCTTCCACCACGCCTGGGTATCTCTGACACCTTTCACGTATCCCTCCTGAAACCCATGCTCATGTCCCGGTTTTCCGAGTCATCTGCCGGGACATCGGGTTCGTCTACGGATGACCATGAGGTGAACACCATCGTAGGGTGTAAGGTGGTACGGGGCAAAAGATTTTATTTGGTGGATTGGAGGGGTTATGGGCCTGAGGATAGGTCCTGGGAGCCTGCCGAGCATGTTCACGCTCCGCAGCTCATCACTGCCTTTGAACGCAGCGAGGCCCAAAGAAGGGGAGGCCCTAGGAGGGGGGGTAATGTTAGGGATCGAGTTCCCGCTTCTGCACAAAGGGGAATCTCGAAACATCCCTGCTGCGGTCTCCCATCCGTCTCCGGCCACAGTGGATTCTGCTCAGCAGAGACGTCGGTCCCAGCGTCTCGCCCAGTCTAGCACTGTGCAGAGGATTACTGCTGCGTCTCCAGGTTCTGCTATGGTAGCCAGTACTGGTCAGCGGCGAGCAGACGTCTTTAAGAGTAAGTCCTGCGTCTCCCCTTCTGAGCATGCCCAGGGTAAGATCTCTCATTGGAGATCAGGGGTCACATGCTCAGGTACTGCAGCAGCTCCTATTGGTCCGCCAGGAAGGTCCTGAAACTACATGTATTCTGGAACAGTTTCCTATTGGTCCTTTTCTGGCAGGCCCTGTAGTTGCTGCTATAAAAGGGTTGTATGACCATGCGGCCATGCGCTAGTATCAATTACATTATGTGCTTTGCGCCAGTGTGATCTTGCATGCATGTGTTAGGGCTCGGCTGAAATAAGCCCCTAGAATACCGGCACCTCCGGTGAGGAGATTGTATGCACGTGTTTAGGGTTTGGCTGAAATAAGCCCCTAGAATACCGGCTTCTCCGGTGAGGAGATTGTCTGATTGCGTTGCTGATTGCGTTACTACGGACTGCTGTCCGCACAGCAGTTGTCTGTGCATTCCTGTGGAGTTAACAGGACACAGTCCATATCTCTGCGTCTCTACCTTAGTGACACTGTGGTGTAACAGAGTTCGCTTATACCGCCATATAGCGCCACAGTGTCTATAGTTGCGACTCTGTGAAGTAACAGAGTTCGCCATACCGCCATTTACTAGCAGCAGGCTCTGCCTGCACGGTGGACCCCGGGCTGCGAACACACTTATTATTTATATTTATTTTGTGCATTCCGCCAGCCCTAACAGTTGTGATTATGTTGCTTATTTAATAAAGATAACATCTGAATATACCTTAGAGTGAACGTGTTTTTTTTTTAAAAAAAAACAATATGTTCGGTATTGAAGTTATTTGTTAGTTTTGTTTCCCAAATAGTATGACACAAGCAAACCCTCTGCGGATGGAAAATTGTAAAACATAGAGCTCTCAGAATACGGCGACACAAAAGCAAATAATTTTTTTTCAAGTTTATATTATACAAAATAATAAAACAAATATTAACAGAAATATAAATTTAGTATGGACAGACTAAAATTAACAATTTATTTGTGCAGCACGTCGAATAGAGTAATATTTAAAAGGCAAAGAACTAGTGGCAGAATTGCTGCATTATTTATATTCCTAACAATAATGAGTTATTAAAGTTTGGCAATAAGTTATATGTAAAGCCAAATGTTTTAAGTGAAAAAATGAAACAAATGTTTTAAATAAACATACCCTCTTACACCTAAAATGGCAAAAAGCTAAAAATAAAATGACACCACAAGTGCTGATTCACAGGTATGCCACCAAAAAAATGACAACACCGATTGGCTTGATTTTACAGATCAACGGAATTGGTCACACACAACTGAGCTTACAATGAAACAACGGAAAATGATTAAAGTACATGTGTCGTTTCATCTAACTTTGCATAATAAAGATCCACGTTTGTGTACATGAAGAATAACAGTAGCTCTGACCATTATATAATTTGCATTCCTGCATTTTCACTAATTTTCCCACTGCAACCTATCATTTTCAGTTCTTTCTGATCTTATATGATGTCTTCTATACACTGTATGCACAGAAACATGGAGTCTTTTTCCTTCGTGCATCCGTTTTTGGCCGGACAAAATGTACATTCCTGCGGCCAGACAAAACGGTCACTGCAACGTTTTTTTTTTTTCCGGACCCGCCTGATAGTGCCTGAATCGGCGCATCAGGCGGCCGGAAATAATAAAAGTCTATGGAACCAGACCAGTCTTTTGTGAAATCCGTCAAAAGACTGATCCGGATTCTGGAAATCAAGGACTACTACTACTACTACTATTACTACTACTACATTTTCCTCTCTCTCCGGACCTGCGTACCTGCATTTTCCGGCTGCAAAACTTCTTTTTCCGGGTTCAAAAGTTCAGGTCGGATCCAGCAAAAAAACTGATCCGTTGCATCAGTTTTTTCATTTCAGCGCCGGATCCGTCCTATCAGGTATTCGACGGATTATACCTGGCACAAAAAAACTGATGTGGGAAAGTAGCCTTAGTGCATCTCACTGATTTTTCCTCCTCGCCCTCCCTTCCTGTTGTCATTGATATTAATAGGGAATGTAACCTGATGCTGCAGTGAGTTGGCAGTCCATCTTCCTTTGATTGAAGGGAACTTCAGATGTTTTGGGATGTTTTCAGAGAAAGGAGAAGAAGAAATGGGTGATCCATAGTGAAAGATGCTTATGTTTCTTATAAGAAATTTTTCAAAGTTTCTTCTGCTCGCTTGTAAAATTACTTTATGGAAAGTTTATTGGAACAGCAGCAATCCATAAAATACGCTTTACAGACATTTTGCATCTAGTCACATGTGTTCACTGAATTTTCTTTTTTAATCAGTGCCACCTAACCATGGGCTGCATCTCGTGTTAGTGGATTAGTACAGTCTAGTCATAATTATTTGTCATTATGTGTACTAAAACGTTATGGTACAGTTTATGAGGAAAAGTACCTTCTAAATTTTGTCCTCTAACTGCCTTTGTCCAGATTATGCCGATAATTACACATTGTAGGCCATTTTTCACTACTGCATTTTTATTAATGTAGTAAATTCCAGTAGATATATATTTGAGTATGTAAACATTGGCTCGAAATAATTAAATTCTTTAGGAAATCAAAGTAAGATTAGGAAAAAATTGGCCCTTGTAATCTCTAATTATGAAGAATGTCAAGCTTTGTGAATAGAGATGAGTGAACATATTCAGAAAACGTTTGCCAATTTCAAATTTGGCACAAACATAGCACATTCAGATTCGTGTTCGCTTTCACAAGCATTTATACTCAAAGTGAAAAGTCGGTCACAGTTCGGTAAATCATTGCGATTCCACTAATGCTTTTGTTAATACTTTGGCTAAAATAGTGCTACTGTATGATGAGCGGGGGAGGCGGGGAGACCGAGTTTGATGAGGGGAGGGGGTGTGTTTAGGACAGAGGAACATGTAGAGAGGTTACAGCAGCGGCAAGCACTTTTTTTTCTTCTCTTAGCTTTATGTGTGTTGATTCTGGCAACTAATCAGGGCACAGAATCCATCCACAACGTCATGATACAAGGTGTTCTGTGATTGGTTGCCGAAGTCACATGTCCCTGGCCATATAAAAAGAAGACATCTTGTTTTGCTGGCGCCATTTGCTCAGTGTCACAGTGCAGAGAGGTCTTTCCTGCATTAGTGCTGGTGCTGAAAGTGATCTTATTCATTGTGAAATACAGTAGATCTTCCAGCATCGATTGTGCAAAAACTGTGTGGCAGTCTCTGCAAGCCCCATTTGCTACTCCAAATCGTTTGCGCTAACACTGTGTTTTAGTGGCAAATCAAAAGGCCAGTTTTCCATTTAAAAATTGTTAGGTCTAATATAGTGGTGCAGCCACTAGGTGCAATTAGCTACTACAAATCGTTTGTGATAAAACTGTGTTTCAGTGGAAAACCAGAGGGCCATAAATCCACATAAAAATAATTAGGCCTACTATATTGGTGCATCTACGAGGCCCTATTACCTACTCGGACTCATTTGTGCTAAAACAGTGTTTCAGTGGCAAATCAGAAGGTCAGTTTTTCACTTAAAAATTGTTAGGCCTAATATGGTAGAGCAGCAACTAGGCGCAATTAGCTACTACAAGTCATTTGTGCTAAAACTGTGTTCACCTCGTAGATTATTATTATTTATTATTATTATTATTATTATATATTTATATAGCGCCATTTATTCCATGGCGCTTTACTATGAAAAGGGGAAAAATATAGACAGATACAATAAACATGTGCTAGACAAGGGACGCATAAGTACAGAAGGAGAGAGGACCCTGCCGCGAGGGCTCACAGTCTACAGGGATGGGTGAGAATACATTATGAGAGGGTACATGAGGTAGATGAGGCGAGCACTGCATCAAGTGGCCTCTCTTCCTCTTCCTCCACCTTGACATCACACACAGTACAATCCTCAGATGTGGCACCCAAATCACCCTTTGTTCCCCCTCATCACAAATTTCTTAATGCCCAACTGACCGTGGGGAACCACAAATGGCCATTTTGCAGAGCTGTTCATACATTGTATTCCATGGGTATCAGAGGTCTGCTCTGAAGAGTCACAGAATCCATAGGAGGAAAGCATCTGCACCGATGTCCAAAATGTTTTCATGCTGCATCCGGGGTTGGACAACGTAGTGTACGAAAAAAATCCAGACCCTCATCACCAGATGTTAACAACCAACAGTGGAGGTGATCATGGTGAGACTCAGATACCAGAGGCACACACAGACTGTACTGTGGCATCGAGGCAGGAAGAGGGGAAGGGTTACTCTCAGGGTGAGGAGGGTGAGAACATAGAGGATGATGATGAAGTTGTAGATCCTACCTGGTGTGAACCTAGAGGAATGAAGTTAAGTACCTCAGCAGAGGAGGAGGAGGAGGAGAGGAGGAAGATGAGGAGGTTACATTACAGAGTCACACACAGAAATATAGTGACACAACCAGGGCAAGCAATTCATCCTCAGCCTCAACTTTGCCTGTGGCCAGCACCGGTCTCGAGTGTGCAGTTTGCAGGGACGGCGAGGGTTGTCTATCCTGGACATTGTTTGAGACCGCAAAGGATCACCCAACACACATTATGTGGCAAAAAAACACATTAAAAGCAAAAATTACAATAATTTGACAACTACATGCATGAACCAGTACATGCCCTATCACATGCCTTAGTATAGGAGTCTCACAGTGCTAAAATGCAGATTAGTGGGCCTCACCAACCAACAGGCCTCCCATCAACCCCATTTGTTGCTTCATTCTTCTCCATCACCATTCCAAGTGTCCACACACAGGTCACCTGACACAAAAACTACAATTGTTTACCCACCACAGTCAGGGAGAATGAGAGCTGTTCAGCTTTTACGGAAGTAAACATGACTGCTGTTTTTTGTCACCTAGCACAACACATATTTCTCAATTCACCGTGACATCTATACCTACACCTCAGTCCAGCACTTTTTCCTGTTTTCCATATCCCGCCCTCTAAGAGCACAGCAGCCAGCTCTCATTCACGTAAAAGGATGTTTCCTCCTACACATGGCAAAGTTAAGAGCTTGAGCTCCACCATCTCCAATTTGTTGGCCACGGAAATGCTGCCTTTCCGTCTGGTAGGTACAGATGGTTTCTGAAGGTGGTGGCCATCACAGTCCCCCAGTACCAGTTGCCCAGTCAATATTACTTCTCAAAGAAAGCTGAGCCTGCTCTAAACCATCGTGTCACCGACATCACCCGTTCCTTGAAAAAATGTATGTCTGCCAGGGTACATTTCACCACTGAAAACTCAATGAGCAAACATGGACAGGGGCGTTGAATTTCGCTAACTGGGTGACTCTGGTGGCTGTGGCGGCAGGCTGTCAGGGGGCTGCTCCACAAATATTTGAATCCCAAGACTTGCAGGACAAACCTCTATATCTAACAGTTCCTCCACTGCTGCTGCTCCTCTACCTCCTTTAGGGCCTCTACCTATGCCCTCAACCTCTCCCTTAATCAGACATGCATTCCAACAGTGCAGATATAATCTCCACCACATCCGTACTGTGGAGCCATGGTTCATCGCAAACAGGCAGTGTTTAAACTGATATGCTTTGAAGATAGTATTCACACAGCTCAAGGATTGTGGACAAGTATCTCGTTAGAGCAACGGTTGTCTCCACTAAACCTGGAGCCAGGGAAGGCTGTGTGCAATAACGGTGCAATCCTGGTGGCGGCCCTATGCCGTTGCAACATTACACACGCCATGCATGGCTCAAGTCCTAAAACTGGTAGTACTGCAATTTCTATGCCACTATCCAAGCCTTGATGCTCTGCTGCAGAAAGCACGGTTTCTGTGTGCTTACTTCTGACAATTGCACTCCTCAGGTCATCGACTTGCATAGCTACAGAGGTCTTTCAATCTATTAACCATTTGATTAGCGATGCTCCGACACTGTGGAATTTCACTCTGCACATGTTGCAGCGGCTATGGCAGCAGAGACGAGCCCTGTTGCAGTATGTTCTTTTGCATAGCCTGGGTCAATGCAGTCCGGACGTGATTCAAAGGCACAGGTGAAGGACCTCTGCAACTTTCTGAACAGGTTTGAAATGGCTACTAAGATGGCTAGCACTGACGATGCCATCATCAGCATCACTATTCCGGTCATATACATACTGGAGCACACTTTGAATAGTCTGTGTGAGGAGGTGATGGTCCCTGAGGTAGAGTTGGAAGAAGAAGAGGGTGCAGAAGGCATAACAATATCTCAAAATTCTGGACTGTCATCGAACAGGTGGGTACATTGGGAGGGTGGCTTACAGCAAATGAGGGGGGCTCATGGTACCAAAAAACTATTACTGAAGATGCAGGAGACGAGGAAAAAATTGAGGAGAACGAGGTGATTAACGTGCAACAATCAGGAGATGAAGAGGATAATTTTATGCTCTCTGTTGCCCATGGTTGGCGAGAGGGGATGGAGCAAGCAACCTTTTGTGTTACCCTGTCACCAACACAGCATGGACATGAACCTCATAGAAGCACCCAACACATGAGCACCTTATTGCTGTACTATCTTCAACACGATGTTCGTATTCTTAGGGTTAGAAATAATGCTGACTACTGAGTTGCCACTCTGTTAGATCCCGGTGCAAAAGTAAATTTAGCCAGATGCTGCCCCCCTGAAAAGGATGCACTTATGATGGAGAATAGAAATACGCTTTTAGACAAACTTAAGTGTGATTTTCTCCAAGACAGCAGTAAGGCACACAGTGTATATCCCATTTGTAGAAGTCCAACCCCGGAAACGTCAAGGCATCATCACCAAAACATTATTATTAGCAGCAGCAGCAGTTTAAGTGGGATAAGCAATTTCTGTCAGTCGTTTAAACCAATTTTTGGGGGCCAGTCCATGCACCAGCAGAATAGAGTACAATTCTGTCACTTGGAGAATGACTGGAGAGCATGGTGCAGGAGTATCTGGAGCTTAATATCAATGGGGTTTGGACACTTTTACATTTGGGCCTTCAAAAGTGGAAGAGTGGCCTGAGCTCACCTGTCACACCTTGGAGGTTTTGTCATGCCCGGCAACTAGCGTTCTGTCAGAACATGACTTCAGCGCTGCTGATGATGTCCTGACGGATAAGCGCATCCGGCTGTCCCCTGAAAGTGTAGCCCGCTTAGCTTTCAATAAAATGAACAAGTCATGGATCTCGATGACCTTTGCATCCAGTCACAGATTGGCCAGACTAGGTGATGGTGTTGCTTTTAGTGTCATGTATTGATCTCGCGTTCTCGCAGCCAGTGTGCCATCTTTGTGGTGTCTTCTGTGCTCTGTTGCTAATGCTACTGAGGTTACAAATAATTTTTTGAATGTGGAGACTTCAAGTTGAGTTTTGATCAGTTGGGCTGCTGTGGCCGAAGGTGTGTCAGAGGCCTATTTTACTGTTTCTACTCTGTGGAAATTGATGGCACTTTAGTGCTGTCTGACAATTATTTTTTGAAATGTGGAGACTCCAAGTTAGGCTGGAGTCACACTAGAGAGGAATACGGAAGAGTGCTATGCGATGTGTATTTAATACAAGATTATTTTTGGAGAAAAAAATGTTGTGGGCCCCACGCAATTTTCTGCACCAAAGAGGGAAAGCCAGTGACTGGGCTCTTTCTAGGCTGTTAATATCTGCATATTACCCCCTTCATGACCCAGTCTATTTTGACCTTAAAGACTTGCCATTTTTTGCAATTCTGACCAGTGTCCCTTTATGAGGTAATAACTCAGGAACGCTTCAACGGATCCTAGCGATTCTGAGATTATTTTTAGTGACATTTGGCTTCATGTTTGTGGTAAATTTAGGTCAATAATTTTTGCCTTTATTTGGGAAAAAAATGGAAATTTGGCCGAAAATTTTGAAAATTTTGCAATTTTCAAATTTTGAATTTTTATTCTGTTAAACCAGAGAGTTATGTGACACAAAATAGTTAATAAATAACATTTCCACATGTCTACTTTACATCAGCACAATTTTGGAAACAATTTTTTTGTTAGGAAGTTATAAGGGTTAAAAGTTGACCAACGATTTCTCATTTTTACAACAAAATTTACAAAACCATTTTTTTTTACGGACCACCTCACATTTGAAGTCATTTGAGGGGTTTATATGGCAAGAAAATACCCAAAAGTGACACCACTATAAAAACTGCACCCCTCAAGCTACTCAAAAATACATTCAAGAAGATTATTAACCCTTCAGGTGCTTCACAGGAAACTAAAGCAATGTGGAAGGAAAAAATGAACATTTTAATTTTTCCTACAAAATTTATTTTAGCATCAATTTTTTTCATTTTTACATGGGCAACAGGATAAAATGGATACTAATATTAGTTGGGCAATTTCTCCTGAGTACACAGATACCTCTTTTGTGGTCATAAACCATGTTTGGGCGCACAGCAGGGTCAGAAGGGAGGGAGCGCCATTTGACTTTTTGAATGGAAAATATGGAATATTTAGCGGTTTGCATGTCGCATTTGGAGAGTCACTGTGTGCCTCAAACACTGGGCTCCCCCACAAGTGTCCCCATTTTGGAAACTAGCCCCCCATGGAACTTATCTAGATGCATAGTGAGCACTTTAAACCCCCAGGTGCTTCACAAATAGACCCGTAAAAAAAATAAAGTACTTTTTTTCACAAAAATTTTTCTTTTAGCTCAGTTTTTTCATTTTCAAATGGCAACAGGATAAAATGGATTCTAAAATTTGTTGGGCAATTTCTCCTGAGTAACAGATACCTCATATGTGGTCATAAACCACTGTTTGGGCGCACGGCAGGGCCCAGAAGGGAAGGAGCGCCATTTGACTTTTTGAATGGAAAATTAGTTCATCGTTAGCGGACACCATGACGCGTTTGGAGAGCCCCTGTGTGCATAAACAGTGAAAAAAAAAAAACAATCTGACACCATTTTGGAAACTAGACCCCCTTTTTGGAACTTATCTAGATGTGTTGTGAGCACTCTAAACCCCAAGTGCTTCACAGAAGTTTATGAAGCAGAGAAGTGAAAGTAAAAATCATTTTTTTCCTCAAAAATGATTTTTTTAGCCCGCTATTTTTTATTTTCACAAGGGTAACAGGAGAAATTGGACCACAAAGTTGTTGTGCATTTGTCCTGAGTACACCAATACTCACAGCAGGGCTTAGAAGGGGGGAAAGGGGCGCCATTTGATTTTTTAATGAAAACTAGTCCAATCGTTAGCGGACACCATGTCGTGTTGGAGAGCCCTGTGTGCTTAAACTTTGGAGCTCCCCCACAAATGACCCCATTTTGGAAACTAGACCCCCCTAGGAACTTTTTAGATGCACAGTGAGCACTTTGAACCCCAGGTGCTTCACAGAAGTTTATAACGCAGAGACGTGAAAATAAAAAATCTTTTTTTCTCAAAAATTATTTTTTAGCCCCTAGTTTTTATTTTCACAACGGTATAGAAAATTGGACCCCAAAAGTTGTTGTCAGTTTGTCCTGAGTACGTGGTATCCTATATGTGGGGGGGAACACTGTTTGGGCACACGTCAGGGCTCGGAAGGAGTAGTGACGCTTTGAAATGCCGAATTGATGGACTGGTCTGTGGCATTTGTTACGTTTACAACCCCTTGGCCTAAACAAGAAACCCCCCACAATGACCCATTTAGGAAATAGACCCCCTCAAGGAACTTACGAGATGGTGGTGAGCAACTTGAACCCCTATTGTTCACAGTGTTTATAATGCAGAGCCGAAAACAAAAAATCATTTTTTTCCTCAAAAATGATTTTTTTTAAACCCGCCCAAATTTTTTTTTTTTACAAGTTTATCGGAGGGAAAATTTGACCCCAAAAGTTGTTGTCAATTTGTCCTGAGTACGCTGAACCCCATATGTGGGAGAAACACTGTTGGGCACACTTGGGGCTCGGAAGGGAAGTGGTGTTTTGAAAGCTATTGTGGAATGGTCGCGGCGGTCGTTACGTTTGCAGAGCTGATGTGCCTAAACAGTAGAAACTCCCCCAAGTGCCCCTTTTGGAAACGGATCCCCCAAGAAACTCCCTGATGTGGGTGAACACTTTGAATATCCAAGTTCACCACAGAAGTTTATACGCAGAGCCGTGAAAATAAAAAATCATTTTTTTTCACAAAATAATTTTTTAGTCACCAAATTTTTTTCCCAGGGTTTAAAGGAGAAATTAACCCCCAAAGTTGATGCAATTTTTCTGGTACGCTGATACCATTGTGGGGGTAAAACCACTGTTTGGGCCACGTCCGGCCGGAAAAGGGAGCATGTTTGACTTTTGCGCAAAATTTCAGGAATCAATGGTGGCCATGTCACGTATGGAACCACCGATGTGCCAAATAGTGGAAACCCCAATTCTACTCCCCCTAACCACAAAAAACCCTAACCCCAACCCTAACCCCCATATACCCCTAACCCTAATCCAAATCCTAACCATACCCAACCCTAAACACCCCTAACCAAATCCCCTCTAACCATCCTTAACCACAAGCCTAACCTAACCCCAACCCTAACCCCAAAACACCTTAACACTTACCTAACCTAACCCTAACCAGAAACCTAACCCTAACCCAACCCAACCCTAATTCCAACCCTACACCTAATTCTAACCAACCCAGATTCCAAACCCAATGCTAACCCTAACCTTAATGAACCCAACCCTAAGGCTAACCCTAACCCTGTTCTAATCCTACCCTAAGGCAGGGTTTTATTGCGTTTTACCAGCCCTTTCAAACAAGCGTTGATGAGTGGAAACTGTTTGCATACGCAATGGTTTGCTATACCCGCTAAGCGTGAATCGCAGATGATTCATTGTGCTGGGTGCGGAGCCCAGACGCTGAACCGTGTCCAGGCTCCGTCATGAATGAGGCCGCGCAAGATGCCGCTTTCGGCATGCGTCACGCGCACAAAATGGGGGTGAATGGCAGCGTTAACGGACTGCGTTATACCGCGGTGTAATCGTCCGTTAACGGACTGCCAGACGCAATATGACCCCGTAATTCAAAATAACAGGAAAAAATATATATATATTTTTTTTATTTTATTATTTGTCCCTACCTAGGGGGTGATAAAGGGGGCGTTTATTTACTTTTTGTTTTTTGATCAGGAAAGTTTATCACAGTGATCAAAAATTTATGGACTCAGGAGGGTGCACTGCACAGTGCCAGCCGGCGGGGAACTACGCAGCCTGCCATTTTACAAGATGGCGGCGCCCAGAAGTTCCGGACAGATGGGGATGACCCGGGACACAGAGGACCGGGAGAGGTGAGTGGGGGGGTCGGAAGGTGAGGGGGGTTGGAAGGTGGGGGGAGTGGAGGCAAGGAGGAGGGGAGCGATGTGCGGTGTGACCGATCGCCGCCTCAATCGGTAGCAGCGCCCATCGCCGCCGTCACTCGGTGTGGGGGTTTTGGACTCGGCCCCAGCCATGGAGATGCTTTGCGTTTCGGCCAGGTGGATTGAATATTTCACAAAATTTTCATTTGAAAAAATTAAGTTGCTTTGATTGGCTGTTTCACTTTTAACAGCCAATCAGAGGCGAGCCATGTGGGGGTTAAGCAAAACCCCCTGTGGTGAACACAAAGGGTCTTGTGCCCGCGGGTCGGGTGACCTTTCAGTGACCCCGGTCACCCAACCCGCAGGAACGCGTCCTTTCTGGACACGGGTATGCGTCATAGGTCGGATTGGCACGCTTTCATGATGCATACGCTGTGTCAAGGTCGGGAAGGGGTTAACAGCCCTAGAAAGAGACCAGGTTATTGCCCCCCCGGCTAAAAAACTTACCCCCGCCTCCCAGAAAAGGCGCACGTAAGTGCCCCAATTCCGGAACTTAGCCTGTCCTTCCCACTGCCATGAGCGGGTCTATGGGGTAATAAGGGGGTTATGTACCTTTGTATTGAAGGGACATTAAGCCTGGCTTAGTAAGGGAGGAAAATTTTCAAACTTTAAATTTTATGCCTTAACAGAGAGAATGTCACACAAATTACTTAATAAATAACTTTTCCCACATGTTCTTTTCATCAGCACAATTTTGGAAACAAATTTATTTTTTTTACAAAGTTAAAGGGTTAAAAGTTTTGACCAGGATTTTCTTTTTAAAACAAAATTTCAAACCATTTTTTTAGGGAGAATCAATTAAAGTCACTTTGATGGGGTGTACATGACAGAAAATACCCAAAAGTGACACCTTTTAAAAACTGGGGCTCCCAAGGTGCTCAAACCACATTCAAGAAGTTAATCAACATTTACGGCTTCACAGAACGAAGCAATTTTTTTATTTTCACAAGGTTAAAAAAAGAAAAAGAACCACAAAAAATTTTTTAATACGCCGATTCCATTTTGGGCGCAGGCAGAGCCAGAGGGAAGACGCTGTTTGTTTTTTCCAATGCAGAATTGGCTGGAATTGAGTCGAAGCCATTTTTTGGTTTGGAGACCCCCTGAGTGCCTAAACAGGGAAACCCCCCTCGGTGACACCATTTTGGAATCTAGACCCCAAGGAGTTATCTGTTGTGTGATGAGTTTGAACCCCCAAGGCTTCACGAAGTTTTAACCAGAGGCTGTGAAAATAAAAAATCATTTTTTTTTCCACAAAAATGATTTTTTAGCCCTCAATTTTTTTTTCCAAGTGTAAAGGAAAAATTAACCCCACCATTTTTTTTGCAATTCGCTCTAAGTATGATATGTGGGGAAACCACTGTGTGGGCTAGCAGATCTAAAGAAGGGGGGGCACCATTTACTTTTGACAAAATTGGCTGGAATGCTGATGGCACCATGTTTTTTGGAGACCTCCTGATGTGCCTAAAACAGTGGAAACCCCTCATTTCTAACTCCAACCCTAACTCCAAACCCCCAACCCCAATCCCAATCTAACCATAACCCTAACACAACCCCCCCCACATCCCTAACCCTAATCCCAACCCTAACCTAACCCTAACCCAAACCTAACTCAACACACTCCTAACCCTAATCCCAACCTTGACCAAAACCCCCTAGTCACACCCTAACCCAGACACTCCTAACCCTAATAAACCCTAACCATGACCCTTCACAACCCATTGTTGTGAATGGTTGAATGAATTTCTGAGCAAAGCTCCCTCTGGTCGTTACAAACATACTGAACCATTCAATGAGGATTGGCAACAGGAGTTACAGAGGTCTTATATAAGGGAGGTTCCCTCCCATCATGGTTGCCGGGTCAATTGTTCTTGTCTCAACTGTAGTTCGGTTCACTTGGAAGCTTCTGAGTCTTGCCTTTCTCCTGCTCTCAATAAATATTTTCTGTTTTTATTTTTGTCTTGCTTTTTGCTTTGTTCCCTGCACTTCGTGGAGGTACCAGGTCCCTCCGGGGGCTTGTGCTCCTTCATTTATCTGAGCCACTGTTTTTTTTCATTTGCCTTTTCCAGTTTTTTCGTTGCTGCGCTTAGTTTTGTTCACCAGAGATAATTTAGGTGGTAGAGGTGGTGATTCAGGGTTTTTGCAATTAGTAAGTTTGGTATTTTTTAGGGTTTTTTGGATTGCAGTAATGTCCTCCTATCCTTTTTCTTTCTAGGCAGATTGGGCCCCAAGTTTGCCTTCTATTTTCTGTCGGTCTGTTTTCCCTTTGTTTAACCGCCATTAAGTTTGGGGGCTTTCTCGTTCTTTGGGGATTGATCCGGGCGAAGCTTTCCTCTTTCTATCTTTAGGTGTAGTTAACCTCTTAGGGCTGTGACGAGGCGTTAGGCCAACATAGGAACGCTCCACTGCTGCCTTAGTTTGGTGGTTAGTCAGGGTATGCAATCCAGTAGATTCCAACCTTTGGTGTATTGCCATTTTTGCCTGCTCTCCTCACTACCAAAATACAGTATCACCGGCAAACGAAAAATTTTGGTATTCCCAGAAGGGAAGAATATAAAAGGAAAAAGAAAAAAGGGAAGTTGTCAGAAATATTTTTTTTTTCTCTGTTTGTTGTTTGTTTTTCCCTTTTTTCTCTGGGTGTGAGGAGGATTTATTTTTTTTTTTCTCAATGGAGTTTGACGTTGTCTGGCCTGTGGATCAAGTTGCCATTGAGTTCGGAGTATTTTTTACCTATCTTCAGGGTTCCATTGTAGAACCTAGGTCCCCATGCCAGATTTATTTTTTGGGGGATCGAGCTAAATTTCTGAATTTCAAAAATAACAAGTTGTTTTTTGTTAAAACCAAGTCCCAGGGGGAACGCAGCACAGCAGGTTCAAATTGTCTTCTTCTTGGCGGCGATTCAGGTTGGGTTTTTCCTGACACCTGGGGGACCTGTTTTGATAATATTGATGCATTTTTTATGGCTCGGGTTATTTACGATTACTAATGTCACTGTCAAGCTGAAAAAACCTTGTTGGCATTAAATCAGGGGCTTGGGACGCTGAGTTGTCTGTCAGAAATTTCGAAAGTGGGCTTTCCCGACCAAATGGAATGACATGCTTTGGCAGCCTTTTTTCGGAAGGGTCTGCAGAGAATGTAAAAGATTTATTTGGGGTTTCCTTTCCCTTGGTCTCAATGATTCTATGTCATTAGCGATTAAATTGACAGCGTTTGGTGAGCGAGAGAAAATGGTGGAATAGTGTTGCCTTGTGAACCGTTCTGAACCCATGCAGGGGGTTTATAAGGGTTCTGGGGCAAGGTCATGAGTTTCGAAAAGCAATGGGTTATGTTTTATGTGGTGACGCCTCTCTTTATTTCAGTCTGCCTAAGGGGAAGAGTTTTGCCGCTCAGTTGTCTTGGTAGTGTTCAGACCCCAAATTTCGTTGACTGTTTACCCGATTTGCCCCCTGTCCCATTTTCTGCTCAGGTTTTGTTGATTCGGGGCGCTTTTAACCTGATGGATTTTGATTTTGCTAAACGTTGTGGGTTTCCCCCTTTATACCCCTACGGAAGTTATTCCCTCTGGGGATTGATTCTACCCCTTTGTGAGAATAAACCCCATTCCTACTAGTGAAATGGGCTTGAACTGATCATCAGGAGAATTGCAAATTTTTGGTGCTGTATAATTTGCATGACTTTTGTACTAGGTTTCCCTTGGTTACAGTCTATTCCTGTTTTGGTTTAAATTGTGTCTGAACCAGTTGGGGCTGCAATTGTTTAATGCCAACACCCGTTTTTTCTGCCCTCCCCAGGTGGATGTTCCTGCTTTTTGATGATTTTTCTGTGTGTTTAGCGAAAGTAAATTGCATCCTTGAACCCCCCCCCATGGAGCTATGACTGCCTATTGAATTGTGCCTGGTAGAAATTCCCTTAAAGGTGCCTTTTTAACTTGTCGTACCTGAAAAAGGTATCGGTCTTATAAAAAGGAGTCATTGGAGAAGGGTCATTTTCAGCCATCCTCTTCACCCTTGGGTGCCGGTTTTTCTTTGGGGCCAAAAAGGATGGCATAAGGCCTGATTGATTATCGTCTCTTGAACAATTCCTGTGAAATACAATATCCGTCACCCTTTTTTCTGACCTTTTTTCCGGGTGAAAAGTGTACTTGGTTTACCAAGCTGACTCAGGGGGGCGTATAACCTTATTCGCATTAAGCACGGGGATGAAGGGAAGAGGCGTTAATACCCGGGGCATTTGAGTCCTAGTGAGCCTTGGGTCATTAATGCCCTTTCCCCGTCTTCCGTCCTTCATGAATGACATTTTTTAGGGTTTTGTGGATAAATTTCTGGATTGTTTTTTGGTGAATCTTATTTTTTCCAAATGACTGGGATTCTTGTGAAATGTTCGGACTGTTTTCCCCAGATTTTGAGAGAGATGCTCGTATGTGAAGGGATCAAAGTGTCTTTTTGGCGTACAGAGGATCTCATTTCTGGGATTCATTTTGTCCCCACGTTATTGAAATGGCCGGTCAGGTTCGGCCATCTTGTTGGGTCCAACCTACTTATTAAAGGCTCTTCGAGATTCTTGGGTTTGCCAATTTTTATGTAATTTATTGGTAATTTCCTGTTATGTTAAACCTTGATGTTTGCCCAAAAAGGTTTGATGTGGTGAATTGGCCTCCTGAGGCAGTCTCTGGTTTCAGGAACAAGCGAATTCACTTCTGCTCCTTTTTTCTACGGCAGCCTAGTTTCTCTGCCATTTCAGGTGGAGGTTGATGCCTCTGAAAATGGGGCAGGTCCTTTTTGTCCAAAAGTCCAGAACCTCAAAAAGTAACCCTTGTGCCTTTTTCTTCGAAATTTTTCTCCAACTGAAACGTAATTTGACGTGGGTAATAGGGATTATTGGCCATGAAGTGGGCTTTGAAGAGTGGGACATTGGCTGGAGGGGCCAAAAACACAGGTTGGTCCTCCGGACCATAAGAATCTGGTTTATTGGAATCAGCCAAGCGCTTATCCTAGAGGCCAGGTGGGCATTGTTTTCACACGTTTTAATTTTGTGGTTTCCTTTCTTCCTGGCCTTTGAATGTTAAGGGATGCCCTTGGGGGTTTCCTTGCGGACTTCCAGTTTTTCGATCCTGCTTTTATTTTGAAAGAGGGTGTAGTTCTTTCGCCATCTCCCCAATTTGGACTGGCTCTGGAAGGGGGTCGGAGGATAAACCCGGTGCTGCCTATTGGGAAATTGTTTGTCCGACGGTGAAAAAGGTGTGATGTCTGAATTCTTGTTCCCGTTGGCCGGTCCACCGAATTTTTGGTACCAAGACTTGGTTTCCCGGTCCTTTTGGTGGCCTCTTTGTCTCGGACGTCAGGGAATTTGTTGCAGTCCTGGGGGACTTGCTCTGCTCAAGCCTTGCTTCGCTTAGTGGTTTGTTGATGCCTTGCCTGGCCCAAGGACCATGGACCCTTTCTCAAGGATTTTGTTTCCGACCTCCCTGTTTCTCAGAGAATGACGTTATCTGGTGATTTGTGAAGGTTTTCCAAAATGTAATTTTTGTGCCATTACCTAAGTTGCCTTCCTCCTCCGAATTGGTGCATTTGTTCCTTCAGAGTGGTTGGTTTCACGGCATTCCGGGAAACATTGTGTCTGAAAAGGATCCAGTTTTGTTTCAGATTTTGGAGGACTTTTTGTTCTAAACTGGTGTTCATTGTCTTTCTCCTCGGCTTTTCATCCTGACCAATGGACAAACTGAGAGAACAAACCAGACATTGGAGACTTATTGAGTGCTTGTGTCTGTGCAAGATGACTGGGTCTCTTTTTTGCTTTGGCTGAGTTGCTCTTAATATAGGGCAGTCTGCCATTTGTGTCTCCATTTTTCTGCAATTATGGGTTTCACCCCGATTTCTTCGGGACAGACGGAGGCTTTGTTTAGGTGTTGACTCTGTTGGGAGCTATGCAAGCGATTTGGGACCAGGTGGGGGGTTGTCCTCTCTCGGAGAGGCCCAGGGTTTGCCAACCGGATGGACTGAGGTCCTCGGTTTGAATGGGGGACTTGGTTGGTTGTCCTCAGAAATATCCCTATTAGAGTTGCATCTCCTAATTTAAGCAGGTTCATTGGACCTTTTTAAGATCTGGAGTTCTTTAATCCTGTTTCCTTTCGTTTACTTTTCCAGGGACATTTAAGATCCATAAGTGTTCACAAGTCCTTATTGAAGGGTTTGTCGACCGTGGTTTCTATGGCTGCCCTCCTGACCTGTTTTGGTTGAGGGCAATCTGGGTAGTGGTTGAAAAAAATATTGATTTCTCGTTTTTTAGAGGAAAAATCCAGTATTTGTTAAGTGGAGGGTTATGGTCAGGAGGACAATTCTTGGGTGTTTGCTTCGGCACCATGCTAGGAGACTGATCCGGCTTTACAGAGCTACCTGTGACCTGGTTGCCCAAATGGGTTGGGACCCTCCTCAAGGGGGTACTGTTGTGAATGTGTTAAAAGAATTCTGAGCAGAAGGTCCCCTGGTGGTTACAAAAGTCTGAACCATTCAATGGGATTGGCAAAGGAGTTACGATGGTCTTATATAAGGGGGTTCCCTCCCTCATGGTTGCCGGTGATAATTGTTCTTGCTCAATGTGGTTCCTGGTTCACTTGGAAGCTTGTGAGTCTTGCCTCTTCTCCGCTCTCAGATAGATATTTTCTGTTTTTAATTTTTTGTTGCTTTTTGCTTTGTTCCCTCACTTCTGTGGAGGTCAGCCAGGTCCCTCCGGGGGCTTGTGCCCTCTCATTTATCTGAGCCATTTATTTTTTTTTGCCTTTTCGTTTTTTCAGTTGTGCGGTTAGTTTTTTTTACACCAGAGAACTAATTTAGGTGGGTAGGGTCGTGTGATCTAGGTGTTTTTGCAATTTTAGAGTTGGTATTTTTTGGGTTTTTTGGATTGCGTAAGTGTCCTTCCTATCCTTTTCTTTTAGGGATTGGGCCCAAGTTTGCTTTACATTTTCTGTTATGTCGTATTTCCTCTTGTCTAACTGCCATTAATGTTTGGGGGGCTTTCTATTTCTTTGGGGGGGTCTGTCCGGGGCAGATAGCTTTCCTCTTTCTTCTTTAGGTGTAGTTAACCTCTCAGGCTGTGACAGGCATTGGACCAACTAGGAACGCTCCAGGCTGCCTTTAGTTGTGGTGGTAGTCAGTGTACTGCAATCCAGTAATCCAACCTCTTGGTGATTGCCGTTTTTGCCTGCTTACTCAGCTCCCCAAAAATCTTAACCCTACCTTCAACACACCCAACCCTAATCCCAACTCTAAGGGATGTTTCCACCTGGGTGGCAGCGCTTTGGACACGTGGAACCCGGCCCGCCCAAGCGCTCCGGTTTTGTGTTGGGATTTGGATGTATTCATTGAAACATCCGAAAACCTATTCTTTCCAGATGGGTATTTTCTTGGGAGATGGAGTGTGGCAACAAGATAAAAAGAATGCGCATTAGAAAGATGCGCCGCATTACATAATTTGAGTATAAACCGGTCCCTGCACGGGGTAGTGGTGAGGGATTTCTAAATCCCCTCCACTATGCTGTAACATTGGACCGCGGAATGAACGCTGTGGCTTACGATGGTTCAATCAGCAGCAAATCCTTACAACATAGCACTGGAAACATCCCTAATGCCAACCCTAAAAATAATCCCCCCCAACCCTAACTTCTCCCAACCCCAACCCTAATCCAACCTTAAACCCTAACCCTCTCCCAACCTTACCAACCCAAACCATACCCTAATCCTAAAACCCTTATCCCAACCTAACCCTAACTTTAGCCCAACCATTTGGCCAATTGTAACCCTAATGTAAAAATGGAAATAAATATTATTTTTTTTTTTATTTTTTTTTTCCCTAATAAGGGGGGATAAAGGGGGGTTTTATTTTTTTGATCCTGTGTAGGGTTTATCTCCGTGATCAAAATGTACCGGAATGATGAATGGAATCTGCGGGTGCCGGCCGGCGGTCTCGGAGGGCATGCGTGACCCACCATTTTGTTTCAGGAAGAAGACGTCAGGAACTGCGGGAGTGTGGAAGGAGGGGGGGACACCGGGGGTATGGGGTACAGATTGGAGGACCCAGGGACTCTTTTCTCTCCCCTCTGATGTGCGATAATCAGAGGAGAAAAATTTAAAAAATTGCGGTGTTTTTGTGCGGTCGCCGTTTAAGGGTTAAAACGGTGATCCTCACGGGGTCAGTAAAAAACCAACCCGAATATGTTTCTGGGGTTTGGCTACCCCTGCAGCGAGACCTGGAGAAATCGAATTGGGGGGCACTATTTACTTTTTCCACAGCGTGTGAATTCACGGGCTGTGGTTTAAGTTCCCCCTTTAAATATCGCCGTTTTTAAAAAGGGGTATCGGCAGTCGTTAAAGGGGTAAACCATGTCTCCAATCCTATTGCTCTCCATTGAATTATGAAGCCGACAAATGAATTAACAAGCTAACTTCTATCTATATCTTTTCAATATAAAGAAATTTCATACAGTGCCTTGCAAAGTATTCGGCCCCCCCGGAACTTTTTTATTTTTTCCCACATATCATGTTCAACATAAAGATCCAAAAATTAAAAATTTTTT
>JARQOD010000004.1:85358031-85400013 GCA_033576555.1 Oophaga sylvatica | reverse complement strand
CCCAGAGTCCACGCACAGAAAACCATGGAACTGCGTAAGGCTCTGGACTTTCACAAAATGTTGGCAGAGCCCCCTCGCTGCAGCGGAGACACAAGCAGCACCTGGTAGCAGCGCCGGACACTCACGTAGCACTTCCAGGCACCAGCAGCACAAGAGACACCTACAGCACCACTTGGCAGCAGCGTTGGACACCTGCAGCAGCACTGGACACAGCAGCAACACCAGACACCGGCAGCGGCTCTGGACACCTGCAGCAGCGCCTGACATCGGCAGCGGCACTGTAAACCGGCAGCACTGGACACCCGCAGCAGCACCGGACACCGCAGCTGTACCAGACACCCACAGCGGAGAGCCACACATTGGAACACCCCCTCATTCCATTCTGCAGCATCACCCCACACCTGCCTTCTCCTGCAGCGACCCTGGGACCCCGCTTCACCACAGCCACCACGGCCGGTATGCAATAAGAAGCATGGATTATGAGAAGCACTACCATTTTGTTTAAAAAAAATCCTATTTTTCTCCTCAAAATTTGTGGTGCGTCTTATATTCCGGAGCGTGTTATAATCCAAAAAATACTGTAAATAGAATAGATATATGCATAGAATAGATAGACAGAAAGATGTCAGTGACATACAGTATACAATTAGTGCAATGCATGGATCATTTAATGTAAATGTATTTAGTTAAAAAATAACTAAGGCCTCTTTCACACATCCGGCGGGCGCCTTGCGGCGCCCCCGGCATTTTCCCGCAGCGCCGCATCTGAAAATCTGATGCGCCGCATGCGGCTTTTTTCGCATTGACATGCATTAGCGCCGGATGGCGCCGCATGTTAATGCGTTGCATGCGGTTTTGTCCGGATGCGGCGCAAATGTACATTGCGGCGGTCCGGACAAAACGCTGCATGTAACGCTTTTTTTTTTTTGCCGGATGGTCTCTTATCTCTCCAAGCATCAGAAACCATCCGGCAAAAAAACGCATTTTGGGCGCCGGAAGTGTGAAAGCTTTTCACATGCGGCGCTGCGGCAAAATGCCGGGGGTGCCGCTAGGCGCCTGCCGGATGTGTGAAAGAGGCCTAAAAGAAAAAAATGGCTTGGGATCCACATTAATTTATCTAAACCAGCTGAGGGAAGATCGACAGCTGGGGGCTGATGTCTATAGTCTGGGAAAAGGGTAATAAACATTGGTTGACAAGCTATGTATTTGGCTATACGTGTTGATAGACGTCTTCAGGTTAGGTGGGTAAGACCACCTTCTCCAGAGCCTCTCTTTGGGGCATTGCTCCTTTGTCAGGGGAGAGGTCTGGTGGTGAACCAGTTCGGGGGAAGGTGGAGGAACTCATGCAGTTAGGGGGTACCTCTGGATCATACATTTCCCCAGAGATTCACAAAAAGAAGGAACTGTGTTTATTTGTGGATAAAAGGGACATTTTATTGGGGTCTGTCCTTTGATGTCTGGAGTTTAGTAAACAAGGGGAACATTTATCGTCAACCTGCAGTTCCCGGTTTGTCCTGACCACAGAGGTGGCACTGGAGAGCAAAACCGAGGAGATTTCTGTGTTTGTTGACATTGGAGCTGGAGTCAGCATGATTGATGCTGAGTTTGCTAGAACATATGGGCTGGCTTGCTGTACTTTAGTTAAGCTCATTCACATCTTCGCCATCAACTCAGCGCCACTTGCACAGAAAGCTCCTACTCAGATTGTACATATTGTAAGACTGAGGGTGGAGTCAGTTCATTGTGAGATAATTCCTTGCTATGTCCTGGATGGTCTTCCCACCCCAATTGTTTCAGGTCTTCCCTGGTTGGTGAAACATAATTCGTTTGTGGATTGGCAAGCCAGGCAGATCGTTAAGTGGGGAGATTATTGCCATGAGAACTGTTTAAATATTTCTCTTTCTACAGTCTTTAAAGAAACCTTACCTGCATTTTTGTCTGGTTTTGAGGATGGTTTTTCTCAGAGGGGGTGTCAGGATTTGCCTCCTCACAGTACATATGACTGTCCTATTAACCTGACCTCCAGAGCTAAACTTCCAAATTCCCGACTGTATAATCTTTCAGGCCCTGAGAGACAAGCCATGAAGCATTTCATTGCGGAAAGTCTGGAGAAGGGACATATCCGACCCACAACTTCGCCTGTGGTGGCAGGATTCTTCTTTGTGAAAAAAAATATGGCGATCTATGTCCCTGTTTAAATTTCAAGGAATTAAATCGAGTAACCATCCAAGATCCATACCTTCTTCCTCTGATTCTGGATCTGTTCAGCCAGGTCATGGGAGCTAATCTGTTCTCCAAATTGTATTTTAGGGGGGCCTACAACCTTGTTAGAATCAGAGAGGAATGAAAGGAAAACGGCGTTCAATACCCCTGAGGGTCATTTCATAAGTCTGATCATGCCTTTCGGTCTGATCAATGCATCTGTTGTTTTCCAACATTTCATTAATTATATTTTCCATTATTTGGTGGACAGGTTTGTTGTGGTCTATCTGGACGATATTTCTGTTTACTCACCAGATTTTGAGACACATCGGGGGCATGTTCAACAGGTGTTGCAAATATTAAGGGATAACAAACTGTATGCCAAACTAGCTGTCCAGGAGGTACATTTTTTGGGGTACCTGTTGTCACCTTTGGGTTTTCGGATGGATCCGGCGAAGGTCCGTGCTGTCCTTGATTGGGAGATCCTGAGATCCTGATGTCTGTACATTTTCTGGACTTTTACTATATTTTACCAGAAAATCATCCAAAATCATTCTGTAGTCGTGAAACCCTTTATTGACATGACAAGGAAGGGGTCTGATTTTTCCAAATAGTAGGATTGCACCATTCAGGCTTTCTCCTCCCTAAAGAGCTGTTTTTCCACGGCCTCTATACTCAGTCAACTTGATGTTTCCCAACCCTTTGCTGTAGAGATTGATGCTTTGGAGGTGGGGGTTGGGGCTGTGCTACCTCAGGGTCCATCTCCAGGTAAATGGCATCCATGTGCTTTCCTTTCTAATAAATTGTCCTCGGGTAAGAAAAATTATGACATGAGCAACAGGAATGTTTTGGTGATTAAACTGGCATTTGAAGAATGGCGACATTGGTTAGAGGGGGCTGTGCATCCCATTACTGTTATTAACCGTAGGCAAGCTAGATTGTCCCTGTGTTTTACTAGGTTCAATTTTGTTGTTACTTTCCGTCCAGGGGTCAAAAAGTCAAGGCTGATGCTTTGTCCCGGGGTTTCACTGGTAGTAGTAACCATGAGAACCCACCCGTGTTTGCAAAAGGGGGTAGTCAGTTTGACATTGTACCCTGTGCTGGAGGGTGAGGTTTTGGAGGCCCAGTGGGAATCCCCAGCCTCCTGCCCTTCAGGAAGGTTATTTGTACCATCTAATCTGCACCGCAAAGTAATTAAGGAACATCACAATTCTGTTTTGCTGGCCATCCAGGTGGTAATGCAACTGCAGACCTCATTTTTTGTCTTTTTTGGTGGCCAGGGTTGCATCCGGATGTGGTTGTTGCTTGTAATATCTGTGCACATTCTAAGGTATCCCATACCTGTACCTCTAGTACTCTTCTAGTGCTCTTCTTCCACTACCTATTCCTAGCAGGCCATGGATCCACTTGTCCATGGATTTTATTACTGACCTACCGATATCCGCAGGCAAGACTGTGATTTTGGTGGTTGTATATAGGTTCAGTAAGATGGTTCATTTCATCGTAATACCGGCACTTCCAAATGCCAAGACTATTGCGCTGGTGTTTACAAATTAGATTGTAAAGCTTCACGGGGTTCCCTCCGATGTGGTGTAAGATTGTGGGACCCAATTTGTTTTCAAGTTCTGGGGGGTGTTCAGATCTTGACTGGGGGGTACAGCTGTCCTTTTCATCTGCCTTCCATCCCCAGTCGAATGTTCAGACTGAGAGCGTTAATCAGAATTTTTAGACTTACCTCAGGTGCTTAGTCTCAGAGAATCAAGAGGATTGGGCATTCTACTTACCACTGGCAGAATTTGAGATTAGTAATCGTCATCGGGAGTCTACCAGCAGGTCACCGTTCTTTAGTGCGTACGGTTACCATCCACAGTTTGTTACTTTTAGCGGGGAGGGGCTTCGAGAGTTTCTGAGGAGGAACATTTTGCTTGTCGTTCTCTTTAGTGTAGTGGGTATTTCGGGGAAATTTGAAGTTCATGGGAGACAGGTACAAACGTATGGCTGACAGAAAATGCTTGCGAGGTCCGGACCTGAATGTCAATGACTTTGAGTGGTTGTCTACCAGGAATATCAAACTGAGGGTTCCTCCTGGAAGCTGGGTCCTAGATTTATTGGCCCCTATAAAATAACAGCCATTAATAACCCCGCAGCGTTTCATCTTAAACTTCCCCAAACCCTTAAGATCCACAATGTCTTTCACAGGTCTCTGCTCAAGATATTTGTGGAACCTCTTAAGTCTTCAGCCCTACCGCCCTCCAATATTGGTTGATGGAAATCTAGAGTTTCAGATTTCGAGGATTGTAGATTCTTGCCTCCAACATCGTTCCCTACGTACTTGGTGCATTGGAAGGGTTATGGCCCAGAGGAAAGGATGTGGATTTCAGCATCAGAGGTGAATGCCTCTAGGCTGGTTATCATAGAATCATAGAATCATAGAATGTTAGAGTTGGAAGGGACCTCCTGGGTCATCTGGTCCAACCCCCTGCTCAAAGCAGGATTCACTAAATCATCCCAGACAGATATCGATCCTTCCTCTCTTTGAAGACTTCTATTGAAGGAGAACTCACCACCTCTCGTGGCAGCCTGTTCCACTCACTGATTACCCTAACTGTCAAAAAGTTTTTTCTAATATCTAATCTGCGTCTCCTCCCATTCAGTTTCATCCCATTGCTTCTAGTCTTTCCTTGTGCAAATGAGAATAAAGATAATCCTTCTACAATGTGACAGCCCTTGAGATATTTGTATACAGCTATTAAGTCTCCTCTCAGTCTTCTTTTTTGCAAGCTAAACATTCCCAAATCCTGCAACCGTTCCTCATAGCACATGGTTTGCAGACCGGTCACCATTCTAGTCACTCTTCTCTGAACTTGCTCCAGTTTGTTGATGTCTTTTTTAAAATGTGGTGCCCAAAACTGAACACAGTATTCCAGATGAGGCCTGACCAAAGACGAATAGTGGGCAATAATGACTTCACGTGATCTAGACTGTATGCTTCTGTTAATACATCCTAGAATTGTATTTGCCTTTTTTGCTGCTGCATCACACTGTTGACTCATGTTCAGTCTGTGATCTATTAGTATACCCAAGTCTTTTTTACATGTGCTGTTGCTTAGCCCTATTCCTTCTATTTTGTATATGCTTTTTTTCATTTTTATTGCCCAGATGTAGTACTTGCATTTTCCCTGTTAAAAACCATTCTGTTAGTTGCTGACCACTGCTCCAGTTTATTTTTCTTTTTGAATCCTCTCTCTCTCTTCTTCAGTATTAGCTATCCCTCCTAGCTTTGTGTCATCAGCAAATTAATCAGTTTACCCTCAATTCCTTTATCTAAATCATTGATAAAGATGTTGAACAATACAGGGCCCAGGACAGAGCCCTGTGGTACCCCAATTGAGACATTCTTCCAACTCGATGTGCAGCCATTTACGACTACTCTTTGGGACCGATCACTAAGCCAGTTATGAATCCACCTAACAGTTGCCTTGTCAATTCCATACTTAGTCATTTTTTCAATAAGGATTGTGTGAAATACTTTGTCAAATGCTTAGCTGAAGTCAAGATATACTATATCTACAGCATTTCCCTGATCCACCCAGTCAGTAATTCTGTCATAGAAGGAAATTAAGTTAGTATGACATGACTTATTAGTTACAAACCCATGCAGACTCTGTTTAATCACTTCATTCTTATCCAGGTACTTACATACATGTTGTTTAATAATTTGTTCAAAGATGTTTCCTGGTATAGAAGTCAGACTCACTGGCCTATAGTTCCCTGGGTCCACCTTCTTCCCCTTTTTAATTCATTCCACATCTCTTATCCTGAGAAACCTGGTCCTGAGTTTCTGGAGTCCACTCGTAGAAGAGGGATACTGTTACGAGTGTGTTAGATGCTACAAATGGTCGCATCTGGCTGCAGAAGGTCTTTGCAATTGGCATTGCAGAAGCCTTCTTAATACTTCTAAGTTTTGGACCCAGGTGCAACCTCCCTCTGGCTCCAATTGACACACCTGGACCTGAGTGTTTATAGACTCCCAGTTTGCTTCAGAGCGTCGCTGGTGATATTCATATTTTCCCCTTGTGAAGTCTTAGAGTTATAGCAGTCGGCTTACTTCTTCTCTGGTGCTGTTGGAAGGACATTTGATGTTATCTCTCTGGAGTATGCTCAAGTTAAGTGGCTTCCCCTTGTTTGTCTCCCTTTTTATATTTAGTATTCATTGGGGACTGACCAGTGCTCATCTCCCTCTTCCCTATTCAGGGCATAGCTCTAGAGATATACAGGGGTTAGGTTCCTGCTCGGCAATTGGTGTGGAACCAATATAGGGATGGTAGGGGAGGAAGGGTGCTATTAGATCTGCCTAGGGGTTTCCACTCCCCCTTTCCCTAGCATTTGGGCTTCCATCCTCTCTTCCCCTCATGCTGCACTTAGTTTTCCCTCACTGTGCGTGACAATTGCAGAGACAAAGTTGACTTTTTAGAGTTACTGTCTTTTTTCTCTATGAAGAGGCTATTAGCATATTTAAATTTTCAGTGCAGAAGTGCATGGCCTATAAGTCTCCTTATGCCAACTTGGCACTCTCCACAAGGGGAAAAGTTAGACAGCTTGAGTGATAGCAACAATGTTGCAATGGCTGCCAACAATAATCAACACATTCTTTCATAAGAAATGTTACCATAACTAAACTGTTGATCTAATAGATTTAAAATGCTATGACTTTGAATCAAGGATAAATTAGCAAAGCTACAGTACAGACCAAAAGCTTGGACACACCTTCTCATTCAAAGATTTTTCTGTATTTTCATGACTATGAAAATTGTACATTCACACTGAAGGCATCAAAACTATGATTTAACACATGTGGAATTATATACTTAACAACAAAGTGTGAAACAACTGAAAATATGTCTTCGATTCTAGGTTCTTCAAAGTAGCCACCTTTTGCTTTGATTACTGCTTTGCACACTCTTGGCATTCTCTTGATGAGCTTCAAGAGGTAGTCACTGGAAATGGTCTTCCAACAGTCTTGCAGGAGTTCCCAGAGATACTTAGCACTTGTTGGCCATTTTGCCTTCACTCTGCTGTCCAGCTCACCCCAAACCATCTCGATTGGGTTCATGTCTGGTGACTGTTGTTATGTTCTGCTACAAGCACTAAGGAAAGAAAGGGATATCTGTCCCTACAATAAAACTGAGCTCAATCCCTATGATGTAACGGGGAACCTGATCCTGCGATCAGACCCTCTAAAGTCCTCAGCTAGTCTGAACGAAGACCTATAGATGCGAGGAAGGGATCCCTACAAGCACTAGGGACTAAGAGAAAAGGAGGACACCTCCTAACAGAAGTTGTAGCAGTAAAAAGAAAAACAAAACAACATAGAACACAGAGGTCTGAAGACCAAGCAAAATTATCTTAGTAAGGTAACAAAGCACCTGGCTAGCTTAATAGTAGAAGTTACAATGAAGTCCAGCAAAGCCAGAAGGGCGGATCAGGATTAAATAGGTCACAAAGGTCATGTGACCAGCAAGATAAAAAAAACCTAACAGGAGAGTTCTAACAGTACCCCCCCTTCTAAGAGGATCCTCCGGATCTCCTAGGCCCAGGCTTATCCGGAAACCTCTTGTGAAACGCTCTGACAAGTTTGGACGCAGAAACATCATCCACCTTCACCCATGAGTTATCCTCGGGTCCGAAACCCTTCCAAGCGACGAGATACTGCAAACTCCCTCTATACCGTCTAGAATTTAGGATGTGGGAAATTTCATATTCCCCGTCCTCCACCTCCGGGGGAACAGTGGCAGAGGCTTCTCCATCTGACACATCAGCTCTTTTCAACAGAGAAACATGAAACACCAGATTAATCTTCCAGGAGGTAGGAACCTCCAACCTAACAGCCGATTGGTTAACAACCTGAAGCACCTTAAAGGGCCCTACAAACTTGGGACCCAATTTTTTAGAAGGAATCCTCAACCTCAGATTCTTAGAGGAAAACCAAACCATGTCACCAATAGCAAACAAAACCTCTTGCCGTTTCCTATCAAAGTACCCTTTAGATTTTCTGTTAGCCTCCTGAAGATTACCACGTACATCCGTCCAAACTCTCTCTAAATCACCAGAAAAATTCTCCTCTTCAGGCACGGCCGATACCAATTTGGAGAATGACCCAAACGACGGATGTCTCCCAGTACAACAAAAAAAAGGCGAACAACCAGCAGAAGAGGATGTATGGTTGTTAAGAGTCGGTACATCCATCAGATTACAACCGTATATGTTCCAACCCCATGGATAGAGATGAACACCTTGGTCGCCTTAGAAAGACCTTTTTAAATCAGGGCTACCATCCAAGAACAATTGAAAACCAAATTACAAGAGCCACCAGAATATCAAGGGATCACCTGCTACATTACAAAGCTAAAGAAGAAAATAACCGGGTGCCTTTAGTGGTCACCTACAATCCAAATCTGGAGGTGCTAAGGGGAGCTGCACGGAAACTACAACCTTTACTACAAAAAGATGCCCGGTTACAATCCATATTTCCAGACCCCCCACTACTGTGTTTTAGGCAGCCCCCAAATCTAAGAAGCATCATTGTCAGAAGTTCCCTGTCCTCCCCAACAGCTGCAGGAACCTTGCCTTGCAATCAGAAGAAATGCAAAACCTGTCCATTTATAATGACCACGGACAAGATAAAGATCCCCAACTCACATCAGGACTACAAGATACCAGGTACTTTCAGCTGCATCACATCTAATGTTGTGTACCTAATTATATGTACTAAATGTCCAACTGGGGGTCTGTATGTGGGGAGACCGGGCAAAAACTGAGAACAAGGATGAATTCTCATCGCCACACAATAAGAGAAAAAAGAATGGATCTACCTGTGGCAAAACATTTTTGCTCCCCTGATCATAGCATGTCAGATATGAAAATACTGGTACTAAGAAGCAGATTCACATCTCAGAGGCAGAGAAGAATTTGCGAATACAAATTGATGGTGACCTTTGACACTCTTAATGCTGGAATGAACCTGTCACATGGTTTTATGGCCTATTACATCAATTAAGGAATTTACTCCAAATACCCTGTGAAAACATCACAAAACATTACCAGACCCCAATCAGAGGGTAATAAAACTTTCTCTCCTTATCTATGAATTGTTCCAATATTTATGCTCATCCCTCTGCCATAATGACTATTCTGCTTCACGTCACTTGTCTTACCTATTGCATTTTTTCTGTGTTTTTGTGTATAAATATGTGATTCTTCAGATTTTGTATTAGTTCAGCCTGATGAAGAGACCTGAGTAGTCTCGAAAGCTTGCAATTTGTTACCATCTTTTCAGTTAGCCATTAAAAGGTATCAACCACTGAGGACTCTCAACTCTAAATATTTTTCTTGGTTGTTAAGAGCAAATTCAGCAAGTGGCAGAAACTCAGACCACCCCTCTTGATTGTCTGCCACAAAACAACGCAAGAACTGCTCAACATCCTGATTTTTCCTTTCTGTCTGGCCATTAGACTCAGGATGATATCCAGATGAAAACGACAAATGAACTCCCAACCTGTCACAAAAGGCGCGCAAAAAACGAGCCAAGAACTGAGGTCCCCTATCGGAAACAATGTCAGTAGGAACGTCATGTAGTCTGACAATTTCCTTGACAAAGGTCTTAGCGAGAGTCGTAGCGCAGGGCAGTTTGATGAAAGGAACCAAGTGACACATCTTGCTAAAACGGTCCACGACCACCCAGATGACAGTGAAACCCTCAGAGGGGGAAGGTCAGTAATAAAGTCCATAGCCAAATGTGTCCAAGGTGCACTAGGAACCTCCAAAGGGCAAAACAACCCCGAAGCAGGAGTATGTGAAGACTTAGATCTAGCACACACAGTACATTGACGCACCCACTTAATGACTTCCTTCTGCCATCCCAGCCACCAAAAACTGCGACCCACAAGTCTCTTGGTCTCAGAGATTCCAGGATGACCTGCTAACCGAGACTCATGACACTCCACAAACAAATCTCTCCTAAAGGTCCCAGGCACAAACAACCTCCCATGGGGAGTGTTAGATGGGGCATTCTCCTGTGCTTTAAGAATCTCATCTTCCAACACAGAGTCCAAAGCAGCAATCACAACCCCTTCTTTTAAAATGTTCTCCTCCTCCTCAGCACCAACCATGGGAGAAAAACTGCGAGACAAAGCATCGGCTTTCACATTCTTAGTACCCGGGATGTAAGTAACAGAAAAATTAAACCACGAGAAAAACAGTGCCCACCTAGCCTGACGGGCATTCAAGCATTTGGCAGCATCAAGATAGATCAGATTTTTATGATCCGTGAAAACCTGAACGGAAATTCAGCACCTTCCAAGAGATGCCGCCAGTGTTCAAATGCGAGTTTAATGGCCAATAATTCCTGATTACCAATATCATAATTTAGTTCAGTCTCAGAAAATTTTTTTGAAAAAAAAGCACAAGGATGTACTCCATCCGTATTTTCCTGAGACAACACCGCGCCGACCCCCACAGAAGAAGCATCAACCTCAACCAAAAACGGTTTAGTCACATCAGGCTGCTTAAGGATGGGAGCAGAGCTGAAGCTCTCCTTTAAAAACACAAAAGCTTCAATGGCCTCAGTAGCCCACTGAACCGCATTAGCACCTTTCCTGGTGAGATCGATCAGTGGTTTGACAATAATAGAAACATTTTTAATGAATTTTCTATAATAATTGGCGAAACCCAAAAACCTCTGTAATGATTTCAAACCAATAGGTCTAGGCCATTCCTGCACAGCTTGAACTTTCACCGGGTCCATCTCAAAACCTTTGCTGGAGATAATGTAGCCCAAAAAACTAATTCTCTGTACAGCAAACTCACATTTCTCCAGTTTAGCAAAAAGCGAATTGTCACTCAATAACTGTAATACCTCACGCACGCTCCGCCAATGAGACTCCAGATCCGGCGAATAAATCAAAATGTCATCCAAATACACAACCACATTTTTGCCGATCAAAGGTCTAAGGATGTCATTAATAAGATTCTGAAAAAATGCAGGAGCATTGGTAAGGCCAAAAGGCATAACCAGATTCTCAAAATGACCCACAGGAGTGTTAAAAGCAGTCTGCCATTTGTCACCCTCCTTCATGCGCAACAAATTGTATGCCCCCCGAAGATCAATTTTAGAAAACCACTTGGCCCCCGCTAACTGGTTAAACAAATCAGGAATCAATGGCAATGGGTAAGGATTGCGTACAGTGATTTTATTAATCTCACGCAAGTCCAGACAAGGACGTAAACCGCCGTCCTTTTTTTTTACAAAAAAAAATCCAACAGCCACAGGAGACTTGGAAGGCCTAATGTGACCGGCGGCCAAGCTTGTCTGTATGTATTCCTCCAAAGCCTTTCTCTCAGGAATAGTAAGATTAAATAACCGACTTTTAGGAAGAGTCGCTCCAGGGACAAATTCAATAGTACAATCATAATCTCTATGGGGAGGCAAAATCTGCGATTCCTTCTCAGAAAAAACTTTCCAAAAATCCTGAATAGGTACAGGTAACTCCCCTTTATCCACAGCAGCAATACGCCCATTACAACACTTGTCATAACACTTCGAACTCCAGGACTTAATTTCATTGGTAGACCAATCCAGAACAGGATTGTGTAATTTTAACCAGGGTAACCCCAAAATCACAGGAGAAGGTAAATAATTCAATACTACCAAATCCAAATTCTCTTGATGAACACCATTAATATTAAGGGGAAATTCACAGACCTTGTGAGTAACATTCTTCAAGGGAGAGCCATCAACAGAAACTATGGCAATAGGGATAAGAAAGGTTTGGGTTTTAATTTAAGTTTTTCCAAGAATTCCCCATCAATCACATTCAGCGTAGAACCACAATCGACAAATACCCGAAAATCCATTAATTCTTCCTGAGCAGCAGTAGTAGTGGCAGAAAGAAAGACGCCCTTAGATTTAAACAGGCTATACGGGCGGAACTAACCTTTTTTTTTTTGTTCATACGAAGCACACAATTCTTAATGAAATGGTCAGATTTGCCGCAATAAAAGCACAAACCTTAAGAATACCTGCGGTCTTTTTCCTGAGAGCGAAGTGTCATCGCTCCAATTTCCATCGGCTCTCCAATGTCAGTACAGACCCTCTCCAGACTTGGAGCTGACAAGGCAGAGGATTTACTCTCATTAACCCTTGCACGCAGTCTCCTATCCACCCGTATGGCTAATTGCATAGCCTCTTGCAAGTTACCAGGTATAGGATAAGCAATCAGCAAATCTTTAACCCTTTCACTTAGCCCTGCAAGAAATAAACTTTTCAAAGCTGAATCGTTACACCCCACCTGAGTAGACCACCGACGGAAGTGAGTACAATATTTTTCCATATTACCTGATCCCTGTCTCAAACGTCTCAATTCTGTCTCAGCTGATGAAACACGATCAGGATCGTCATACAATAACCCCAAAGCAGAAAAAAAACTATCCACTGATCTAAAGCATGGATCACTAGGTTGCAGAAAAAGGCCCACTCCTGAGTTTCTTTGCGCAAAAGTGACATTATGAACCCTATGCGCTGTGATTCATCACCAGAGGATCTGGGTCTCAAACGGAAATACAAGCAAGCATTTTTAAAAGAAAAAAAAATATTGTTGTTCACCAAAAAATAAATCAGGCAAACGTACCTTTGGCTCCACAAAATGTGCTCCAGAACAACTACTCAAGTGTTGCTGGATCTCAGCCACCTCCAGAGAGAGTCCCTGCAGGCGTTGAGCCAAATCCTGAACCGACACCATGATGGAAACAGAAAATCTTTCCTTAGAGATATTTTTGGGCTGGACTTACTGTTATGTTCTGCTAGAAGCACTAAGGAAAGAAAGGGATATCTGTCCCTACAATAAAACGAATCTCAATCCCTACGATGTAACGAGGAACCTGATCCTGCGATCAGACCCACTAAAGTCCTCAGCTAGTCTGAACGAAGACCTATAGATGCGAGGAAGGGATCCCTACAAGCACTAGGGACTGGGAGAAAAGGAGGACACCTCCTAACAGAAGTTGTAGCAGTAAAAAGAAAAACATAACAACATAGAACATAGAGGTCTGAAGACCAAGCAAAACTATCTGAGTAAGGTAACAAAGCACCTGGCTAGCTTAAGAGTAGAAGTTACAATGAAGTCCAGCAAAGCCAGAAGGGCGGAGCAGGATTAAATAGGCCACAAAGGTCATGTGACCAGCAAGATAAAAAAAACCTAACAGGAGAGTTCTAACAACTGTGGAGGCCAGCTCATCTGGCGTAGCACCCCATCACTCTCCTCCTTGTTCAAATAGCCCTTACACAGCCTGGAGCTGTGTTTGGGGTCATTGTCCTGTTGAAAAATAAATGATGGTCCAACTAAACGCAAACCGATGGAATAGCATGCCGCTGCAAGATGCTTTGGTAGCCATGCTGGTTCAGTATGCCTTCAATTTTGAATAAATCCCCAACAGTGTCACCAGCAAAGCACCCACATACCATCACATCTCATCCTCCATGCTTCACGGTGGGAACCAGGCATGTAGAGTCCATCCGTTCACCTTTTCTGCGTCACACAAAGACACGGTGGTTGGAACCAAAGATCTCAAATTTGTACTCGTCAGACCAAATCACAGATTTCCACTGGTCTAATGTCCATTCCTTGTGTTCTTTAGCCCAAACAAGTCTCTTCTGCTTGTTGCCTGTCCTTAGCAGTGGTTTCCGAGCAGCTATTTTACCATGAAGGCCTGCTTCACCAAGTCTCCTCTTAACAGCTGTTGAAGAGATGTGTCTGCTGCTAGAACTCTGTGTGGCATTGACCTGGTCTCTAAGCTGAGCTGCTGTTAACCTGCGATTTCTGAGGCTGGTGACTCGGAGAAACTTATCCTCAGAAGCTGAGTTGACTCTAGGTCTTCCTTTCCTGGGGCGGTCCTCATGTGAGCCAATTCTTTGTAGCGCTTGATGGTTTTTGCAACTGCACTTGGGGACACTTTCAAAGTTTTCCCAATTTTTCAGACTGAATGACCTTCATTTATTAAAGTAATGATGGCCACTCATTTTTCTTTACTTAGCTGCTTTTTTCTTGCCATAATACAAATTCTAACAGTCTGTTCAGTAGGACTATCAGCTGTGTATCCACCAGACTTCTGCACAACACAACTGATGGTCCCAACCCCATTTATAAGGCAAGAAATCACACTTATTAAACTTGACAGGGCACACTTGTGAAATGAAAACTATTTCCGGTGACTACCTCTTAAAGTTCATCAAAAGAATGCCAAGAATGTGCAAAGCAGTAATCAAAGCAAAAGGTGGCTACTTTGAAGAACCTAGAATATAAGACATATTTTCAGTTGTTTCACACTTTTTTGATAAGTATATAATTCCACATGTGTTAATTCATAGTTTTGATGCCTTCAGTGTGAATGTACAATTTTCATAGTCATGAAAATACAGAAAAAATCTTTGAATGAGGTGTGTCCAAACTTTTGGTCTGTACTATATATTACAACGTTATCTTTGAAAACAAATCACAAATTCTTCAAATACGGTACTAATACACCTAACAAAATAATACAATTCAATACATGTTATACTTTGAACCTGTCAGTTTTGAGGCATATTGATGAATTTTATTTTTAGAATTTGGTTCTTCTAATTATGAAATAACTTAATACTAGCTTCCTTGGAGGTAGCAATTACTTTATTAGTGTGTCCTTCATAAAGATCAGGTCACAATTACAATTACAAGTACACTATATTATGCAGTTGAAGTGAAATTAGCTTGTGCAAGTCAAAGATTATATTACACATAATATCTGCATTTCCTGACCGACTAAATGTTTTCATTAGAACAATATATGTTTGTTAAATTTATAATTTCATGTATTAATTTGTTTTGTTTCAGAACAATGCATTTTATATTTTTTTTAACAAAGACATTTCTAAATTCAGATTTTTTTTTATTTTGAAATGTCACTGAAATTATCAGAGTAGAACAGTTCTGACAGGTCAATTGCCACAGATGGCAAGTTCTTTGTTAATTATACAGAAATTTAGATACAAATGCAAAATGTCTATTCTCTGGGGAAATTTCTCTATCAGACTGCCTCTAGGATTCCCTCAACTGAATTAATGTAGTATTTGTGAGCATAAGTTAAGAATCTACTTGTACAAATAAATCACTTCTCCTTGTTAAATATGCATCAGTAAATGATCATCCTTTACAAGAAATATAACAATGGCATGTTTTCAGATAGCACTGAAGGCTCCAGGGTGAGGGAAGTTAAGTGAGGTTCATGGGAACAATTGCAAAAAGTTGACTGCCAGAAAAAGCTAGTTGACGATGAGGACAATTTATGGTCTGATGAACCTTTACATCTGGGTTAAAGAGACAATTGAAAATGTCCCACAATGGCAGATTGGTAAATTATTTCTGTCCATCTATTATCTAACTTTAAGAGAAAGAATGGTTCTAGAATGGTTCTAGAATGTAATATAAGTAATGATAAGCGAATACAGTCTGCACTATTTTTTACTCGCACGAGTATTACTCTGCAAGTAATTAGGTATTCGCCTTTGTGTGATGATGAGGAACAGTAGTAGTAGGAGGAGGATGAGGAAGAACAGGAGTTTTTGGTCTGCATTACAAAGTGGACTCACAATCCCAGCTTCATGCCTGTCCATCATCCAGCAGCTCAACATTCAAAGCTTTCTCTTTGAGAATCTGCAGTAAACGTTTTAATAGACAGAGCAAAACATATAGAGTGCTCTCAGTGGGAGAAGCAAAATAGGAATCTTGTGGGTATGATACCTTTTAATGGCTAACAAAATATAGTGAAAGATATTACAGGGCAAGCTTTCGAGACTGCTTACGTCTCTTGCTGCGTAACAGGAAACCTCCAAATTTAAGAAACATCATGATCCGAAGTTCAATGCCCTCAGATTCACCAAGAGGGACATATCCTTGCAACGGGAGAAGATGCAAAACTTGCATTCATATAGAGACCAACGACAAGATCCAAGTCCCCAACACACAGCAAAACTATAAGATCCCCGGGACATTCACATGTTCCTCTTCTAATGTGGTATATTTAATTCTATGCAATATATGTGTCAGTATTCCGGTTTTCTAGGTAACTTTGTCAATGATTTTGCCCTTTGTTAAAATGGAGTTTGCTGTTTTGTGTGCCCTACTTCCTGTTCGTTTGTTTAAAGCCTGGCTCAGGTGTTGGTTTCACTGCTGGAATATTCTGCTTCCGTTTCCCTGCAACCCAGCTGCTTTGTTCCTCACAGATCTTTTGTGTATTTACCAGGAAAGTGCATAGCCTTATCTTCAGGTGTTTCTCAGCCACAGCAGTTTCTACCCATGGCTCTGGACATTCTCTGCATATGTAAGTTGCACAAAGTACTGTGTTATCACTAAACTGTTGACTTGGGAATTTAACCCTTGGTTCACTCCATCTGATAAGAACTGTGTTTCTGAACTGTTGCTGTTTAACCCTTTGTGCATTACCTCTGGTGAGAGCTGTTGGAACTGTTACTGGAACCTTACTGACATATGAACTTGTTGTTGGACTTCACTGAATTAAGCCACAACTGAGATTAACTTGTTCCTGGACCTCCCTGTGTTTTCTGCATACCTGGATCTGACTCTTCACACACCAGCAGTGTGTAAATCCAGCCACGTTATCTGTGCATCAGACTTACCTTGTGGTCACATTTGTGTGAGGACTCCGTCGTAAGAACTTTACCACCCTCGCTATAGAGGTTCAAAGACTTATATATCCGGATTCATATAACTGGACTTGTGTATATATATATGGACTCATTGCATGTCACTACGGGTTGTTTGAATATTGTTTTGGGTGTTTTGCTGTTTCACAAATACATTATTTGCATTCAAAGAAACCCGTCTCTGATTGTTCATTGCCCCACGCTATCAGAATCCTCGAGTTCCTACAATAGTATTACAGGATATTCCAGCCTAAAAAAGAGGATTCTGCTGGGGCAATGACGGAGACACGGGCAGACAAATTGTTCACCATAGTTAACTCCTTGCAGCAGGAGGTGGCGGCTGCACTCAATCAGATTAGAGACTTGGAGTCTCGGGTTAACCACAATGCACAGGGGTTTGGTCAGGCTCTCCAAGATCTACGTTCTAGGTTAGGAGTCCTGGAGGCCTTACCTACTGAGCCTACCTCATCCACCAGTATGCCCAAATTGCCTCCATTCCGTTTTAATGGTGACCGAAGTCAATTCCGTGGGTTTGTTAATCAATGTATATTATTTTTTGATGTACATGCCTCCTACTACCGGTCTGATAGATCTAAGGTTTTATGTATTATTATGTTGTTGACATCACGTGCACTGGCTTGGGCAAATCCTATGGTTGAAAGTCATGATACCCGTCTAAATAATTTGGACAATTTTCTGGCAGCCATGGCGCAAATGTTCGACGATCCCAACCGCCGTGCTACCGCTGAATCTGCCTTGCTTTCCTTACGCCAGGGGAAACGGTCAGTCATAGAATATGTTACTGAATTTAAAAGGTTAGTGGTGGACACCCAGTGGGAAAACAATGCTTTATTACCAATCTTTAGAAAAGGTTTGTCAAATGCAATCAAGGATGAGCTAGCTCGTTCAGAGTCTCCACAGGAGTTTGAATTGTTTATACAGCACTGTGTACGTATTGATATCCGTTTAACTGAACGCAGACAAGAAAAATGGGCCGCTGTAAATCGCATTACTAATTACTCTCTTCCGTCCAGGAAACCACAGGCAAAAACCCGCGAGAGGCTGAGGAGGTGCCTATGCAGGTGGACTCACTGCAGAGACGTGAGAATAATGAACGCCGCGAACACCGTCTCCGTGAGCGCTTATGTTTCTATTGTGGTCAATCGGACCATTTCCTCATCAATTGTCCTAAATGTCCTAGGCGACCAAACAAGGTGTTGGCGGTAGTAGGGGATTATGATAACACAGACGCTGAGTCTGAAGTTTCAGAAACCAGTCTACATCTAGATGCGGTTTTTCCCCCAATACTGATGCCGACTTCCCCTAAAGATCAAGGGGAGAAATATTCACATTGTTCTCTTCCTATACAGATTCAGTGGGAGGAACAGTGGATATCAAGTTCTGCCATGATAGACTCTGGAGCAGGTGGGAATTTCATGGATTCTTCTTTTGCAAAGGAACATGGTATAAAGACACAACTAAGAGCTTCACCAATCACTATGGAAACGGTGGATGGTTCCCCATTAGTTTCTGGACCAGTAGATCGGGAGACAGTGCCTCTGGAGTGTAAGATGGAACCAGACCATCAAGAAACACTTTCATTCATGTTAATATCTTCTCCTCATTTTCCTGTAATTTTAGGAATTCCCTGGTTACGGTCACAAAATCCAATCATCAATTGGGAAACCAAGGAGATAACCTTTCTCCCGAAGTGCAGTTCTACCATCAGTCCAACTGTAGCGGCTCCAGTTACCCAGAACTTGGAAGAGGTGATACAGGTACCTACTCTCCCTCTGATATATCAGGAATTCTCAGACATTTGTGATAAAAGGAAGGCAGATCAACTTCCCCCACATAGACCGTATGACTGCCCCATAGAATTGCTTCCTGGAGCAGCGATTCCTTTCGGCCATGTTTACCCGTTGGCGGCTCCGGAATTAAAATCTTTACGAGAGTATATAGATGAGAATTTAGCCAAGGGGTTTATCCGACCATCTTCTTCACCAGCGGGAGCTCCAATATTCTTTGTAAAGAAGAAGGATGGTACTCTAAGACCCTGCATTGACTACCGGGAGTTAAATAAGGTAACCATTCGTAACAGGTACCCGTTGCCCCTAATTCCAGAATTGTTGGAAAGAGTTCGCCAGGCCAAAGTATTTACCAAATTAGATCTTCGTGGGGCATATAATTTACTCCGTATACGGCCCGGAGACGAATGGAAGACAGCTTTTAGATGCCGGTATGGACATTTTGAATATTTGGTGATGCCATTCGGACTCTGTAACGCTCCTGCTGCTTTTCAACATTTAGCCAACGACATTTTCAGGGATTTATTGGACCAATATGTGGTAATTTACCTTGATGACATCTTAATCTTTTCTGACTCCTTACAGGAACATCAGGAACATGTCAAGACCGTACTTAGACGTTTGAGAGATAATCATTTGTACATCAAACTCGAAAAGTGTGAGTTCCATTGTTCTGAAATTCAATTTTTAGGCTATGTTATCTCGCCTCAGGGATTGAATATGGAGTCCAGCAAGATCCAGGCAATCTTGGACTGGCCGGTACCAGGAAACATTAAGGAGGTACAACGATTCATTGGCTTTGCTAACTTTTATAGACGGTTTATTCCGAAATTTTTCAGAAATTGTCCGTCCCATCACTCTCCTCACCAAGAAGGGGAAGAAGTTTGAATGGTCTTCGCAAGCTCAGGAAGCCTTTGATCGCCTGAAGGGTTGTTTTACCACGGCTCCAATATTGATGCATCCGGATCCTGCACAGCCTTTTATCGTGGAGGTGGACGCGTCTGACTGTGCATTGGGAGCTATCCTCTCACAATGTACCGGAGACAAAGGTTTGCTGCACCCGTGTGCCTTCTTCTCTCGTAGGTTATCTTCTGCAGAACTTAACTATGATGTGGCAGATAAGGAACTTTTGGCAATTATTTCTGCCTTTAAGGAATGGAGACACCATTTGCAGGGGGCAACTCAGCAGGTAGTAGTACTCACGGATCATCGCAATTTGGAATTCCTTAAGTCTGCCAGGTGTCTTTCTCCTCGACAAGCTAGGTGGAGTTTGTTCTTGAACCAGTTTAATTTTATTATTTCGTACCGCCCAGGTTCACGTAATGGGAAAGCTGACGCATTATCCCGAATCCATACCGTGGATTCCGTGCCTGGGACCCCGTCGAAGACCATCTTGTCGGAGGCCAATTTCGTTGGAGTGCTCCGGAACCGGGACTTGTGGCAGGAGATCAAGCTGGCCTATGACGGTGATGTATTTCTTGCAGCTCCACCTGACAATGTGAATCTTGTCCTTCGGAATGGTGTGTGGCTTAGAGATCGATGTATTTATGTCCCAGAGACTGTAAGACTTCGAGTTCTCAAATTGGTCCACGACTCTAAATTGGCTGGTCATAGGGGGTACAGAAGACGCAGGAATTGTTAACTCGTTTTTTTTGGTGGCCTACCTGCTTGAAGGATGTGAATGACTATGTCCGCTCTTGTGAAGTTTGTGCACGGTACAAGGTTCCTCGCGTTTCACCTACTGGTCTTCTTAAACCGCTACCTGTACCGTCTCGCCCTTGGGGGTCTATTTCGATGGACTTTATTGTGGAGTTACCCACCTCTGGTGGTAAAAATACTTTTTGGTGGTAGTAGATCGTTTAACGAAAGCTGCTCATTTCATTCCGTGTGCTGGTCTTCCCTCAGCTACAGAGACAGTAGATCTAGTTATCCAGAACATTTTCCGGCTGCATGGGGTACCAGATGACATCATTTCTGACCGGGGAATACAATTTACCTCTAGATTTTGGAAAGGATTTTGTTCTGCGCTCCACATTAATGTTTGCTTGTCTTCTGCATACCATCCTCAGACCAACGGGCAGACCGAACGGACAAATCAAACCTTGGAGCAATATCTACGCTGTTACGTCAGTCATTTGCAGGACGATTGGCTGAAGCTACTTCCTCTAGCGGAATTTTCGTACAACAACTCCCAAAGCAGTTCCACGAAGGTAACGCCTTTTTTTGCCAACCTGGGTTATCATCCAAGTATTTTGCCTAGGTCTCCGGTTACAATTTCGGTACCAGCGGTTGAAGACAGAGTGACGGCGTTGCAACGTAATCTTGAAGTTTTGAAGGACTCCCTGACCACAGCACAGGAGCGTTACAAGAAGTCGGCCGATAGATTCCGGAAACCAGCACCTATGTATAAGGTAGGAGACTCAGTTTGGTTGTCCACCAAGAATCTAAAATTGGGTGTTCCTTCGCAGAAACTGGGACAGAAATTCATCGGTCCATTCAAGATCACTGGGATTGTGAGCTCTGTTGCCTGTCGGTTGAAGCTACCACGGACTTTAAAGGTACACCCAGTATTTCATGTTTCCTTATTAAAACCAGTCTCTCCTAACACGTTTCAGGGACGTATCGTACCTCCCCCTCCACCAGTGTTGGTTGATGGCGAAGAACAATTCGTGGTACAGGATATTGTTAATTCGAGACTTCATAGAAACCGGCTTCAGTATCTAGTTAGATGGCAAGGTTACTCTCCTGAAAATGATTCTTGGGAACCAGTAAGTAACATCAATGCGCCTCTGAAGATTGCTCAGTTTCATCGGAGATACCCGGACAGGCCTGGTCCAGGACCGTCCGGAGGCCGTCTTTAGGGGGGGAGTAATGTCAGTATTCCGGGTTTTCTAGGTAACTTTGTCAATGATTTTGCCCTTTGTTAAAATGGAGTTTGCTGTTTTGTGTGCCCTACTTCCTGTTCGTTTGTTTAAAGCCTGGCTCAGGTGTTGGTTTCACTGCTGGAATATTCTGCTTCCGTTTCCCTGCAACCCAGCTGCTTTGTTCCTCACAGATCTTTTGTGTATTTACCAGGAAAGTGCATAGCCTTATCTTCAGGTGTTTCTCAGCCACAGCAGTTTCTACCCATGGCTCTGGACATTCTCTGCATATGTAAGTTGCACAAAGTACTGTGTTATCACTAAACTGTTGACTTGGGAATTTAACCCTTGGTTCACTCCATCTGATAAGAACTGTGTTTCTGAACTGTTGCTGTTTAACCCTTTGTGCATTACCTCTGGTGAGAGCTGTTGGAACTGTTACTGGAACCTTACTGACATATGAACTTGTTGTTGGACTTCACTGAATTAAGCCACAACTGAGATTAACTTGTTCCTGGACCTCCCTGTGTTTTCTGCATACCTGGATCTGACTCTTCACACACCAGCAGTGTGTAAATCCAGCCACGTTATCTGTGCATCAGACTTACCTTGTGGTCACATTTGTGTGAGGACTCCGTCGTAAGAACTTTACCACCCTCGCTATAGAGGTTCAAAGACTTATATATCCGGATTCATATAACTGGACTTGTGTATATATATATGGACTCATTGCATGTCACTACGGGTTGTTTGAATATTGTTTTTGGGTGTTTTGCTGTTTCACAAATACATTATTTGCATTCAAAGAAACCCGTCTCTGATTGTTCATTGCCCCACGCTATCAGAATCCTCGAGTTCCTACAATAGTATTACAATATGTCCTGTGGGTGGCCTCTATGTTGGAGAAACAGGACAGAGACTGAGAGCAAGGATGAGGTCTCATCGTCATACGATTACAGACAAAAAAAAAACATCTACCTGTGGCCAAACATTTCTGTGGTCCAGGACACATCATAGACAATATGAAAGTTGTCATTTTGAAAGGCAATTTCCAATCACAAAAACATCGCAGGGTTTGGGAATACAAATTCATTAACATCTTTGATTCTGTTCACACAGGACTCAATTTGTCAGGAGGATTTATGGCCCACTACCAAATCTGAGCAACTTCCTCCAAAAAACAATGAAGACACCACCAGTCCTTTGATCTCACATGCATATGGGGTCCATAAAAATTTCACACCACTTATGAAAAATATTTAGAATTGAGAGTCCTCAGTGGTTGATACCTTTTAATGGCTAACTGAAAAGATGGTAACAAATTGCAAGCTTTCGAGACTACTCAGGTCTCTTCATCAGGCAAAGACTAATACAAAATCTGAAGAATCACATATTTGTACACAACACAGCACAGAAAAAATGCAATAGATGAGACAAGTGACGTGAAGCAGAACTGTCATTATGGGAGAGGGATGAACAGTTGTGGCAATAAAATATTGGACTAGTTCATAGATAAGGAGTGTGAAAGTTTATTGCCCTCTGATTGGGGTCTGGTAATGTTTTGTGATGTTCTCACAGGGTCCTTGAAGCAAATTCCTTAATTGATGTAATAGGCCATAAATCCATGTGATACGTTCATTCCAGCATTGAGAGTATCAAAGGTCATGGATTAAATGCCTGCAAAGTCTTCATGGAAAACACAGAGAATGATGCTGATTCTGTGGTGAAACTCACAAAATTCATCCTCACCCACAATTACTTTGAATTTGACAACAAGATCTATTTACAGGAGACTGGCACAGCAATGGGAAGTAAAATGGCTCCACAGTATGCAAATCTTTTCATGGCCAAGCTTGAAAGCGACTTTCTGTCCTCATGTCCCATCAGGCCTCTGGCCTACTACCGCTAAATTGATGACATTTTAATCATCTGCACGGAGTCTGAGCAACAGCTAACGACGTTCCATGAGCAGTTCAATTTCATCCCACCATCAATTTAACACTCAACTACTCCAGCACTGAAATTAACTTTTTGGACAACATCATTAAGCTAAAGAACAATGAAATAGACATCCCTGTATCAGAAGCCAATCGACTGTCCAACATACCTTAAATGGGACAGTTTCCATCCAAAACACATAAAAAACTCTATTGTCTACTGCCAAGCCATCAGATACAACCGTATATTTTCCAACCCCATGGATAGAGATGAACACCTTGGTCGCCTTAGAAAGACCTTTTTAAATCACGGCTACCATCCAAGAACAATTGAAAACCAAATTACAAGAGCCATCAGAATATCAAGGAATCACTTGCTACATTACAAAACTAAAGAAGAAAATAACCGGGTGCCTCTAGTGGTCACCTACAATCCAAATCTGGAGATGCTAAGGGGAGCTGCACGGAAACTACAACCTTTACTACAAAAAGATGCCCGATTACAATTAGGGTTGAGCATTCCGATACTGCAAATATCGGGTATCGGCCGATATTGGCTGTATCGGAATTCCGATTCCGAGTTCCGATATTTTCGTCATATCGGATACCGGAATCGGGATTGTCACTGTCACTGTCAGTGTCCGTCGGTCGGGTCTGTCAGGAGTCAGCAGCACTTACCTGGCAGAAGATCTCCGGCGGTCACGGGCTGGACTGCTTCATGGCCGCAATCTTCTTTCCCCGGCGGTCACATGCAGTTTCTCGCGATAACTGCAGTGACTGCTGGGTAATCCCGGCCGTAAAGCAGTCAGTCCGATGACGTCACCGCCGGGGAAGCAGGTAATCAGCTGTGCTGCGTCGCTATGACAGGCTCTGCCTGTCATTGCGATGTAGCAGAGCTGGATCGTCGTGGGACTGTCGTTATGGACTGCGTCGGACAGGTGGTATACTGTTGGTTTGTTTTTTTTCTTTTTTTACAGGAGATTGATGGCGTCGCAGGAATGAGAGTATAATAAAATTAATGAAAACTGTGTTGTCTCTTTTATTTCATTAAAAGACTTTTTTCTTGCTTTGTCTTTTTTTTTACACATTTAATAACTTTGGGATTAATAATGGATCGGTGTCTTATTGACGCCTCTCCATTATTAACCGGGCTTATTGTCACCGTGCAAACAACGGTGACATTAACCCCTTATTACCCCGCTTGCCACCGCTACAGGGCAAGTGGGAAGAGCCGGGTAAAGTGCCACAATTGGCACATCTTTTGATGCGCCAAATGTGGGGCTGCTGTAGCCTGGTATTATCAGGCTGTTGAGGGCCAAAATCCATGGGCCTTGACAGTCTTTTAATACCAGGCCGCAGCAGTCTGCATTTTACTTGGCTGGTTAACAAAAATAGGGGGGATCCCCACGCCGTTTTTTTTTTCGAGGGATCCCCTATTTTTGTTAACCAGCCAAGCTAAGCAGACTGCTGTGGCCTGGTATTATCAGGCTGGCAAGGTCCATGGATATTGGATCCTTACCAGCCTGAAAAACCAGGCCTCAGCGTCTGCTTCATCTGGCTGGTTAACAAAAATAGGGGGGACCCCACGCCAATTTTTTTCGAGGGGATCCCCTATTTTTGTTAATCAGCCAAGATATGCAGACTGCTGTGGCCTGGTATTATCAGGCTGGCAAGGTCCATGGATCTTGGCTCCTTAACAGCCTGAAAATCCAGGCCTCAGCGGTCTGCTTCATCTGGCTGGTTAACAAAAATAGGGGGGACCCCACGCCAATTTTTTTCGAGGGGATCCCCTATTTTTGTTAATCAGCCAAGATATGCAGACTGCTGTGGCCTGGTATTATCAGGCTGGCAAGGTCCATGGATCTTGGCTCCTTAACAGCCTGAAAATCCAGGCCTCAGCGGTCTGCTTCATCTGGCTGGTTAACAAAAATAGGGGGACCCCACGCCAATTTTTTTCGAGGGGATCCCCTATTTTTGTTAATCAGCCAAGATATGCAGACTGCTGTGGCCTGGTATTATCAGGCTGGCAAGGTCCATGGATATTGGCTCCTTAACAACCTGAAAATCCAGGCCTCAGCGGTCTGCTTCATCTGGCTGGTTAACAAAAATAGGGGGGACCCCACACCAATTTTTTTCGAGGGGATCCCCTATTTTTGTTAATCAGCCAAGATATGCAGACTGCTGTGGCCTGGTATTATCAGGCTGGCAAGGTCCATGGATCTTGGCTCCTTAACAGCCTGAAAATCCAGGCCTCAGCGGTCTGCTTCATCTGGCTGGTTAACAAAAATAGGGGGACCCCACGCCATTTTTTTTTCGAAGGGAACCCCTCTTTTTGTTAATCAGTTCCCTCTGACGTCACTGATTGTGTCCCTGGCTGACCTGAAGTGAAAGTAGAAAGCAATCAATTAAGCTTTCCACTTAAGGGCCCATCTCACATAGCGATATCGCTACCGAGATCGCTGCTGAGTCACTAGTTTTGTGACGCAGCAGCGAGCTCACCAGCGATATCGCTGTGTGTGACATTCAGCGACGATCAGCCCCCCTGCCGGGTATCGCTGATCGTCGCTGAAATGTCAGGACCTTTTTTTGATCGCTGGTTTCCCGCTGACAGGCACACATCGCTGCGTGTGACAGGCGGGAGACCAGCGATCCGCTGGTAACCAAGGTACACAGCGGGTTTCCAGGCGCGGGGCTGTGCCTAGAAACCCGCTGTGTACCTTGGATACCAGCGCCCTGATGCAGGGAGCTGGTATCCAAGGTACACAGCGGGTTTCCAAGCGCTGCGCGGTGCCTGGAAACCCGCTGTGTACCTTGGTTACCAGCGGATCGCTGGTCTCCTGCCTGTCACACGCAGCGATGCGTGCCTGTCAGAGGGAAACCAGCGATCAAAAAAAGGTCCTGACATTTCTGCGACGATCAGCGATACCCGGCAGGGGGGCTGATCGTCGCTGAATGTCACACACAGCGATATCGCTGGTGAGCTCGCTGCTGCGTCACAAAACTAGTGACTCAGCAGCGATCTCAGTAGCGATATCGCTATGTGAGACGGGCCCTTAAGCGATGTTACCCGCAGTGTCGCTGTCCCAGATCGCTGCCTGAGTTGCCTGTTTGGCAGCTCAGCAGCGATCATGTAGCGATACACCAGCGATCCTGACAAGTGCATATCATTGTCGGGATCGCTGGTGTATCGTTATGTGACACCCAGCCTTTACTCTCCTGTCAGCCAGGAGAGGAACTCTTTCATTTGGGGGTTTACTGTGAGGCTGCAGCATTAGCTGCGGTCCCTGCAGTAAACATTAACCCTTTCTGAAGGATTACACCGCGTGTTAGGGTTCGAGTTCCCGCTCCTGCACAAGGGGAGTCTCGAACCAGTGCCGCTGCGGTCTCCCATTCGTCTCCGGCCTCAGTGGAGCCTGCTCAGCAGAGACGTCGTTCCAGGCGTCTTGCCCACTCCACTACTGGGCAGTGACTTGCTGCTGCCTTTCCTGGATCTGCTATTGTAGCCAGTTCTGGAGCAGACGTCTTTGGGATAAAGTCCTGCATTTTCCCTTCTGAGCGTGCCCAGAGTGAGATCTCTCATTGGAGATCAGGGGTCACATGCTCAGGTACTGCAGCGGCTCCTATTGGCCCGCCAGGAAGGCCCTGTTACTACTAGTCTTCTGAACAGGTTCTCATTGGTCATTGTTCCTGGAAGGTCCTGTGGCTGTTGCTATAAAAGGGTAGCATGGCTGGGCCGCCATGCGCTAATATCAACCATTGTATGCTATGCGCCAGTGTGGTCATGCGTGTGTGTGGTTAGGGACCCGGCTGAAATAAGCCACTAGAATACCGACTTAATCGGTGAGGAGTTTAGTGTGCTAGCTGGTCAGGGTCGGTGTCCTAGATGCCCTAGATTACCGGCATAACCGTGAGGAGTTTGATTGCCGTATTCAGGGTCTGGCGTTCAGACGCCATAGATTGCGGGTGACTCCCGCGAGGACATTAGCGCATGATCACGTATTATGCTCGCTTAGCAATTAACCGTGTGCCTGAGAGCCTGACAGGACACGGCGTTTGTTCTCAGCAGGCTCTGTGACGTAACAGGGTTCGCTCTCGACGCTAGACAGCGCCCTCGTGTTTTACTTTGCGGCTCACTGAAGCTAAGTGAGTTCGCACATATCGCCATATAGCACTGTGGCATCCCGTTAGCGGCTCTGTGAATTAACAGAGTCTGCACTTACTGCCACAACGCGCTACGGCGTTTATTTTAGCGACTCTGCGGGATAACAGAGTTCGCTACTTTCGTCATCTTATTAGCAGCAGGCTTTGCTTGCACGGTGGACCCCGGGCTGCGAACGCACCTCTCCACTTTATATATTTGGTGCGTTCCGCAGACCCTAACATAATATTAGCGCCAGGGTCTGGCTAGTAAAATGGCGGACGAACAGCGTCTATTGCAGTACATCCAGCAGCTGAAGGGTAGGTTGGAGGCTCTTGAGAGCACAACCTCAGCTGTGGATGTTACCGCAGTCGCTGTTCAGGCTGCTAGCGTGGCTGCAGCCAGTTTGTCCTCTGCCACCTCTGCCCCTACATTATCCCACCTCCCGCTTCCTGACAAGTTTGCCGGTGATAGCAAGCAATGTCGGGGATTCGTGAGTCAGTGCTCTATACATCTTGAGCTTCTGGCTGCACGTTTTCCCACGGATCGGGCACAAGTGGGTTTTGTACTTTCTCTACTCTCGGGCAGAGCGTTGGAGTGGGCAACGCCGCTGTGGGAGCGCGATGATCGTGTGGTGCAGAGTGCTCCTCGTTTCTTGGAGGCTCTTAAAAAGGTCTTTTTAGGACCCCAGGTCACCCACGATACGGCGCTACAACTGCTGGCATTGACACAGGGTTCGTCTTTGGTCAGTCAGTTTTCCGTCCAGTTTCGGACTCTGGCTGCTGAGCTAGATTGGTCTGATAAAGTTCTTATTCCTATCTACTGGCGGGGACTGGCTGACCATGTTAAAGACGCTTTGGCTACCAGGGAGATTCCCGCCACACTGGAGAAGCTTATCTCCATATCTACCCGCATTGACCTCCGTTTTCACGAGCGGAGGTTGGAGCGGGCCCAGTGTAGGCAGAGGTTTCGGTTGGCTCCTACCTTTGCCAAACCTCTCGAATTCCCCGATCTGGCGTCCGAACCTCAAAAGGCCACAGAAGTTCCTCATGCAGGACCTAAGTCTCGGTCCGTCCAAGTATCCGTGGTTTGTAACCATTGTCAGCAGACAGGACACTATGCCAACAGATGTCCACAGCGATCGGGAAGCGATCGCGTCTAGTGGCCCTGGGAGGAGGTTCACTAGAGACAGCGGCATTTTCCTCCAAGATAACATTTAAAGGGACAATCACTGTTGGTACTTCCATTCTCACCGCCGACCTTTGCGTGGACTCAGGAGCAGAGGGGAATTTCATGTCCTCTAGCTTTGCTCTCCGTCATGCAATACCTCTGGTGGCGCTTGACAAATCAGTGACTGTTCGGGTAGTGAATGGGTCGTCATTGCCCTCACAAATTACTCACCAGACTGTCCCACTTGCATTGTCTGTATCTCCTTCCCATCAGGAATTTATTTCCCTACTCGTCCTTCCCGAGGGAATAGACGAGATCCTACTAGGTATACCTTGGCTCCGTTTCCACTCCCCACATATAGAGTGGACTTCGGGTAGGATACTGGGTTGGAGTGATGCATGTACAGGCAGATGTTTCAGAAGTTGCGTTCAGGTTACCACTACTGAGTTACCCGCAGATCTTACTCCACTTCCCAAGCACTACTGGTCATATGCAGACGTGTTCTCCAAGAAGGCTGCGGAGACTCTTCTGCCTCATCGCCCCTATGACTGTCCTATCGACCTCTTGCCTGGCGCAGAACCTCCTCGGGAAGGGTCTATCCCCTCTCTCTTCCTGAGACAGAGGCCATGTCGCAATATATTCAGGAGAACCTGGCAAGAGGGTTTATTAGGAAGTCGGTGTCACCGGCAGGGGCGGGATTTTTCTTCGTGCAGAAGAAAAACTGAGAATTGCGTCCGTGTATTGATTACAGGGGTCTTAACGCCATCACCGTTAAAAACAAGTACCCGTTGCCCCTGATCTCTGAGCTATTTGATAGGCTTCGGGGAGCAAGGGTATTCACTAAACTAGATCTGCGCGGTGCTTATAACCTGATTCGCATCCGTGAGGGGACGAATGGAAGACGGCTTTTAATACCAGGATGGGCATTACGAATATCTGGTGATGCCCTTTGGGCTCTGTAATGCTCCAGCCGTTTTCCAAGACTTTGTCAATGACATCTTCCGGGATATGCTCTCCACCTCGGTCGTACTCTATCTGGATGATATACTCATCTTCTCTCCAGATATTGACTCCCACCGGAGGGATGTTGGCAGGGTCTTCGACCTCCTACGGGCAAATTCCCTTTACGCAAAGTTGGAGAAATGTGTGTTTGAGCAGGAGTCCTTACCTTTCCTGGGCTATATCATCTCCGCCCAGGGATTGGCTATGGATCCTGCCAAACTACAGGCGGTGATGGACTGGCAAGAACCCCACTCTCTAAAGGCGGTGCAGCGCTTTATGGGGTTCATTAATTACTACCGTCAGTTCATTCCCCACTTCTCAACTTTGGTAGCTCCCGTGGTTGCCCTTACCAAAAAGGGAGCTAATCCCAAATTGTGGTCTGAAGAGGTCTCCAAGGCCTTCACGTCTATTAAGTCTCATTTCGCTAGAGCTCCCATCCTACATCGCCCCGATGTTGATAAGCCATTTATATTGGAGGTGGATGCCTCGTCCGTTGGTGCTGGAGCAGTCCTCTTCCAAAAGGATGCTCAAGGTCGGAAGCATCCATGCTTCTTTTTCTCCAAGACCTTCACACCAGCAGAGAGGAATTATTCCATCGGGGACAGGGAGTTGCTAGCAATGAAGTTGGCCTTCTCGGAGTGGAGACATCTGTTGGAGGGAGCTCGCTTTCCCTTCCAAGTCTTCACGGATCACAAAAACCTGGTATATCTTCAGACAGCCCAGCGGCTTAATTCTCGCCAAGCCAGATGGTCCTTGTTCTTCTCCCGGTTTCATTTCACACTGCATTTCCTCTCGGGAGAGAAGAACATTCGTGCCGACGCTCTCTCTCGCTCTGTGGTGTCCTCGGAGGAGGAGGTGGAGGAGCCTCGGCTTATCGTCCCCACAGAGAGCCTGAGAACAGTGGCCCCGGTTTCGCTAGAGTCTGTGCCCCCGGGCAAGACTTTTGTGCCTACTAATTTGCGACCGGAGGTACTCTCTTGGGCACATTCGTCCAGGGTGGGTGGACACTTTGGGCAAAGAGGACATCTGAGTTGCTGGCGAGGACATATTGGTGGCCGCATATGGTCCGTGATGTTGGGGACTATGTTCGGGCGTGTGTCTCCTGCGCCAAAAATAAGTCTCCACGACAACGGCCAGCTGGGTTACTTTACCCTTTGCCGGTGGCAGACAGGCCCTGGGAGATGGTTGGGATGGACTTTGTGGTGGGCTTGCCCAAGTCTCGGGGTTGCACCATCATTTGGGTAATCACCGACCATTTCTCTAAAATGGTGCATCTGGTGCCACTACCACGGTTACCTTCTGCACGGGCTCTGGCAGCGTTGTTTGTTAGGCACATCTTCCGTTTACACGGCATGCCGGACAAGATTGTCAGTGACCGAGGTCCCCAGTTTGCGTCTCGGTTCTGGAGAGAGCTTTGTCGTCTACTCAGTATTGAGTTAAATCTCTCTTCAGCGTACCATCCTGAGACGAATGGGTTGGTAGAGAGGGCCAACCAGACCTTGGTCACCTATCTACGACATTTTGTCTCAGCCAGGCAGGATGACTGGGCATCCTTGCTACCATGGGCTGAGTTTGCATTAAACAATGCTGTGGCTGATTCCACCGGACAGACCCCATTCCTCCTGAACTACGGTCAGCATCCGCGGGTACCAGTGCCAATGCCCGTGTCTTCCGCCGATTCCAGGGTGGCAGACTGGGCTGTGAAGGCACGGGACATTTGGGACCACACGCAGGATGCCATTCAGGCCTCCAAAGAGAGGATGAGGTCTTCGGCCGATGCCCATCGGCGCCCCGCTCCTACATTTGCTCCTGGGATTTGGTGTGGCTCTCCGCCCGTAACATCAGGCTGCGAGTTGAGTCCACTAAGTTGGCACCCCGCTACCTGGGTCCTTTCAAGGTCCTCGAGCAGGTTAACCCTGTGGTATACCGTTTAGCTCTTCCACCACGCCTGGGTATCTCCGACACCTTTCACGTGTCCCTCCTGAAACCCGTGCTCATGTCCCGGCTTTCTGAGTCATCTGCCGGGACATCGGGTTCATCTGCGGATGACCATGAGGTGAACGCCATCGTGGGGTGTAAGGTGGTACGGGGCAAAAAGTTTTATTTGGTGGACTGGAGGGGCTATGGGCCTGATGATAGGTCTTGGGAGCCTGCCGAGCATGTTCACGCTCCGCAGCTCATCGCTGCCTTTGAACGCAGCGAGGCCCAGAGAAGGGGGGCCCTAGGAGGGGGGTAATGTTAGGGTTCGAGTTCCCGCTCCTGCACAAGGGGAGTCTCGAACCAGTGCCGCTGCGGTCTCCCATTCGTCTCCGGCCTCAGTGGAGCCTGCTCAGCAGAGACGTCGTTCCAGGCGTCTTGCCCACTCCACTACTGGGCAGTGACTTGCTGCTGCCTTTCCTGGATCTGCTATTGTAGCCAGTTCTGGAGCAGACGTCTTTGGGATAAAGTCCTGCATTTTCCCTTCTGAGCGTGCCCAGAGTGAGATCTCTCATTGGAGATCAGGGGTCACATGCTCAGGTACTGCAGCGGCTCCTATTGGCCCGCCAGGAAGGCCCTGTTACTACTAGTCTTCTGAACAGGTTCTCATTGGTCCTTGTTCCTGGAAGGTCCTGTGGCTGTTGCTATAAAAGGGTAGCATGGCTGGGCCGCCATGCGCTAATATCAACCATTGTATGCTATGCGCCAGTGTGGTCATGCGTGTGTGTGGTTAGGGACCCGGCTGAAATAAGCCACTAGAATACCGACTTAATCGGTGAGGAGTTTAGTGTGCTAGCTGGTCAGGGTCGGTGTCCTAGATGCCCTAGATTACCAGCATAACCGGTGAGGAGTTTGATTGCCGTATTCAGGGTCTGGCGTTCAGACGCCATAGATTGCGGGTGACTCCCGCGAGGACATTAGCGCATGATCACGTATTATGCTCGCTTAGCAATTAACCGTGTGCCTGAGAGCCTGACAGGACACGGCGTTTGTTCTCAGCAGGCTCTGTGACGTAACAGGGTTCGCTCTCGACGCTAGACAGCGCCCTAGCGTTTTACTTTGCAGCTCACTGAAGCTAAGTGAGTTCGCACATATCGCCATATAGCACTGTGGCATCCCGTTAGCGGCTCTGTGAATTAACAGAGTCTGCACTTACTGCCACAACGCGCTACGGCGTTTATTTTAGCGACTCTGCGGGATAACAGAGTTCGCTACTTTCGTCATCTTATTAGCAGCAGGCTTTGCTTGCACGGTGGACCCCGGGCTGCGAACGCACCTCTCCACTTTATATATTTGGTGCGTTCCGCAGACCCTAACACCGTGGGACCTGACTGTGCATGGGATAGGTAAGAATAATTTTGCTTTTTTATTTTATTTTTATTACAGGAAATGGTTTTTGCAGTAAAATAAAAGATGGTCAAAAACATGTGTCTTTATTTCATTAAAATGATTTTTAATTAAAGTGTGTGTGTTTTATTTTTATTTCATGCAATAGGATTAATAATTGATAGTTGTCTAATTGACAGCTCTCAATTATTAACCTGGCTTAAGGTCACCTTTCAATAGCAAGGTGGCTTTAACCCCATATTAACCCATTCGCCACCGCTACAGGGCAATGGGAATAGATGGGCAAAGTGCCAGAAAGGGCGAATCTAATTATAGATTTGTCTTTCCTGGGGTGTCTGGGGGCAGATGTTAGTAGCCGGGGGGGGCCAAAAATAATGGTCCCTCTCTGGGCTATTATTATCTGCCCCCACTCACTGGCTTTGTCTGTCTGGTTGCGAAAATAGGGCGGGAGCCCACGCATTTTTTTCAGCAATTTTACACCTCATATATATATATATATATAATACATGTCATTGAATTTGTGACACATATATATATATATATTTATATTTGTAGTTCATACACTTCTACATAGTATAATAGCCGCTAATTCAATTGCCGGCTTTTGTGAAAATGCAGAACCCGACATAAAATGACACTTGGTGTACATAGGGTTAACCATGTCCTTTGCTATCTGATTTGCACAAACAATTAAATCAGTCTATGTGTGCAAAATTTCACACCTGTAGGGGTTAATTAAAGGTGTAAATTCGTAGCAAAAAAGTCCGTTTTTTTTACAACGAATTTACACCTTTTATTTAACCCCTACAGGTGTGAAATTTTGCACACATAGACTGATTTAATTGTTTGTGCAAATTAGATAGCAAAGGACATGAAAAGACATGGTTAACCCTATGTACACCAAGTGTCATTTCATGTCTGGTGACCCGACATGAAATGACACTTGGTGTACATAGGGTTAACCATGTCTTTTCATGTCCTTTGCTATCTAATTTGCACAAACAATTAAATCAGTCTATGTGTGCAAAATTTCACACCTGTAGGGGTTAATTAAAGGTGTAAATTCGTAGCAAAAAAGTCCGTTTTTTTTACAACGAATTTACACCTTTAATTAACCCCTACAGGTGTGAAATTTTGCACACATAGACTGATTTAATTGTTTGTGCAAATCAGATAGCAAACGACATGAAAAGACATGGTTAACCCTATGTACACCAAGTGTCATTTCATGTCGGGTGCTTCTGTCTTTTCACAGAAGCCGGCTTTACCCGGCAATTGAATCAGAGGATATTTTACTATGTAGAAGTGTATAAACTATACATATATGTATATATATATGTCACAATGACATGTATATATATATATATGTATTCTATTTGTGTATATTTAGTGTTTACAAGGAAAGAATGGGGTTTTTTTAGTTGCGATATTTTGTTCCCATAGACTTACATGGGACTTCCGGTATCGGTATCGGGTATCGCCGATATTTTAATGATATCGGCGATACCATTCCGATTCCGATACTTTTGGATATCGGAAAGTATCGCTCAACTCTAATTACAATCCATATTTCCAGACCCCCCACTACTGTGTTTTAGGCAGCCCCCAAATGTAAGAAGCATCATTGTCAGAAGTTCCCTGTCCTCTCCAACAGCTGCAGGAACCTTTCCTTGCAACAAGAAGAAATGCAAAACCTGTCCATTTATAATGACCACGGACAAGATAAAAAACCCCAACTCACATCAGGACTACAAGATCTCAGGTACTTTCAGCTGCATCACATCTAATGTGGTGTACCTAATTATTTGTACAAAATGTCCTACTTGGGGTCTGTATGTGGGGGAGACAGGGCAAAAACTGAGAACAAGGATGAATTCTCATCGCCACACAATAAGAGAAAAAATAATGGATTTACCTGTGGTCAAGCACTTTGGCATCCCTGGTCATAGCATGATGGACATGAAATTACTTGTACTGAAAGGTGATTTCACATCTCAGAGACACAGGAGAGTTTGCAGATACAAATTGATGGTGACCTTTGATACTCTCAAGTTCACGTCACTTGTCTCATCTATTGCATTTTTTCCTGTGCTGTATTGTGTACAAATATGTGATTCTTCAGATTTTGTATTAGTCTTTGCCTGATGAAGAGACCTGAGTAGTCTCGAAATCTTGCAATTTGTTACCATCTTTTCAGTTAGCCATTAAAAGGTATCAACCACTGAGGACTCTCAATTCTAAATATTTTTCTATCTACTGGCTTAAGGGCCCGTCTGACATAGCGAGATCGCTACCGAGATCGCTGCTAAACAGCGATCTCAGCAGCGATCTCGCTATTTCTGACACGTACCAGCGATCAGGCCCCTGCTGTGAATCGCTGGTCGTGTCAGAAATGTCAGGACATTTTTTTAATCGCTGGCACCGCGCAGCGCCTGGAAACCCGACGTGTACCTTGTTTACCAGCTCCCTGCATCAGGGCGCTGGTATCTAAGGTACACTGCGGGTAACTAAGCGATGTTACCCGCAGTGTCCCTGTGCTGATCGCTGCCCTGAGCTGCCTGTGTGGCAGCTCAGCAGCGATCATGTAGCGATACACCAGCGATCCTGATCGTTGTCAGGATCGCTGGTGTATCGCTATGTGAGACCCGGGCTTAACACGGTACTAAGATATACATCTTTACTGTATCACACCACTTATCTAATCTTACCTAATTAAGAATTCCCTCTTTAAGCTCAGTGTTTGTTTATTTAAATGTCCATGTATCACACCATGCATGTGTTTTTCACTGTATATAATTGTGTTTCTTCAAATATTATGTTACACTAGCCTGATGAAGACACGTAAGCAGTCTCGAAAGCTTCCCCTGTAATATCTTTCACTATATTTTGTTAGCCATTAAAAGGTATCATACCCACAAGATTTCTATTTTGCTTCTCCCACTGAGAGCACTCTATATGTTTTTTTCTACTGGCTAACACGGTACCAAACCAATTTTTTTCATTTAATAGACAGAGCAGCGTGGTGGTTACACTGACAATAGCATCATCAGCGCTCACCATCTTGGTTCAGTATTCAAAGTTTTGAAGAACCTCACAAATGTCATCGATCCACACCCTCTTGGCAGTTGTTATGTGTGGAGGCTGAGTGTTATTCTGATGGGCAATGAGAATTTGGAATACAGACACTGCTCTCTGCTGCTCACTCAGCCTTGCCAGCCTATGAACCGACTACTGCCTCAACACATTTATTTAACTATCCCTGTGTTGCTCATTCAAAATTTTCTTCATAACCAGGATACTTGTATCTTGTTCTCACACAATTTATGCATTTAATAGCCTTCTGTGTTTGTACTTTTACACATACTGGTTGGTAACTGATTCATGCAGCATTAAATAAACAACCAATTTCTTACATTATGGCTGGCCAGAACAATGAAAGCAATTGTTACCATACACCTTTCATGTCTCCTCTATTTCCTCATAGACTGTAATCTTGCCAGCAGGGCCCTCATTCCTCTTGGTATCTGTTGTGTATGTGAATATTGTTATTCTGTAATGTTTTTCATTGTCTGTACAAATTCCTTCTTAAATTTAAAGTTCTACGGAGTATGTTGGAACTATAGAAATAAAATTATTATTTATTGTAATTATTATTATTATTATTATTAAAGATCGAGTCATAGCGTGTGTGCAGGTCACAAGTCAGTCGGTGACGAGGCAAATTAAAGAGCATCTGCAATAAAGCTTGTCCGCCAAAATTTTAAATGACTTTCGTAAACGTGCGCTGACACTCTGTACCTTGGCAAGTAGGTCCGGCAAGTCAGAGTATGTTTTTAAAAAATGCTGTACAACCAAGTTCAGCACGAGCACCATGCATGGAACATATTTACCAGCTTACTGGGCTTTAACCCCTTAATGTCCATTGACGAGCACAGTCCGTCATGGCAGGATGTCAGTTCCGGCACCAGGACAGACTGTGCACGTCATGCCTTTGAACTACCACTGTGTGTAAACACGCAGTGGTAGTTCAGTGCCGAAAGCTGTCTATGACAGCTGACAGGCATGGCAATGGTGCGGGGACCTTTGCAGTTGGTCCCCGCACCTACAGCGCTGTGATTGGTCAGTCAATCTGACTGACCAAACACAGCAGCGATCAGGCAGGAGAGGCTGAAATTTCAGCTTCTCCTGCCTGATCAGTGCAGGAGCTCAGTGCTGCAGTGGCCAAGCTTCCTGCTCTGACAGCCAGGAGTGGCGTCCGTGCCGCCCCTGGCTGTTAACCCCCTGACTGCTGCGATCGAGCACGATTGCAGCGTTCAGGGGGAGGCAGAGGGTCGGGAGCTCCATCTGCCTCAGATCGGCGTCCCCACGATGTAATCGCAGGGCCCGATCTCTGCTTTGAAGACCCGATCTCTGCTTTGATGACCAGGGGTTGTCATGACAACCTCCGGGTCATCCAGCTATAGAAAGCTGCTGAGATCATGGTCTCAGCAGCTTTCTCCATTGGTATAATGCATTGCAATGTATTATACCTGCAATCAAAAGTGAAAAAGTGAAAGTACCATAAAGGGACTAGGTAAAAAAAAACATTTTTTTCAAAAATTTGTAAAAAAAAAAAATAAAAAAAATAATAAAAAAAATTCCACTAAAAATACACATCTTTAAAAGCGTAACCCTAGTCAGTGAAAGCCGTAAAAAAAAACAAAAAAAGTATCAAATTATACTTTTTCCAAGCAGTATCACTGCTTGGAAAAAGTGCAATAATACGGGATCAAAACAATGGATATAAATAAACGTGGTACCACCGAAAATGTCATCTTGTCCCGCAAAAAACAAGCTGTCAAACAGCATCATCAGCGAAAAGATAAAAAAATTATAGCTCGCAGAATAAAGTGATACAAAAATAATTATTTTTTCTATAAAAGTTTTTATTGTGTAAAAAACGCCAAAACATAAAAAAAGATATAAATCAGGTATCGCTGTAATCGTAGTGACCCGAAGAATAAAGCTGCTTTATCAATTTTACCACACGCGGAACGGAGGAAAAAAAAAGCAAAAAACAATTCCTGAATTGCTGGTTTTTGTTCATTCTGCCTCCACAAAAATCGGAATAGGAAGCGATCAAAAATCGTTATGTGCCCAAATATGGTACCATTAAAAATGTCTGCTCGTCCCGCAAAAAATAAGCCCGCACATGTTTCTGTCGGCCGAAATATGGAAAAATTATAGCTCTCAAAATACGGCGATGCAAAAATTTCTTACAAAAAATTCTTCAAAAAAAAAGCGTCTTTTAGTGTGTGACAGAAGCTAAAGATGAAAAAAGGGTATAAATCTGGTATCGCTGTAGTCGCACCGACCCAAAGAATAAAGTTGCATAATCACTAATACCGCACGAGGAACGGCGTAAAAAATAACACCAATTCTTCACCTTTTGTGGATTTGTTCATTCTGCCTCTCAAAGATCGCAGTAAGGCGATCACAGTGGTTTACCAACACATATGGGGTATCGGCGTACTCAGGACAAATTGCACATCAACTTTTGGGGTCCTATTTCTCCTGTTTCACTTATAAAAATAAAAATTGGGAGGCAAAAGGTCATTTTTGTGGAAAAAATATGATTTTTTTTATTTTCACGGCTCTATGTTATCAACTTCTGTGAAGCACTTGGGGTTCAAAGTGCTCACCACACATCTAGATAAGTTCCTTGGGGGTCTATTTTCCAAAATAATGTCACTTGTGGGGGTTCTTGTTTGGTCATCAGGGGCTCTGCAAACGCAACATGACACCCACAGACCATTCCATCAAAGTCTGCATTCCAAAACGGCTCTTCTTCCCTTCGAGCTCTGCCATGCGCCCAAATAGTGGTTTACCCCCACATATGGGGTTTAGCGTACCCAGGACAAATTGCACAATAACTTTTGGGTCCTGTTACCCTTTGGAAATAAAAATTGGGGGTGAAAAGATCATTTTTGTGGAAAAAAATATGATTTTTTATTTTATGGCTCTACGTTATAACCTTCTGTGAAGCCCTTGGGGGTTCAAAGTGCTCACTACACATCTAGATAAGTTCCTTGGGGGATCTAGTTTCCAAAATGGGGTCACTTATGGGGGTTTCCACTGTTTAGATACATCAAGGGCTCTTCAAACGCGACATGGTGTCCGCTCTCGATTCCAGCCAATTTGACATTCAAAATCTCAAATGATGCTCCTTCCCTTCTGAGCACTGCCGTGCGCCTAAAGATTGGTCTTTCTCCACACATGGGGTATCGGTGTACTCAGGAGAAATTGTACAACAAATATTGTGGTTCATGTTCTCCTGATACCCTTGACAAAATAAAAAAATTGTGTCGAAATAAAAATTTTGGGGAAAAAAATTTAAATATTCATTTTTTCCTTCCACATTGCTTCCATTCTTGTGAAGTACCTAAAGGGTTAATAAACTGTTAGGGTCTGCGGAACGCACCTAATAGATATAATAGAGAGGTGCGTTCGCAGCCCGGGTCCACCGTGCAGGCGAAGTCCGCTGCTAATAAGATGGCGAAAGTAGCGAACTCTGTTATCCCGCAGAGTCGCAAAAATTAACGCCATAGCGTGTTGTGGCAGTAAGTGCGAACTCTGTTAAATCCCAGAGCCGCTAACGGGATGCCACAGCGCTATATGGCGATAGGTGCGAACTCACTTAACTTCAGTGAGCCGCAAAGTAAAACGCTAGGGCGCTGTCTAGCGTCAAAAGCGAACCCTGTTACGTCACAGAGCCGCTGAGAAAAAGTACCGTGTCCTGTCAGGCTCTCAGGTACACGGATAATTGCTAAGCGAGCATAATACGTGGTCATGCGCTAATGTCCTCGCGGAGTCACCCGCAATCTATGGCGTCTGAACGCCAGACCCTGAATACGGCAATCAAACTCCTCACCGGTTATGCCGGTAATCTAGGGCATCTAGGACACCGACCCTGACCAGCTAGCACACCAAACTCCTCACCGATTAAGTCGGTATTCTAGTGGCTTATTTCAGCCGGGTCCCTAACCACACACACGCATGACCACACTGGCGCATAGCATACAATGGTTGATATTAGCGCATGGCGGCCCAGCCATGCTACCCTTTTATAGCAACAGCTACAGGACCTTCCAGGAACAAGGACCAATGAGAAACCTGTTCCAGAAGACTCGTAGTAACAGGGCCTTCCTGGCGAGCCAATAGGAGCTGCTGCAGTACCTGAGCATGGGACCCCTGATCTCCAATGAGAGATCTCACTCTGGGTATGCTCAGAAGGGAAAATGCAGTACTTTGTCCCAAAGACGTCTGCTCCAGCATTGACTATAATAGCAGATCCAGGAAAGGCAGCAACAAGTCACTGCCCAGTAGTGGAGTGGGCAAGACGCCTGGACCGACGCCTCTGCTGAGCAGGCTCCACTGCGGCCGGAGATGAATGGGAGACCGCAGCGGGACGGGTTTGAGACTCCCCTTGTGCAGCAGCGGGAAATCGAACCCTAACATGGCCCCCCCTTCTCTGGGCCTCGCTGAGCTCAAAGGCAGCGATGAGCTGCGGAGCGTGAACATGCTCGGCAGGCTCCCAGGATCTATCCTCAGGCCCATAACCCCTCCAATCCACCAAATAAAATTTTTTGCCTCGTACCACCTTGCACCCAACAATGGCGTTCACCTCATGGTCGTCGGTAGATGAACCCGACGTCCCAGCAGATGACTCGGAAAACCGGGAAATGGCCACGGGTTTCAAGAGTGACACGTGAAAGGTGTCAGTGATACCAAGGCGAGGCGGAAGGGCTAGGCGGTAAACTACCGGGTTCACCTGCTCAAGAACTTTAAAGGGGCCCAAAAAGCGAGGTGCCAACTTGGTGGACTCTACCCGTAGCCTGATGTTTCAGGCAGAAAGCCACACTAGGTCACCCGGAGCAAACGTAGGAGCGGGGCGCCGATGGGCATTGGCCGAAGACCTCATCCTCTCTTTGGAGGCCTGAATGGCATCCTGAGTGCGGTCCCAAATGTCCCGTGCCTCCACAGCCCAGTCTGCCACCCTGGAATCGGCGGAAGACACGGGCATAGGCACTGGTACCCGCGGATGCTGACCGTAGTTCAGGAGGAATGGGGTCTCTCCGGTGGATTCAGCCACAGCCTTATTTAGAGCAAACTCAGCCCACGGTAGCAAGGATGCCCAGTCATCCTGCCTGGCAGAGACAAAATGTCGCAAGTATGTGACCAAGGTCTGGTTGGCCCTCTCTACCAACCCATTCGTCTCGGGATGGTATGCAGAGGAGAGATTCAACTCAATGCTGAGTAAACTACACAGCTCTCTCCAGAACCGAGACGCAAACTGGGGACCTCGATCACTAACAATTTTGTCTGGCATACCGTGTAGGCGGAAAATATGCCTAATGAATAATGCTGCCAAGGCCCGTGCAGACGGTAACCGTGGTAACGGCACCAAGTGCACCATTTTGGAGAAGTGGTCGGTTATCACCCAGAAGATGGTGCAGCCCCGAGACTTGGGTAAGTCAACCACAAAATCCATCCCGACCATCTCCAGGGCCTGTCTGCCACCGGTAAAGGAAAGAGTAACCCAGCTGGCCGTTGTCGAGGGGACTTATTCTTGGCGCAGGAGACGCATGCCTGAACGTATTCCCTGACGTCACGGACCATATGTGGCCACCAGTATGTCCTCGCCAGCAACTCAGATGTCCTCTTTGCCCCAAAATGTCCACCCACCCTGGATGAGTGTGCCCAAGAGAGAACCTCCGGTCGCAAATTGATGGGCACAAAAGTCTTGCCC
>JARQOD010000004.1:85244168-85357931 GCA_033576555.1 Oophaga sylvatica | reverse complement strand
CTCAGCTGTGGTGCTTAAGAAGCAAAGGGAGAATCAGGGGGGGAACATGCAAGGGGGAAAACCCTCCATTTTGCTGAGGGCAATGTGCGCAAGACAGAAAGTAAAAATGGCGAGAAACAAATGAGTTTCAGGAATATATACATTAGAACCTTCATTTCCCCCCTTAAGGACAACCTCGGAGACCTAACCAGGCTTTGTTGGGGGTACCTCTGGAAAATGAGGGCAAGGAGGAAAGCATTAACGTTATTGCCGGTTCCCATGGTTGTCCTCCAATGGGTCCTGCCTTTAAATCAGATATTGTAATGATTTCTTACCCTGGAATTAAAATCCTTTCCCCAAAAATTTTCTTCCTGACCATGACTAGCCTGGGTCAGGGCAGGGAGGCGTCCGGAAAGTATTGGGTGTCGCAGCTTTAGGGGTACATGAAAAAGGAACAGGGTGGTTTTCTCATATTCTGGGCGTTAAGCGACAAGCAACGGCACTTATAATTTTATGTTTTTTAAAGGGTCCAAATTTATTAGTTCCAACTTAAAATGGAACCTTAATTAAGATTTTCTGGTTTGACGCCAGACCAAGTCTCTACCTTGGGGGGAAAGCTGGTGAAGGTTACGAAAATTTATCTGCTGCTTTCTTGTACCTTTTTTGGCCGATTCCAGTTTTCCTTTAGAGTTCCATATTTTCTGTAAAGACGTGATTTTTGCCACTGCTGGTAAAGGCTTTTTTTTCTATGGGAAAAACGTGGTTGAATGTTAGGATGATAACCTAGTTAGAGTAAAAAGGTGTTTTTAGTGGAGGACTCTGAGGTTGTTATAGAGAACTCGCTAGGAATGTCCCCAATCATCCTGAGGTGGAGATAAAGCAGCGGGGATACTGTCCAGGGTTTGTTTGGTTGTTCGGTCTGTCCTTTAGTTGGGGATGAAAAAAGAAGAAAGGTTTACTTTAATGTCCAATGTGCACAGAAATTTTCCCAAAAACCTAGAAGTGAATTGCACCCTCGATCCCGAAATACCTCATCCGGTATATGTAAGCGAAACCATCTTTAATCATCAAATCTGAGTCTGTTTTGCAGTGGGTAAGCCGACCAAGGGTAAATGAGCGCCTTTTTAGGGCAACCCCCATAGATGGTGTTTTTCCCCTGAGAGGTTGGTAACTCCACAATGAAGTCCATAGAAATGGTCCCCCGGGCGGGGGGTGGGAAAAGAGGCGTAAAAGACCAGTTGGTGGGGCGAGGTGTTTTGCATCTTGACGTCACAATGAAGTGACTAATTCCAAAAAATTTCCTGCAAGTGGGCCACCAAAAGAAACGAAAAGAAATTCCTGTGTTTTAGAATTCCTCTATGCCCAGCTATCTTGGAATCGTGAATGAGTTGCAATACTTTAATCGACTGTTTCGGAAATAATACAGAGTTGTCCCTGAATCCACACCCTTTCTTAAAGACAAGATTACGTCCCTTGGGGGTTGTGCCAAAAAGGAATCCGCTGGTTGCTTCTTGATGTCCTTAAAGTAGGTCTTGATAGAATTACTCTAGGAATCTAGAGTCGGAGAATAGCTTAGGAGGAGTAATTGGAGGTCTTGCTGGAAATCCTAGAGGTGATCGCCTTTCCATTGCGCGATCCTGGGCTATAAGAGTAAAAAAAAAATTAAAATTGGTTTAAGAAAAGTTTTCAGCGAGCCTGGCGAGGAGTCAGGCACTAGCCGACCTGATAACTAAGGTTACGATGGTCTGTAGGAGACTATTTGCTGTGCAGCTCCCTGAAGAAGGTGTCTCCATTTTTGAAGGCGGCAATTAATGGCCAACAATTTCTATTGCCCACTCGAGTTCCTCTCAGCGAAGACAATGCTGGGAAAAGAAGGCCAGGGATGCAAGAATTCTTTCACCTGTTCTTGAGGAGCATAGTCCAACGGCACAGTCTAAGCATCCACCTTATTATGAAGGCAGCTGGGGTTGGGATGTCTAGGTAGGTGCGTGGTAAATTTATCTTTTAGACGGGAAAATGCTTCCTGGGCTTGGGGAGTCCAGGAAAACCTGACCTTTCCGGGTAAGTTGAGTGATAGGTGACACTACCTCAGAGAAATTTTCTAATGAAACGTCATAGAGTTGGCAAACCGATGAAGCGCTGTACCTCCTTCACATTTCTTGGACTTGGCCAATCTTGATGGCTTGGGTTTTGCTTCCATCCATACTAATTCCTTGTGTAGACCAGTTACATACCCCAGAAATTGAAATTTCGGTCCTATGGAATTCACACTTTTCAAGTTTGATTAAAGTGTTTTTGTCTTAGACGTTCAAGACCATTCTCACATGTCCATGATGTTCCTCTGTGGAGTTAGAAAAAATTAGAATATCATCCAAAAATAAATTACCCCCGAATGTATTGGGAGATCCCTGAAGATGTCATTCACCCAAGTGTTGGAAAGTGCTGGGGGGGGTACTCAGACCAAAAGGCATAACTAGATTTCAAAGTGTCCATAGCGTGACCTGAATGCAGTCTTCCATTCATCCCCAGGTCTAATACGGACTAAGTTATGGCCCCACGAAGATCTAGTTTAGAAAAAATTTTGGCATGTCGCACTCTCTCCATAACTCAGGGATTAAAGGCAATGGATAACGGTTTCTAATAGTAACCTTATTGAGTTCCCTATAGTCTACGCATGGTCTCAGAGATCCATCTTTCTTCTTTACAAAGAAGATGGGTGCACCTGCAGGAGATGAAGAGGGGGTATGAAGCCCTTGGCTAGATTTTTATCTATGTAATCCTTTAAAGCCTTTTAGCTCGGGCCCCGCCAGGGGGTAGATCTTACCAAAAGGTATCTCTGCTCCAGGCAATAATTCAATTGGACAATCATATGGACGGTGAGGAGGAAGTTGGTCAGCGTTCTTCTTGTCACATAAATCCACATAGTCTGGTATACAGCTGGTAGTTCAGGGACTGACATGATTTCCTTTAGGAACAGAGCAAGCTGAAACTTTTGGACTCATCTGTTTTCTGGAAAGTGTAATTCCTTGGTCTCCCAGTTAATGGTAGGATTCTGAGCCTGCAGCCATGGTAAGCCCTAGAATAATGGGAAAGTGGGGAGAAGAGATAAGCATAAAGGACAGTTTCTCTTGATGATTCTTTACCCATAAGAACCCTCAAAGGCTCTGTTTCCTGATCCATGGTCCAGAGGTCAGCAGGGAGCCATCCACAGTTTCCATCTGTACTGGAGTAGCCTTCTTCACTGAACGTTATTCCCTGTTTCAGAGCAAAGGAGACATCCATAAAAATTTCCACTTGCCCCTGAGTCGATCATAGCAGAGCTAGACACCCAAGCTGAGTCAACCCAGAGTTTGATGGAAAGAAAGCAATGAGAATTGTTTTTCTTACAACTCAGCTGGGACACCGCTGAGGAAACTTGAAAAATGGGCAGCGTTTACACAGTCAACGTCCTCAGAGGTAACGGAGTTTAAGTCCGAGAAATCAAGATCTGTTGCTGCAGATCTCTCTGGAGCCTGAGGCTCGGACTGACAGATCCCCTCGCAACACTCACAATGAATGAGTGCTGCAGTAGTCTTACGAGAACGGCTGGGGCAGTTTATATAATGAAGTGCCCTGACTACCACAATAGAAACATAGATTCTCCTTAAAACGATGTTCCTTGCGTGCATCACTAACTCGTCGTTGTAAGAGTCTACCTGCATGGGTTCAGGTTCAGGTTCCCGTGTAATCCTACTCAAAGGTTCCTTAGCTGGAGAGGAAGGTAGAAAAGGTTAGTATGATTGCTTTCGAACCATCTCTCTTGCCTGCGTTCAGTCAGAACGAGTATCAATACGGATGCAGTAGTTAATAAGTCACCTAACGCAGTGGGAGGGTCGGCCACGAGCAAGTTCATCCTTAATCAGTGGAGATAACCCCTTTCGAAAAATAGATTTTTTGGCGGAACTGTCCAGGTGGTATCAAGGGCCCATCTCCTGAAATCCAAGCATATTCAGCTACCGAGTGCTTACCTTGGCGCAAAGCTAACATGGCTGCTTCAGCTGTGCACCTCGATTGGGGTCATCAAACACCTGCCCCATGGCTGAAATAAAATCATCAAGGTGATTCAAACAATCATCCTCAGTCTCAATCAGAGGGTTTGCCCCATTAAAGCCTTGTTGGTAAGCAAACATAATTATAGTAAGCACCTTAGATCGTTTCAGTGGGAAATTGTGAAGCATGTGCAGAAAAAAAAAAGATTGCATTGATTAATAAATCCCCTGAATTTCTCACGTTCACCGCCAAAAACGAAAAAGGGGGCAAACTTGGGAATCCCAGCACTCGGGGCTACGGCAGGAGCCTGGGACTCGCCCTTCTAGAACCTCAATCCTGGCTCGCAAATCCTGGGTAGTCTGTCCAACTACTTGCAAATTGTGATTATTGAGGTCCTGTAGATTTGTTAAAACGGGTCTTTATATTCTGCAAATCTGCAAGGATATTATCAGTCACTCCGCAAAGTTCCTTTATGCGGGCCTCCATTTTCCAGATCTTTTAAGACAGGATTACTGGAAGAAGAGGAGAGAAAAAAAAAAAACAATAGTGTTCACCTGTGGCAACACTGCAGAGAGAAAAAAAAATTAAGGGAACTGCTCACCTGGAATGGTTGTGAGAAGTCACAACCACTGTCATCACAGAAAGTTTCAACCAGACATCTGATATCCAGAGTTACAGCAGACAAAAAAGAGAAAAGAAAGGAAAAAAAAAACAATAGTGTTTACCTGTGGTAACACTGCAAAAGAAAAAACTTAAGGGAATTGCTCACCTGGAATGGTTGTGAGAAGTCACAACCACTGTCATCACAGAAAGTACAACCGGACGTCTGATATCCACAGTACAGCAGACACAGCCTTCCAGACCCAGCAGACACTAACGTTTTGGCTTCAGAATCTTGTAATGTATGTAGTACAGTTCATATAGCGTCTTGTGCTTGGGTGCGATGAAACACAGGAGTCACAGGTTTGATATAGAAAAGTCCTGTATTACTTCATACAAGTTGGCAGAAATAGTCACACAGTTTGCAGACACAGAAACAGGAGACACAGCAGGCCAGAGTAATCCAAGCTCAGCAATCACTCTCCAATACAGATTCAGGATCTTCTTCTCTGTTACCGTAAGTCCATGCAAACGTGGGTCTTTCAAAGAGCAGGGTTCAGAGTCCACAAGTGCTTCAGAGTTCCTCAGTAGGAATAGCTGGAGTACAAAGGTCCAAGGCTTACAGGAGTCAAGTCACAGGTTCACTGCAGGCTAGATTCTGAGCACTGATTGCTCAGCTGTGGCTGCTTAAGAAGCAAAGGAGAGAATCAGGGCGGGAACATGCAAGCTGGAAACTCCATTTTGACTGAGGGCAAGATAGCTGCAGCAAGACAGAAAGTAAAATGGCTGACGAACAAACTGAGTTTCAGGAATATATACATAGAACCTTACAGTAACTTTAATTTGGAGGGAGCAGGACTTATTGCCGGACACACAGCAGGGGAACAGCTGGCATTACTGAACCCCACAAACACAGGAGCGAGTGTTTTTCTCTGTGCATACAGCACTTCTGGGCAGCAACTGGTGGTGTTGTAGCCCAGGGTCAAGGAGGGTGTAGGCTGAGGTCTAATTGGAGCAAGAATTATATCTGATGTAACTTGAATTTGGATGGAGCAGGACTTATTGCCGACACACAGCAGGGGAACAGCTGGCATTACTGAACCCCACAAACACAGGAGCTAGTGTTTTTCTCTGTGCATACAGCACTTCTGAGCAGCAACTGGCGGTGTTGAAGCCCAGGGTCAAGGAGGGTGTAGGCTGAGGCCTAATGAGAGCAAGTTTCAAATCTGATGTGTTTTCAAATTGGATGCAGCAGGACTTATTGCCGGACACACAGCAGGGGAACAGCAGGCGTTACTGAACCCCACAAAACAGGAGCGAGTGTTTTTCTCTGTGCATACAGCACTTCTGAGCATCAACTGGCGGTGTTGAAGCCAGGGTCAAGGAGGGTGTAGGCTGAGGCCTAATGAGAGCAAGTTTAAAATCTGATGTGTTTTGAATTGGATGGAGCAGGACAGATTGCCGGACACACAGCAGGTGAACAGCTGGCATTACTGAACCCCACAAACACAGGAGCTAGTGTTTTTCTCTGTGCATACAGCACTTCTGAGCAGCAACTGGCAATGTTGGAGCCCAGGGTCAATCAGGGTGTAGGCTGAGGCCTAGTGTGAGCAAGTATTATATCTGATGTAACTTGAATTTGGAGGGAGCAGGACTTATTGCCGGACACACAGCAGGGGAACAGCTGGCATTACTGAACCCCACAAACACAGGAGCGAGTGTTTTTCTCTGTGCATACAGCACTTCTGGGCAGCAACTGGTGGTGTTGTAGCCCAGGGTCAAGGAGGGTGTAGGCTGAGGTCTAATTGGAGCAAGAATTATATCTGATGTAACTTGAATTTGGATGGAGCAGGACTTATTGCCGGACACACAGCAGGGGAACAGCTGGCATTACTGAACCCCACAAACACAGGAGCTAGTGTTTTTCTCTGTGCATACAGCACTTCTGAGAAGCAACTGGCAGTGTTGAAGCCCAGGGTCAAGGAGGTGTAGAAATCACATATAGAGTAGTTTCCTTGTTCTGTGGCACTTCAAAATGTATATACTCCAAACAAGAGAAACGTAAGCTTTACTACCATAAAATGATGAATTTTTTAAAAAAATATTGAAATAAAGACATTTAAAATATAAGCGCATATATGCACATGGCGACAACAAATGCAACCCAAAAAACCAACATAGGGTATAGGGATTGAAATGAATGCATACAAGTACATTTCATAAACCATTAATGCTGCCTAAGGAACGGTATGTACACCTGTAATATAGTGCAGACAATGTATGTAGGACTAGTCATCATCATCATTATAAGTTATATGTGACAGTAAAAAATACACTCATTGAGGACAACTCTTAGTTCACACCCCATATATTAAAGGTCCAGCATGTAATCCTTATAATATGGCGAAATAATCATGCCTAACCTAGAAAAAGTGCATCGTGCATACTGAAAATTGCTATGTATGCCTGCAAGTGCAGGTGAAACAACGCAACGGATAGAAAAGGTATATGCTATCTATGTATCAGAGTGCATAGCCACTGATGGCGAATGGCAATATAATACTCTACCTCAATAAAAGCTGCGGCACCACTCACGCGCGTTTTCGCTTGTAGCTTGTTGAAGAGGGGAAGTGCATGTATGCTTGCGCGTCAGTTTTGCCGCCCAGACTGCCTTCCTGCTCTGACGCGTCGGGTAGGGGAGCAGCTGGGCGTCATATGAGGCTGACTTGCAGTGAAGTTGCGCAGCGTTTGTCAGTGGTAGCGCCGCTACAAAAGCCGCCATCATGACTGATTTCCTCTATAAACATGCACTATGAGCAACCATACACGCATGTCCCTATTGAAGAAGCTACAAGCGAAACGGCCGTGAGGGGTGCCGCGGCATTTATTGAGGTAAGTATTATATCGCCATTCGCCACCAGACGCTATGCACTCTGATACCTAGATAGCATAAACCTTTTCTATCCGTTGGCATTGTTTCACCTGCACTTGCAGGTATACTTTGCTATTTTCACTATGCACGATGCACTTTTTATAGGTTATGCATGATTATTGCACCTTATTATCAGGATTAGATGCTGGACCTTTCATATATGGGGTGTGAACTAAGAGTTGTCCACAATAAGTGTATTTTTTACTGTCACATATATAAGTAATGATGATGATGACTAGTCCTACATCCATTTTCTGCACTATATTACCGGTGTACATACCGTTCCTTAGGCAGCATTAATGGATTATGAAATGTACTTGTATGCATTCATTTGAACCCCTATAGCCTATATAGGCTTTTTTGGTTGCATTTGTAGCCGCCATGTGCATATATGCGCTTATATTTAAAATGTCTATTTTTACATATTTGGGACTACAATTCATCATTTTATGGTTGTAAAGCTTCCGTTTTTATTGTTTGGAGAATATCAATCAGGGTGCAGGCTCAGCCCTATGTGGAGCAAGTTTGACATCTGATGTTGTGTGCATGTGGGGGGAGCAGGAGACTTATTGCTGGACACACAGCAGGGGAACAGCTGGCGTTACTGAACCCCACTAACACAGGAGCTTGGGTATTTCTCTGTGCAGACGGCACTTCTGAGCAGCAACTGGCAGTGTTGGAGCCCAGGGAGTACAGTTCAGGTGGTAGAAACATGAACACAACAGGAGATATGGATACTGTTGCCAACCAATTATTTAATCAGAAACCGGACAGGCAAATTCTGGCGAGATCCAGGCCTTGTTCATTTTCAGAAAAGTAAGCCGGTCAACGTTATCGGAGGATAGTCGCATGCGACGGTCTGTTAGTACACCACCTGCTGCACTAAAGACGCACTCCGATAATACACTAGCAGTAGGGCAAGCCAGAACCTCAAAGGCATACTGGCTAAGCTCTGGCTATGTATCCAGCTTAGAGACCCAAAACTTGAAGGGGAAGAGCCGTCTGGGAGTACACTGAGAGGGCAAGACGTGTAGTCTGTCACCATCTGACGGAAACGTTGCCTCCTGCTGACTGGAGCCGTCTGTGATGATGTAGACATTTGTGGCGGGGACACAAAACTTTGCCACATTTGGGCCATACTGGTCTTGACTTGTGCAGAGGCGCTGCTTCTGCTCCCTCTTGGTGCAGAGCTTCCTCCACTGCCTCAACGCACAGAGCTGCTTTGTAAAGCACTAGCAGCACTGCTCTCGGCTGGAATGGAGAACATGATGGAATGCACCAGTGTGTCTTGGTACTCCCGCATTTTACGCTCCCGGTTAAACGGTGTTATGAGGCTTTGTAAGTTGTCCCGGTAGCGAGGGTCTAGGAGGGTTTACACCCAATAATCAGAAGTGGTGAGAATGTGGGCGATGCGGCGGTCATTTCTCAGGCACTGCAGCATGAAATCAACCATGTGCTGCAGACTCCCAACTTGTCAAGAAACGCTGTCCACTGCAAGAGGTGTCATCTCTGCCTGCTCTGCATCACCCCACCCTCGCTCTACATACTGACTACTAGAGAATTGTGTACTCCCTCCTCTGGAGAGATGTCTTCCTTCTCCATTAACTCCTCCTCATCCTCCTCACAAAGTGTCCCCTGCCTAGGCTTTTGTGAGGAACCACGTTGCGCAGACTGTCCAGAAGCTGATGGCATTTGTGACTCCTCATCCTCCACCTCTTCCAAAACCTCATCCCTTAGTGCTTGCAGTGTTTTTTGAAGCAGGCAGATAAGGGGGACAGTCATGCTGACTAGTGCATCATCTGCACTCGCCATCCGCGTGGAATCATTGAATTCATGCAAAACGTGGCAGATGTCCTTCATAGAGGCCCACTCAGTGGTGGTGAACGGCGCGAAGTGCGACTTGTTTGCGCCTGATGCAGCTGATACTCCATTACTGCTGTCTGCTGCTCACACAAAACCGCTCCAACATATGTAACGTGGAATTCCACCTGGTGGGTAGGTCACATATGATGTGATGTTCCGGAAGACGGAATCGGCGTTGCAGAGCTGCAATGCGCGATCTGGCCATGCTGGAACGCCACAAGTGAGCGCACTCTATGCGGACCTTGTGCAGCAGTGTATCAAGATCCGGATAGTCCCTCAAAAAACTCTGCACGACCAAGTTGAGCACATGTGCCAGACATGGTATGTGAGTGAGGTTACCTAGGCCCAGAGCTGCCACCAGATTTCGGCCATTGTCACACACTACCAAGCCTGGCTGGAGATTCGCTGGAACAAACCACACGTCGCTCTCCTGCTTGATGGCATTCTAGAGCTCCTGCGCTGTGTGGCTTCGATTCCCCATAGAAATTAATTTCAGGACGGCCTGTTGACGTTTGGCCATGGCTGTGCTCATATCAGTCGTAACAGGTAAGCGTTCACGGGTCCATGTGGAGGTAGACCGTGACGGCTCCTGCAGCGATGATTCTGAGGAACTGGAGTATGAGGAGGAGTCAATGTGTACAGACTGGATTCCTGCAATCTTTGAAGTTGGCAGAACACGTACAGCGCCACTCTCAAGATCTGTACCCAGCTCCACAACATTGACCCAATGGGCAGTGAGGGAAAGGTATCGTCCCTGTCCATGGTTACTGGTCCACGCATCGGTGGTCATGTGGACCTTGCTACTGACGGCGTTTAGTAGCGCATGTTTAATTTTTCCCTCCACATGCTTTTGCAGGGCAGGGACGGCTTACCTGCTGAAATAAAAGCTACTGCCAATGCCATGAATTTACGGAAGGTGTCAGTCTCCACCAGCCTGAATGACAGCATTTCAAGGGACAGGAGTTTTGCAATGCCAGCATTTAGAGCCTGTGCTCGGGGATGGTTTGCCGAGTATGGCCGCCTTTTCTCCCATGCCTGTGCTACCAATGGCTGTAGAGTGGCCTGGGAGTGTGAGGATGACAGGGAACATGGTGCTGTGGGTGGAATTACAGTGGGTCTCTGTACACCAGTGCCAGAGGTTCTTCCAGGGCGATCCTGGGAGGAAGCTGAACCAGCTGTGTGTGAGCTGGAGGAAGAGGCTACAACACAAGCTGAAGAGGTAGGTGGTGCTGTAGGTTGGCCTACGTCTTCAGTGTGTCTTTGTAACGCCACCACGTGCTTGGTCCGCACATGTTTCCACATATTTGTGGTATTGAGGTTGCTGACACTTTTACCTCTTTTTACTTTTTGATTACACAGCTTGCATTTGACAAAGCAAATGTCATCTGCAACTGTGTCAAAAAAGGACCACGCACTGCAAGTCCTGGGAGCGCCCGTTTTGGGTTTTGGAAGAGAACTGCTCTGAATGGGTGGCAAAGTGGAGGCTACAGGCAACCGAGTCTGCCCCCTACCTCTCCCTCCTGTTTGGGCCGTTGGGGAATCTCTTCCTCAGAGCTGCTCCCACCACCTTCCTGTTCCTCACGCCATGATGGGTCAAGGACCTCATCATCTACACTACCCTCTTCATACACCTGCTTCTCCTGGGTCATCTGGCCTGCACCATGCGAAACAGAAACTGGCACCTGAGTCTCATCATCATCAGATGAGTTCTGAGGTGTGCTGACCATAGGCACTGGGCCACCCGCCTCTTCAAATTCAGAGAGACAAAGCAGTTGCACATCACTGCATACTCCCTCTTCTTCACATTCTAGAATGCTGCTTGGCTGGCCCCCTATTTCCAAGCCAACAGATTCAGGGAACAGAAGTAGAGACTGAGCTGGCTCCTGTACAGAGCTCTCTGACTGCCTGGGCAATTTGGCAGGTGGTGAAGAGACAGATGGTTGCTCTTCAGTGCTCTGGTCCTGAGAGGAAGTGGAAGTAATTGAAGTCGATGCGTTAGCTGCCATCCATCCGACAACGGCTTCAATTTGTTCTTCCCGCAGCAGGGGGGTACAGCGAGCTCCTACAAAGCTACGCATAAAGGACCGCTCCCGGGGAAAACTGGGGGATGCTGTGTCACTGATGCCCGCAGCAGGCACAGAATCCCCACGTCCTCTCCCTGCTGAAACTCCACGCCCACGACCACGTGCCTTGCCCCATGCCTTCTTCATCTTGGTAGATTGATAAAGATAGGCAGAAAAGTACTAAGGCCTTAGTGTGCTTATTCCTGAACAGCTGCTAACAGTTATAAGAAACACTAAGTTTATTAAGTGTGGACTACACTTTAATATGAGCTAATGTGGCCTAACAAGTGTCAAGTGGAGTGTTTGGTGAACTTTATTAACTTTTTTGTGTTTTTCCAAAAAAAAAACAAAGGTTGTGATTGAGCCAAAAGATGTACAATCGATAGTATCACAAACTTTTTGTAGCTATTACAATGCAGGAAAGTAACCTACAATGCAATAGATGAGGCTACAAAAAATAGGGTAATACTAATCTGGCTGGTCCTGCAGGCCGCAAACCAGCCAAAAGGCTCCGCTATCTACTCCTATCTAGTGTTGCAACCAATCCAGCTGGATACAGATGGAAGCACACTAATAGGAGAAATTCAGTAAAAAAAACACTACAGAAAAAATGGACAATGTATGAGGCAGTGACGCACGCTGAGCGGACTACAACCAGCAGTGATGCAGAACAAACTTCAGTGTGAGCTGCACTACACAGAGACATGACAGACAGCCGTGAACAGTGCAGAGAACTGTGCACTAGCTATGAAAGGCTCCGCTATCTACTCCTATAGTGTTTGCAACCAATGTATTGGATACGGATGGAAGCGCAGCACACTAATAGGAGAAGAATCAGTAAAAATGAATTGAGCAGCAGCAATTAAACAAATAAAAAAAGTATGAGGCAGTGACGCACGCTGAGCAGACTACAACCAGCAGTGGATGCAGAACAAACTTCAGCGTGAGCTGCACTCACACAGAGACCTGACAAACAGCCTTGAACAGTGCAAAGAAATGTGCACTAGCTATGAAAGGCTCCGCTATCTACTCCTATAGTGTTTGCAACCAATGTATTGGATACGGATGGAAGCGCAGCACACTAATAGGAGAGAGATCAGTCAAAATGAATTGAGCAGCAGCAATTAAAAAAAAAAAAAAAGGATGAGGCAGTGACACACGCTGAGCAGACTACAACCAGCAGTGGATGCAGAACAAACTTCAGCGTGACCTGCACTCACACACAGAACATGCAGACAGCTGTGAAAACAGCACTGCAAGGCAAAAGGAAGATTTACACAGCGGTTGGTAAACTAGCATGCCTAAAGCACAATACACAAAATCGCAATCTCTAACTTTCCCTCAGAGTCAGAAGAGCAGCATTCTGTCCCTAACTGAATTCACAGCAGAGTGAAACCAAAATGGTGGCGGCGCCTTTTATAGTGCATTCATGACATTATTTCAGCAGCCAATCACAGCCATGCCATTAGTTAACATGACCACAGCCTTACAGGATGTGCCCACACTTCTTAGGATTCCTCATTGGCTGAATCAAATCACACTGCCTCTCATAGCATTATGGGAACTTCCGATTCCGGTATTCGATATAGCAAAAGTATCGGAACTCAGTATCGGAATTCCGATACCGCAAATATCGGCTGATACCCGATACTTGCGGTATCGGAATGCTCAACACTAGTCACTAGCCAGTAATGACTGGTACCCAATATTTTTACAATATGAGGGTCACAGGAGGCAGCGCAACATAAAGTCAGCCATGCGTGCCAGACTGGTAACAGGCAAGACTTCCGTGTCCTCAGGATGACTAACCAAGGTGTCCTCGTCCTTTTCCTCTTCCTCTTCTTCCCTGTCCTCAGGCCATCCACGCTAAACAGTTTGACACTTGTGGTTGTAGTCCCGTTAATAATGCATGAAAGTAGCTCCTGTTCTTCCTCTTCCTCATTGTCAACCAATCCACATTGGCATGACACGAGGCTGGGCTGTGTATAATCACCCTGTATGGTTCCTTGATCCATTTCCACGTGCTCTGCCTGCAATGCCTCTCTTTCATTGTGAGCAGAGAGATTTTCAGAATGCAGATGAGTGGGATGGTGACGCTAATTATGGCATCATCGCCACTCACCAACTTGATGGACTCATCAAAGTTTTGGAGGATGCTACATATGTCTGAAATCCATGTCCACTCCTGAGGGCTTATGTGTGGAGTCAAACCTGACAAGCGACGGCCTTGTTGATGCTGGTATTTAACAACTGCCTGCTTCTGCTCACTAATCCTTTCTAACATATGCAGTGTAAAGTTCCAACGCGTGGAGACTTCACACACCAGTGGGTGAGACAGAATCTGCAATCACTGCTGAAGCAAGGCAAGGGCGGCAGAAGCTGTAGCTGACTTTCTGAAATGTGCACACAGGCTGCGTACTTTAACCAGCAGATCCAGCAGCTCCGGATAGCTTTTTAGAAAACGTTGAACAACGAGATTCAGCATATGGGCCAGGCAAGGTACGTGTGTCAGTTTGCCTCACGTCAAAGCCACCACCAGGTTCCTGAAATTGTCACACACAACCATGCCTGGCTGAAGATTTTGCAGTGTCAGCCACACATCTGCCTGCTCTCTCAGAGCTGTCAACAGCTCTTCAGCATTGTGTGGTTTGTCACCTAAGCTCCTTGGCATCAGGAGGACGTGTTCCATCCCAAGGTCTGACTGGGTCCTGGCTATGTTAACCCAGTGTGCCATCAGCGAGATGTACCATCCCTGGCCACAAGCACTTGTCCACGTGTCCGTGCTTAGGTGTACTTTCCCCATTAACTGCATTGTTGAGGGCACGGGTAATGCTGTGGGACACTTGCTTGTATAATGCCGGGATGGCACAGCGGGAGAAATAGTGGAGGCTGGGGACAGAGCACCTTTGGACAGCCACCGCCATCAGGTTGTGGAAAGCTTCCGTCTCCACGAGCCTAAAAGGCAACATTTTGATCGCAAGAAGACGAGAAATATGAGAATTGAGTACTGTGGCCTGTGGGGCGTTGGCGGCGTATTTCCGCTTACGTTCCAATGACTGGGGTATGGACAACTGAAGGCTGTGCTGGGACAAGGATGTGGACGTGCTTGATGATGGTGCTATTTGACTGTGGACAACTGCAGGTGCAGGGCAGGAGGCATCTTCGCATGCACCGTGGACAGGGGATTGGCTTGCATGCACAACAGTGGAAGAAGCAGTGGTGTCACCCGCAGACACTGTTCCTGGAGCTTGGGGTTGGGCCTACAAAGTTGGTTGATTTGCTACCATGTACCTGATCATGCTGGTAGTGGTAAGGCTGGTAGTTTTTCTAACCCTGCTGATGCTGGCATGACAGGTGTTGCAAATGGCCTGTTTTGGGTTATTGGCAGATTCTTTAAAAAATAACCAGACTCGGGAAAAACTAACAGTTGGACAGTCAACTTCCATCAGGTTGGTGTTACGAGGAACCGTTGCCCGCCTTCTGTCTGCGGCCACCACACTGCATCTTCCTGCCTGAAGTGGTGAGACACCTACCTCCCCCTGTGTGCTGCTGTCCTCACTCTGCATGTCCTCCTGACAGGTTGGGTCTGTTTCTACATCATCCACCAACTCATCTTCAACTTCCCCACCCTGGTCCTCCTCCTGACTTTCCGGCAATTGTGTCTCATCATCGTCCATCTCTTGTGACCGTGGCTGCTCAAAGATTTGTGCATCGCTACATGGAATATCATCTTGCCCCGCTTCTAGTGGAGCGGGCGAGAGGCACAAATCTCCAAATGGAAAACTGAACAGCTCTTCGGAGTGTTCGAGTGTGGGATCAGTTGTCTCAGGGCACTCAGCATGGTGGGAGGAAGAAGGATCAGGGTAAGTCAAATGCGGTCCATATTCACGGCTACTGTGACTTGACCGTGTTGAAAACAGAATGCTGGTGGTGGTGGATAAGTAACTGGAAGTATTATCCGCTATCCAACCAACAACCTTTTCACACTGCTCGGGCTTCAATAGTGCTGTCTTGCCACAGTCCCCTAGGATTTCAGACACTAAGATCCAGCGAGAAGATATGGTTGTGTTTCGGTGGGCCAATTTCAGCTTGCCCATGGCCTCGGCCGCACCATCACCATCACATCTACTTCCCCGTCCCTTGCCACGCGCCTTGCCCATTGAAAATGGAATAGAATATTATACACGTTCACTACAGAAGGGTAATTTGGGAGTCAACTTGTATGTGACACATGTACTTGAAAACCACACTTTTACCTATCTGGACTTTAGGTAAAAATGTTTTTGGCCTTATCAGATTTAATAATTACGTTAACAGACTGCAAAAAAATAAAATGTTTTGGACTAAACTGACCAAACTTTGAGCACACACAGATATGAGCTGGCACGGAGATACCACTACGACAAATTTTTTTTTGTTTTTTTGGGGCTAAATTGTGCTGTATATAATTTCAGATTCATCCAGGACACAAAATAGAAAAACGCCGTAAACTGCCCATACTTTGAGCACACACAGATATGAGCTGGCAAGGCGATACCACTACGACAAATGTGTGCCCTGTTTTTTTTATTTTTGGGCTAACTAGTGCAGTATATCAGTACAGTGACACCCAGGACAAAAAAAGAAAACTGCCGTAAATTGGCCAAACTTTGAGCACACACAGATATGAGCTGCCACGGAGATACCAGTACGACAAATGTGTGGCCTGTATTTTTTTACGTTTTATGCGAGTACCGTGACACCCAGGACAAAAAAAGAAAACTGACGTAAACAGCCCAAACTTTGAGCACACACAGATATGAGCTGGCACGGCGATACCACTATGACAAATGTGTGCCATTTTTTTTATTATTGGGCTAACTAGTGTGTATATCAGTACAGTGACACCCAGGACAAAAAAAAGAAAACTGCCATAAACTGGCCAAACTTTGAGCAAACACAGATATGAGCTGCCACGGAGATACCTGTACGACAAATGTGTAGCCTGTATTTATTTTATTTTTTTGTGAAATACTACTTGATATAAGTGACACTCAGGACAAAAAAGAAAACTGCTGTTACCTGGCCAAACTTTGAGCACACACAGATATGAGCTACCATGGAGATACCACTACGACAAATGTGTGGCCTGTATTTTTTTTATTTTTTTTGCTAAATACTGCTGTATATAAGTACAGTTACACAAAGGACAAAAAAAAGAAAACTGCCGTAAATTGGCCAAACTTTGAGCACACACAGATATGAGCTGCCACGGAGATACCACTACGACAAATGTGTGCCCTGTTTTTTTTATTTTTGGGCTAACTAGTGCTGTATATCAGGACTGTGACACCCAGGACAAAAAAAGGAAAACAGGCCTACACTGGCCAAACTTTGAGCACGCACAGATATCAACTGGCACGGTGATACCACTACAACAAATGTGTTGTTTTTTTTTCTTTTTTTGGGGGGTAAATACTGCTGTATATAAGTACAGTGACACCCAGGACAAAAAAAGGAATCAGCCGTAAACTGGGCAAACTTTGAGCACGCACACATATGAGCTAGCACGGAGATACCACACCAAGAAATGTGTGGCCTGTATTCCAATTACACCTGGGACTAGCTATATATGACCAATATATCATACAGGTAGCAGCAGCAGCACCAGAACACAGGAAGGGAATGGACCCTCTTGATGTATGCAATGATCTATATACACACATACAGTGCCTGCAGGCCTTGCACTGATGTGTATAGAGCGACGTACACTACCCTGCCTAACTAACATTGGAACCTATATACTCCGGAATTAGTCCTTTGAAGGACTGTTGGTTTAGTTTGATTTGAGTAGTTAAGGAGGGTAGACCCCACACTGACTAAGAAATCCCCAAATCTGACCCTATCTCAGCAGCAGCTCTCCCTACACTATCTCAATCCAGAGCTGAATGCGGCGAGCAGGGCAGCGTCCGGTCTCTTATACCCCTGATGATGCTGTGCGGCCAGCCAATCACTGCATGACCACAACAAAGATGGCTGCAGCATTTCATTGCCTGGCAGACAATCCTTGCATCGTGATTGGGTCTGTAAAGTCCGCCAAAAAAGCTGGGTGGAGACCCGAGTTCCCGCTGCGTAATCCCGGAAATGCTCGGTGCTCGCCGAGTACACCGAGTACCGTGATACTCGGGCGAGTAACGAGTAGTGGCGAGCATGTTCACTCATCACTATTAGTTTATCATTGAGAAAGTTAGTCCCCACCTGATTGGCTAAACTATATCATGTGATCGCTACAAGTCAGTATGGGGAATCCTGGGGGGCTACACATGAAGTCATGAGACCACTCTGACTAATGCAATATTCAGCAATGAGTGAAATGATACCAGACTTTTGCTTGCTACTGTATATGTGCAAATCAAAACACAGTAGATCGATCCACTCATCACTATACATTATACATTTATTGTGAAAGTTTTATTGTGAGGTGAAGATTTACTTTACATATGATATATGCTTCTGAACTAGAAAAGGTTAAATACTGAACATCTTCATAATAATCCATGTATTTTTATATTTTTCTCTATTTTCCTCACCATCAGATCTTCATATTTTTCACTCTGTATGCCAACTTATAGGACTGAAACTGTTTGGTAACAATATGCTACTTGATGTGACTTCATGCTGTTTAAAAGCCAATGCAAAATGAATAAGGAATATAAAAGATGTGTGGATAAAACAATTCAAATACTAGAAAAAGGGAAGAAATACATTTTCAATATTCAGTATATAAAGTCATAAAAATCTATTCTTGAGAATGTATAGATTTTTTGTGTTATGTATTCCCATTTCAAAACTAGAATATATTAATATTTAAAGAAGCAGGCCCATCAAAGTTTTTATTCTCTTAATATATTTTAATCATATATAGCACTGTGTAAATAAAATTGCTCATTTTGCACTTTTACTTTTCTAATTCTTCTGTTTTCCATTAGGTCTATGAATTTACATGATTAAAAACTGACTAGCTGATTCCTTCTAAACGCTATGTATGAGGAATGGTCATTAAAGATTTCCCCTGACCCACTTCTATTTATCACAGGACGCTGAGACTACACATGTGTAATGATATAAGTTTGTATAGGTTACTTGGCAATTTGCAACTCAGAACTGATAAAGGTCTTGATTTTACAGGTACTGAAGTGGTGTGAGGTTTGATAATGGACCCAGTGGAATACAGAGAAGTCATCAAGATCCTATACTAAAAAAAGACCGCACACCAAACGAGACGTTCGATGAGATGAAAGATGTTTATGGTAATGATTCCCCATCACATGATGTAGTCAAAAACTGGCATCATCAATTCAAATGTGGTTGGACTTCAGTGCAAATAGCTCCAATTCCAGGGTGACCCCACTCTGCTACTGATGAACATACCATTCAGCAAGTGGAGGAGGCAATTTTGACAAATTGCCGCTTAACCATTCGCCACCTAGCCCAAAATGTCAAGATTAGCGTGGGGTCAGTGGAAAAAGTCATCCAAGACCATTTCACATGCATAATTTATCTGCTCGCTGGGTTCCCCGGCTGCTCACACCTTTCCAAAAGAAGGAGCAATTCAAATGCTCTCAGGCTATATTGACGATCTGCCATGAAAGCCAGGAGGACTTTTTCAATAGACTGATCACACAGGATGAAAGCTGGGTCCACCACTATGATCCTGAGACTAAAGTCTAGTCGATGCAATGGAAGCATCATAACTCACCGCTTCCAAAGAAGGCACATGCCCAACCTTCGTCAGGCAAGGTCATGATAACAGTATTTCAGGACCAGCACGGAGTAGTATTGATGGATTTCCTAGCAAAGTGTACCATGATAAATGAGGCATACTGTTATGTTTAGGTAGCTGAGGAGGCAGGAGCAAAAAACCGCATAGGTAGCCTAACACCAGAGAGGTTTGAAACTAATAGGTTGCTGACACCTAAACTAACCGCACAACTAGAAGTAGCCGTGAGACGTTCCTACGGTGCCCTAGACGCCTCGTCACAGCCGGAGAGATAGCTATCCCTGAAGATGGAAAGAGGAAAGCTAACTGCCCCGGAGTAGACCCCAAAAGAATAGGAAGCCCCCAGACATATAATGGCGGTTAGACAAGATGAAAATACGAACACAGACAGAAAATAGATTGAGCAAACGCTGGGGCCCAAAACTGTCTAGATAGGACAGCAAAGGAGAGAATACTGTCTCCAAAAAACCCTAGGAAAAACTCCAACACTTCTGAATCCAAAAGTACTGAGACCACACGGTCTCGACCACCTATATCAGATCTCTGGGGTGGACACGTAGCAACCCAGCAGTAAAATATCACAAGAACTGAGCAAATGAACAAATACAAAAAACGAACGGAGACCAGCCAAAGCCCCCCAAAGGGGACCCGGCTGAAGACAAAAAGTAATGCAGCAAAAAGCAAGGAATTCAAATCACAGCAAAAAAAACTGAAAGAGACTTATCTGAATGCAAGCAAAAGACAGCAGAAAAGCAAGCTGAATTCCAACCTAGACCAGGAAGAACAATTGATCACCGGCGAGGATCATGGGAGGTCAGCTCACTTACATCAGGCCAGTCAGTATCACCTGACAACCACTCGTCAACTGCAGGTGTAGGACTCTTGGTGTTCAACATAGGTTCAATACCCTCAGCAACCACCAGAGGGAGCTTCTGCTCTGAAGTCATCTCCAATACGTTCACAACAGTACCCCCCCTTGAGGAGGGGTCACCGAATCCTCACTTGTGCCACCAGGATGATCAGGATGAGCTCGGTGATAGGCACGGACCAGTCTTTTAGCATGAATGTCAGAAGCAAGCACCCAAGAATTGTCCTCCTGACCATAGCCTTTCCACTTCACCAAGTAGTGGAGTCTCCGCCTGGCCAAATGAGAATCCAATATCTTCTCAACCACATACTCCAAATTGCCCTCAACCAAAACAGGATCAGGAGGCGCAGCCATAGGAACCACTGGCTCGACAATCTCTTCAATAAAGATTTGTGAAATACGTTGTGAATCTTGAATGTTCCTGGAAGAAGCAAACGGAAGGAAACGGGATTAATAATCTCCATGATCTTATAAGATCCAATGAACCTTGGCTTAAATTTTGGAGTCGCGACCCTCATAGGGATATTTTTTGAGGACAACCAAACCAAGTCACCCACTTTAAATCGAGGACCATCAGTCCTATCCCGATTGGCAAACCGCTGGGCCTTCTCCTGACAGAGAGACAGCTTATCCACTACTTGATCCCAAATCAGCTGCATTCTCTCCACAATAGAGTCAACACCAGGACAGACAGTAGCCTCCTCCTGCCCTGAAGAAAATCGAGGATGAAACCGGAAATTGCAGAAAAATGGAGACATCAAGGTGGCAGAACTAGCCCTATTATTCAAAGCAAACTCAGCCAAAGGCAAAAAAGAGACCCAGTCATCTTGATCAGCAGACACAAAACATCTCAAATAAGTCTCCAAGGTCTGGTTTGTTCTCTCAGTTTGTCCATTGGTCTGAGGGTGGAACGCAGAGGAAAAAGACAGCGGAACTCCCAGTTTGGAACAAAATGTCCTCCAAAATTTGGAAACAAACTGGACTCCTCTGTCAGACACAATGTTCTTTGGAACGCCGTGCAACCGAACCACCTGTTGAAAAAACAAGGGCACCAACTCGGAGGAGGATGGGAACTTAGGTAGTGGCACAAGATGTATCATCTTAGAAAACCTATCACAGATTACCCAAATAACGGTCATTCTCTGATAAAATCCATAGAGATATGGGTCCATGGCCTCTTGGGCACAGGCAATGGCATTAACAAACCACTAGAGCGAGAGCAAGGTTTGGACCGAGAACAAGTTCCACAGGACTGCACAAAGTCCCTGATGTCACGAGACAAAGTGGGCCATCAAAAGGACCGACTCACCAAATCTCTGGTACCAAAAATACTAGGAAGGCGACCAACGTGGAGCAATGAATCTCGGAAATCACATTCTTCCTCCACTGGTCTGGGACAAACAATCTCCCAGCAGGGCAACGTTCAGGTTTATCCTCCTGAAATTTCTCCAAAGCCAGTCTCAAATTGGGTGAGATAGCGGAAAGAACCATACTCTCTTTCAGAATAACAGCAGGCTCAGTTACCTCAGGAGAATCCAGAAAGAAACTCCTTGAGAGTGCATCCGCCTTAACATTCTTAGTGCCCGGGAGAAAATAGACCACAAAATTAAAACGTGTGAAAAACAAGGCCCACCTGGCCTGTCTAGGATTAAGTCGCTAGGCTTATTCAAGATAAACCAGGTTCTTATGATCCGTGAGGACCACCATCTGATGCTTGGCTCCTTCCAGCCAGTCTCCACAAACCCACTTCTGGACATAACTCCGATTACCCACATCCTAATTGCGTTCCGCTGGGGAAAATTTTCGAGAGAAAAGGCACAAGGGTTACTATTAGAGGTCTCCGGATCCCTTTGGGACAAAATGTCTCCTGCACCAATCTCAGAAGCATCAACCTCCACCAGAAATGGTAGATAAACATCAGGTTGGCGCAGAACAGGAGCAGAAGTGAATCTCCGCTTAAGCTCCTGAAACGCAGAAACTGCCTCAGGAGACCAATTCACTACATCAGAACCCTTCTTGGTCAAATCAGTCAGTGGCTTCACAATACCAGAGAAATTAGCTATAAATTTACGATAAAAATTAGCAAAACCCAAAAATCTCTGAAAAGCCTTCAATGTAGTGGGTTGAACCCAATCACAAATGGCCTGAACTTGACCGGTCCATTTCAATAACAGACGGAGACAAAATGAATCCCAGAAATGAAACCTACTGTACGCCAAAAAGACATTTTGATCCCTTCACATACAATGCGTTTTCTCTCAAAATCCGGAATACAGTCCAAACATGTTCCACATGAGAATTGCAGTCATTGTAAAAAATCAAGATATCGTCCAAATAAACGATCAGAAATTTATCCACAAAATCCCGGAAAATATCATTCATAAAGGATTGGAAGACGGACGGGGCATTAGTGAGCCCAAAAGGCATCACTACTTCCTCAAAATGCCCCTCTGGGGTATTAAACGCCGTCTTCCATTCATCTCCGTGCTTGATGCAAATAAGATTATACAGTCATGGCCAAAAGTTTTGAGAATGACACAAATATTAATTTTTACAAAGTCTACTGATTCACTTTTACTAATGGCAATTTGCATATACTCCAGAATGTTATAAAGAGTGATCAGCTTAACAGCAATTACTTGCAAAGTCAATATTTGGCTAGAAAATGCCCTTTATCCCCAAAACACATTTCAACATCATTGCAGCCCTGCCTTAAAAGGAAAATCTAACCTCTTTTCAGTGATTGCTCCATTAACACAGGTGTGGGTGTTGATGAGGACATGGCTGGAGATCAATCTGTCATGATTAAGTAAGAATGACACCACTGGACACTTTAAAAGGAGGCTGGTGCTTGGCATCATTGTTTCTCTTCTGTTAACCATGGTTATCTCTAAAGAAACACGTGCAGTCATCATTGCAATGCACAAAAATGGCTTAACAGGGAATAGTATCGCAGCTAGAAAGATTGCACCTCAGTCAACAATCTATCGCATCATCAAGAACTTCAAGGAGAGAGGTTCCATTGTTGCCAAAAAGGCTTCAGGGCGCCCAAGAAAGACCAGCAAGCGCCAGGACCGTCTCTTAAAAGTGTTTCAGCTGTGGGATTGGGCTACCAGAGTGCAGAGCTTGCTCAGGAATGGCAGAAGGCAGGTGTGAGTGCATGCACTGTGAGGGGAGACTCTTGGAGCAAGGCCTGGTCTCAAGGAGGGCAGCAAAGAAGCTACTTCTCTCCAGAAAAAACATCATGGACAGACTGATATTCTGCAAAAGGTACAGGCAGTGGACTGCTGAGGACTGGGGTAAAGTTATTTTCTCTGATGAATCCCCTTTTCGATTGTTTGGGACATCAGGAAAACGCCTCATTCGGAGAAGACAAGGTGAGCGCTACCACCAGTCTTGTCTCATGCCAACTGTTAAGCATCCTGAAACCATTCATGTGTGGTGTGGGGTTGCTTCTCAGCCAAGGGAATCGGCTCTCTCACAGTCTTGCCTAAAAACACAGCCATGAATAAAGAATGGTACCAGAATGTCCTCCAAGAGCAACTTCTCCCAATCCTCCAAGAGCAGTTTGGCGATCAACAATGCCTTTTCCAGCATGATGGAGCACCTTGCATAAGTCAGGATTTGGGTCCAGAAGTTGATTGAGAGCATGCCAGGGAGAATTGCAGAGGTTCCTGAAGGAAGAAGGGTCAAACACTGCAAATATTGACTTGCTGCATTAACTCATTCTAACTGTCAATATAAGCTTTTGTTACTCATATGTTTGCAATTATTATATTTCTGTCTGTGATAAAAACATCTGTCAAACACACATAAAAACCAGAGGGCAGCAGATCATGTGAAAATATAATATTTGTGTCATTCTCAAAACTTTTGGCCATGACTGTACACCCCCCTGAGGTCAAGCTGTCACGCTGTCTAATGATATGTATACAATGTCAGTAAACTATTAATACAGGAACAACACTCTATACAACAACTAGTATAGCAACATCAGCATGTAAGTATAGAATAGATTTACCTGACACGATATCTGCTGAACTCAGGGTTAATCTTGAGGACTTGATGAGCTGAAACAGGAAAGAGGTGGACGGGGATCTAACCTGACCCTAAACTGGGGTCCTAACTAATCCCTCACCTTGGAGGTACTGATAATGGTTCAGAGGTCCAAGTCTCCAACCTAACCCTGTCTCCTATCAGACCCTGAACCCTGTAATCAGTCCTAAGAAGGATCCTGACTACCACCAAAGGGATATGGGCTAATCTCAGCTAAATACACAGATTAGACATATAAGACAGACAGGATAACACTCGCTTGCATACACACTCTAAAGGTACTGCCACACTAAACAATCCCGCTAGCGATCACGATAACGACGCATACTAATGCGATCGCTAGCGGGATTGTTTCTATATCGCTAAGTGCGGCCACATTTAGCGATATAGTTAACGACGCTATCGCCGTTAGCGATCTTCTTAACGACTTTAGCGGTACAAAAGTACCGCTAAATCGCTAAGAAAAGGTGCCACACTAGCGATATATACTTACCCAGCGGGAGCGCCGACGAGAAAATAGGGTCCGGAACGATTCCAGCGACGAGCGAGATCACAGCAGGAAGCTCATCGCTGGCAGCTGCCGCACTGAACAACATCGCTAACGGGATCGCTAAATAGTGACGTTTTTTAGTGATCCCGTTAGCGATATTGTTCAGTGTGGCATACCCTTTACACCAAAGGAACATAAATGGTCTGGGAAATAAACTCTAACCAAGTTGAGCTTAGAACAACTAAGGAGCTCACAACTAAAGTCTATACAGATTCATTCCTATCTGTGGTCTGCATGAAGGTTTCACTGGCAACTCCCCAAGCAGACAACCAGGAATTTAAAAGAAACCAATCAACAAATAATCAATTGCAGCCGGGAGAAACTGCACCCAGTCCCAGCACCGAGCACAGACAGAATTAACTCCCTAGCTGCCAAACACAAAGAAACAGCAGATCAGCTGTGAGAAGTCAAAATGTGCAACCGCGACGATCTTCGTGGCAATGCACACATGACAGTACCCCCCCTTCTACGAGGGGCCTCCGGACCCTCAGGGCCAGGCCTGCCCGGGTGAGTTCTGTGGAAGGTCCGAACCAAACGATCTGCGTTAACATCAGACGCAGGGACCCACGTCCTCTCCTCTGGACCATACCCCTTCCAATGCACCAAGTACTGAAGGGACCGGCGATTCAGACGTGAGTCAATGATCTTTGATACTTGAAATTCCAAGTTACCATTGACCAACACAGGAGGAGGAGGTAGAGGTGACGGTATGACTGGTGCCACATACCTTTTAAGTAATTACTTGTGGAACACATTATGAATTTTAAACGTAGGAGGGAGGTCCAGACGAAATGCCACAGGATTAATTATGGAACTGATCCTGTACGGCCCGATGAATCTGGGACCCAGTTTCAGGAGGGCACCTTAAGTTTTATATTCCTGGTAGACAACCATACCAGATCGTTCACATTCAGATCTGGACCAGAAACTCTCCTCCTATCAGCCATACGTTTGTAACGGTTCCCCATCGCACTCAGATTATTCAATACACCTCTCCACACAGAAGCAAGTGACGACGAGAAACGCTCCTCCTCAGGAACCCCAGAAGGACCTCCCCCACTGAAAGTACAAAACTGGGGATGGAAACCATATGCCCCAAAAAACGGGGACTTACCAGTGGACTCGCTCCGCCTGTTGTTAAGAGCGAACTCTGCCAGAGGCAAGAAAGAAGACCAGTCCTCTTGGTTCTCTGAAACAAAACACCGGAGATATGTCTCTAAGCTCTGATTCAGACGCTCTGTCTGACCATTGGTCTGCGGATGAAAAGCCGAGGAAAATGACAATTGCATCCCCCGACGTAAACAAAATGCCCTCCAAAATTTGGACACAAACTGAGACCCCCTATCTGACACCACATCAGAAGGCGACCCATGAAGTCTAACGATCTCCCTAATGAACACCTGCGCCAGAGTTTTAGCATTAGGGAGTGCAGGAAGAGCAACGAATGTGCCATCTTACTGAACCTGTCAACAACCACCAGTATGACAGTATTCCCTGACGACGGAGGAAGGTCCGTAATGAAGTCCATAGATAAATGAGTCCATGGACGCTCCGGAAGTTTCAAGGGTAAAAGGGTCCCAGATGGACGGGTATGAGGGCTTTTAGAGCGAGCACACACCCCACATGATGCGACAAAAGTTATAACATCTTTATTAGCATTAGGCCACCAAAACCGGCGAGAAAGGAGATCTAAAGTAGCCTTACTCCCTGGATGTCCTGCTAGAGCAGAATTATGATGTGCCTCAATAACCTTTTGTCTCAACAGATTTGGGACAAACAGTCTCCCTGGAGGTCCTGCAGGGGCGTCCCCCTGAGCCTCTAACACCTCCTCCTCAAGCTCAGAAAATACAGCCGACACTACCACCCCCTCCTGAAGGATAGGACTCGGGTCATCCGTTTTCCCGGCCCCTGGGAAACTGCGAGACAAGGCATCAGCCTTTACATTCTTAGACCACGGGCAATAAGTGACGACAAAATTAAACCTGGTAAAAAACAAAGACCATCGAGCTTGTCTGGAATTCAGACGCTTAGCGGATTCCAAATACAACAGGTTCTTGTGATCAGTAATAACGGTAACCGGGTGGACTGCCCCCTCCAAAAAGTGACGCCATTCTTCAAAAGCTAACTTAATGGCCAAAAGTTCCCTATTGCCGATATCATAATTCCTTTCGGCGGACGACAATTTCTTAGAAAAGAAAGCGCACGGATACCATTTACCAGGGGACGGACCCTGGGACAATATAGCACCCACCCCTACGTCAGATGCATCCACCTCCACAGTGAACGGCTGAGATGCATCTTGTTGGATGAGAACGGGTGCCGAAGCAAAACATTTCTTCAAAGAGGAAAAGCTTGGCAAGCTTTGTCCGACCATTTAGAAAAATCCGTCCCTTTTCTTGTCATGTCAGTGAGAGGTTTGACGACAGATGAGAAATTACAAATAAATTTCTGGTAGTAGTTAGCAAACCCCAAAAAACGCTGCAGAGCCTTAAGATCCCCTGGCTGATCCCATTCAAGCACTGCTCTCACCTTTTCAGGGTCCATACGGAAACCGGAGGCTGACACCAAAAAACCCAAAAACTGAAGTTCCTGTACGGCAAATACACACTTCTCCAGTTTGGCGTATAGTTTATTGTCTCGCAAGATCTGCAACACCTGTCTCACATGCTCCTGATGAGACACAAGATCTGGCGAGTAAATTAAAATGTCGTCCAAATATACAACCACAAACAGCCCCACAATGTGACGAAAAATGTCATTAACAAAATGTTGGAATACTGCTGGTGCAGTAGTCAGACCAAAAGGCATAACAAGGTTCTCATAATGTCCCTCCGGCGTGTTAAACGCCGTTTTCCACTCATCCCCCTCTTTTATCCTAATCAGATTATACGCCCCCCTGAGATCCAATTTAGAGAACCATTTGGCGCCAACAATTTGATTGAAGAGATCAGGAATAAGAGGGAGTGGATACGGATCTCGAACAGTAATCCGATTAAGTTCGCGGAAATCCAAGCAAGGGCGTAGGCCTCCATCTTTCTTCTTCACAAAGAAGAACCCCGCGGCTACTGGGGAAGATGAAGGTCTAATATGCCCTTTGGCCAGACTTTCAGAAATATAATCTTTCATAGCCTGCCTCTCAGGACCAGAAAGATTATACAACCTAGCTTTAGGCAACTTAGCATCAGGAAGGAGATTAATAGAGCAGTCATACACGCGATGAGGAGGCAACTCCTGACACCCCTCCTCAGAGAAAACATCCCCAAAATCCTCCAAAAAAGGAGGCAATGTACTAGGCACGACCGCACTGATGACTGTGTTCATGCAGTTGCTTTTGCAAAACTCACCCCATTGGCTTATTTCTCTGGACTGCCAATTAATCACAGGGTTATGTTTAACCAACCAAGGAAGTCCCAACACAATGGGAGTAGGTAGACCCTCCAACACATAACAAGATAATTGTTCCCTATGTTTTGCCCCTACCCGAAGGTCAATGTTATGAACCTCATGAACAAAGCTACCTTGGCCGAGAGGCCTGGCGTCAATGGAGAATATAGGGATCGGTTTGACCAATACACTCAGATGCATACCTTGAGCCTGAGCAAACTGAGCGTCAACCAGATTAGCCCCGGAACCACTATCAAGAAGAACAGACAATCTCTCCACTCTCGTACCAACTACCACCTCCACTGGTACAAGGAACTGAGAAGAACTGGCGGATGAAATACATACTCCCAGGTTGTCGTCCACCACACAACCTGGGATTAACAGTTTTCCGGCGACTTTTGGCTCAACAAGGCACGGGATGGACATTCTCCAACAAAATGTCCCTCTTTCCCGCAGAAAAAACATCTTCTAGTCCTGCGGCGTACCGCCAATCCCCTCCTACGAAATGATGTCCCTCCCAACTGCATAGGCTCATCCGAACAGACAAGGGGAACCTCAACATAAGGGACTTTAGTGGTAGGTGGAGAAACAACAGGGAGTGGGGTTACCTCACCCCTCTCCCGAAGCCGTCTATCAGTACGGATAGCTAAGGCCATAGCAGCCTCCAGTGAATGAGGAGACTCATACTGAGCCAAAACGTCTTTTAATTTATCAGAAAGCCCATGACAAAACTGGCTCCTAAGAGCTGGGTCATTCCACTGAGTATCTGTGGCCCATCTACGAAACTCAGAAGCAAATTCCTCTGCAGGACGATCTCCCTGCTGTATCTTAAGTAATTTAGTCTCAGCAAGAGAGACCCGATCTGGGTCATCATATACCAATCCCAGGGCAGTAAAAAATTGATCTACAGACAGTAGAGCCGGGGATCCCGGAGGAAGGGAAAATGCCCAGGATTGAGGGTCCCCTTGCAGAAGTGAGATAACAATTCCCACTCTCTGCTCATCACTCCCTGATGATCGAGGCCGAAGCCGAAAATACAATTTACATGCCTCCCGGAAGGTGAAAAATTTGTCTCGCCCACCAGTGAACCTGTCCGGGAGAGCTACTTTAGGTTCAACTCTGGTTTGCTCCAGGGGAGACAAAACTTTGGACTTAATGTCCATCAGCTCCATGGATAATCCCTGCAACTGCAGAGCCAGCTGGGCTACTGGATCCATGGTAACTGGAGATAATTTTTATGGCCAGTGAAAATGTCACGCTGTCTAATGATATGTATACAATGTCAGTAAACTATTAATACAGGAACAACACTCTATACAACAACTAGTATAGCAACATCAGCATGTAAGTATAGAATAGATTTACCTGACACGATATCTGCTGAACTCAGGGTTAATCTTGAGGACTTGATGAGCTGAAACAGGAAAGAGGTGGACGGGGATCTAACCTGACCCTAAACTGGGGTCCTAACTAATCCCTCACCTTGGAGGTACTGATAATGGTTCAGAGGTCCAAGTCTCCAACCTAACCCTGTCTCCTATCAGACCCTGAACCCTGTCCTAAGAAGGATCCTGACTACCACCAAAGGGATATGGGCTGATCTCAGCTAAATACACAGATTAGACATATAAGACAGACAGGATAACACTCGCTTGCATACACACTCTAACACAAAAGGAACATAAATGGTCTGGGAAATAAACTCTAACCAAGTTGAGGTTAGAACAACTAAGGAGCTCACAACTAAAGTCTATACAGATTCATTCCTATCTGTGGTCTGCATGAAGGTTTCACTGGCAACTCCCCAAGCAGACAACCAGGAATTTAAAGGAAACCAATCAACAAATAATCAATTGCAGCCGGGAGAAACTGCACCCAGTCCCAGCACCGAGCACAGACAGAATTAACTCCCTAGCTGCCAAACACAAAGAAACAGCAGATCAGCTGTGAGAAGTCAAAATGTGCAACCGCGACGATCTTCGTGGCAGCCACACATGACACAAGCTTGGTAAACCAACAAGCACCCTTCACTCTGGAAAATAGGTCAGAAATCAAGGGTAACGGATATGATATTTAACAGTGATCTTATTCAGGAGACGATAATCAATACACAGCCTCAATGAGCCTTCCTTCTTGGCCACAAAGAAAAAAGGCGCCCAAGGGTGTAGAGGATGGTCATATATGACCATTCTCTAAAGACTCTTTGATATAAGATCGCATAGCCTCATGCTCAGGTACAGATAAATTAAAGAGCCGACCCTTGGGAAATTTACAACCGGGTACTAAGTCAATAGCGCAATTATAACTCCTAGGCCGGCATCACACTTGCGAGTGTGATGCGAGTAAGTCGCACGACTTTCTCGCATCAACACCCGGCACGGCCGCCCGCTCTCAGACCCGAGTGTGCGACTGCATAGAAATACATGCAGCCGCACACTCGGGTCCGAGAGTGGGCGGCCGTGCCAGGTGTTGATGCGAGAAAGTCGTGCGACTTACTCGCATCACACTCGCAAGTGTGATGCCGGCCCTATGAGGAGGTAAGGATGCAGACTTACTATCACTAAACACATCAGAAAAATCAGTTACATAGTCAGGAACATCTTGAGACTGGGGGGAGGCAGAAAAAACATCTTGAGACTGGGGGGACAGAAAAAACAGAAGTGTCAGCACGAACACATTGACAACCCCAACTGGTCACAGACACAGATTTCCAATCCAAAACAGGATTGTGAGTCTGTAACCAAGTTAAACCCAGTACAACAATGTCATGTAAATTATGTAACACCAAAAATTTGCAATTCTCTTGGTGGTCCAGGTCAACCCGCATTATCACCTGGGTAGAAAACTGGGGTTTGTTCTCCGCCAAGGGGGTAGAATCAATGCCCAGCAAAGGAATAGACTTCCGCAGGGGTATCAAAGGAAAACCACAACGTTTGGCAAAATCAAAATCCATCAGGTTTATAGCTGCCCCTGAATCAACAAAAGCCTGAGCTGAAAATGTGGACATGGAGCAAATCAAGGTAACAGTCAAGAGAAATTTAGTCTGAACACTACCCAAAACAACTGAGCGCGCAAAACGTCTTCCCCACTTGGGGCAGACGGAAATAGCATGAGAAGCGTTACCACAATAGTAGCACAACTTATTATGCTTACGAAATTCATGATGCTGTGCCCCAGACATCACTCCATCACACTGCATGGGCTCAGGGCTGGCCCGCAAGGCATGACAATTTCACGCATATTTCTACGCTCGCTAGACATCTGTCAACTTGAATAGCTAATGGCATAGAGTTATTGAGACCAGAGGGGACAAGGAATCCCACCATAACATCCTTTACAGTCTCTGCCAGACCCTTCCGAAAAAGAGCTGCCAGAGCATCATCATTCCATTTAGTAAGGACTGCCCACTTTCTGAATTTCTGACTATACAGCTCAGCGGCTTCATGACCCTGATTCAATGCCAGCAAGGTTTTTTCAGCTTGATCAGTAACATTAGGTTCATCGTACAATAACCTCAGAGCCTGAAAAAACACATAAACATCATTCAAAACAGGATCCCCAGGTGTCAGGGAAAAGGCCCAATCCTGAGGGTCACCGTGCAACAGGGAGATGACAATTTGAACCTGCTGCGTTGTGTTCCCTGAGGATTTAGGCTTCAAAGCAAAAAACAACTTAGAGTTATTTTTAAAATTCAAAAACTTAGACTGATCCCCCAAAAATAAATCCGGCAGGGATCCTAGGTTCAACAGCAGGCAATCCAGCAAGATAGATAGCAATACTCCAAACTACATTAGCAAGGTGCTCCACACGATCAGACAAATGCTTGACCTCCATTGAGGAGAAAAAAAAATTTCTGACAACTTTTTTTTTTCCTTTACTATTTTTCCCTTCTATTGAGTACCATAAAATTTTCAGTATGGCCGGTGATTCTGTTAGGTGTAGGTAGCTGAGGAGGCAGGAGCAAAAAACCACATAGGCAGCCTAACACCAGAGAGGTTGAAAACTAATAGGTTGCAGACCCCTTAACTAACCGCACAAATAGAAGTAGCCGTGGGACGTTCCTACGGTGCCCTAGACGCCTCGTCACAGCCGGAGAGATAGCTATCCCTGAAGATGGAAAGAGGAAGCTAACTGCCCCGGAGTAGACCCCAAAAGAATAGGAAGCCCCCAGACATATAATGGCGGTTAGACAAAATGAAAATATGAACACAGACAGAAAATAGATTGAGCAAACGCTGGGGCCCAAAGCTGTCTGGATAGGACAGCAAAGGAGAGAATACTGTCTGCATCCCAAAAAACCCTAGGAAAAACTCCAACACTTCTGAATCCAAAAATACTGAGACCGCACGGTCTCCACCACCTATATCAGATCTCTGGTGTGGACACGTAGCAACCCAGCAGTAAAATATCACAAGAGCTGAGCAAATGAACAAATACAAAAAATGAACAGAGACCAGCCAAAGCACCCCAAAGGGGACCCGGCTAAAGACAAAAAGCAATTCAGCAAAAAGCAAGGAATTCAAACCACAGCAAAAAAAACTGAAAGAGACTTATTTGAATGCAAGCAGGAGACAGCAGAAAAGCAAGCTGAATTCCAACCTAGACCAGGAAGAACAATTGATCACCGGCGAGGATCATGGAGGTCAGCTCACTTATATCAGGCAAGTCTGTATCACCTCATAACCACTTGTCAACTGCAGGTGTAGGACTCTTGGTGTTCAACATAGGTTCAATACCCTCAGCAACCACCAGAGGGAGCTTCCAATAGTTCACAACAGCATACTATGCTTTACTACCAAGAAAATTGTGGGAGGCCATCAAAACAAGAGATGTGGCATGCTTACCAAAGGTTTCCACCTTCTGCAAGACAATTGACCACTTCACTACTCACATGTTGCCCAAATGGAAGCATAATCCTGTGGCTTTGAAATTGTATCGCATCCCCTTATTCACCTGACCTCACATCATCGGACTTCCATCTCTTTCCAACAATAAAGTTATATTTGAAGGGCAAGCATTTTCCTGATGATAAGACTCTGATTTCCAAAGTCACAACTTGGTTTTTGGAGCAACCTGTCGACTTCTACAAGCAAGGGTTTACAGTTGCTTAAAAAGATGAGAGAAGTGTGTGTCCCTAGGTGAAACTTATGTAGAGCAGGACTAATAACTGTGCCAAGTTTCATTGCTTCAGTTCAGAGGCTTCAGTTCAAAACCCTAACCATGACATACAAAGCCATCCACAACCTTTCTCCTCCATACATCTGTGACATGGTCTCCCGCTACCTACCCACACGCAACCTTCGATCCTCTCAAGATCTCCTTCTCGACTCCTCCCTCATCTCTTCTTCCCACAACCGCATACAAGACTTCTCCCGGGCTTCCCCCATACTCTGGAACTCCCTGCCGCAAAACATCAGACTTTCACCAACAACGGAAACCTTCAAGAAGAACCTGAAGACCCACCTGTTCCGACAAGCCTACAGCCTACAATGATCCTCAGTCTACTGAACCATCGCACGACCAGCTCTACCCTTTCCTAGTGTAACCTCACCCATCCCTGTAGACTGTGAGCCCTCGCGGGCAGGGTCCTCTCTCCTTCTGTACTTGTGTGTCCCTTGTCTAGCACACGTTTATTGTACCTGTCTATATTTTCCCTTTTCATATGTAAAGCGCCATGGAATAAATGGCGCTATATAAATGTGTAATAATAATAATAAAAAAAATGATAATTGCTCTCAGTCCACAGGAAGTGAGTCAGGGGAAATCTTTACTGAATGCCCCTCATAGAAATAAGAAGTCAATTTTCCATGTAAGAGTCATAAGTCACCGCAAAAGTGTATGGTGGAGGGAGGAGCCGATTGTCAGGGTCACGAGTTGAATAGGTGAATGAAAAATTCAGAGACAAGAAAATTCCTGTTTCTACATAGAGCAGAGTAAAAGAAGAGTTAACTGTGTAGAAAGGTACAATGAGTAATTGTAAGTACAAAGTACAACATTATATGATGACTGCAACATATTAAGAAGATAAAACTTTGATGGGAGTGATCTTTAAACAAAACATAATATAATAATCTAACCATAGAGTATCAGCCACTAACCATTTATCAATGTAATCACAGCTTTCTATATTTTAACTTACATTTATCGTTAGTGAATAAGAACTAAAGTACTGAGATCAATATAAACTTCTTAGAAAGAGATTTACAGAAGAAAGGGTTTTTTTAAGTGCCTTTTATGATCTAACAGCACATTACTAAACCATAGAAACACAATTATAGAAACTTTCTTTAACCAGTTAAAGACCGAGCCACTTTGTTAATGACCGAGCCTCATTTTTAAAATCAGGCATGCGTCACTTTAAGGCTACACATTCGTTTTTTACAATCAGGCACAATCCGTCAAAGTTGAAAAAAGACGGATCCAGCGTAGATTGCAAAAAACAGATGCGACCGATCAGGTATTTAGCCGGATCCGTCTTGAACTTTTGAACCCGAGAAATGCAGTTTGAGCATGCCTGGAAAGGAGAGAGAGAGTATTCCCCCATAGACTTGCATTGTACCCATGAGCCGGTAGCGCCGCATCCGCTGCTGTCCGTTTTTTTCACCGGACACAAAAAACGTTCCTAGATGCGTTGTGTCTGGCCGGCGGAATCTAAATTTTTGACGGATCTGGAAAAAAACGAACGAAACGGAAGCACAAGTCAATGAGGAAAAAAACGTATCCGGCAGAAGAAAAAAACGGATCCGTATTTTTTAAAAAAAAGCCGAATCACGCCTTACGGCAAAAAATGGATATGTGAAAGTAGCCTTAGAGGTAGTAACTCAAAAACACTTCAACGTATCCCAGTAATTCTAGATTGTTTTTCATGACAAGCTGTACTTCATGTCAGTGGTAAATTTTGGTTGATATGATTTGCATTTATTTATGAAAATATCAAAAATTGAACAAAAAATGTTTATTTCCCAATTTTCATACTTTGAATTTGTGCACGTTTAAATCAGATACTTACAACACACAAAATAGTTAATACATAACACACAAAATAGTTAATAAATAACAGATCCCACATGTCTATTTTACATCAGCATCATTTTTTAAACATTTTGCTTTGTTAGGAAGTTAAAAGGGTTAAGAGTTTTATATTTTTCCAACAAAATTTACAAAACTGATTTTTTAAGGGACCATAGCACATTCGAAGTGACTCTGAGGGGGCTATATGACATAAAATACACCAAAAGAGACACCATCTTAAAAAGTACGTGCCTCAAAGCACACAAAACCACATTCATGAAGTACATTAATCTTTTAGGTGCATTACAGAATTAAAACAATGTGGAAGGAGAGAATGAAAATGTTACTTTTTCATACAAAAACATTGCTTTAACCCCATTTTTACAAGGATGACAGGAGAAAATGTACCATGCAATATGATGTGTAATTTCTCCTGAGTACACCGATACCCCATATATGGTGGGAAATTACTGTTTGGGCGCATGGCAGGACTTGGAAGGGAAGAATCAACACTTGACTTTTGAAATCGAAAATTGTTTGTAATAGATAGTGGACGCCATGTTGCATTTGCAGAGCACCTAATTAGCCTAAACAATGGAAACCACGCACAAGTGATCTTGAACCCACAGGTGATTCACAGAATTTTAAAAAGTTGAGTCGTAAAAATTTAAAAATACATTTTCTCCATAAAAATGCTGCTCTAACCCCTTTCTGTCTTATGATGTACTATCCCGTCCATGTGCCCTGGGACTTAATTCCCAAGAACGTGATAGTACGTCATACGCAGATGATCGCAGCCGGGTGTCAGCTGATTATCACAGCTGACACCCTACACTATGTCACGGCCGCTCCCGGCACATTAACCCCCGGAACACTGCGATCAAAGATGATCGCAGTGTATCGGGGGCATAGGGAAGCATTGCGCAGGGAGGGGGCTTGCTGCGTGCTTCCCTGAGACCCTCAGAGCAGCGCGATGTGATTGCGCTGTTCCGAGGGCCTCCTCCCTGCAGGACCCCAGATCCTAGATGGCTGCGGGGTCTTTTCGGGTCCTGCAGGGAAGTGGTTTCCTCAGTGCCTGTCAGATCGCTGGTCTGACAGAGTACTGTGCAAACTGTTAACCAGCGATCTGACATTATACAGTGATGTCCCACCCTGGGACAAAGTAAAAATATAAAAAAATACAAATAAACATGTGTAAAAAAAATTCCTAAATAAAGAAAAAAAATATTCCCCAATAAATTCAATTCTTTAATGTAAAAAAAAAACAACAATAAAAGTACGCATATTTAGTGTCCGTAACGATCCACCCTATGAATCTGTTCCACTAGTTAACCCCTTTATTGAACCCCTAAAAAAAAAACAAGGCAAAAAAACAATGCTTTATCATCATACCGCCAAACAAAAAGTGGAATAACACGCAATCAAAAAGATGGATATAAAAAAAACATGGTACCACTGAAAACATCATCTTGTCCTGCAAAAAAGGAGCCATCACATAGCATCATCAGCGAAAAACTAAAAAGTTATAGCTCGCAGAATAAAGCGATGCAAAAACAATTATTTTTTATATAGAATTGTTTTTATTGTACAAAAGCGCCAAAACATAAAAAAATATAAATGAGGTATCACCGTAATCATACTGTCCCAAAGAATAAAACCGCTTTATCGATTTTACCGCCAAACAGTATAAACGACACCCGAAAAGAAATTCATGAATTGCTGTTTTTTGTTCATTCTGCCTCCCAAAAATCGTAATAAAAAGCGATCAAAAAATGTCATGTGCCCAATAATGGTACCAATAAAAACGTCAACTCGTCCTGTAAAAAATAAGACCTCACATGACTCTGTGGGCCAAAATGTGGAAAAATTAAAGCTCTCAAAATTTGGTGATGCAAAAACTACTTTTTGCAATAAAAGCGTCTTTTAGCATGTGACAGTTGCCAAACATAAAAACCCGCTATAAATAGTTAATCAAGCCCCCCTTTATCAACCCCTTAGTTAGGGAAAAGTAATAAAATTTAAAATTTTATTTATTTCCATTTTCCAATTAGGGCTAGGGTTAGGGTTAGGGTTGGGGCTAACGTTAGAGTTAGGGTTGGGGCTAAAGTTAGGCTTAGGGTTAGGTTGGGATTAAGGTTAGGGGTGTGTTAGGTTTAGGTTTGTGGTTAGGGCTATGGTTAGGGTTGGGACTAGTGTTACGGTTGTGTTGGGGTTAGAGTTGGAGTAAGAATTGGGGATGTCCACTGTTTAGGCACATCAGGGGCTCTCCAAACGTGACATGTCGTCTGATCTCAATTCCAGCCAATTCTGCGTTGAAAAAGTCAAATGGTTCTCCTTCCCTTCTGAGCTCTGCCATGCGCCCAAACAGTAGTATACCCCCACATATGGGGTATCAGCGTACTCAGGACAAATTGCACAATAACTCATGTGGTCCAATTTCTTCTGTTACTCTTGGGAAAATTAAAAATTTGGGGCGGAAATTTCATTTTTGTGAAAAAATATGTTTTTTTATTTTTATTGCTCTACGTTATAAACTTCTGTGAAGCATTTAGGGGTTCAAAATTCTCACCACACATCTACATAAGTTTCTTGGGGGTCTAGTTTCCAAAATGGGGTCACTTGTGGGGGTTTCCACTGTTTAGGCACATCAGTGGCTCTCCAAACGCGACATGACACCTACAGACAATTCCATCAAAGTCTGCATTACAAAACATCACTACTTCTATTCCGAGCCACGACATGTGCCCACACAGTAGTTTTCTCCCACATATTGGGTATTAGCTCAGGACAAATTGTACAACAACTTTTGCTGTCCAATTTCTTCTGTTACCCTTGGGAATATAAAAAATTGGTGACTAAAAAAATAATTTTTGTGGGAAAAAATAGGATTTTTAATTTTCATGCCCGGGCAATAAAAACTTATGTGAAGCACTTGGGGGTTCAAAGTGCTCACCACAGGTCTAGATAAGTTCCTTAGGGGGTCTAGTTACCAAAAGTGTGGTCACTTATGGGGGGTTTCCACTGTTTAGGCACATCAGGGGACTCTGCAAACTGAACATGACGCCCATCAAAGTCTGCATTCCAAAATGTCATTACTTCCTTTCTGAGCCCTGCCGTGCACCCAAACATTATTTCCCCTCCACATATGGGATATCAGCGTACTCAGGACAAATTGGACAACAACTTTTGGGGTCCAATTTATCCTGTTACCCTTGGGAAAATAAAAAATAGCGGACTAAAAAATCATTTTTGTTGAAGTTTTTTTTTTTTAAAGCCCAGGCATTATAACTTTAGTGGAACACTTAGGGGTTCAAAGTGCTCACAACAGATCTAGATAAGTTCATTAGGGGGTCTAGTTTCCAAAATGGTGTCACTTGTGGGGGTTTCCACTGTTTAGGCACATCAGAGGCTCTCCAAACGCGACATGGGGTCCAGCCAATTCTGCATTGAAAAAGTCAAATTGCGCTCCTTCTCTTCTGAGCTCTGCCATGCACCCAAACAGTGGTTTACCCCCACATATTGGGTATCGGCGTACTCAGGACAAATTGCACAATAACTCTTGAGGTCTTGTTACCCTTGGGAAAATAAAAATTGGGGTGAAAAGATCAATTTAATTTTATGACTCTACTTTATAAACTTGTATAAAGTACTTGGGGGTTCAAAGTGCTCACCACAGATCTAGATAAGTTCCATAGGGGGTCTATTTTCTAAAATGGGGTCACTTGTGGGGGGTTTCCACTGTTTAGGCACATCACGGGCTATCCAAACGCGACATGGCGTCTAATCTCGATTCCAGCCAATTTTGGTTTGAAAAAGTCAAATGGCGCTCCTTCCCTTCTGAGCTCTGCCGTGCGCCCAAACAGTTCTTCCCCCACATATGGGGTATCAGCGTACTCAGGCCAAATTGGACAAAAGCTTTTTAGTCCAATTTCTCCTGTTACCCTTGGGAAAATAAAAAATTGGTGACAAAAAGATTTTTTTTGTGGGTTAAAAATAGGATTTTTTATTTTCATGCCCGAGCATTATAAACTTGTGTGAAGCACTTGGGGGTTCAAAGTGCTCACATCAGATCTAGATAAGGTCCTTAGGGGGTCTAGTTTCTAAAATGGGGCTATTTGTGGGGGTTTCCACTGTTTAGGCACATCAGGGGCTCTGCAAACTGAACATGACACCCATCAAAGTCTCCATTCCAAAATGTCATTACTTACTTTCCAAGCCCTGCCGTGCACCCAGTTTCCCCCCCACATATAGGGTATCAGTGTACTCAGGACAAGTTGGACAACAACTATTGTGGTCCAATTTCCTTGGGAAAAATTAAAAATTGGGGACTAAAAAATCTTTTTTGTGGAATTTTTTTTTCTTTCACACCCAGGAATGATAAACTTTAGTTAAGCTCCTTAGGGGGTCTAGTTTCCATAATGGTGTCACTTGTGGGGGGTTTCCACTGTTTAGGCACATCAGGGGCTCTCCAAACGCGACATGGCGTCCAATCTCAATTCCAGCCAATTTTGGTTTGAAAAAGTCAAACGGCGCTCCTTCCCTTCCGAGCCCTGCCGTGCCTCCAGACAGTAGTTTTCCCCCACATATGGAGTATTGGTGTACTCAGGAGAATTTGCACAACAACTTTATCTGTCCATTTTATCCTTTTACCCTTGTTAAAATAAAAAAAATTGTTTGTAAAAGATAATTTTTGTGACTAAAAAGTTAAATGTTCATTTTTTCCTTCCATGTTGCTTCAGCTCCTGTGAAGCACCTGAAGGGTTAATAAACTTCTTCAATGTGGTTTTGAGTACCTTGAGGGGTTCAGTTTTTAGAATGGTGTCACTTTTGGGTATTTTCTGCTATATAGATCCCTCAAAGTGACTTCAAATTTGAGGTAGTCCCTAAAAAAATGGTTTTGTACATGTTGTAAAAATGAGAAATTGCTGGTCAACTTTTAACCCTTATAACTTCCTAACAAAAGAAAACTTTTTTTTCCGAAATTGTGTTGATGTAAAGTATACATGTGGGAAATGTTATTTAGCAACTATTTTGTGTGACATATTTCTCTGTTTTAAGGGAATAAAAATTCAAAGTTTAAAAATTGCAAAATTTTCAAAATTTTTGCCATATTTCCATTTTTTTCATAAATAAACGCAAGTTATATTGAAGAAATTTTACCACTATCATGAAGTACAATATGTCAGGAGAAAACATTCTCAGAATCGCGAAGATCTGTTGAAGCGTTCCAAAGTTATAACCTCATAAAGAGACAGTGGTCAGAATTGTAAAAATTGGCCCGGTCATTAACGTGCAAACCACCCTTGGGGGTTAAGGGGTTAAATACATGGCTAAACAGTGGAAATGAAACTACACCCTGGAAGCATTACTGACTCCCAGGTCACAGCTGTGAACAATGTTGTCAGAGTCTTACTCCATTTTTACAGGAGCACCAAAAAACATACAGAAACTAAATCAAAATGGATTTTCCTGGGAAATATGTTAAGGAAAATCCTTTCCAGGCTAATGACTTTTACATAAGGCAAAATAATTAACCCAAAACAAAAAAACCCTAAAATGGGGTTATTTGTGGGGGTTTCCACTGTTTAGGCACATCAGGGGCTCTGCAAACTGAACATGACACCCATCAAAGTCTCCATTCCAAAATGTCATTACTTACTTTCCAAGCCCTGCCGTGTGCCCAGTTTCCCCCCCCCCCACATATAGGGTATCAGTGTACTCAGGACAAGTTGGACAACAACTATTGTGGTCCAATTTCCTTGGGAAAAATTAAAAATTGGGGACTAAAAAATCTTTTTTGTGGAATTTTTTTTCTTTCACACCCAGGAATGATAAACTTTAGTTAAGCTCCTTATGGGGTCTAGTTTCCATAATGGTGTCACTTGTGGGGGGTTTCCACTGTTTAGGCACATCAGGGGCTCTCCAAACGCGACATGGCGTCCAATCTCAATTCCAGCCAATTTTGGTTTGAAAAAGTCAAACGGCGCTCCTTCCCTTTCCGAGCCCTGCCGTGTCCCCAGACAGTAGTTTTTCCCCACATATGGAGTATTGGTGTACTCAGGAGAATTTGCACAACAACTTTATCTGTCCATTTTCTCCTTTTACCCTTGTTAAAATAAAAAAAATTGTTTGTAAAAGATCATTTTTGTGACTAAAAAGTTAAATGTTCATTTTTTCCTTCCATGTTGCTTCAGCTCCTGTGAAGCACCTGAAGGGTTAATAAACTTCTTCAATGTGGTTTTGAGTACCTTGAGGGGTTCAGTTTTTAGAATGGTGTCACTTTTGGGTATTTTCTGCTATATAGATCCCTCAAAGTGACTTCAAATTTGAGGTGGTCCCTAAAAAAATGGTTTTGTACATGTTGTAAAAATGAGAAATTGCTGGTCAACTTTTAACCCTTATAACTTCCTAACAAAAGAAAACTTTTTTTTCCGAAATTGTGCTGATGTAAAGTATACATGTGGGAAATGTTATTTAGCAACTATTTTGTGTGACATATTTCTCTGTTTTAAGGAATAAAAATTCAAAGTTTAAAAATTGCAAAATTTTCAAAATTTTGCCATATTTCCATTTTTTTCATAAATAAACGCAAGTTATATTGAAGAAATTTTACCACTATCATGAAGTACAATATGTCACGAGAAAGCATTCTCAGAATCGCGAAGATCTGTTGAAGCGTTCCAGAGTTATAACCTCATAAAGATACAGTGGTCAGAATTGTAAAAATTGGCCCGGTCATTAACGTGCAAACCACCCTTGGGGTTAAGGGGTTAAATATATGGCTAAACAGTGGAAATGAAACTACACCCTGGAAGCATTACTGACTCCCAGGTCACAGCTGTGAACAATGTTGTCAGAGTCTTACTCCATTTTTACAGGAGCACCAAAAAACATACAGAAACTAAATCAAAATGGATTTTCCTGGGAAATATGTTAAGGAAAATCCTTTCCAGGCTAATGAATTTTAAATAAGGCAAAATAATTAACCCAAAACAAAAAAGTTTCTCCACCACTTGGGCTATGTTCACACATAGTGTTTTGATGTGTTTTTTTAACTATACCATTGCTTTCAACCAATACAATACAATACCAATACATCTAATGTTGTGTACCTAATTATATGTACTAAATGTCCAACTGGGGGTCTGTATGTGGGGGAGACCGGGCAAAAACTGAGAACAAGGATGAATTCTCATCGCCACGCAATAAGAGAAAAAAGAATGGATCTACCTGTGGCAAAACATTTTTGCTCCCCTGATCATAGCATGTCAGATATGAAAATACTGGTACTAAGAAGCAGATTCACATCTCAAAGGCAGAGAAGAATTTGCGAATACAAATTGATGGTGACCTTTGACACTCTTAATGCTGGAATGAACCTGTCACATGGTTTTATGGCCTATTACATCAATTAAGGAATTTACTCCAAATACCCTGTGAAAACATCACAAAACATTACCAGACCCCAATCAGAGGGTAATAAAACTTTCTCTCCTTATCTATGAATTGTTCCAATATTTATGCTCATTCCTCTGCCATAATGACTATTCTGCTTCACGTCACTTGTCTTACCTATTGCATTTTTTCTGTGTTTTTGTGTATAAATATGTGATTCTTCAGATTTTGTATTAGTTCAGCCTGATGAAGAGACCTGAGTAGTCTCGAAAGCTTGCAATTTGTTACCATCTTTTCAGTTAGCCATTAAAAGGTATCAACCACTGAGGACTCTCAACTCTAAATATTTTTCTATCTACTGGCTAACACGGTACGAAGATATACATCTTTACTGTAACCAATACAAATGCATTCTATGGGAAATGTAATTTTAACATTCAGCAACCTTAGCTGGCCATGTGGTGTTTGACACATCATCAGACACATCCTGTTTCATTTATGACGGAAGAACTCGGAAAGTCACAAAGCCTATTTTTATAGGGGCATCAGTCAGCATTAATCTTCTTAAAGAGCCATCTGCAGGCTATACTGTTATACTATGCTGCTAAAAATTTGGACACACTCCCATAACCCTTTGACGAGACGTGCAGGAGGGCCTCATAAAAATGTGTTCCAATTATAAGAAAATTGGTCTCACATAGTGTTAGCCTATGCATTGAATGCAAGGCCTGCCCTGCAGCAAAGTAACACGCACCACAATAACACTTGGAACAGATGTCTTGGATGGCCACATGAAACCAAAGTTCCCATTTTTTACATTTGGTACTGCCATACTGTTAGCCTAGGCATTTAATGCACCAAAGTTACACGCACCCCAATAAACCTTTGAACCCACGTACTGGATGGCCACATGAAAACCAAGTTCACATTATTCATTTGTGACTTCCATACTGTTAGCCTATGCATTGAATGCAAGGCCTGCCCTGCACCAAAGTAACACACATCCCAATAAGCCTTTGAACTCACGTACTGAATGGCCACCTGAAAGCATTGTTCCTATTAATTTGGTACTCGCATATTGTTTGGCTATGCAGTGAATTGTTGAGCCTGAAGAACCTGCATTGGAGAATGTCAATATTGAGGCTGAAGACCCGGCAGTGGACAATTGCAGTGTTGACGCTAAAGACCCTGCAGTGGAGCATTTCAGTGTTGAGCCTGAAGAACCATCAGTGGATAATTGCACTGTTCAGGCTTAAGAACTTACGATATGATACGATACAATACACTTTATTGATCCCGAGGGAAATTATGGTATCACAGCAGCGCTACAACAGCATTACAAACAAAACATTACAAACAGCATTACATAGAGTAATTACTAGACACAGATCTTGCACATGACTAACCACAATACGTAACAAACAAAGGTACACAAATCTCTAATCATTTCCATTAGTGCGCCAGTCTTATGTCGTAGCCATCTTTCACCCTTAGTGAATTGTTATACATCCCCATAGCGGTAGGCACAAACTATTTCCTGAATTTCTCCTTCTTGCACCTTGGAAGGATTAGACGGCTGCTGAATGTGCTCTTCTGCTTCAAGAGCAGCTCGTAGAGTAGGAGTGTATTATTGTTCGTTATAGCCCTGCACTTCTTTTGAATCCTATCCTCCACTACTTCCTCAAAAGAGTCAAGATGGAGGCCAACAGCTGCACTTGCCTTCTTGATAAGTTTGTTGAGCTTATTAGCGTCAGCTACTCGCACACTACTGCCCCAGCAAATGATAGCAAAAAAGATGGCACTTGCTACAATGTACTGGTAGAACATTTCCAGCATTTTGCTGCACACATTGAATGACCTGAGCTTCCGCAGAAAGTACAGTCTGCTCATTCCCTTCTTGTGAACCTTCTCTGTATGACATCTCCAATCAAGTTTGCTGTCAAAGTTAACCCCCAAATATTTGTAGCTCTCAACCATCTCCACCTCCTGGCCAGCAATAGTGATAGGTAAGTAATCCTCCTTTTTCCTTCTATAACTCACCACTATCTCCTTGGTTTTCTTCACATTTAGTTCTAGACAGTTAGTCTGACACCAATCCACAAAGTCAGAAACCACCCTTCTATATTCCTCCTCCCCCCGGTCCCCCACAATGCCCTGTATAATCACTGAGTCATCTGAGAATTTTTGCAGGTGACAGAAGACGGATTTATACTGAAAGTCAGCTGTATACAATGTGAAGAAGAAGGGCGACAGCACTGTACCCTGAGGGGCTCCCACACTGCTCTGTACACTGCCAGATACCACCTCCCCCATCCTTACAAACTGCGGCCTGTCCGTCAGGTAGTCACTTATCCAGTTCACCATACCCTCATCTACCGCCATAGCAGTCAACTTATTTCGTAATAAGGGCGGCTGTAAGGTATTGAAAGCACTAGAGAAGTCAAAGAACATGGCACGCACTGCAGTGTCATCATTGTCGAAGAACGAATGCATTGTATGTAGCAGAGATACTACCACATTATCCACCCCCAATCTCTGCTGGTATGCAAACTGCAGGAGGTCAGTGTAGGCCCTCACCCTCAGGCACAAGTAGGCAAGTACTATTCTCTCCAACGATTTCATAGCATGCGATGTAAAGGCCACTGGACGATAGTCGTGTAGGGAAGTTGGAGAGGTGATCTTGGGAACTGGCACCAGGCAGGTGGTATTCCACAGCACTGGCATTCTCTGGGATTGTAGGCTCCTGTTATACAGGTGCTGAAAGACATTACACAGTTGGTTTGCACACACTTTTAGGACATGTGGACTGAGGCCATCAGACCCAGCTGCTTTGCCAATGACTAGTTTACGAAACTGTTTCCTCACATCCCTTGGGGAGACAGTGAAAGCAGACAGTTCATCACCCAAAGTCAATGCTGCCGATCGTTCCTCAGCTCCATCCCTCATTCCTGATGATGCAGCACATGTGTTGGTAAATCTGTTGCATTGGTGAATTGCTGTGGTGAGGCAGAAGACCCTGCATTTTAGCATTCCAGTGTTGAGGCTAAAGAACTGGCATTGAAGAATTGATTTGCTTAAGATGAACAACCAACAAAGTTCACATAATTAGGTAGTGGGTCTCCCATACTGTTTGCCTATGCATTGAATACAAAGCCTGCCCCAAATTCAAATGCTCCCCAATAAGCCTTTGAACCCACGTACTGGATGGCAAAAGGAAAGCCAAGTTCACATTATTCATTTTGTTCTGCCATACTGTTAGCCTATGCATTGAATGCAAGGCCCGCTGTGCACCAAATTCTAAGCACCCTATAAAGCCTTTGAAATCACGTATTGGCTGGACACAGAAAAACCAAGTTCACATTATTCTTTTGGCACTGCCATAGTGTTAGCCTATACATTGAATGCAAGGCCTGCCCTGCACCAAATTCAAACGCACCCCAAAAAGCCTTTGAACCGACATACTTGATTACTTGATTGCCACCTGAAAGCATTGTTCCCAATAATTTGTTACTCCCATATTGTTTGGCTACGCAGTAAATTGTTGAGCCTGAAGACCCGGCAGTGGACAGTTGCAGCGTTTTTGCTAAAGACCAAGCTGTGGACAATTGCAGTGTTGACACTAAACACCCTGTTAAGGGCCTGCAGAACGCACCTAATAGATATTAAAGAGAGGTGCGTTCGCAGCCTGGGGTCCACCGTGCAGGCAGAGCCTGCTGCTAGTAAGATGGCGCAAATAGGCAGTATGGGCGAACTCTGTTATTCCACAGAGTCAATAACTAAAATGCTGTAGCACTATATGGCGATATAAGCGGACTCTGTAAATTCACAGAGCCACTGTGACAAAGACTGTGTCCTGTTAGACTCACAGGGGACACAGATGACTGCTAAGCGGATTGCAGTCTGTGGTCATGCAATCAGAAAACAAGCAATAATCTCCTCACCGGAGTAGCCGGTATTCTAATGGCGTTTTCAGCCGAACCCTGAACACGTGCATACAAAACTCCTCACCGGAGGTGCAGGTATTCTAGGGGCTTATTTCAGCCGGACCTAACCACATGCATACATGACCACACTGGCACAAGCACGTAACAGATTTGATACTAGCGCACGTCCTTGCGGTTATGCCACCTTTTTATAGTAGCAGCTACAGGACCTTCCAGAAAAGGACCAATGAGAAACTGTTCCAGAACACAAGCAGTTTCAGGACCTTCCTGGTGGACCAATGGGAGTCGCTGCTGTAACCGAGCATGTGACCCCTAATCTCCAATGGGAGATCTTGCCCTGGGCATGCTCAGATGAAGAAAGCGAGGACTTTGTCCCAGGACTGCCTACTCCAGCACAGGTTATAATAGAGGAACCAGGAGAGGCAGCAACAAGCCTCTGCACAGCATTAGACCAAGCGAGACGCTGGGACCGATGTCTCTGCTGAGCAGGCTCCACTGCGGCCGGAGATGGATGAGGGACCGCAGCGGGACTGGTTCGAGATTCCCCTTGTGCAGCAGCGGGAACTCGATCCCTAACACACCCTGCTGTGGAAAATTGCAGAATTGACGCTGAAGACCCGGCAGTTGATAATTTCAGTGTTGATGCTAAAGACCCAGCAGTGGACCATTGCAGTGTTGATGCTAAAGACCCAGCATTAGATAATTGCAGTGTTGACGCTGAAGACCCGGCAGTGGACAATTGCAGTGTTGACGCTAAAGACCCTGCAGTTGAGCATTTCAGTTTTGAGCCTGAAGAACCATCAGTGGATAATTGCACTATTGAGGCTTAAGAACTTGCATTGGTGAATTGCTGTGGTAAGGCAGAAGACCCATCATTTTAGCATTGCAGTGTTGATGCTGAAGAACTGGCAGTGAAGAATTACATTGTTGAAGATGAACGACCAAAGACCAATAAAGTTCACATTATTAGGAAGTGGGTCTCCCAAACTGTTTGCCTATGCAGTGAATTCAAGGCTTGCCCCAGATTTGGACAAACCAAAATATCACTTGGAAGAGACGTGTATGAAGTCCTCCTAAAAATCTGTTTCCATTACAAAGGAGCGGGTCTCCTATACTTGGATTGCCCATACAGTAAATGTATGGGCTGAAAAACATTTTCCCCTGGGGGAGACACATCAACCTACTGTGTAAATAATTATTGCTATGGACATCCTAAACACCCTTGCAAAAAATATAGTGGCTATTTCATCATGGAACATGGTCACCCTCGTGTTATAGTGGTGGTGTAGGAAGAGACATCTAGTATTGCCTGTGAAAAAGGTCTTCACAGTTTAAAGGAGCGGGTCTCCTATTCTTATAATGCCCATACACTAAGTGCATAGGCTGAAAAACATTTTCCCCTGGGGGGGGCACACCTCAACATAGTGTAAACATTTTTGTAATGAGCATCAAAACAGCCTTGAAAAAATTTCTACTGGCTGTTGCATCATGGACGACGGTCACCCTCATGTTATAGTGGTGGTGGATGATTAGGATGAGGAGAAGGAGGAGGATAATAACATAGCAAATAGAGAAAGTCAGGAAGCGTATACCCATGTTTGTGTGTGAAGAGGTGCATGGGAGTACACCTCCTCAAAAAAAACACTGTATTGGAGGTTATAATTCGCTGTTCTCATTCGGTGGTGTACAGAAGTCTGCCCCAATCCAGGCCTTGTTCATTTTCATAAAAGTCAACTTGTCAGCATTTTCAGTTGACAGACGGATGTATTTATCAGTTATTATCCCACCAGCGGCACTAAAAACCCACTCTGACCAAACACGAGTGGCAGGGCAGGCCAGGACCTCCAAGGCGTAGAGAGCCAGTTCATGCCACGTGTCCAGTTTTGATACCCAATTAAAAGGCACAGAGGAATCACGGAGATTGTTGGTACAGTTAGCAAGGTACTCCTTCAACATCTTCCCAAACTTTCCATGCATTGAGAGACTACCCCGCAAATCTGGGCCAGGGCGATGGGAGGGTCTGAGAAAAGTGTCCCAGTACTTTTGCCAGTGTTCTCCTGCCTCTGCTGGATTGTAGTTGTGTCTCTCTCGCCTCTACTCCTTGGTTGTCCAATGAACTGTGACCTCTGCCGTCAGCGTTTTCAGATAGAAATTTTTTCAGTAATTCTGCAACTATGGCCTTCAGTTACTGCATCAGTTTAATACATCTATCTGACTCTGTAATAAGAGATTGAAAGTTCTCCTTGTAGCGTGGGTCTAGAAGTGTCACCAACCAGTACTGAGTGTCAGCAAAAATTTTGATAATGCGAGGGTCACGGGAAAGGCAGTGCAACATAAAGTCTGCCATGAGTGCCAGTCAGATAACTGGCAAGCTTTCCTTGTCCTCACCAACAGGACAACTGACCATTCTGTCCTCCTCCTCCTCCCTGTCCTCAGGCCATCCACGCTGAACAGATGGTATGACAGTTGTGCTTGTAGTAACGTCTATAGCACAGGAAAGTATCTCCTGTTCTTCCTCTTCCCTCCCTTCCTCATTGTCAACCAATCCACGTTGGGATGACACAAGTCTGGGCTGTGTGTCATCACCCTGTATGGTTCCTTGCTCCATCTCATCCTGTTACGTCTGCAATGCATCCTCTTTCATTGTGAGCAGAGAGCTTTTCAGAATACAGAGAAGCAGGATGGTGGCCCTAATTATGGCGTCATCGCCGCTCATCATCTTGGTGGACTCCTGAAATTTTTATAGGATGGTACATATGTCTGACATCCATGGTCTTATGTGTGGAATCAGAACTGAATACTCACGCCCTTGTTGATGCTGGTAATCAACGACTGCCCTCTTCTGCTCACAAATCCTTTCCTTCATATGCAGTCTACAGTTCCAATGCGTGGGAAGATCACACACTAGTTGGTGAGCCGGAAGCTGCAAATGCTGCTAAAGCACTGCAAGGGCTGCTGAAACTTTAGCTGAATTTCTAAAATGGGCACACATGTGGCGTACTTTCAAAAGCAGATCCAGCAGCTCCAGGCAGGTATTGAGAAAACACTGAACCACGAGGGTAAGCCGGGCATGGTACGTGTTTGAGCTCACGTCGCCTCAGAGCTGCCACTAGGTTCCGGCCATTGTCACACACGACCATGCCTGGCTGTAGGTTCAGCTGTGTGAGCCACATATCTGCCTGCTCTTTCAGAGCTGTCCACAACTCATTGTGCAGTTTGTCACCTAAGCATATTAGCTTCAGCACAGACTGTAGCCGCTTGGCTGAGGCAGTGCTGCAGTGCTGATGTGGTCAGTTCAGAGATGCAGGCTGAAGAGGAGGAGGAAGATGACGTTCTGGAGCTGTAGACTGTGGGGGAAACCCTGACTGACTTAGGGCCCACAATCCTCGGCATTGGTAGGACGTGTTACATCCCAAGGTCAGACTGGGTCTCGGCTTCCACTATGTTAACCCAGTGTGCCATCAGCGAGATGTACCGTCCCTGTCCAGAAACATTTGTCCACGTGTCTGTGGTTAAGTGTACTTTCCCTGTAACTGCATTGTTGAGGGCACGGGTAATGTTGTGGTACACGTGCTTGTGCAATGCCGGGACGGCACACTGGGAAAAATAGTGCCGGCTGGAGACAGAGTATCTTGGGTTGGCCGTCGCCATCTGGTTGCGGAAAGCTTCCATCCCCACGAGCATTTCGAGCACAAGCAGACGAGAAATGTGTGAATTTAGTACTGTGGCCTGTGGGGTGTTGGCTGCATATTTCTGCCTTCATTCCAATGACTTGGGTATGGACAACTGAAGGCTGCGCTGGTACAAGGACATCTACGTGCTTGCTGATGATGGTATTTGAGTGTCTGCAATGACAGGTGCAGGGCAGGAGGAATCTTCTCAGGCACCATGGACAGGGGATTGGCTTCCATGCACAATAGCGGAAGAAGCAGTGGTGTCACCCGCAGACACTGTTCCTGGCCCCTGGGGTTCAGCCCACAAAGTCGGGTGCTTTGCTGCCTGATCATGCTGATAGTGGCCAGGCAGGCAGTTTTGCTACCTCTGCTGATACGGGCATGGCAGGTGTTGCAAATGGCCTGTTTGGGATTATCGGCAGAGTCTTTAAAAAACAACCAGACTCGGGAAGACTTAACAGTTGTAATGACAACTTCCATTGTGTTGGTGTTATGAGGAATGGTTGCTCGCATTCTGTCTACGGCCACCACAGAGCTTCTTCCTGCCTATTGTGGTGCTATGACTCCCTCTCCCTGTGTGCTGTTGTCCTCGCTCTGCATGTCCTCTTGCCAGGTTGGATCAGTTTCTAAATCATCCACCATCTCCTCTTCCACTTGCACACCCTGGTCATCCTCCTGACTTTCTTGCAATTGTGTCTCATCATCATTCACCTCTTGTGACACGTTCCTACCGTCGCCTTCATGTGAACGTGCCTTCTCAAATATTTGGGCATCACTACATGCAATCTCAGTTTACCCCACTTCATGTGGACCGGGCAAGAGGCCCAAATCTATAAATAGACAATTGAACAGCTCTTCGGAGTGTCCAAGTGTGGGATCAGTTGTCTGCAGGTGCTCAGCACGGGAGGAGGAAGGAGGATCACTGTGAGTAATATGCGGTCCAGAGTCACGGCTACTCAGAATTGACCGTGTGGAAGACAGGGTGTTGGTGGTGGTGGCCAAGTGAATGGAAGCTTTATCCGCCAACCAACCAACTACCTTTTCACGCTGCTCTGGTGTCAAGAGTGCTGTTCTGAGTCCCCTATGAATTCTGACTGAAATCTGTTGCGAAAAGATGTGGGTGTTTGTTGTGGCACAATTGCAGCTTGCCTACAGCCTCTGCCTCTGCATGCACCATCACCATCACGTCCACTTCCCCGTTCCTTGCCAAGCGCCTTTCCCATTTTAAATGGAGTACAATATTTTCCACGTTCAATAAAAAAGTCTGAATTGGGAGCAAACTTAGATCCGTGTGCAGTAGAGATGAGCGACTTTGTCAGGTTTCGGACCACCCGACTTTATCAAAAGTCGAGTCGAGCGAAATCAGCCGACTAGCGGCAAAAGTCGAAGTTCCGACTGAAAGTCGACCCGACCCAATGCAAGTCAATGGGGAAGAAAAGTCGGCAGGGAGTGGAGGACAGTAAACATACCTACACTGTCCATTTCAATGCCAATGACATCAATTCTTATTACTTAAGCTTGTCAACCTTAATTTACTTTATAATAATAGTAACGCTTTGAAAACTGGGGGTTATTTGGCTAAAGTTGTGGGGGAGGCAGGTCTGGCTCCAGATTTTCGTTTGCCCCGGCGAAAGAGTCTCAGTGGGCCCCTTTAACACATACCTAAATTCATGATGCTCCGATACAGCAGAGAAATATAGGTATAGTAAAATGCCAAATACTTCACTTTTTACATTACATGAGTGATATCTATTGTAAATTCTACAATAGCTCAAAAACCGGACAGTATAGTCCTCCATACAGTATTATGGGCACCACATAGTGCGCCATACAGAATAATGAGCCCCATATATTGCTCTATACAGAATAATGAGCCCCATATATTGCTCCATACAGAATAATGAGTCCCATATATGATGCTCCATACAGAATAATGGGCCCAATATAATGCTTCATACATTATAATGAGCCACATATACTGCTCCATACAAAATAATGAGCCCCATATATTGCTCCAAACATAACTGGTCCCATATAATGTTCCATACAGTATATGATGAGCTCCACATAATGCTCCAGTATATGATGGTCCCCATATAATATGCCATACAGTATAGGATGGTCCCCATAGAGTATCATGGGCCCCATTCATTGCTCCATACAGAATGGGCTTCATATAATGCTCCATACAGAATAGGCCCCATATGTGCTCCATATGATGCTTCATATATAAAGGGCCCTATATGATGCCCCATAAATAATGAACCCCATATGATGCTCTAGTATATGATGGGCCCCATATATGATGCTCCAGTGTATTATGAGCACCATATAATGCTCCAAATATAATGGTCCCCATATATAATGCTCCATTTATAATGGGCTCCATGTGATGCTCCATATATAATGTGCCCCATATGATGCGCCATATATAATGGGCTCCATATGATGCTCCAGTATATGATGTGCCCCATGGATGATGCTCCAGTGTATGATGGGCCTATATAATCCTCCATACATAATGGGCCCCATATGATGCTCCAGTGTACAATGGGCCCCATATATGATGTTCCAGTGTATGGTGGGCCCCATTTATAATGCGCCAGTGTATGATGGGCCCCATATATAATTCTCCAGTGTATAATGCTCCCCATATATTGCTCCAAACATTAAAAAAAATGAAATACCTCTCCTCGCTGGGCACTGCTCTACTCTGGAATCCTCAGCGTCGCCATCTTCCAGCTCTCTGAACTGTGACTGTTCAGGCAGATGGCGAACAGAAGTGACATCATCGAACTCTCTGAGCTGAATGTCACTGTCAGGAAACACGGAAGACGTCACAGCGATGGAGCAGGGAGAGGTAAGTATTGCAAGTACTGGGGCCCTGAGATCAGTTTGGCAATGTAGGCGTTCAAAGCCAGTGTACGTGGATGAGAGGATGAGTACTTTCTTGTCCTACTCAGAGTGTCTGCTAGAGTGAGCTGGACTTGAGAGCTGCATATGGGGGAACTAGCGGTGGACATGGCGGACTGAGAGGGGGTTGGTGATGATGATGGTGGTGGTGATGGCCTAGATTCAGTCTTTCGTTGGAAAAATATTGTGATTCCCTGACTGCTTTGGCATTGCAACGACACCTCAACATTTCTTGCTGGTGGTGTGCTAACGGGTGGGCTTACAGTAGGGGAAAAAATGTAGTGTTGCTGGCTACCTTCAGTAGTCCGTCCACACTTGCAAGTGCATGGTGTTTAAATGTCTAAGCATGCAATTGGTATTCAAATTTCGGAGATTTTTCGCTCGGCTAAAAGTCCTTCCTCACTTCTTACAGATAACCTTTGCCTCATCAATAGGATTTTGTTCAAAAAAGTGCCACACTACACTCTTCCTACTATGGGATAAATTTTCAGGGCTTGCACGCTGTGCTAATTTGACCATCTGGCCAAGCTGTCCTGCAACTCTTTTTGTTTTTTAACACGTTTTTTGACTGCTACAGGCCTGCCAGATAACTGCAGCTGTGATGTCGATGCCTGCTGCGGATCCTCCTCATCTTCTGAGCTATTGCCAGCGGCACCCTCTTCCCTCAATGGATGCCAATCCAGGTCAACAACTGGATCATCCATCACCTCCTCTTCAATTTCATCTGCATCTTCCTCTCTGTCACCGAGTAAGGTGGTATAGTATGCCGGAAGGGGCACCTGAGTTTCATTAGGGTCAGAATCTGGCTCAGTAGACTGCGAGGGCAATGCAGTGCTCTGGGTGAATGTACTAGCAGAATCATATAGCAGTGGCTGTGCATCAGTGCACTCCATGTCATATTCATCTTGGACTGGGGAATTCAGGATTTCACTTGATAACCCAGGCATGGTATGTGATAAGAGCTCCAGGGAGTAATCTGAAGTGTGACCTGCCGCATTCTTCATTTTTGGTGGGGGTGAAGGACACAAGGAAAAGTGTTGTTCCTGACCAGGAGCCTGCACTGACGACTCAGTGCTTGCAGTTTTTGAAACTTCAGAAGAGGAGGCGATAGAGCTGGAGGCTGTTTCGGCAATGTGAGCCAAAACCTGTTCCTGATGCTCCGGCTTTAAAAGCGGTTTATCTAGTCCCAGAAAAAAGAGCCTTCCAGGCCTTCTGGAGCCAAACAATGATGCAGGCTCAACACCTCCTGCCTTAGGTTCTATTGTGCTTTTGGCACTACCAGCAGATGCACCACCATCACCATCAGTACCAGCTGGCCCCCCGCCCACGTCCGCGGCCTCTTCCACCATACTTCTTCATGTTTGGGAAAATGTGCCAAAAATACCAGCAGATATATGGTACTGTATGAGAAGCGTACAGCTGTGTATGGTGTAGGGAAAAATTTAAATCTCCGTATATATTTCCAGAGTCACACACAGACGCTCACTCAGTATGGATTTGACCGTAATACAAAGAGCAGATATACAGTACTGTATCAGAAGCAGACAGCTGTATACGGTATAGGGAAAAATTTTAATCTCTGTATATATTTCCGGAGTCACACACAGACGCTCACTCAGTATGGATTTCACCGTAATACAAAGAGCAGATATATGGTACTGTATAAGAAAGAAGCAGACAGCTGTATACTGTGTAGGGAAAAATTTAAATCTCCGTATATTTTTCCGGAGTCACACACAGACGCTCACTCAGTATGGATTTTACCGTAATACAAACAGCAGAGATACAGTACTGTACCAGAAGCGTTCAGCTGTATACGGTGTAGTGAAAAATTTAAACTCCATATATATTTCCGGAGTCACACACATACGTTCTCTCAGTATGGATTTCACTGTAATACAAAGAGCAGAATATATGGTACTGTATCAGAAGCGTACAGCTGTATACGATGTAGGGAAAGATTTAAATCTCCGTATATATTTCCGGAGTCATACACAGACGCTCTCTCAGTATGGATTTCACAATAATACAAAGAGCAGATATACGGTACTGTATCAAAAGCGTACAGCTATATACGGTGTAGGAAAAAATTTATATCTCTGTTTATATTTCCAGAGTCACACACAGAGGCTCACTTAGTATGGATTTGACCGTAATACAAACAGCAGAAATACGGTATTGTGTCAGAAGCGTACAGCTGTATACGGTGTAGGGAATAATTTAAATCTCCATATATATTTCCGGAGTTACACACAGACGCTCTCTCAGTATGGATTTCACCGTAATACAAAGAGCAGATATACGGTACTGTATCAGAAGCAAACAGCTGTATACGGTGTAGGGAAAAATTAAATTCTCCGTATATATGTCCGGAGTCACACACAGACACTCACTCAGTATGGATTTGACCGTAATACAAACAGCAGAAATACGGTACTGTATCAGAAGCGTACAGCTGTGTATGGTGTAGGGAAAAATTTAAATCTCCATATATATTTCCGGAGTCACACACAGACGCTCTCTCAGTATGAATTTCACTGTAATACAAAGAGCAGATATACGGTACTGTATCAGAAGCAGACAGTTGTATACGGTGTAGGGAAATATTTAAATTTCCGTATATATTTCCGGAGTCACACACAGACGCTCTCAGTATGGATTTTACCGTAATACAAACAGCAGAAATACGGTACTGTATCAAAAGCGTACAGCTATATACGGTGTAGGGAAAAATTTATATCTCCGTTTCTATTTCCGAAGTCACACACAGAGGCTCACTCAGTATGGATTTGACCATAATACAAACAGCAGAAATACGGTAATGTGTCAGAAGCGTACAGCTGTATACGGTGTAGGGAATAATTTAAATCTCCATATATATTTCCGGAGTCACACACAGACGCTCTCTCAGTATGGATTTCACCGTAATACAAAGAGCAGATATACGGTACTGTATCAGAAGCGGACAGCTGTATACGGTTGTAGGGAAAAATTTAAATCTCCGTATATATTTCCGGAGTCACACACAGACGCTTACACAGTATGGATTTGACCGTAATACAAACAGCAGAAATACGGCACTGTATCAGAAGCGTACAGCTGTATACGGTGTAGGGAAAAATTTAAATCTCCTTATATATTTCCAGAGTCACACACAGACGCTCACTCAGTATGGATTTGACCGTAATACAAACAGCAGAAATACAGTACTGTATCAGAAGCGTACAGCTGTATACGGTGTAGGGAAAAATTTAAATCTCAGTATATATTTCTGAAGTCACACACAGACGCTCACTCAGTATGGATTTGATCGTAATACAAACAGCAGAAATACTGTACTGTATCAGAAGCATACAGCTGTATACGGTGTAGGGAAAAATTTAAATCTCTGTATTTAATTCCGAAGTCACACACAGATAGTCAGCATGTATTTGTCCGTGAAACCAGCCGGTACATGGTAGTGTGTGTGGAGCGTACAGCTCTATACGGTGTTGGAAAAAATGAATGCTCGGTTACTGTGCAGAAAAAAAAGAATAAAAGTATTAGTGCTGTGTAAAAAGCCGTCTGCACAGCAGTGTACACACAGCAATACAGCTATCAGGCAGCCTAATAACCAGCGCTGCTACACACAAGAAAATCCTCCCCTGTCACTGCACACTAACTGTACAGCACAATTGCTATCAGCACAAGCACAGAAGAAATTCTCTTTCCAGCCCTAACTCTCTCCCTACTGATAAACAGCAACCTCTCCCTACTGTTAGGATCGGCAGAAGTAAAATGGAGGTCAGCGGTAAGGGCTTTTATAGACACTATGACGCCCCCCAAAGCAAGCCAATCACTGCAATGCCCTTCTGTAAGATGGTGGTGGATGCTGCCCATGTCATCTCGTTGCCCACAGTGTACATCCTTGCTCATTGGCTGAAAAAAAGGCACCTGAAAGCATTCTGGGAAATCCGACTTTGGCGCTCGTTTTGCCGACCACATGGCCGACCTCACGCTATGGTCGGGTTTCGGTCTGCGAAACCCGACTTTGGCGAAAGTCGGCGACTTATGAATCTGACCGACCTGTTTCGCTCAACTCTAGTGTGCATGATAAATGCACTTTCGAATATCTGGAATGTACTTTATCTGTCTTACAAACTGGTGTCAATAACTGTGGTAAGACAAAGAAAAAAATGCTCAATGTAGCCCTGAAATGCCACATTTTTAGAGATAGGAGTCTGACACAGATACCACTCTGGTCACTATGAGGCCTGGATTTTTTTTTTAACGCAAAAGACTGTATACAAATAGGGTAACACTCAGCAAATCCATTGTTATGTAGCCCTGAAATGCCACAATTTTTAGCACACAGACAGATAGACTTCTGACACATATAACACACTGGTTAATGTGTTGGCTGGATTTTTTTTTTACCCAAAAAGACTGTAATAAATGGAAGCAGAGGCACAAGTGTTGCAGTGCACATTCGTTTATTGCTATTTTTATGGAACCACGGGACCACAGATACCTGTAGTAAGACCCCTCAAAGAGGATCAGATTTGAATGCCCAGGAGACGCAGGTGCTACCTCCAGTTAGACCCTGGACATGTGGAAGCTGGCCCAGTGGAACAGGTGAACAGGCAGGGATAACAGGTGGCATTGAACTTGACAGGCGGGAAGCGGGAGGACTGGATGGAGCTGGCACAGGCAGTACTGACATCGTCCTGGGTAACAGAGTGACGGACGGCTGAGCAGGATGGAACTTGCACAGGCAGCACTGGTAACGTCCCTGGTACAGAGTAAAGAGCCACTGGTAGTCTGAGAAGACAAGCAGAGTTTAGCTGGGTATTGGCAGGATGCTGGCAATGCACAACAGAACATAGGCACAACAGATCACTGAACCAGAGACTAGCAATAGGAAACACTTGTTGCTCAGGCGCCCTCTCTATGGCAGAGGGGCCAGAAATAGCACACTAAAATACCATTGGTTATATTTTGAAAAATGCGCGCTGTCCCTTTAAAAGATCGGTAGCGCGTGCGCGACCTCAACATCATCCCCGGAGATCTGCTCTCCACGCGCCAGGAAGCAGGAGAAGGGGCAGAGCGGCAGGCAGCAAACTAAGAGCGGGAAACCCGATAGGGGCCACGCGGAGGTACTGGCAGCACCGTAGGTGGACAGGGACCCCGATGGGAACCCTGCGTGGGCATGGGTGTTACAAAGACTGTATAAAAATAGGGTAAGACACTGCAAAAAAAGGAAATGTTGCCCTGAAATGCCACAATTTTTAGCACACAGACAGGCGTCTGACACAGATAACACACTGGTCAATATGTGGGCTGGATTTTTTTTTTTAATCCAAAAGACTGTATAAAAATAGAGTAACACTAAGCAAATCCAATGTAATGAAGCCATGAAATGCCAGAATTTTTAGCACACAGACAGACAGACGTCTGACACAGATAACAGACTGGTCAATATGTGGGCTGGATATTTTTTTTTTACCCAAAAGGACTGTATGCAAATAGGGTAACAGACAGCAAAAAAGGGGAATATAGGAATGAAATGCCACAATTTTTAGCACACTTATAGATTAGGCGTCTGACAAAGAGAGCCCACTTTCAAATATCTACCCTGTATTTTTTTTTTGGCCAGCAAAATTGTGTCAATAAGTAGGCTATGAGTGACACAACAAAAAAAATTCTATGGAGGCCTGAAATGGCAAAATTTTTAGCGCAATGATATGCGAACCGTGTGGCGGACAAAATCCAGTGTAATATATCTGCCCTGTAGCTAAATATTTTTGGTCAGATAAATATTTTTGGGCAGCAAAATGTTGTCAAATAATTTTATAAATTCTACAGTACCACAAAAAATGCCTGATTTTTAGGCGCACTCAGATGTAAGGCCTGGGACAGGCAAACCCCTTTAAAATAGCTGTATTTTTACGCTGTACTATGAAAAGGATCTGGCTGTATTCTGCAGTGTCAACAAGCAATTAGACAAAGAAAAAGGAGTCCTGGATTGCTTTGAAAAAAAATAATCAGTATTAAGTTGCCAAAAAAATTTGCTGCCCACTGAGACCTAGGGCTGTGTATATACGGACAATATATGTAATAGGCAGCAGCAGAAAGTAATGGAATGGACCCTCTCGATGTATGTAATGAAATATGCCACATAGAATGCCTGTCTGCTACTGAGATCTATATACCCACATACAGTGCTCGCATGCCTTGCACTGATATGTGTTAGGGTTTGAGATCCCGCTGCTGCACAAGGGAAGTCTCGAACCAGTCCCACTGCAGTCCCCCATTTGTCTCCAGCTGCAGTGGAGCCTGCTCAGCAGAGACATTGGTCCCAGCGTCTAGCCCATTCCAGTACTGTGCAGAGACTTGCTGCTGTCTCTCCTGGATCTGCTATTATAGCCAGTGCTGGAGCAGACGTCTTTGGGACAAAGTCCTGCGTTTCCCCTTCTGAGCATGCCCAGGGTAAGATCTCTCATTGGAGATCAGGGGTCACATGTTCAGGTACTGCAGCAGCTTCTATTGGTCCGCCAGGAAGGTTCTGAAACTACATGTGTTTTGGAACAGTTTCTCATTGGTCCTTGTTTCTGGCAGGTCCTGTAGCTGTTACTATAAAAGGGTGGCATGGCTGGGCCGCCATGCACTAATATCAATCGTTATATGCTTTGCGTCAGTGTGGTCATGCGTGTGTGTGGTTAGGGCGGCTGAAATATGCCATTACAATACCGACTTAATCGGTGAGGAGCTTGGTATGCTAGCTGGTCAGGGTCGTGTCCTAGATGCCCTAGATTACCGGCATAACCGGTGAGGAGTTTGATTGCCGTATTCAGGGCCTGGCGTTCAGACGCCATAGATTGCGGGTGACTCCCGCGAGGACATTAGCGCATGATTACGTTCTATGTTCGCTTAGCAGTCAACTGTGTACCTGAGTGCCTGACAGGACACAGAAGTTTGTCTCAGCGGCTCTGTGATGCAACAGGGTTCGCTTTCAACGCTAGACAGCGCCCTAGCGTGTTTATTTTGCGACTCAGTGGTGTTAAGTGAGTTCGCACACACCGCCATATAGCGCTGCGGCACTCCTTCTAGCGGCTCTGTGGAATAACAGAGTTCGCACATATTGCCACAGCGCGTTACGGCGTTTATTTTGGCGACTCTGCGGGATAACAGAGTTCGCTTCTTGCGCCATTTTACTAGCAGCAGGTTCCGCCTGCACGGTGGACCCCGGGCTGCGAACGCACCTCTCTACATCATATATTTGGTGCGTTCCGCAGACCCTAACAGATATGTATGTACACACATACACACTCTGCCTACCTAGCACTGCAATCTATATACGCCATAATTAGTCCTTAGAAGGACTGTTGATTTAGCTGGATTTGTGTTTTCTTTGATGTTAGACCTACACTACCTTCTAAACACCCAAATCTGAAGCTATCTCGGCAGCAGCTCTCCCTACACTCGCTAATTCCAGGGCAGACAGAGCCGAGGATGGCGCCGCCAGGTCTCTTATACACCTGATGACGCTGTGCGGCCAGTCAATCACTGTAATACCACTACAAAGATGGCTGCGGCATTACATTGTGTGGCAGACAATCCCTGCATGTTGATTGGCGCTATAAAGAGCGCCAAAAAGGCAGGGTGTACACCAGAACTCCTGCCATGCAAACACGGAAATGCTAGCTGATCGCCGAGTACCACGAGTACAGTGATGCTCGGGCGAGTAACGAGCATTACTGAGCACGTTCCCTCATCACTAATAATTAGATATTAAAGGCTGTTTTCTATTCTGTGCCTGTCAGGTGCACTGTGCCTCACACCACCGCTCATCTCTACACACACACACACACACACACTCATACACATACAGCACCTTTCACCTGTCTACACCGCAGGCACTCCCGCAGCATCACCGGCGCCCGCGCTTTCTCTCTCCACCACAGCCAGCCGCTGAATGATGACGTCATCCAGTGGCGCTGCTGTCTGTGTTAGAGGAAGCGTGGGTACCGGGCAGGCAGGATCCTTGCAGCTCAGCTCCCGCTATTTTCTCTTGTAGGCAGCGGAGCTGTAGGGATCGCTTTGTGCACATGAGGGCAATCTGGCCATGGGCTCCCAGAGCCTCGGAGCCGGATACACAGGCCAGATTGCCCTGATTATTAGCCATCCTGAAGGGTCCCCCTGGAGCCTCTGGGCCCTGGTGCAGCCACAGTGGTTGAATCGGCGATATGTCCACCCATGCATGTGTGCAATCAGTAGTTATTGAACACATATGGAATATCATTATGTTCAAAAGAAACTAAGATACATAATAGAAGATGAAACTATGTAACTAAGGATGGTCTTATACATAATTAGTGAGTACACTATATACTAAGGGACTGTGTTGGATATAATAAGTGAGTACACTATATTCTAAGGAACTGTGTTAGACATAACAAGTGAGTACACTATTTACTAAGGGACTGTGTTAGACATAATAAGCGATAATGTCTTCTTCCGCCTCCCCCTGTTCCTAAGTCGATTATAAGTCCCCCTTCCTCCCATCCCAATCCCCCACACACCTCATTGTCCTCCTCCGCCCACATCCTATTATTGTCCTCTCCCTCACCCCATCATTGCCCTCTTTATCACCTCCATCATTGCCTTCTCCCCCACCACTATCATTGCTTTCTCCCCTGCCACCCCATCATTTCATTCTCCCCACCATTCCATCATTGTCTCTCCCCCACCACTCTCATCATTGCCCATTCCACCACCTCCATCATTGCATTCTGCCCCACCACCTCCATCATCATAGCTTTTTCCACCACCACCCCATCATTGCCCTTTCCACCACCTCCATCATTGCGTTCTCCCCATCATTGCCTTCTCCATCACCTCATTATTGCCTTCTCCCCTTCACCCCCGTCATTATTATTATTATTAATATTTATTTCTATAGCACCATTGATTCCATGGTGCTGTACATGAGAAGGGGTTACATACAAATTACAGGTATCACTTACAGTAAACAAACTAACAATGACAGACTGATACAGAGGGGAGAGGACCCTGCCCTTTCGGGCTTACATTCTACAGGATTGTGAGGCAGGAGACAGTAGGTCGGGGGGTTGCAGCAGTTCCGGTGTTGGTTGAGGCAATAACTCTGGTAGTGGTGAGGAGGCAGCAGGGTCATTGCAGGCTGTAGGCTTTCCTGAAGAGATGGGTTTTCAGGTTCCGTCTGAAGGATCTGAATGAGTTTGATAGTCGGATGTGTTGGGGCAAAGAATTCCAGAGGATGGGGGATATTCGGGAGAAGTCTTGGAGGCGGTTGGGTGAGGAGCGAATAAGTGTGGAGGAGAGAAGGATGTCTTGGGAGGATCGGAGATTACGTGAGGGAAGATATCGGGAGATTAGTTCAGAGATATATGGAGGAGACAGATTATAGATGGCCTTGTAGGTCAGTATTAGTAATTTGAACTGGATACGCTGAGGGAATGGGAGCCATTGAAGAGATTTGCAGAGGGGAGAAGCGGAGGAGTAGCGAGGAGAGAGGTGAATTAGTCGTGCAGCAGAGTTAAGGATGGACTGGAGAGGTGCGAGGGTGTTAGCAGGGAGGCCAGAGAAAAGGGTGTTGCAGTAGTCGAGGCGGGAGATGATGAGGGCGTGCACAATCATTTTAGTAGATTGAGGGTTGAGGAAAGGACGGATTCTTGAAATATTTTTGAGCTGAAGGCGACAGGAGGTAGAAAGAGCTTGGATGTGCGGTTTGAAGGACAGGGCAGAGTCAAGGGTTACTCCGAGGCAGCGGACTTCTGGTACGGGGGAAAGCGTGATGTCGTTAATTGTGGTAGATAGGTCAGGTAAGGAAGATCTGTGGGATGGGGAAAGATTATGAGTTCAGATTTGTCCACATTGAGTTTGAGGAAGCGGGAGGAGAAGAAGGAGGATATGGCTGATAGACACTCCGGGATTCTGGATAGCAGAGAAGTGATGTCTGGGCCAGAGAGGTAGATCTGAGTGTCATCAGCGTAAAGGTGGTACTGGAATCCGTGGGACTTTATGAGTTGCCCCAGGCCAAGTGTATAGATTGAGAAGAGTAGGGGTCCTAGAACAGAGCCTTGGGGAACTCTAACAGAGAGAGGGTGGGACGAGGAGGTAGTGTGGGAGTGGGAGACGCTGAATGTGCGGTTGGAAAGGTATGAGGAGATCCAAGATAGGGCGAGGTCTTTGACGCCGTCATGGCCTTCTCCCCATAATGCCCTTCTCCCCAGCACCCCATCATGGCCTTCTCCCCATCACCTCCATCATTGCCCTCTTCCTATCACTGCCCTCTCCCCATCACCCCCATCATTGCCTTCTCCCCATCACCCCATCATTCCCTTCTCCCCATCACCTCCATCATGGCCTTCTCCCCATCACCCCCATCATTGCCTTCTCCCCATAATCCCCATCATGGCCTTCTCCCCATCACCTCCATCATTGCCCTCTCCCCATCACCCCCATCACTGCCCTCTCCCCATCACCCCCATCATTGTCTTCTCCTCATCACCCCATCAATGCCTTCTCCCCATCATCTCCATCATTGCCTTCTCCTCATCACCTTCATCAATGCCTTCTCCCCATCACCCCATCATTGCCTTCTTCCCATCACCCCAATTATTGCCTTCTTCCCATCACCTCCATCATGGCCTTCTCTCCATCACCTCCATTATGGCCTTCTCTCCATCACCTCCATTATGGCCTTCTCTCCATCACCTCCATTATGGCATTCTCCCCATCACCTCCATCATTGCCCTCTCCCCATCACCTCCATCATTGACTTCTCCCCATCACCTCGATCATTGCCTTCTTTCCATCACCTCCATCATGGCCTTCTCCTCATCACCTCCATCATGGCCTTCTCCCCATCATCTCCATCATTGGCTTCTCCCCATCACCTCCATCATTGCCTTCTACCAATCACCTCCATCATTGCCTTCTCTCCATCACCCCCATCAATGCCTTCTCCCCATCACCTCCATCATTGCCTTCTCCCCATCACCTCAATCAATGCCTTCTCCCATCACCCCCATCATTGCCTTCTCCCCATCACCCCCATTATTGCCTTTCCCCATCATGGCCTTCTCTCCATCACCTCCATTATGGCCTTCTCCCCATCACCTCCATCATGGCCTTCTTCCCATCATAGCCCTCTCCTCCATCTACACACACACAGACACACACAGCAACATTCACCTGTCTGCACATTCCCCCGCAGTGCTACACATGCACACACACACACCACCGCTCATCTCTACACACATACACATACAGCACCTTTCACCTGGCTACACCGCAGGCACTCCAGCAGCATCACCGGCGCCCGCGCTTTCTCTCTCCACCACAGCCAGCTGCTGAATGATGACGTCATCCAGTGGTGCTGCTGTCTGTGTTAGAGGAAGCGCGGGTACCGGGCAGCCAGGATCCTTGCAGCTCAGCTCACGCTATTTTCTCTTGTAGGCAGCGGAGCTGTAGGGATCGCTTTGTGCACATGAGGGCAATCTGGCCAGGGGCCCCAGGAGCCTCGGGGCTGGATACACAGGCCAGATTGCCCTCATTATTAGCCATCCTGCTGGGGCCCCCTGGAGCCTCTGGGCTCTAGTGCAGCCACATTGGTTGAACCGGCGATATGTCCGCCTATGCATGTGTGCAGTCAGCAGTTATTGAACACATATGGAATATCATTATGTTCAAAAGAAACTGAATAGCAAATGATGGGGTCCATTTTTTCCTGTTATCTATTGTGAAAATAAGAAATATGGGCTAAAACAACATTTTATTAAAAAAAATCACATTTTAAAAAGTTCTGTGAAGCACTTACAGGTTCAACAAGCTCAACACATTCCTAGATGAATTTCTTAGTGGGTCTAGTTTCCAAAATGGAGTCACTTCTGGCATTTTTCTATGGTTTGGGTGGCTTTGGGGTTGTGCAAATCCGATATTGTGTCTGCAATCTATTCAAGCCAAATTTACATCCCAAATGTTGCTAATTCCCTTCTGAGCCTTGCCGTGTGTCCGAAAAGAACTTTTTGACTATATTTGGGGTATTGCCATGCTCTAAAATAAAGGGTAAATAACTGTGTGGTCCTCTTTTTAATGTTACAGCTTGTAAAAATGAAAAATTTGGGGCTAAAGCAACATTTTTGTGAAAATAATGAACATTTTCAATATGACAAACTAATGTTATCTAACTCTGTGTAGTACCTCTAAGTTTAAAATGCTCACTATATCCCTGAATAAAATACCTAAGGAATGTAGTTTCCAGAACGGGGTCACTTCTGTGGGTTTTCTGCTGTTTGGGTGCTTTAGGGGCCATGCAAATGCGACACGATGCCCGCAATCTATTTCAGCCAAATTTGTTCCAAAATTTAAATGGTGCTCCTTCCCTTCTAAGCACTGCCATTTGTCCAAGCAGAGGTTTCTGACCACATGTGGGGCATAATCATACTCAGAAGAAACTAGGTAAAGTGTGGGTCCATGTTATTGTGCTATTCGTTATAAAATTGAAAAAATTGGGGCTAAAGCAACATTTGTAGTATAAATTGTTATTTTTTTTATTTGAATATGTATTAATTCCTTCTGTAGCACCAAAAGGGTTAAAACATTTTTTTCCTGTCAACATTTTTAAAGTATTTGTGGAGTGTGATTTTCAGATGGTATCAGTTTTGGGGAGTTTTCAATATTCAGTCCCTGCAAAGTCCATTTAAATCTGAATAGGTCTCTAAAGAAACAGGTTTGTAAATTTCTTGAAAAAATTAGAAATTGCTACTAAACTTTTAACCCTTCTAACATCCAAAGAAAATAAAAGAACGTTTGAAATATGATGCATATGTAAAGTAGACATATGGTAAATGTTATTTTTAAATTATTTTGTACAGGATAACTAACTGATTTAACCCCTTTCAGACATCAGACGTACAATCCCATCCATGGTACCTGGGCCCATATGACCGTGGACGGGATAGTACATCATCGCGATCAGCTGCGCTCCCGGGGGAGCGCAGCTGATCGTGGATGGGTGTCAGCTGTTTACCACAGCTGACACCCGGCATTATGTGCCAGGAGTGGTCACGATCTGCTCCCGGCACATTAACCCATGGCACACTGCGATCAAACATGATGGCAGTGTACCGGGGGCATATGGAAGCATCGCGCAGGGAGGGGGCTCCAAGATACTAAATGGCCAGGGCGTCCTTCCTGATCCTGCAGGGAGGCGGCTTCTGTAGTGCCTGCTGAGAGCAGGCGCTGAGAAAGCCTCTAACAGTGCCTGTCAGATCGCTGGTCTGACAGTGCTGTGCAAACTGTCAGACCACTGATCTGATATAATACAGTGATGTCCCACACTGGGACAAAGTAAAAAAGTAAAAAAAAAATTAACGTGTAAAAATAATTTTAAAAAAATCCTAAATAAATGTAAAAAAAATAATATTCTCCAATGAATTAATTTCTTCATGTAAATAAAAAAAAATAATAGAAGTACACATATTTCATATCGCCGCGTCCGTAGTGACCTGCCCTATAAAACTGTCCCACTAGTTAACCTCTTTAGTGAACCCCTTAAAAAAAAAGACAAGGCAACAAAAAACTGCTTTATCACCATTCTGACAGAAAGTGGAATAACACGCGATCAAAAAGACAGATATAAATAAACATAGTACCGCTCAAAATGACATCTTATCCCGCAAAAAACAAGCCACCATACAGCATCATCAGTGAAAAAATAAAAAAGTTATAGCTCGCAGAATAAAGTGAAGCAAAAATAATTATTTTTTATATAAAATTGTTTTTATTGTAAAAAAGCGCCAAAACATAAAAAAAGATATAAATGAGGTATCGCTGTAATCGTACTGACCCGAAGAATAAAACATCTTTATCAATTTTACCACACACGGAACCGTATAAAGTCCCCCCCAAAGAAATTCCTGAACTGCTGGTGTTTGTTCATTCTGGCTCCAAAAAATCGTAATAAAAAACGATCAAAAAATGTCATGTGCCCAAAAATTATATCAATAAAAACGTCAACTCGCCATCAAAAAATAAGACCTCACATGTCTCTGTGGGTCAAAATCTGGAAAAATTATAGCTCTCAAAATGTGATGCAAAAACTATTTTTTGCAATAAAAAGCGTCTTTTAGCGTGTGACAGCAGCCAAACATAAAAACTCGATCTAAAAACCCACTATAAATAGTTAATCAAACACCCCCTTTATCACCCCCTTAGTTAGGGAAAAATAATAAAATAAAAAATGTATTTATTTCCATTTTCCCATTAGGGTTAGGGTTAGCGTTAGGGTTAGGGTTGGAATTAGGGTTAGGGCTAGGATTAGGCTTAGGGATTAGGGTTAGGAGTGTGTTGGGGTTAGGGTTGGAGTTAGAATTAGGGGTTTCCACTGTTTAGGCACATCAGGGACTCTCCAAATGCAGCATGGCGTCCGATCTCAATTTCAGCCAATTTTGCGTTGAAAAGGTCAAACGGCGCTCCTTCCCTTCCGAGCTCTGTCGTGCGCCGAAACAGTGGTTCCCCCCCACATATTGGGTATCAGCGTACTCAGGACAAATTGCACGATAACATTTGGGGTCCAATTTCTCCTGTTACCCTTGGGAAAATTGGACCTGAAATAATTTTTTTTGTGAAAAAAAGTTATATGTTCATTTTTTTAAAACATTCAAAAAATTCCTGTGAAGCACCTGAATGGTTAATAAACTTCTTGCATGTGGTTTTGAGCACCTTCAAAGGGGCAGTTTTTAGAATGGTGTCACTTTTGGGTATTTTCTATCATATAGACCCCTCAAAGTGACTTCAAAAGTGATGTGGTCCTCCAAAAAAATAGTGTTGTTAAAAATGAGAAATCGCTGGTTAACTTTTAACCCTTATAACTTCGTAAAAAAATACATTTTGGTTCCAAAATTGTGCTGATGTAAAGTAGACATGTGGCAAATGTTACTTATTAAGTATTTTATGTGCCATATCTTTGTGATTTATGGGCATGAAAATTCAAAGTTGAAAAATTGCGAAATTTTCAAAAATTTCGCCAAATTTCCATTTTTTTCACAAATAAACGCAAGTTATATCAAAGACATTTTACCACTAACATGAAGTACAATATGTCATAAGAAAACAATGTCAGAATCACAAGTATTCATGGAAGCATTCCAGAGTTATAACCTCATAAAGGGACAGTGGTCATAATTGTAAAAATTGGCCCGGTCATTAATGTGCAAACCACCCTTGGGGGTAAAGGGGTTAAGGATATAAAGATTGAAAGCTTGAAAATTGCAAATTTTTCAAAATGTTTGCCAAAATTCCAATATTTTCACAAGTAAACCCTACACTTATCGACCTAAATTTACTATGATCATAAAGTACAATATGTCATGAAAAACCATCTCAGAATCAGTGGGATATGTTGAATCATTCCAGAGTTATTACCACATAGAGTGACACTTGTGAGATTTAAAAAAATTGACCTGGTTAGTAAGGTGAAAATTGGTTTGGTCACTAGAAGGTTAAATTGAGCATTATTTGTCTTTTTCCAAATTAGCAATGTAAGAATACCAATGACATGTTTAGATTGCATGTTCCATTGTGTATAGACCTTAGTAAGAGTAACACCTGACACAAAATGTCTTGATATTCTTGTTTTTTTATTGTTCCATGGGGTTGAAAGTAAATTAACATAGCTATCGTGATAACAGCATGAAAAGCATCCAGTAAAGTGAGAGCTTACATTCTGCTATATTTATAGTAGAGTAATAAGTATACTGAACCTTTTAGGCAGATTGTAATATGATAAAGGATTACTAATAGAATTCAATCTCCAATGGATTTATCACTATCTGAACACCTAAAAGTATGTGTTAAACAGCAGTGATATTTATCACATATAAATTAAAACAGATTACTAATGTGAAGTCTTTTTAACACGCAGTTGAACTGTGGCAAATTTTCCTACATGTTTATGCATAAAGAATTACGGTTCGGCAATGTTGATTCGTGGTACATGAATGGTTCCAAGATTAATATCCCCATTAAGTATGCTCACTTATTTTATTTTGCAGACTTGCTTTAATGTCACATAAATTACTCTTTTGCACAAAGGATTAAATCTTGGTCCTATATTTAATTTCACTTTAGCAGTGCTTATTTTTTGAAAGGACATTTCATTTACAGCAGAATTGTACAGTTGTTAGAAGTGCTGTGGGCAAATCATTTGTGTTTGATGGTTGCAATTAGGAGTCAGAAGAATTCTGCACTATATTTCTGAAAATGTAAAAGATTTCAACTTATCTTCTAGTACAGAACCCACATGACCTTTATATATCCCGGAGTGTTGATAAAATACAGTTCTTTAAAAACAAGCTTTTGTTCAAGTCTTTGAAGTGTAAGACTCATCAGCCTAAAATCATCACAGGTCATCATCAATGACAAAGTCAGGACTGGTGATCAAAGGATAATAAGTAACTGACATATAAAAGTTGTGTGTCCTACACATTTCTCTTTATTCATGTGGAGAAAACTCAATCTAAATGCTGTATTTTATCCAGAACTTGGCATAAAGTAATTAAAAGTAGAATCATATACAGTATAGAAGCATTTCTGCAGGTTAGCCTTATCCATAGACATTACTTCATTCTGTCACTTGTATACAACTGTCACCATAAGCTCAACAAAGTCTTGCAATAGACATAGATTTGGAACATTGACAATTGTTTGATTCCCAATGTTTTTTCACTTTAGATATTTTAGAATTTGAATTTGTTATATCACATGGAATTAGTAGCAAACTTATTCTCTCACATTTGAATATTCCATATTATGCTGTGTGGTCTCTCCTGATCCCAGTGCATGGTAAACATAAGCTAGCTACTTCACCACTCACGCCTCTGGTTGCCCATGCTGCTCACCAACCCCTATTTAGTCTTTGACACCTTTTCTTCATGCTACCAGGTGCTGAAACCTCATGCCTTTTCATGCTTGGCCTTGTCTTCCAGCTATTACTCACTCCATGAGTCTCTCCACAAGTGTATCATAAAGTCATGACATTTTGATGTCACATGTGCGCTGTGATCTTATGACATCCATGCCCAAAGATGTCTTTCTGGACTAACTGCATCTTAGAGTTGAGATGTCATGATTTCATAATGTTCCAACCTTATGATACGCATATGCAGGGACATCCAGTGTGCGGCTGCAGTAAGAAAGGGACAGGATGGCTTGAGAAATGTAAAGTGAAACATTGTGTATTTTTTGTTTTTCTTAAAAGGAACCTGTCAGGTCCCCCATGTCCTCCAATCCAGCAGCATTCACTTACCGTATTTTTCGGACTATAAGACGCACCGGACTATAAGACGCACCCAGGTTTTAGAGGTGGAAAATAGGGAAAAATATATTTGAAGCAAAAAATATGGTAAAATATTTAATAACATACTATTATACAGTCAGGGCCAGAAATATTTGGACAGTGACACAGTTTTCGCGAGTTGGGCTCTGCATGCCACCACATTGGATTTGAAATGAAACCTCTACAACAGAATTCAAGTGCAGATTGTAACGTTTAATTTGAAGGGTTGAACAAAAATATGTGTTAGAAAATGTAGGAATTGTACACATTTCTTTACAAACACTCCACATTTTAGGAGGTCAAAAGTAATTGGACAAATAAACATAACCCAAACAAAATATTTTTATTTTCAAAATTTTGTGGCGAATCCTTTGGAGGCAATCACTGCCTTAAGTCTGGAACCCATGGACATCACCAAACGCTGGGTTTCCTCCTTCTTAATGCTTTGCCAGGCCTTTACAGCCGCAGCCTTCAGGTCTTGCTTGTTTGTGGGTCTTTCCCTCTTAAGTCTGGATTTGAGCAAGTGAAATGCATGCTCAATTGGGTTAAGATCTGGTGATTGACTTGGCCATTGAAGAATGTTCCACTTTTTTGCACTCATGAACTCCTGTGTAGCTTTGGCTGTATGCTTGGGGTCATTATCCATCTGTACTATGAAGCGCCGTCCAATCAAGTTTGCAGCATTTGGCTGAATCTGGGCTGAAAGTATATCCCGGTACACTTCAGAATTCATCCGGCTACTCTTGTCTGCTGTTATGTCATCAATAAACACAAGTGACCCAGTGCCATTGAAAGCCATGCATGGCCATGCCATCATGTTGCCTCCACCATGTTTTACAGAGGATGTGGTGTGCCTTGGATCATGTGCCGTTCCCTTTCTTCTCCAAACTTTTGGCTTCCCATCATTCTGGTACAGGTTGATCTTTGTCTCATCTGTCCATAGAATACTTTTCCAGAACTGAGCTGGCTTCTGGAGGTGTTTTTCAGCAAATTTAACTCTGGCCTGTCTATTTTTGGAATTGATGAATGGTTTGCATCTAGATGTGAACCCTTTGTATTTACTTTCATGGAGTCTTCTCTTTACTGTTGACTTAGAGACAGATACACCTACTTCACTGAGAGTGTTCTGGACTTCAGTTGATGTTGTGAACGGGTTCTTCTTCACCAAAGAAAGTATGCGGCTATCATCCACCACTGTTGTCTTCCGTGGGCTCCCAGGTCTTTTTGGATTGATGAGTTCACCAGTGCTTTCTTTCTTTCTCAGGATGTACCAAATTGTAGATTTTGCCACTTCTAATGTTGTAGCAATTTCTTGGATGGTTTTTTTTCTGTTCTTGCAGCTTAAGGATGGCTTGTTTCACCTGCATGGAGAGCTCCTGTGACCACATGTTTCCTTCACAGCAAAACCTTCCAAATGCAAACACCACACCTCAAATCAACTCCGGCCCTTTCATCTGCTTAATTGAGAATGACATAACAAAGGGATTGCCCACACCTGTCCATGAAATAGCCTTGGAGTCATTTGTCCAATTACTTTTGGTCCCTTTAAAAACAGGGTGGCACATGTTAAGGAGCTGAAACTCCTAAACCCTTCATCCAATTTTAATGTGGATACCATCAAATGAAAGCTCAAAGTCTGAACTTCAACTGCATCTGATTTGTTTTGTTTCAAATTCATTGTGGTAATGTCTAGAACCAAAATTAGATAAATGTTGTCTCTGTCCAAATATTTATGGACCTAACTGTATGTGGTGTTTTATATATAATAGTATGTTATTATGTTGGAAGCTACGGGCAGGAGATGGTGCTGCGGGACCAGTGTGGTGTCTGTAAACTACTATGTGAAGACGCTGGAGGGTGAGTATAAGGCCGGGGTCACACATGCGAGAAACTCGCACGATTTCGTGTGAGTCTCTCGCATGAACACCCGGCACTGCCGCCGCACTCAGACTGGATCGTGCGGCTGCATAGAAATACATGCTGCATTAGAGACATTAGAGACATGATGAGATGATGAGACAGAGATAGATACAGAGATAGATGATAGAGACAGATGATAGAGACAGAGATGATAAGATGATAGAGAGATGATAGAGACAGATGATAGAGACAGAGATGATAGAGACAGATGATAGAGACAGATGATAGAGACAGAGATGATAGAGACAGATGATAGAGACAGATGATAGAGACAGAATGATAGAGACAGAGATGATAGAGACAGAGATGATAGAGACAGATGACATAGAGACAGATGATAGAGACAGAGATGATAGAGACAGATGATAGAGACAGATGATAGAGACAGAGATGATAGAGACAGAGATGATAGAGACAGATTGATAGAGACAGAATGATAGAGACAGATGATAGAGACAGAGATGATAGAGACAGAGATGATAGAGACAGAGATGATAGAGACAAGATGATAGAGACAGAGATGATAGAGACAGAGATGATAGAGACAGATGATAGAGACAGAGATGATAGAGACGAGATGATAGAGACAGAGGGATGATAGAGACAGAGATGATAGAGACAGATGACAGAGATGATAGAGCAGATTATAGAGACAGATGATAGAGACAGATGATAGAGACAGAGATGATAGAGACAGATGATAGAGACAGAGATGATAGAGAGAGTGATAGAGACAGATGATAGAGACAGAGATGATAGAGACAGAGATGATAGAGTCAGAGTTGATAGAAATGTGACACGTATGCGTTTCATGTGCGCATGATGCGCTGCACAAAAAAACGCAAGTGTGAAAGTAGCCTAACCTTTTAATTAATTCTCTGTTGTACAGTGTGTCTGAAGGACCTGTGATGACATCATGAAGAGGCAGGGCTTTGGTCATGTGATGCTCCAGCCCGCCCTCTTCATGACCTCATCACAGGTCCTTCACAGGAGCATTCAGCCTCCCATCAGCACAGCCCCAGGCTGTCAGGTATGCCAGCTGCTCCTGCTGCCTCCTTCTCCTTCAGACACCGATCTGCCCAGCTTCTGCAGGAATCAGGCGCTGGGGAAACTGTGTGGCTCTGTGATCTGCTGCTCCCCGCTCACTGCTCAGCTGATAGGTGGGCGGGAAGCGGCTGATTAATATTCACTGCACTTAAGTAGGGACCAGGGGTTTCCCCAGAGCTTGTTTCCTGCAGCAGAGGGGATATTTTCTTGCCTCCTGCTGATCCCACTCCACCGCTGCCCCCTGCCCCCCTCCCCACATGTTACATTCCAACCATAAGACGCACCCACACTTTCCTCCCAAATTTGGAGGAAAAAAAGTGCGTCTTATGGTCCAAAAAATACGGTACTTATGAGTAAATTCCCTGTCTAACCATCCCTGTATAATGTTTTTCTATACAAAAGATGTTTTAAAAAAAGTATTTATATGGTCCATTCCCCCTATGCTAATGAGGACCACCACATCAAAACCCTGTCATTGGCAGCCCATTCTCCAGACCTGAACCCCATTGAAAACCTCTGGAATGTGATCAAGAGGATGATGGATAGTCACAAGCCATCAAACAAACAAGAACTACTTGTTTGCGCCAGAAGCAGTGTGAAAGATTGGTGGCAAGCATCCAAGACACATGAAAGCTGTTTTTAAAAATCATGGTTATTCCACAAAATATTGATTTCTGAACTCTTCCTGAGTCAAAACATTAGTATTCTTGTTTCTAAATAGTTATGAACTTGTTTTCTTTGCATTATTTGAGGTCTGATAGCACTGTTTTTTTTATTTTGTCCATTTTTCTTTGTCATAAAAAAAACAACAAAATTTATTGCTTGGAAATTTGGAGACATGTTGTCAGAAGTTTATAGACTAAGAGAACAATTTATATTTTCCTCAAAAATATACCTGTAAAGAGAAAAATCAGACAAACTGAACATTTGAAAGTGGTCTCTTAGTTTTTGCCAGAGCTATAGATGGGGCGTTAGTAGCCCCAGATTAGTAAGCCCTCTTTCCAAGTTATCAAGCCCCTGTGGGCGTGTTAATACAAATAGCATGAGCGGCGTCTCGCAAACCTCTCATTCTGGCTGCATCACTGCATCTCTGAAGCCAGGTGTGTGCTTCCTGGCTTCAAAGTGGCACAGCACATGATCGGAAGACATTTTCTGAACTTCCGGTCGGGCGTACTGCACCTCTGAATCTTGATGTACACTTCCTGGCTTCAGAGGCGCGCATTGCGCATGTCCATAAGCTTAGAAGATAGCTTCTGGTCATGGTAGTGCTGGGAATCATACACCTGGCTTCAGAGACACAGTGAAGCTGCCGGATTACATGGGCGATATTTCCATGAATAGCGATGACGCCACAGGTGCAAACTATGCTATCACGCCCACAGTGGTGTGATACAATGAAAAGATGGCTGACCAGTGTGGGGCAACTAATGCCTCATTGACTAGTCAAAGCCCTAATTAGCATAGGTAGCAGTGACAGTATGCTTTTTTAAACCTTATTTGTACAGAAAAAACATTAAAAAGGGATGGTTACAAAGGAAATTTACTCATAAATAAGTGAATGTTGCTGGGGTAAAGGGCATGGTGTACTTGAGAGTTTCCCTTTAACCTTTTGTCAGCCCTTTAGAATTTAGCAAAATTCGAGCCAGCTGCCCTCCATTTTTCTTGTGCGTAGTGAAGTAAAAAAATCTGTATTATGGAGAATACTGGTATTTGTACTTGAATAAATTTGCCCATCTGTATTCCTCATCCTATCCCATATGGAGCAAGAACTAAAGAAAAGAAAAAAAAATCAAACAAAAAACATGCTTTCATGAGAATGATGTCATGAAAGTTTGTAATGGGTCTATGTGGCCACTTAATGGTTGTGATTTGAATTTCAGCAAATGTAAAGGGCTCTGTTAGCATTTGCAATATTGTACTGAATTTCAGTGAGAAATTTGAGTCCCATACCAAATTCAATTAAAGTGCAGCCAAATCTGTAGCTCTAGTTCTCCTAATAGAAACTTTAAATTTCCATTCTAATTTCTTCTAAATAAACAAGAGGACACCCACAGGATTCTAAAAAAAACATAGAAAAGCACAGAAGAGAAAAGATTTGGGGTCAAACATTAATGAAAATTGACAACTAGAGTAAACATTTAATTAACTATCATTTTTTTCTATTTAAAACTGTATACATAGCTTTAGGTATATTCCAACAAAACAATTTTTAGACATCAGGATATATTTATCCTTCATATTTTATGCTGGTTTCTCCTCCTGTGGAAATCTGTGAACCAGCCCTAGCTAGAAACAACAAAATATCTGCTGACACAGTACAGTAGGGCAGTGCCACCTTAGGAGTGAGGTCAGACAGGTGTCGATTCTCTCATGTGAGAGAACTGGGCCAATTATGTTAAAGGGAATCAGTCACGCCAATTTTGCCATATCAACTAAAGATATGGCTGAATAGTGCGTCCCATAACAAAGCTATCGGTATTTACCTTATATCATGATACCCCCGTTTTCATATCAAAATGCCTTAGCAAAGTTCATATTTGGCTCTGTCAATCAGGGCGGTCAGGTCAGGAATGCGGCGTTTTCTATGTCCCCCCCCCACTCCTCGGCATCACTTGCGTAGGGCCGTCTGTGAATCCCGTTCGGCTTCCCGCAATTGCGTATGGAGACAGGGGTTTGATGACCATGTTGTGGACTGATGTCTCGAGTAACGCTCGCACGACTGGTAATACTGAATGAATTGCAACAGACAGGAGACAGCAGTTGTCAACTATGGTTCAAAATTACTTCTCCTCCCCTATCGATGTTCTCTCTCACAGTTCATTCCCCTTTGACTACTGGGCCTGTAAACTGGACACCTGACCTGAATTGGCCCAATATGCTTTACAGGAGCTTGCTTGCCCTGCTGGTAGTGTGCTATCAGAAAGAGTCTTCAGTGCTGCTGGATCAATCCTGACAGAAAGAAGGACCCAGCTGTCGACACAAAATGTTGGTGATCTCACCTTCATAAAAATGAACCATGCCTGTGTTTCAAAGGATTTTGTACCACCTTCCCCTGATGACACATCATAGGTTGCCAGCAAAATGGCTCACTTGGTCCTCCTCTTCCTCCGACTTCTCCAATTCCTCCATTTGCAGCTGCTGAACGTCCAGCCTACACCGCAACATATGCCAGTTTTTCCACCTCCCTAACTGAGATGTACCCCCCAGGGCCGGCGTCAGCACCTGGCGCACTCGGGTAAGTGCCAGGTCCATGAGCAGGTGGGGGGGCTGACTCTTGGGCGACGGCACTGGCATAGGGCCCCTAATAGTACGCAAAAGTTTCTCTGACAGCGGGGGGCCAACTCGCCGTCAGACACACCGACGTACTATGAGGGGCCCTGTGCCAGTGCCAGCGCCCACGAGTGGGCCACCCCTGCTTGCTCAGGGCCCAAGCACTTGAAATACTTACCTCTCCCTGCACCACCCCTGTGACGTCTAACGCATTTCCTGACAGTGACATTCAGGTCAGGGAGCACGATGACGTCACGTCTGTACGCCTTCTGCCTGAACAGTCCAAGTGCAGAGAGCTGGAAGATGGTGACGCTGAGGATTCCAGAGCAGAGCAGTCCCCAGGGGGGACAGATATTTCATTTATTTTAATGTTTGGAGCAATATATGGGGAGCATTATACACTGGAGAATTATATATGGAGTCCATCATACACTTGAGCATCATAGATAGGGCCCTTTATACACTGTGTGATGTAATGACCCCTGATGCAGCTAGGGGGCACTATGTATGGCCCTCGGGATATGCATGGAGGCATGTGATGGATGGACGGTATGTATCGCAGAGGTGGGTGGCCCTGTGATGGAAGCCTGGATATGTTTTGGTTCAGCAGATCTACTGCTGAGTTGTGCTATATATTGGGAGGCTTCCAGGTGACTAGGAGAGCTGGGTGGGTCCAGTCACCTACAAACCCACCCAAGGGGTATGTGTCTGAATACCCGGGATAAAACCTGTATGTAATGGTGTGTTGTGGTAAAGGACCTGTGATGAGGTCATGACCAGGTGACCTAACCATGTGATCCTGACCTCATCTGTGGGTGGGCTTACACCTATGTAACAGAAGTGTGTTTGGCACCTGAGAGAGTGTTGTGGGAGTCTGCCAGTGTGGACAGACTTCTATGTGTCCCGGCGGGACATTACAGAGAGGTAGGTCCTCGGGTTGTTCTGAAGAGTGAGTTCCAGGACCGAGCTGAAGTACTGGAGAACTGTACTATATGTTACTGTGAGGTTTATGAAGCAATAAACCTAAGGACTTTTTGCATAAGAAAGTATCTCCTGATTACCTCTGAAGCAGCCGAGTGAGTGAAACCTTACAATTGGTGGATGGAATGCTGGCAGCGGCCCAAGGAGCACATGTTCCAGGACTGGGAATCAGGAATCAGAGGAGGAACGGACGGTCTGTGAAAACCATGAGTGTGACCAGTGGTCACGAATAAACTGTGGTTATGTTTATGTGGTGCCTCTGATATGAGGTATCTGAAGAAGCTGTTAAACAGTGGTGACAGACAGGAGTCTGTGTTATGTTGACCGGGGTCATTGAAAATTGAGGAAAAAGCATGCTGAGAGGATACCTCAGAGGAGGTGTCCGGAAACCTGCGTGGCCAACAGGTAACAGACAGGAGTCTGTGGTGTACTGACGGGTCAGTGAGAGATTGTTTTTGTCCTTGTGGGATGCCTCTATGAGAGAGGATGTGTCCGGAAATCTCTGTGGCCAAGAGTGTGACAGACAGCAGTCTGTGTTGTGCTGACGGGCAGTGAGAAACTGTTTGTTTTTTGGTGTTTTTTTTTCTCTTGAACACGTGTAAGGTGTGTGCTTGGGCTCGTCAGAGTCCACGAAGGGGACAAGCGGTGGCTGTGACTCGTGGGGTCACGAAGGGGACAAGCGGCTGGCTGTGACTCGTGGGGTCACGAAGGGGACAAGCGGCAGACTGTGGACCAGCGGGTTCACAAAGTTGGCGATGCAGGGACTTGCGGCAGGCAAGACAGCAAGAGGTTCTGCAGCAGCAAGAGCTGCAGTGGCAGCAGCGGCTTGTGCGTGGCAGCCGGAGGTGCTGGCGGGTGGTGGCAGTACCAGCAGGAGCTGGTGAGGTACCAGAAGGACATCAGAGGTCCAGAGTGGGTGACCTCTTAAAGGAACAGTACCAGCCCAAAGAGACATAAGGGTCTGTGCGAACTGGGGTCTGGTAGAGCCGTTAGGGAGTCCACGGTGTATAACCCAAGGAGGGGATGATGGCCCAAAAGGGGGCGGAGTCCCAAAAGGGGGCGGTTGGCAAAAAGGGGGTGGAGGATCCCAACGTTAAAGGGGAGGTGCAGACCAACTGTTGCCCGGGGCAAATATGTTATATGTGTCCAGTCTGCCTTAGGAACTATCCGCCCGGCACACTACTACGGGGGTGTACCCTGAGATACACGATGAAGAGGTGGTGGTCTAGTCGACTCGGGGAGTCCGGTGACTCTAGTGAGGGTTTGCACCTGACGGGTTTCAAATACCTGGAAGAAAGGTCGGGTCACCTGTATCCATGGTGACACTAGGGATTATCCAGTGGCCAGGGTGGTCTTTGAGACAGGCTGGGACATTGCAGGACAGGATGTCGCTATAATCCCTAATTTGTTGTGTCCAGTGGTCATAGGGCAGGACTCTAAACTGTTCTCTGGCTTGTGGGACAGGGGAGTTCCTCTACAGCAGGAGGGAGGCCTCTGTACTGTTGGGGTGGCAGATATTGGGACAGTGACACCTCCCAAAACTGACGAGTCAGACGGTGACACAGGAGGAAAGGATGCGTCTGCTCGACTTACTGACATGATGTCCTCTGAAATGTATGACAGTAGAACCAATGACGATGTGGTAGATAAGACCTCTAGAACGGACACCCAGTTAGAGGGTAACGGGAGGGGCCCGAGAGTGACTCCTGTGCAGACTGTGACTCGACCGCAAGGGAAAGCGAGTGCAGTAAGGTGGAGCCAAGTAAAAATGGCCGATCTTCCTCTCGCCGCAGGGGCCGCGGAAAGGCGGGACAGGCTACATCCTCTAAGAAGAGAAATGATGAGGAAGAGTCAGGGTCAGGTACCGGTCAGGTGACTGTCCTTGATAAGAAGGCAGAGCTGGAGCTCTCTGAAGTTACCAGGAGTCGTGAGACAGTGGAAACTGCGGATGCAGGACCTGGTGGAACTCTGGAGACGTAGAGTGTGCGTGGGCAAGAGTACTCAGCCGAAAATTTTAATTAAAGAAGTAATGGTGCGACATGTGCTGGCTAAAAGAGAGCAGGACCAGGAGATAGAACTGTTTAAAGAAACAGTGAAAGAGGCAGTCGAGCAAGAAAGGGTCCTGAGACGAATAATGGAGCACAGAATGGAGGAGCTGGAGAAGGAAGTCTCTAAGCTCAGAGAGGCCCAAGTGAAGCACCAGCAGGAGCTTCTCTGGAGGGAGGATGAGTGTCGCTGTTTGACAGAGGAACGAGATAAAGTTCTCCGTATGCTCAAGATACAGGAGGAGACTGGTGTCCAGCTCCAGATATCTACTGGAGAAGAAATCCAGCAGGGGAAGTGCCATGCAGATGGCCACACAAAGGAGATCGAGGTCTTGGAAAACCGTACTAACGCTCAGGACGAGGAGGTACAACAGTCTGTCCAAGAAGGTGATGGGTCCGTTTTCAACTGTGTAATAGAGATACCCGAAGACAGGCAAGAAGTGTGTGCCATTGAGGAGGTGCATGAGGCCTTTAGAAAGGCAGTAGAAGCATGCAGTGTGAACTGGGTGCCAGAGATGAAACAGTTGGTCATACTGTCGACTAAGGAAGTCACAATGAAGCGGGTGGCTATCCTGAGGGACATGCACCTACATTGTCTCCGCACAAAACAGGTGATCCTGTTGAAAAATAAAGAAGCCGCTCGACGTCTGGAGCAAGCAAGAAAAGCTCAAAATCAGCTTGGATTGATGGAAGACATCATTCAAGTGCCCAGAGGTCTGGTGAAGAAAGTCATCGGAAGACTTGGGAAAATGATGCAGGAAATGGTGAATAAGTCCGGTGTGACGAGAGTCAGGATTCCGGCTGATGACGAAGTCCAGGTCATGGGTGAAGACGGGATGGTTCCGTTCCTCATTGTCGGATCCATGGAGAGCCTTGGGAATATCCGGATGCTCCTGGAATATCGTGTGTCATACCTGAGAGAAGTAGAGCTGCTACGACTTGAGAGGGACCAGGTCAACAGAAACCTGCAGGAAATAGAAAGAAGATGGCCTCCACCTTCAACCCGTGGTATTGAGAGGAGAAGAGGTAGAAGTAGTGATGCCTCAGTTAGCTCCGTGATGAGTGACCTAAGTAGGAGAACCTATAGTAGAAAAAATGAAAAGGACACAGACCAGACAGGACGTAGGGGTGCAAGAGAATTGCGACGCCGTACTGACCGCTGGGATGTGGGTGGTCTGACAGGGGGACGTCAGCAACAGATGTGACAGAGTCGGAGGACAGATGCCTACAAAAGAGATCAGTAGCAGGGCCCGACTTAGAGAGACGGTGTGACTGGCAGAGACGACCGAGAAGGATCTCTGGTCGGGTAACAAGTGTTCAACCCCACAAGTTTGAACAGAGGGGGGAGGTATGTGATGTAATGACCCCTGATGCAGCTAGGGGGCACTGTGTATGGCCCTCGGGATATGCATGGAGGCATGTGATGGATGGACGGTATGTATCGCAGAGGTGGGTGGCCCTGTGATGGAAGCCTGGATATGTTTTGGTTCAGCAGATCTACTGCTGAGTTGTGCTATATATTGGGAGGCTTCCAGGTGACTAGGAGAGCTGGGTGGGTCCAGTCACCTACAAACCCACCCAAGGGGTATGTGTCTGAATACCCGGGATAAAACCTGTATGTAATGGTGTGTTGTGGTAAAGGACCTGTGATGAGGTCATGACCAGGTGACCTAACCATGTGATCCTGACCTCATCTGTGGGTGGGGTTACACCTATGTAACAGAAGTGTGTTTGGCACCTAGAGAGTGCTGTGGGAGTCTGCCAGTGTGGACAGACTTCCATGTGTCCCGGCGGGACATTACAGAGAGGACTCTGTGTCTGAAGAGTGAGGTTCCAGGACCGAGCTGAAGTACTGGAGAACTGTACTATATGTTACTGTGAAGTTTATGAAGCAATAAACCTAAGGACTTTTTGCATAAGAAAGTGTCTCCTGATTACCTCTGAAGCAGCCGAGTGAGTTAAACCTTACTACTGGAGCATTATAAATGGGGCCCATTATATATTATTATTATACATTTATATAGCGCCATTTATTCCATGGCGCTTTACATATGAAAAGGGAAAAATATAGACAGGTACAATAAACATGTGCTAGACAAGGGACACACAAGTACAGAAGGAGAGAGGACCTGCCCGCGAGGGCTCACAGTCTGCAGGGATGGGTGAGAATACACTAGGAAAAGGTAGAGCTGGTCGTGCAATGGTTCAGTAGACTGAGGATCATTGCAGGTTGTAGGCTTGTCAGAACAGGAGGGTCTTCAGGTTTTTCTTGAAGGTCTCCGTTGTTGGTGAAAGTCTGATGTTTTGCGACAGGGAGTTCCAGAGTATGGGGGAAGCCCGGGAGAAGTCTTGTATGCGGTTGTGGGAAGAAGAGATGAGGGGGGAGACGAGAAGGAGATCTTGAGCATTATATAGGCCCATCATACACTGGAGTATCATCCATGGGGCCCATCATGTACTGGAGCATCATATGGGGCCCATTACATATGGAGCATTATATTGGCCCATAAGACACTGGAACATCATCCATGGGGCCCATCATATACTGGAGCATTATAAATGGGGCACATCAGACACTGGAGCAGCATATACGGGGCCCATTATATATGGAGCATTATATTGGCCCATTGTACACTGGAGCATCATCCATGGGGCGCATCACACACTGGAGCATTATGAATGGGGCCCATCAGACACTGGAGCATGATATACGGGGCCCATTATACACTGGAGCATTATAAATGGAGCCCATTATATATGGAGCATTATATTGGCCCATCATACACTGGAGCGTCATCCATGGAGCCGATCATATATTGGAGTATTATAAATGGGGCACATCAGACACTTGAGCATGATATACAGGGCCCATTATACACTGGAGCATATAATTGGGGCCCATTATGTATGGAGCATTATATTGGCCTATCTTACACTGGAGAATCATCCATGGGGCCCATCATATATTGGAGCATTATAAATGGGGCACATCAGACACTGGAGCAGGATATACGGGGGCCCATTAAACACTGCAGCATTACAAATGGGGCCCATTGTATATGGAGCATTATATTGGCCCATCATACACTGGAGCGTCATCCATGGAGCCCATCATATATTGGAGCATTATAAATGGGGCACATCAGACAATGGAGCATGATATACGGGGCCCATTATACACTGGAGCATTATAATTGGGGCCCATTATATATGGAGCATTATATAGGCCCATCATACACTGGAGCATCATATGGGGCCCATTATATATGGAGCATTATATTGGCCCATAAGACACTGGAACGTCATCCATGGGGCCCATCATATACTGGAACTTTATAAATGGGGCACATCAGACACTGGAGCAGCATATACGGGGGCCCATTATACGCTGGAGCATTATAAATGGGGTGCATTATATATGGAGCATTATATAGGACCATCATAAACTAGAGCATCATCCATGGGGTGCATCACACACTGGAGCATTATGAATGGGGCCCATCAGACACTGGAGCATGATATACGGGGCCCATTATACACTAGAGCATTACAAATGGGGACCATTATATATGGAGCATTATGTTGGCCCATCATACACTGGAGCGTCATCCATGGAGCCCATCATATATTGGAGCATTATAAATGGGGCACATCAGACACTTGAGCATGATATACAGGGCCCATTATACACTGGAGCATTATATTGGGGCCCATTATATATGGAGCATTATATTGGCCCGTCTTACACTGGAGCATCATCCATGGGGCCCATCATATATTGGAACATTATAAATGGGGCACATCAGACACTGGAGCATGATATATTTGGCCCATTATACACTGGAGAATTATAATTGGGCTCATTATATATGGAGCATTATATTGGCCCATAAGACACTGGAGCATCATCTATGGGGCCCATCATATATTGGAGCATTATAAATGGGGCACATCAGACACTGGAGCAGGATATACGGGGCCCATTAAACACTGGAGCATTATAAATGGGGCCCATTGTATATGGAGCATTATATAGGCCCATCATACACTGGAGCATCATCCATGGAGCCCATCATATATTGGAGCATTATAAATGGGGCACATCAGACTCTGGAGCATGATATATGGGGTCCATTATACACTGGAGCATTATAAATGGGGCCCATTATATATGGAGCATTATATTGGCCCATCATACACTGGAGCATCATCCATGGAGCCCATCATATATTGGAGCATTATAAATGGGGCACATCAGACACTGGAGCATGATATACGGGGCCCATTATACACTGGAGCACTATAATTGGGGCCATTATATATGGAGCATTATATTGGCCTGTCTTACACTGGAGCATCATCCATGGGGCCCATCATATATTGGAGCATTATAAATGGGGCACATCAGACACTGGAGCAGGATATACGGGGCCCATTAAACACTGGAGCATTATAAATGGGGCCCATTGTATATGGAGCATTATATAGGCCCATCATACACTGGAGCATCATCTATGGAGCCCATCATACACTGGAGCATTGTAAATGGGTCCCATCAGACACTGGAGCAGCATATACGGGGCCCATTATACACTGGAGCATTATAAATGGGGCCCATTATATATAGAGCATTATATTGGCCATCATACACTGGAGCATCATCCATGGGGCCCATCATATACTGGAGCATTATAAATGGGGCACATCAGACACTGGAGCAGCATATACGGGGCACATTATACACTGGAGCTTTATAAATGGGGCCCATTATATATGGAGCATTATATTGGCCCATCATGCACTGGAGCATCATCCATGTGGCCCATCAAATACTGGAGCATCATATGGGGTTCATTATTTATGGGGCATCATAAAGGGTATGGAGCATCATATGGAGCACATATTGGGCCTATACTGTATGGAACATTATATGGGACCAATTATGTATGGAGAAATATATGGGGCTCATTATTCTGTATGGCGCACTATGTGGTGCCCATAATACTGTATGGAGGACTATACTGTCCGGTTTTTTAGCTATTGTAGAATTTAAAATAGATATCAGGCATGTAATGTAAGAAGTGAAGTATTTGTCATTGTACTATACCTATATTTCTGTGCCGTATCGGAGCATCATGAATTGTGGTGTGTGTTAAAGGGGCCCACTGAAACTCTTTCGCCCGGGGCACACGAAAACCTGGAGCAAGTCCTACCCCCCACAACTTTAGCCAAATAACCCCCAGTTTTCAATGCATAACTATTATTATAAAATAAATTAAGGTTGCCAAGCTTAAGTAATAAGAATTGATGTCGTTGGCATTGAAATGGGCACTGTCGGTATGTTTACTGTCCTCCACTCCCTGCCGACTTTGCTTCCGCATTGACTTGCATTGGGTTTTCATGTTTCAGTCGGGCCTCCGACTTTTCCCGATAGTCGGCCGATTTCGTTCAACTCGAATTTTGAGAAAGTCGGGTTTCATGATTCCCGACTCGACCCTAAGAAAGGCAAAGTCGCTCATCTCTAGTAGTAACTTAAATGTCATGCATGCAATCATATATATATATATATATATATATATATATATATATATACAGTACAGACCAAAAGTTTGGACACACCTTCTCATTCAAAGATTTTTCTGTATTTTCATGACTATGAAAATTGTAGAATCACACTGAAGGCATCAAAACTATGAATTAACACATGTGGAATTATACATTTCACTTAACAAAAAAGTGTGAAACAACTGAAAATATGTCTTATATTTTAGGTTCTTCAAAGTAGCCACCTTTTGCTTTGATTACTGCTTTGCACGCAGAAAAGGTGAACGGCTGGACTCTACATGCCTAGTTCCCACTGTGAAGCATAGAGGAGGTGGTGTGATGGTGTGGGGGTGATTTGCTGGTGACACTGTTGGGGATTTATTCAAAATTGAAGCGGTGAGCGGTCCAGCTCACCCCAAACCATCTCGATTCGGTTCAGGCCTGGTGACTGTGGAGGCCAGGTCATCTGGTGTAGCACCCCAACACTCTCCTTCTTGGTCAAATAGCCCTTACACAGTCTGGAGGTATGTTTGGGGTCATTGTCCTGTTGAAAAATAAATGATGGTCCAACTAAACGCAAACCGGATGGAATAGCATGCTGCTGCAAGATGCTGTAGTAGCCATTCTGGTTCAGTATGCCTTCAATTTTGAATAAATCCCCAACAGTGTCACAGCAAAGCACCCCCACATCATCACACCACCTCCTCCATGCTTCACTGTGGGAACTAGGCATCACCATCAGAGGTGGTGAGTTCTCCTTCCATGGAAGTCTTCAAACAGAGGCTGGACAGACATCTGTCTGGGATGATTTAGTGAATCTTGCTTTGAACAGGGGGTTGGACACGATGACCCTGGAGGTCCCTTCAAAATCTACCATTCTATAATTCTATGATTCTATGGCTCCCAAATATATATATTGATCTGTCCCTTGGACCTTTTTTGAAGCTTAGGGAGGGATTTATATTAGCACTTTGAGCAGAGGTATTGCTGAGACTGTTTCATTATATTGTATATAATTGATGTGATTGCTTTGCGCATTAGGTTAACCAGGGGTGCGAATCTGCACTCTTTAATGTATGTTTTTAATTGGTTTTATACTGTCTTGTGTGTCTATTTTGTGTTAATAAAATATATTTTCATTGATTCATGAAGTGTGCACATCCATATTGTATTGGTCCTTTCTTTTTTTTACTTGCAATTTGTTCTTACAATACAGGATGTATTGTATGGTCCTTTCTTTTTTTTACTTGCAATTTGTTCTTACAATACAGGATGTACAGCACCCATTGTTATCATGACAATATTTTTGTAATTCTAACATGTTATTTAGTGCTTCCTGTTAATTTGGACGGCATCAAGTTGAACTCAAATAACACCATGGGAAGGATGAAAGCCGTCTTTGGCTAATCTTGTGCAGCCATAGGGACCTGTCAGTAGCCGCTGGCTAGATCAAGAGAGAAGTATTTGGCTTTTCTTAAGTTGTACCGGGACTCTTCTATAGTCGGCAAAAAAGTATGCGTCTCGAACGGTGCAGGTGTTTAGCTGACGATAGTCCACTCAGAACCTTAGTACCCCGTCCTTCTTCTGGACCAATACAATGGGTGCAGCCCAGCGACTCTTGCTCTCCAGTATCACTCCATTTTGTAGCATGTGCGACAACAAGTCTTTTCCCTCCTGATATATTTGGGATGAAACCTGACTATACCATTCTTAGATGGGGGGCATACTTCTCTTGGGGATTTCATGCTGGATAGCCTTAGTGCATCCCAAGTCATCATCATGTTGAGAAAACACCATCTGATATTGTCTCAGCAAGTCTTCTACTTGCCCTGCTTGCATGAGAGATAAATTTTTCAGGGTCACTTTCATCTGCTACAAGATGTTACAGCCAACTCGGGTTTTGACCCTACTCTTCTTTGAATTAAAAAACACTGACAGGGTGCATGGCTCCCCTTTAACTGGAGTCAGTTCTATGGCATTCTACACAGTGAGGTCCTCTGGCAACACGTTCACTCGAGCCACTTGCTTTCTGGGAATATCACTTTCAGTCAAGCCACTTTTTTCCTGGGGATCAGCTTTATGCGTCCCCTCTCAGATTTATGCACCTTATTAGCACACAACCCTGGCATACAGTCACCAGGGTGTGAGCGACCAGTAGTCAATGCATCGCTTCCCTCCTTCTTAGGATTCGTCCTGTACCTCCGCCACTTCTAATGGCACATCGGCCCAAACTGGCATTGTGAATACTGCCTGTCCTAATAGCAGTGTCACTGCAGCTTTGGGAGGCACCACTACTTTTTCAAGGTACTGAGACTTATTTGGTAATTTCTGAATCTGACTAACCTGGGCAAGCTCTTGGAATACTCTTTTACTCAGACCGATTTGAGTCACATGGGCCAAGATGGTCCCTTGCCATTTTCCTGCCAAGAGCTGTCCTACTTCTCTTAGCATATTCATCCTCAGAGTCACGATGGTTTCTCCCCAATGGGCCTTTCAGTCATACAATCCTGTTTCCCCAGATCCTTTCCACATACTTGTATTGTCATGCAAACTACTCCTGCCACAGGGATGAGCATCTAGTTGTCAGCCATAAGCCTGGAAAGTGCCAACAGAAGTATTTTTGGGGCATAGTGGTCACTTGAAACCCAGTGTCTATTAGACAGCAGATTCTTTGCCCATTCAGCTCAGTCCAGGTAGTGGGTCTTTCAGAAACTTTGTCTTCAAAGTCCTCATTTCTACTTCTAGGAGTACAGAGCCCTACAGTATGCTCCATCACTGTAGTGCGCTTTAGTTTAATGGCCGCTCTCTCTGTTGGCTAGGCTTAGTCAGGAAACTCCAGGAGATATGCCCTCATCAGCCACAGGCTCAGCATTCGACTCCACATTCTCCGGGTATGCAATATGGCCAGTGCTGTTGGCATCGGGTGAGGGATACCCCTGCTTCGACTTCTCTTCATACCGGGCTACAATATTAAGAAATGTGATATTGATATCCACTTCAAGTTGTTTCCTACATAAATACTGACCCCATCTTTTAGCTTCTTTCTACTCGATTCACTCAGCAGATGGCACTTTCTGTAGTTAGTTTTATGGAATGTTGATGAATCACATCCTCCGCTCTTTACCTTCTAATAATCTTTTTGGAGACCCCCCAGAGTTATGCAACTGAGGTTGGAGAATGTATCCACAGGACAACTTTTAGTCATATACTCCACAAATCTGGCCTTTATCGAACACCAAAAAGAAAAAAACATTTTTGAAAGCAAGCTATAAGAAATCTTATTTGCAGTTTGCAAAAATCCATAAAGGGGACAAACTAGCATGTGGAAGAAGTAGCTCTGCATTTAGCCCAAAAATTTCTACTTTAGTCTCATTTAGCGAAAAAGGATATGTGTATGGCAGAACGCTAACACTGTGCATCACCCTGAAAACACCATCTCCACCCTCCAGCATGGTGATGGCAGCATCATGCTGTGGGGTTGCTTTTCTGCAACAGAGACAGGAAAGATGGTCAGAGTTGATGAGAAGATGGATAAAGCTAAATACAGAGCAATCCTAGAAGAAATTCTGTTAGAGACTGCAAGAGACTTGACACTTGGGCATAGCTTCACCTTCCAGCAGGGCAACAACCCTAAACATACTGCCAGAGCCGCAATAGATTGGTTTAGATCAAAGCAACTTCATGTGTTTGAATGACCCAGTCTAAGTCCAGACCTAAATCTCATCTCATTGAGAATATGTGGCAAGACTTGAAAATTGATGTTCACAGGACACTTTCCATCCAATCTCACTGAGTTTGAACTAGTTTGCAAAGAACAATCAGCAAAAAGGTCAGCCTCTAGATGTGCAAAGTTGGAAGAGAAATACATCAAAAGACTTTCAACAGCTATTGCAGAGATAGGTAGTCCTACAAACTGTTGACTCAGGAAGACTGAATACAAATGCTTGTCACAATTTTCAGATTTATATTGTAAAAATATTTAGAAAACTTTATGTTGGTATATCACATAAAATCCCGATAAAATACATTTAAGTAATGTGTGTGTGTAATGTGAAAAAATGTGGAAATGCTCAGGTGTAGGCATTTTTCATTTAGTAATTGTGGAGTATTTTTCCATCAGATGATGATTACTTTATATAGTGAAATGGTCGACCATAAAGTGGCACATCATAGTACAGAACCATAAAGAATCTGTGTGTTCTATAGTTTCTGCACATGCCTCTACCGTGACCAAATAAATATTTTGTTCAGTATTCTTGGTGATTATTTATAAGCTAAAATCAGAAGTGAGTCTAACATTTGGAAAATGTTTAAATTGTCATAATAAACTTTTGAAATTTTGTCTTACACATGCTGATGCAAAATACTTCCATGTAAAAGTGGTCTATGAGTTTGATCTCACAGTTTTTTGGCAAGAAGTTTTTTTGTTAGAAAAACAGTCCCAAAACCATAGTTTTTTAGTAAAATCTTTTGAACACAAAATCTGATTTGAACAATAAATCATTTTCTGGTTAAACAGTCTCCTTAACTCCTGGTAAGCAGGAGTGAAACGAATGTCTCAATCATGCAAATACAATATGTAAAACAACTGGGTGATTGCAAGAGTCACCAATATTTCCTTTCCATCTTTTTTGAGCTAGGAAGTCTAACAAGAGCATTAAAAGATCTTTGATCAGGATGGATAGACTGGGTATCTTCAGGGAGTGGAAAAACAGATAACTATAGCCAGCAGCTGAGTTAAGCAAATCTCCCTAAATTTGATTCTGGCAAATTTTCCCCCAAAAAATTGATGCAAATTGAATCTGCTAAGAAGCACTGCAAAAAGCTTTTTGTAATTCTCAGCCCTCCTTGTATCTGTCCCACCACCTGTTCTCCATCTTTTATCCTCTTTATTGCTATTTTTATTCTGATCCTTCTGACAATACCAGCCAGTTCTGCCATTTAGTAGATCTGACACAAGTCATTGTTGCACGTTACGCCAAGTGAATAGAAGATCCAGCTGTCAGTGGCCCAAAGCCTGGAACAAGGATGGCAATTAGAAGATAGACAACAGAATGTGGAGGAGAGAAGAGTCAACTAGAAGACTAGTGGCAGCAAAGAAATTACAAAGATGGTCGAAATGAGTAGAATTTTTTTTCTATGGGCTCTCTATAATCTAGCAATTCACCAAAAAATTTAGATTTGGGCATATCTGATTTTTTGGTAAAATTCAAGGCAAATTCAATTTACCATGAACTGATATTCTCATCTCTGTCCACCAGGGTTATAAAAGACACATGTATGATTCTGAAAGAGGGGAACGTACCAAGGGGACATGTCAAAGGGGCATTCCAAGGTGAACTAAATAAACTAGCTGAAATAGAAGATGTTGATTAGAGATATAGGTCTCAGTGTATGAAGGGGTCCTGATTGGTAACTACCGTATGCTCTCATTGAAATGACTAGAAATTTGTGGTGATTACTGTAATTTTTGCTCTTTGCATGTAATATTATAATCAATGTCTTATTGTCAATTTGTTATTTTATCATACATTTTTTAATGCTTAAGTAGTTTTGTGTATAATTCAATTTCTTTTTATACATTTTTGTGCACTGTTGGCTGTCACATAAAATATACCTGAAGATATTGTTATTGTTCAGTATTATTAGCCTTTCATACCAAGATTGTCCATATTTTTTACACTGTAAATGAATTAAAGGTATTAACTGGTAGTGTACTGCTAGCGTACAAATATCACATCAGACACTTAGGATTTCCTTGCTACAACATGTTTAACCATATTTGCATATGACACTTTGGATTCATCTGATCTTTTGTTTCTAACTTACTGGGTCGTTATTTTTGTGATAATTTTTATGCAGAATAAGAAATGCTCTGCTGTTATATGAAAATGATTTTGGCACAGATGCATTTGAGATAGAGAAAATTGCTTTGGGTGGTAGAAAGACATCTCTGATTATTTCCATTATGATGTGATGGATCATTAACCCCTTTGTTGTTGACATCCTATGGAGATTCAGTAAGCAATCTTAATTATTTTAAAATACACTTCTTTGTTATTTAGATGGTGATTAAAAATGCATTAAAAGATGGCAAGGGAAGAATATTTCCGTTCATTAGCCGATCTAAGAACCTAATCATCATGTAGAGCTAATTTTCATATAAATCTTAAAACAATAAGCACACTACAGTAGAAACAATTTATGTTGTCTATGTCAGATTAATGAACAAATGAACATAATCACAATAGAAGCTGGTAAAAGAAAGTGATTATCTTTTATGAATTAGAGAAAAGTGAATAGTTTCATTCAGTTGACAATAGTACACATGTTCCTATGTAAATAATGCATCCAACAGATTGGGAATGGAATATAAACATTAACCTTATGGTGAAAAGAAGACAATATCTTTTCTGCTGTAACATTTTGGAACAAATTGTTTAGTACCATAGAAAATGTATATACCGTAAGTTGAAAAATAGATAGCAGTTGGATGAAGACAAAAAGGTCTACTAAGTTGAAAATTGAACCGAAAAAACAAAGGAATTGAGCAAATATAGCAAAAATAGCAAAATTTATTAAATAACATATATTGCAGACTATACAGGAGAAAAGACAGCCAGGTACAATACACCAGGAACACAAAAAATGTAACAAGGAATGCCAAATAACACATGAACCCAGGACACATAACGCATCCATGCATAGCACATAGCTTATACAAATTCTTCTATGTGAATATCCAAGTGTGTGGAGATGTCTCCATAAAAGAGCATGCAAAGAGGTAATGGAGCATTACTCCCTATGGGCTATATAAATAATCCAAAAGTTGTCCCATTTTCTACACCAGTACCTGATGTAATTTCTCCTTTAAAAATAGAGTCAACATTAAGTAGCCAGGACTGTTCCCGTGCTTTGAAATCCATGGACACAAAAATGCTGGAAAACCAACATGCATATATTAGAAAATATTTATACAGGTATCCTTCCGCTTAGGATTAATATCTTAGTGCAGCCTTTTGCCCCTTTTCAGGCTCTTTTTGAGACTTCTCCTGTGCTACTTAGCGTTTTTCTAGTTACATCTCAGCCTTGCATACTATCTGCATCTGTCCCACCTTTTTTTATAAATACATAGCTTCGCTACTCTATCTCCATACCCTATATGAAGTGACCGCTTTTGAGTTATATACAGCTGAATATTGTGGGGATATGAGTATATGTGCACTACCAACTTTTGGATTATTTATATAGCCCATAGGGAGTAATGCTCCATTACCTCTTTGCATGCTCTTTTATGGAGACATCTCCACACACTTGGATATTCACATAGAAGAATTTGTATAAGCTATATGCTGTGTATGGATGCGTTATGTGTCCTGGGTTCATGTGTTATTTGGGCATTCCTTGTTACATTTTTTGTGTTCCGGTGTATTGTACCTGGCTGTCTTTTCTCCTGTATAGTCTGCAATATATGCTATTTAATAAATTTTGCTATTTTTGCTATATTTGCTCAATTCCTTTGTTTTTTCGGTTTGATTATTTGGGAAGGGCTCTGATTATTTGGACCCTCTTCTTTGGTTTTCTAAGTTGAAAATTGGCCTACATTATGCATTAAAAATATATATGATTTATATTATAATAGACAATGAAATTAAATCATAAACTTTAAAGGATTGCTAAAAAAGAAAGGAAAAAATAACGTTTAATTCATATACAAATGAGGAGGCTTTAGTGCTTCCTCTGCATTTCCAAGAGTTTGGTGCACCGTTATACCTTTTCATTTGCACTTCTGAATGCTGTCAATGAGTGGCTTTGTGCATTTTCCTTCCTGTCTGTCTCCTTTCTTGTGCAGTGAGCAGAATCAGAATCAAGGAGACAGGGATGAGAGTGCTTGTGGCCACTGCTTGCGCTTGTGGCCACACACACACTGGCAGCATTCAGACAGTGCTTTGGGAAGCAAGAGCTGTCAATCAGAAGTGGGTACAGTGCTAGCATGGTTGTTATATGGGCTAAGGCCCCCAATACTCCATATGGCCCATTTAAAGAACTTTTTGGGGGTAATGAACTCCATTTAAACGAATCAGCTTTCATACGAGAAAAATAAACTAAATAGATAATCTCATAAAAAGAGATTATATAACCTAAATAGAAAGAATTACAGGAAATTAAAAGATTATATATATTTGTAATCAATAGCAATGTTTTGACAATGCACATCTAATCTTCTAGCTTAATCGTGTATAAAACATATGTACAGTTGTTAAAATATTTGTTGACAGTAGACCATTAAACTCATAATGTATCTCATGAAATTAACAGTCATTACTTTGGTACTTTCTGATCTTGAACAATTTCATTGTGCTGTATCAGCAAATTACTGAAACATTCCCCACGTAAAGTAATTGCCGAATGAGTCTATTAACAGTAAGTATAATAATAGCCTCTTAAGTAAAAGGAAACTGTACTTTCCATAAACTCTAAGAAAAAAACAAAATGAGCAGCAAATATCCTGTAGTCAGTGAATGAATAAATAAATAAATAGTAATAGTGCATATAAATAACATAGGGTACTTAATTAACACTGTTTTGATAAAATATAGGAAAGGCTATCCCACCACGACAAGGTGAACTCAATCGGGATGGTACCTGCAAGATTTCTGCAAGATGTCAGTCTGCAGAGTGCACCATACAAGTGCAACATAGAAGTGTGCAGCTATGAATTAACCCATAATTTAACCAGAAGGGAACTGAAGGTAACTGGATACAAAGACATCGTAAACAAGGTTTCTCTGTTTTCACTCTCACCCCTATAGTCCTTCACTTTCTACTTTCTCCTAATCCCTACACCTTGTAAGGAACTGGTCATCTCTCCCTCCATCCCCCCCATCCATTTCACCTCCTCCTCAGATCTATTCCTCAACATACAATTCTCTATTTCCAAACACAGACTGCCATCTCATGCCCTCTCCTCTCCCACCTGCTATCACTTTCTCTGATCCTCCTCACTGTCGGCGATATCTCTTCAAATCCTGGTCCTCCTCACCACATTCCCACAGTCTCTTAAACCTCTCATCCACACGCTATCACAACTTTCTGTAACCCTTCTAACCTTATATCCATTCGCCCAGCCCTCGCTTTCACAGTCCCACTGACAGGAGCTCTATGGAATACTCGCTCTGTCTGCAACAAACTTTCATACATTCATGTTCTTTTTATTACTAACAAACTTTCCTTCCTCGCCATCACCGAAACCTGGCTTACCCACTCTGACACAGCCTCACCAGCTGCACTTTCATATGGTGGATTCCAAATTTCTCACACTCCTCGTCCCAGCAGCAAGCATGGCGTAGGAGTTGCTTTTCTCCTGTCAGATAACTGTTCCGTCACACAAATCCCACTGCCGCCTTCTGCTACTCGCCCTTCCTTTGAGGTACTCTCCCTCCAACATCCAAGTGGCTGTCATTTCCCTCCCCCAGGGCCAGACACCACCTTCTTCAACCATTTCACCATACTTCCTTTCCTCTCCGTTGACATCCCCACTGTCATCATGGGTGACTTCAACATTCCAATAGACACCTCCCTCTCAGCTGTCACTAAACTAATATCTCTCACTTCCACCTTTCACCCTCACGCAATGGTCTTCTGCAGTCAATCACAAAGATGGCCACACACTGGACCTTATCTTCACTAGAGTTGAGCGAAACAGGTCGTTCATTTTCAAAAATCGCTGATTTTCGCCAAAGTCGGGTTTCATGAAACGAAACCCGACTGTGGAGTGAGTTCGGTCACGTGTTCGGCGACCATTTTGCGGAATGTCAGTTTTCCCTACACTTTAAGCGCCTTTTCTCACCCAATGAGCAAGGACGCAGGCTGTGGGCAACGTGATGACATAGCTGGCGGCCAGCACCATCTTAGAGAAGGGCATTGCAGTGATTGGCTGGCTTTCAGTGGCGTCACAGTGCATATAAAATCCCATCAGCGCCGACTGCCATTTTACAACTGCCGAACTCAGTGTAGGAGAAGGTTGCTGGCGGAGCGTCTGAGCAGGGAGAGCACTAGGCAGGGCCTAAAAAATAACTTTGTGCTGATAGCGATTAGCTGTACAGCGACTGTGCAGCGAAAGGGGAGGATTTTAGTGTGTGCAGCAACGCTGGTTCTTAGGCTGCCTGCCTGCCAGTGACGCTGTAGAAATTGCTTGTGTGGACCATCAGATCTGATTAAAGGCTGCCTACCTGTGATAAAGGGGCAATTCATTTGGTGGAGTAGCTGAGCTGCCTGCCAGTCACAGTGTACAAATTGCTTGAGTGGAGCATCACATCTGATTAGTAGGCTGCCTGCCTGTGATAAAGGAGCAATTAATTTGGTGGAGTTGCTGAGCTGCCTGCCAGTGACAGTGTACAAATTGCTTGAGTGGAGCATCACATCAGATTAGTAGGCTGCCTGACTGTGATAAGGGGGCAATTAATTTCTTGGAGTAGCATAGCTGCCTGCCACTGACAGTGTACAAATTGCTTGGGTGGAGATCACATCTGATTAGTAGGCTGCCTGACTGTGATAAAGGGGATATTAATTTAGTGGAGTAGCTGAGCTGCCTGCCAGTGACAGTGTACAAATTGCTTGAGTGGAGCATCACATCTGATTAGTAGTCTGCCTTACTGTGATAAGGGGGCAATTAATTTGTTGGAGTAGCACAGCTGCCTGCCACTGACAGTGTTCAAATTGCTTTGGTGGAGCATCACATCTGATTAGTAGGTTGCCTGACTGTGATAAAGGGGCAATTAATTTGGTGGAGTAGCTGAGCTGCCTGCCAGTGACAGTGTACAAATTGCTTGTGTGGACCATCTGATCTGATTAGTAGGCTGCCTGCCTGACTGTGATAAGGAGGCAATTAATTTGGTGGAGTAGCACAGCTGCCTGTCACTGACAGTGTACAAATTGCTTGGGTGGAGCATCACATCTGATTAGTCAATTCTACTGTAATCCATAGTGAGCCTGTGACAGTCTGTGTCTGTTACTCCTCAAATATTTACAGAGATTAAAATTTTTCACCTTCACCAGCTGTACGCTTCTCATACAGTACCATATATCTTCTGTGATTTAGGCTACATTTACACAAACATGAGGAAGTATGGTGGAAGAGATCGAGCACGTGGTGTTGGTTGGCCACCTGCTACTGATGGTGGTGGTGGTGCTGCATCTGCTGCTAGTGGCAAAAGCACAATAGCACCTAAGGCAGGAGGTGTTGAGCTTGCGTCATCGTCTGGCTCCAGAAGGCCTGGAAGGCTCCCTTTTCTGGGAGTAGGTAAACCGCTTTTAAAGCCGGAGCATCAGGAACAGGTTTTGGCTTACATTGCCGAAGCAGCCGTAAGCTCTATCGCCTCCTCTTCTGATATTTCAAAAGCTGCAACCACTGACTCGTCAGTGCAGCCTTTGGTCCAGACCAACTACTTTCCTTGGGTCCTTTACCCCCACTACACGTGAAGGATGCATCAGCCCACACTTCAGATTATTATTATTATTTATTATTATTATTTATTTATATAGCACCATTGATTCCATGGTGCTGTACATGAGAAGGGGTTACATACAAATTACAGATATCACTTACAGTAAACAAACTAACAATCACAGACTGGTACAGAGGGGAGAGGACCCTGCCTTTTCGGGCTTACATTCTACAGGATGGGGGACGGAGGCAGCAGGTTGGGGGATTGCAGAAATTCCTGTGTTGGTTGAGGCGATATCTCCGGTAGTGGTGAGGAGGCAGCGGGGTCATTGCAGGCTGTAGGCTTTCCTGAAGAGATGGGCTTTCAGGTTACACTACCGGTCAAAGTTTAGGGTCACTTAGAAATTTCCTTATTTTTGAAAGAAAAGCAGTTTTTTTCCAATGAAGCTAACATTAAATGATTCAGAAATACACTCTATACAGTGTTAATGTGGTAAATGACTATTCTAGCGGCAAACGTCTAGTTTGTAATGCAATATCTTCATAGGTGTATAGAGGCCCATTTCCAACAACCATCACTCCAGTGTACTTATGGTATTTTGTGTTCGCTAACTGTGTAAGAAGGCTAATAGATGGTTAAAATACCCTTTAAAACCCTTGTGCAAGTATGTTAACACAGCTGAAAACCGTTTGGTTGATTAGAGAAGCTATAAACCTGACCTTCCTTTGAGCTTGTTGAGAATCTGGAGCATTACATTTGTTGGTTCCATTAAACTCTCAAAATGGCCAAAAAAAATAACTTTCTTGTGAAACTCGACAGTCTATTCTTGTTCTTAGAAATGAAGGCTATTCCATGCGAAAAATTACCAAGAAACTGAAGAATTCATACAATGGTGTGTAGTACTCCCTTTAGAGGAGTGCACAAACAAGCTCTAACCAGAGAAGAAAGACAAGTGGGAGGCCCCGCTGCACAACTGAGCAACAAGACAAGTACATTAGAGTCTTTAGTTTGAAAAATTGACGCCTCACAGGTCCTCAACTGGCAGCTTCATTAAACAGTACACATTAAACGCCAGTGTCAACATCTACAGTGAAGAGGCGATTTGGGGATGCTGGCCTTCAGGGCAGATTGGCAAAACAAAAGCCAATATTCCTCTGTCCAATGTCTGTGTTCTTTTGCCCATATTAATCTTTTCCTTTCATTTAAGCCAGTCTTAAATATGGCTTTTGTTTTGCCAATCTGCCCTGAAGGCCAGCATCCCCAAATCGCCTCTTCACTGTAGATGTTGACACTGGCGTTTAATGTGTACTGTTTAATGAAGCTGCCAGTTGAGGACCTGTGAGGCGTCAATTTTTCAAACTAAAGACTCTAATGTACTTGTCTTGTTGCTCAGTTGTGCAGCGGGGCCTCCCACTTGTCTTTCTTCTCTGGTTAGAGCTTGTTTGTGCACTCCTCTAAAGGGAGTACTACACACCATTGTATGAATTCTTCAGTTTCTTGGTAATTTTTCGCATGGAATAGCCTTCATTTCTAAGAACAATAATAGACTGTCGAGTTTCACAAGAAAGTTATTTTTTTTTTGGCCATTTTGAGAGTTTAATGGAACCAACAAATGTAATGCTCCAGATTCTCAACATGCTCAAAGGAAGGTCAGGTTTATAGCTTCTCTAATCAACCAAACGGTTTTCAGCTGTGTTAACATACTTGCACAAGGGTTTTAAAGGGTATTTTAACCATCTATTAGCCTTCTTACACAGTTAGCGAACACAAAATACCATAAGTACACTGGAGTGATGGTTGTTGGAAATGGGCCTCTATACACCTATGAAGATATTGCATTACAAACTAGACGTTTGCCGCTAGAATAGTCATTTACCACATTAACACTGTATAGAGTGTATTTCTGAATCATTTAATGTTAGTTTCATTGGAAAAAAACTGCTTTTCTTTCAAAAATAAGGAAATTTCTAAGTGGCCCTAAACTTTTGACCGGTAGTGTACGTCTGAAGGATCTGAGAGAGGTTGATAGTCGGACGTGTTGGGGCAAAGAATTCCAGAGGATGGGGGATATTCGGGAGAAGTCTTGGAGGCGGTTGGGTGAGGAGCGAATAAGTGTGGAGGAGAGAAGTAGGTCTTGGGAGGACCGGAGATTACGTGAGGGAAGGTATCGGGAGATTAGTTCAGAGACATATGGGGAGACAGGTTATAGATGGCCTTGTAGGCCAGTATTAGTAATTTGAATTAGATTCGCTGAGGGAATGGGAGCCAGTGAAGAGATTTGCAGAGGGGAGATGCAGAGGATTAGCGAGGAGAGAGATGAATTAGTCGGGCAGCAGAGTTAAGGATGGACTGGAGAGGTGCGAGGGTGTTAGCAGGGAGGCCAGAGAAAAGGATGTTGCAGTAGTCGAGGCGGGAGATGATGAGGGCATGCACAAGCATTTTAGTAGATTGAGGGTTGAGGAAGGGACGGATTCTGGAAAAATTTTTGAGCTGGAGGCGACAGGAGGTAGAAAAAGCTTGGATGTGTGGTTTGAAGGACAGGGCAGAGTCAAGGGTTACTCCGAGGCAGCGGACCTCCGGTACGGGGGAAAGCGTGGTGTTGTCAATTGTTATAGACAGGTCAGGTAAGGAAGATCTGTGAGATGGGGGAAAGATGATGAGTTCAGATTTGTCCACATTGAGTTTGAGGAAGCGGGAGGAGAAGAAGGAGGATATGGCTGATAGACACTCAGGGATTCTGGACAGCAGAGAGGTGATGTCTGGGCCAGAGAGGTAGATCTGAGTGTCATCAGCATAAAGGTGGTACTGGAATCCGTGGGACTTTATGAGTTGCCCCAGGCCAAGTGTATAGATTGAGAAGAGTAGGGGTCCTAGAACAGAGTCTTGGGGTACTCCAACAGAGAGAGGGTGGGACGAGGAGGTAGTGTGGGAGTGGGAGATGCTGAATGTGCGGTTGGAAAGGTATGAGGAGATCCAGGATAGGGCAAGGTCCTTCATGCCAAAGGAGGAGAGAATCTGTAGTAGAAGGCAGTGGTCAACTGTGTCGAAAGCAGAGGACAGGTCAAGAAGGAGGAGTATAGAGTATTGTCCGTTAGCTTTGGCTGTGAGTAGGTAGTTAGTAATTTTGGTCAGGGCTGTTTCAGTGGAATGATGGGGGCGAAAACCAGATTGTAGATTGTCAAAGAGCAAGTTAGATGAGAGATGGGAGGAACGTTCAGCGTGGACGTGCTGTTCCTGGAGTTTGGAAGCGAGTGGGAGCAGCGATATTGGGCGATAGCTGGACATAGCGGTTGGGTCGAGGGTTGGCTTTTTGAGGATAGGCGTGATTGTGGCATGTTTGAAAGCAGAAGGGAAGGTACCAGAAGTTAGTGATAGATTGAAGAGGTGGGTTAGTGATGGGATAAGAGTGGTGGCGACGTTGGGGAGGAGGTGGGATGGGGTCGAGTGCACAAGTGGTGAGGTGTGATTTGGAGAGAAGATGAGCAAGCTCCCCTTCCGTGATGTTGGGTAAGGAGGTTATGGGGTTTGGGCATTGGTCAGATATACAAAGGGGTTGTGGTGGTTGAATAATAAAGACTTGTCGTGTTTGGTCTATCTTGTTTTTGAAGTGCATGGCGAAGTCCTCAGCAGAGATAAGGGAGGTAGGAGGGGGCAGTGGTGGGCGGAGGAGGGAGTTAAAAGTATTGAAAAATTGGGGTTGTGGGATAAGGAAGATACAAGGGATGTAAAGTAGGCCTGTTTAGCAGAGGTGAGAGCTGATTTGAATGCAAGTGTTGCTTATTTGAGTGCAGTGAAGTCGTCTTGTGAATGCATTTTCTTCCAGCGCCGTTCAGCAATTCTGGATAATTGCCGAAGCTTTTTTTCGGTGTTATTGTGCCAGGGTTGTCTATTGATTTGTTGCAGTCTGTTATGCATGACAGGGGTGACCAAGTCGATGGCTGATGCAAGAGTGGCATTGTAGAAACTAGTGGCAGTGTCTGTGTCGTGGAGTGAGGATATGGATGCCAGTGGTAGAATAGAGTCAGAGAGTTTGTGGGTGTCTAGTTGAGCAAGGTTTACTGCGGGGGTGCGCATGTTGCTGGACATGGGTGACAGGTGAGGAGGACAGGGATGAGAAAGTGAGTAGATGGTGGTCAGATGGGGAAAGGGGAGGTTGTAAAGTTAGATAGGGAGCAGAGACGGGTGAAGACCAGGTCGAGTGTGTGCCCGTCTGTGTGCATGGCTGAGGAGGACCACTGGGTAAGTCCAAAAGATGATGTAAGGGTTAGGAGTTTAGAGGCTGCCGACTTGTGGGTGTCAATGGGGATGTTGAAGTCACCCATGATGATGGTGGGAATGTCAGCAGAGAGAAAGTGGAGGAGCCAGGTGGAGAATTGTTCAGTAAAGGCAGTGGTCGGGCCCCGGGGGTCGGTATATGATGGCCACTTGGAGGTTGGAGGGGGAGTAGATGCGGACAGAGTGGAGTTCAAAAGAGGGGAGGATAAGGGAAGGAAGAGGTGGGATTGGGTTAAAAATACAGTTAGAAGAAAGGAGAATGCCCACACCTCCACCATGTCTGTTGCCGGGGCGGGGAGTGTGGGTGAAGTGGAGGCTGCCGTAACATAGCGCAGCAGGGGAGGCGGTGTCGGAGGGTGTCAGCCATGTTTCAGTGAGGCCAAGGAAGGTAAAATTATGAGAGGTAAAGAGGTCGTGAATCACATAGAGTTTATTGCAGACGGAGCGGGCATTAAAGGAGTGATTCAGAGAGAGGGAGCTGAGTGGTGGGCGTCAAGGGCACGGATTTGAGGTTGGAAAGATTTCGAGTGTTAATACTGGGTTGGGAGCGATAGGAGGGGGTAATAATGGGAGGTATGAGCTGTGGGAGTCCAGGATTGGGAGATATGTCACCATCAGTGAGGATCAGCAGAGAGAGACAAAGTATGTGGGAGAAGGACAGTGGGCAGCTTGTTTTGTATCTTATTAGGAGAGATCTGAGGTTGAGGAGCAGGTCAGCGGAGGAGGTAAGGTGTGGAGGCAAGAGGGAAGCAGAGATTAGTAGTTGGTTAGCGGGTGCTAGAGTTTGCGGATAGGGAAGGAGAGTGAGGATTAATGGAGGCAAAACTGGTAGAGCGTATGTCAGCATGGTGGGAGTAAGTGTGGAGGAAAGAGGAAGAAACATTTAATAGCAAAAGTTAGTCGTACCTTCTGTTCACTTCTGACTCATTTCTGACATATTTCTGTAGTCAGTTATCCTTAAAGAGACATCCTTATAGGAGACAGACCAAGGTTCAGACAGACCTATGAGTCTGAATTTATAACAAGTTAACAGCACATGAAACAGGTTAGGTGTGATCAGGAGGGAGGGCCAGCAGGCAGATTGGTTACAGACACAGGAGGCGATTAATTAGAAGTCAGAAGACAAAATACAAGGGAGATAGAGCCAAATGGACAGAAAAGGCCAAGTGACTGTTAGCATCTATGAAATTAGGTATTGCTGCAGTCATTAGACATACCAAGAGTAGCAGAGAGATGCAGGATGATTGGGATCAGGAAAGATGGTTATATTATTGCTGCAGTCATTAGACATACCAAGAGTAGCAGAGAGATGCAGGATGATTGAGATCAGGAAAGATGGGTTATATTATTGCTGCAGTCATTAGATATACCAAGAGTAGCAGAGAGATGCAGGATGATTAGGATCATGAAAGATGGGTTATATTATTGCTGCAGTCATTAGACATACCAAGAGTAGCAGAGAGATGCAGGATGATTGGGATCAGGAAAGATGGGTTATATTTAGTGTTGAGCGATACTGCTCGATATCTAAAAATATCGGATCGGAATGGCATCGCCGATATCACTAAATATTGCCGATATCCGATTCCGATACCGGAAGTCCCATGTAAGTCTATGGGAACAAAATATCGCAACTAAAAAAAACCTTTATTTCCTTGTAAACACTAAATATACACACATAGAATATATATATAATATATATATATATATATATACATGTCATTGTGACATATATATATACATATATGTATAGTTTATACACTTCTACATAGTAAAATATCCTCTGATTCAATTGCCGGGTAAAGCCGGCTTCTGTGAAAAGACAGAAGCACCCGACATGAAATGACACTTGGTGTACATAGGGTTAACCATGTCTTTTCATGTCGTTTGCAATCTGATTTGCACAAACAATTACATCAGTCTATGTGTGCAAAATTTCACACCTGTAGGGGTTCATTAAAGGTGTAAATTCGTTGTAAAAAAAACGGACATTTTTGCTACGAATTTACACCTTTAATTAACCCCTACAGGTGTGAAATTTTGCACACATAGACTGATGTAATTGTTTGTGCAAATCAGATAGCAAAGGACATGAAAAGACATGGTTAACCCTATGTACACCAAGTGTCATTTCATGTCGGGTTCTGCATTTTCACAAAAGCCGTCAATTGAATTAGCGGCTATTATACTATGTAGAAGTGTATGAACTATAAATATAAATATATATATATATGTGTCACAAATTCAATGACATGTATATATATAAATATGAGGTGTAAAATTGTTTAAAAAAAATGTGTGGGCTCCCGCCCTATTTTCGCAACCAGACAGACAAAGCCAGCGAATGGGGGCAGATAATAATAGCCCAGAGAGGGACCATTATTTTTGCCCCCCCGGCTACTAACATCTGCCCCCAGACACCCCAGAAAAGACAAATCTATAATTAGATTCGCCCTTTCTGACACTTTGCCCGTCTATTCCCATTGCCCTGTAGCGGTGGCGAATGGGTTAATATGGGGTTAAAGCCACATTGCAATTGAAAGGTGACCTTAAGCCAGGTTAATAATTGAGAGGTGTCAAATAGACAACTATCAATTATTAATCCTATTGCATGAAATAAAAATAAAACACACACACTTTAATTAAAAATCATTTTAATGAAATAAAGACACATGTTTTTGACAATCTTTTATTTGACTGCAAAAACCATTTCCTGTAATAAAAATAAAATAAAAAAGCAAAATTATTCTTACCTATCCCATGCACAGTCAGGTCCCTCGGTGTAATCCTTCAGAAAGGGTTAATGTTTACTGCAAGGACCGCAGCTAATGCTGCAGCCTCACAGTAAACCCCCAAATGAATGAGTTCCTCTCCTGGCTGACAGGAGAGGAAGTGGAAAGCTTAATTGATTGCTTTCCACTTTCACTTCAGGTCAGCCAGGGACACAATCAGTGACGTCAGAGGGAACTGATTAACAAAAATAGGGGTTCCCTTCGAATAAAAAATGGCGTGGGGTCCCCCCTATTTTGTTAACAGCCTGATGAAGCAGACCGCTGAGGCCTGGATTTTCAGACTGTTAAGGAGCCAAGATCCATGGACCTTGCCAGCCTGATAATACCAGGCCACAGCAGTCTGCATATCTTGGCTGATTAACAAAAATAGGGGATCCCCTCGAAAAAAATTGGCGTGGGGTCCCCCCTATTTTTGTTAACCAGCCAGATGAAGCAGACCGCTGAGGCCTGGTTTTTCAGGCTGGTAAGGATCCAATATCCATGGACCTTGCAAGCCTGATAATACCAGGCCACAGCAGTCTGCTTAGCTTGGCTGGTTAACAAAAATAGGGGATCCCCTCGAAAAAAAAACGGCGTAGGGGTCCCCCTATTTTTGTTAACCAGCCAAGTAAAATGCAGACTGCTGCGGCCTGGTATTAAAAGACTGTCAAGGCCCATGGAATTTGGCCCTCAACAGCCTGATAATACCAGGCTACAGCAGCCCCACATTTGGGACATCAAAAGATGTGCCAATTGTGGCACTTTACCCGGCTCTTCCCACTGCCCTGTAGTGGTGGCAAGTGGGGTAATAAGGGGTTAATGTCACCGTTGATTGCACGGTGACAATAAGCCCGGTTAATAATGGAGAGGTGTCAATAAGACACCGATCCATTATTAATCCCAAAGTTATTAAATGTATAAAAAAAAGACAAAGCAAGAAAAAAGTCTTTTAATGAAATAAAAGAGACAACACAGTTTTCATTAATTTTATTATACACTCATTCCTGCGACGCCATCAATCTCCTGTAAAAAAAGAAAAAAAACAAACCAACAGTATACCACCTGTCCGACGCAGTCCATAGTAACGACAGTCCCACGACGATCCAGCTCTGATACATCGCAATGACAGACAGAGCCTGTCATCACGACGCAGCACAGCTGATTACCCGCTTCCCCGGCGGTGACGTCATCGGACTGACTGCTTTACGGCCGGGATTACCCAGCAGTCACTGCAGTTATCGCGAGAAACTGCATGTGACCGCCGGGGAAAGATGATGGCGGCCATGAAGCAGTCCAGCCCGTGACCGCCGGGGAAAGATGATGGCGGCCATGAAGCAGTCCAGCCCGTGACCGCCGGAGATCTTCTGCCAGGTAAGTGCCGCTGACTCCTGACAGACCCGACCGACGGACACTGACAGTGACAGTGACAATCCCGATTCCGGTATCCGATATGACGAAAATATCGGTACTCGGAATCGAAAGCCCGATACAGCTAATATCGGCCGATACCCGATATTTGCAGTATCGTATCGCTCAACACTAGTTATATTATTGCTGCAGTCATTAGACATACCAAGAGTAGCAGAGAGATGCAGGATGATTGGGATCAGGAAAGATGGGTTATATTATTGCTGCAGTCATTAAACATACCAAGAGTAGCAGAGAGATGCAGGATGATTGGGATCAGGAAAGTTGGGTTATATTATTGCTGCAGTCATTAGACATACCAAGAGTAGCAGAGAAATGCAGGATGATTGGGATCAGGAAAGATGGGTTATATTATTGCTGCAGTCATTAGACATACCTGAGGATGAAGCAGAGCGATTGTCAGAATCATAGTAATAATGAAGAAGCATAGTAATAATAATAATGAAGCATCTGTAGCAGGGAGTTTTCTGTCTGACATATTTCTGTAGTCAGTTATCCTTAAAGAGACATCCTTATAGAGACAGACCAAGGATTACTCCATGGAGCTGTTTTCACATACCGTGCCTGGGTTATTTAGGCTAGTTTCACATTTCCGGCGGGCGCCTTGCGGCGCCCCCGGCATTTTGCCGCAGCGCCGCATATGAAAACCTTTCACACTTCCGGCGGCCAAAATGTGTTTTTTTGCCGGATGGTTTCTGATGCTTGGAGAGATAAGAAACCATCCGGCAAAAACAAAAAACGTTACATGCAGCGTTTTTTCCGGACGCCGCAATGTACATTTGCGCCGCATCCGGACAAAACCGCATGCAACGCATTGACATGCGGCGCCATCGGCGCTAATGCATGTCAATGCGAAAAAAAACGCATGCGGCGCATCAGATTTTCAGATGCGGCGCTGCGGCAAAATGCCGGGGGCGCGCCAGGCGCCCGCCGGAATATGTGAAAGAGGCCTAAGTCAAATCCCTCATTCCTCAGTCCAAGATGAATCTGACATTGAGTGCACTGATGCACAGCCACTGCTACATGATTGTGCTGCCCCATTGAAGCACAGAACTACATTGCCCTTGAAGTCTACTGCATCACAATGTGACCCTGCTGAAAACTCATGTGCCCCTTCCCGCATACTGTACCACCTTAGACCACCTACCAAGGACCAGCAGACGTTGGTGGAACTCGGATTCCAAGAAGGAGGCACCTAAGCCAAAGGCTCTGCCTCGAATCAGCTGACGTTACTGGAACCCAGGGGGACATATTCAAGGTTGACTTCCAAAGAACCAGCTAATAGTACTGGAACTCAGATAGGTAGCAGAAGGTACACATGAAAAAAAAAGTTGCAAGGCCGCGAGCCGCCAGGAGATACCGAAACCCACATTCCTACAGGAGGATCTTGTCCTATTATTGGCACTACGGAACCAGCCTTCATTGCCAGATCCGCAGCCCACATAGGAAGCACCTAAACTGCAGGCACCATAGAGTCGGCTAACCCAACCGCAACACGACAGGACAACGTATTTTTAGGCAAAGTGACGTTGATACTACCTGGAAACAGCTGGCGTGCTGGAACCAGGCTGGGCAGGAGGGAGTACCCATACCCAAGACACTTCTGAGCAGCAACTGGTGGTGTTGAAGCCCAGGGATTACAGTAGAAACAGAGTGTAGCCCGAGGCCTAATTGGAGCAAGTTTAATATCTGTAGTAGACAGTGTGAATGTGGACAGAGCAGGCGAAATTGCCGGACACACAGCAGGGGATCAGCTGACGTTACAGAACCACAATAACACAGGAGTGTTATGTTTTGGTAGCTGAGGAGAGCAGGCAAAAATGGCAATACACCAGAGAGGTTGGAATCTACTGGATTGCAGTACACTGACTAACCACCACAACTAAAGGCAGCCGTGAAACGTTCCTACATTGGTCCTAGACGCCTCGTCACAGCCTGAGAGGTTAACTACACCTAAAGATAGAAAGAGGAAAGCTATCTGCCCCGGAGCAGATCCCCAAAGAACATAGGAAGCCCCCAAACATGTAATGGCGGTTAGACAAGAGGAAATACAGACACAGACAGAAAATAGTATGAGCAAACGCTGGGGCCCAATCTGCCTAGACAGAAAAGGATAGGAAGGATACTTACTGCAATCCAAAAAAACGCTAAAAAAAGCCAACGCTACTAATTGCAAAAACACCTGAGATCACACGACCTCTACCACCTAAATTAGTTCTCTGTGTAACAAAACTAAGCCGCAGCCACTGAAAAAACTGGAAAAGGCAAATGAACAAACAACAGTGGCTCCAGAGGAACCGAGAGGAGCCCAAGCTCCGAGGGGAGGGGAACCTGGCCAACCTCACAGAAATGCAGAGAAATATGCAAATGGCAAGCACAAAAACAAAAAACAGAAAATATCTTATCTGAGAGCAGGAGAAGAGGCAAGACTCAGCAAGCTTCCAAGTGAACCAGGAAACAACATTGAGACAAGAACAATTGATCACCAGTAGTGTTGAGCGATACTGCTCGATATCTAAAAATATCGGATCGGAATGGTATCGCCGATATCACTAAATATCGTCGATATCCGATTCCGATACCGGAAGTCCCATGTAAGTCTATGGGAACCAAATATCGACATTAAAAAAAACCATTCTTGCCTTGTTGGTTAATTGTACATGAAGGAAAACAACAAAGACTAATGTAGAATGTATTGGGGGAGGTTGAGGAGACAATAAAGGCATACATGTTTAACCCAATGCATTGGAATAGCATTAATATATTTTTTTTTGGAAATACGTTTGGATTGACTAACAAATTGACAATGTTGTTAACCTTTTTTCTATTTTGGCAAATATGTATGTTTCACAACTTCCATGCTCTTCACCTTTTTAACTTTTGCCAGTGCCACACTTTCTCCTTCATAATCTTCAGCAGCATCATCTTTCTCATCAAATTATTCTTCATCTTCACCTTCTTAATCTTCTTCTTAAACTTCTTGCTATTCATGTTTTTGTTTACATTACTCATATTGTTATTATTAAACTAATTAATCTTCTTCATATTCAAATTCTTCATCTTCTTCCTCTTCATCTTCTTCATCATATTCTTATTTGTGACAGAGATTCCTGTACTTGTAATCTGTAAAAGTATGAATTGTTCATCCTTCCGTTCTTGCTGTCACAAACGATTTAAATTACAACAGTATTTGTCCGTGTTCAGTTTAGCCTGCAGCAGCAGGCATTTTCCAGGGGCACCACGAGGAGGAACGGACTCACCCCCATACACTGCTTAGTCTTCTTCTGCTTAGAATTTAGAGCATATATTTTGCTCTTCATTTTGGTCTTATACTTCATGTTCTTCTGCTTTTTGATCTTCTGCTTATTGTTCTTCTGTCTCTTGTTCTGTATCTTGTAGTTTGTCTTAACCTTCTTTGTCCTGTTGGTGATCTTCTTCTGGGTAATCTTTTATTTTTTCTTTGTGATGGTGTTCAGGCTGGTTGGCTTCATGCTCGTCGTCCTTGTTGTCGTCATCTTCTTCTGGGTGGTCTTTAAGGTCGTCTAATTTCCGAGAACCAGCTGACGTTACTGGAACCCTGACGGGTATCAGATGGAGCAAGAGACAATGGAAGTAACGAGGACCAGCTGACTGTGCTGGAACCCGGAGGGGCAGCAGAAGGAAAAGAGGCAATGTCACAACCGAGTACCAGCTGACGTTACTGTGACACGGTTACTAAGCAGGAGGTACCTGTGCTCCAAAGCACTACCAAGGACCAGCAGACGTTGGTGGAACTCGGATACGGAGATGGAGGCACCTAGGCCAAAGGCACTGGGGAGAACCAGTTGACGGTACTGGACCCGGACGGGTAGCAGAAGGAAAAGAGGCAATGTCACAACCGAGTACCAGCTGACGTTACTGTGACACTGGTTACTAAGCAGGAGGTACCTGTGCTCCAAAGCACTACCAAGGACCAGCAGACGTTGGTGGAACTCGGATACGGAGATGGAGGCATCTAGGCCAAAGGCACTGGGGAGAAACAGTTGACGGTACTGGACCCCGGACGGGTAGCAGAAGGAAAAGAGGCAATGTCACAACCGAGTACCAGCTGACGTTACTGTGACACGGTTACTAAGCAGGAGGTACCTGTGCTCCAAAGCACTACCAAGGACCAGCAGACGTTGGTGGAACTCGGATACGGAGATGGAGGCACCTAGGCCAAAGGCACTGGGGAGAACCAGTTGACGGTACTGGACCCCGGACGGGTAGCAGAACGCACCCATGAAAATGTAAGTTGACAGGACGCAAGCCGTCCGCAGTTACCGAATCACACAGTCCTACAGTGGGTGCTTGTCCTATTGTCACAATGGAAACAGCCTTTATTTACATATCCCACAGCACACATAGGAATCACCTAAACTGCAGGCACCATAGAGTCGGCTAACCCGAATGCAACAGGACAGCACAACTTATTGGAGGATAATTGACGTTCACACTGCCAGGAAACAGCTGTCGTGCTGTAACCAGGCTGGCCAGGAGTCAGTACCCCTGCCAATTACTTACGAGCAACAAATGGCGGTGTTGTAGCCCAGGGAGTAGAGTTCAGGTGGTAGAAAGATGAACATAACACGAGACATGGAAAACGTTGCCAAACAGTTATTTAATCTGAAAACGGACAGGCAAATTCAGGTGAGATCCATGCCTTGTTCATTTTCAGAAAAGTAAGCCGGTCTACATTCTCTGAGGATAGTCGCATGCGACGGTCTGTTACTACACCACCTGCAGCACTAAAGACGCGCTCAGATAATATACTGGCAGCAGGGCAAGCCAGCACCTCCAATGCATACTGGCTAAGCTCTGGCCATGTATCCAATTTAGAGACCCAAATTTGAAAGGGGAAGAGGCATCTGGGAGTACACTTAGAGGGAAAGCCAAGTAGTCTGTCACCATCTTACAGAAACGTTTCTTCCTGGTGACTGGAGCCGTCTCGGATGGTGTAGACCTTGCTGGCGCTGTCACAAAACTTTGCCACATTTGTAACATACAGCTCTTGCCCTGTGCAGAGGCGCTGCTTGTGCTCCCTCTTGTTGTAGAGGTGTCTACACTGCCTCGACGCACAGAGCTGCTTTGTAAAGCAGTAGCAGCAGCAGCAGCTCTCTCGGCTGGAATGTACAACAGTATGGATTGCACCAGTGTGTCTTGGTACTCCTGCATTTTACGGTCCCGGTTCACCGGTGTGATGAGGGTTTGTAAGTTGTCCCGGTAGCGAGGGTCTAGGAGGGTGTACACCCAATAATCTGACGTGGTGAGAATGTGGGCGATGCGGCGTCGTTTCTCAGGCACTGAAGCATGAAATCAACCATGTGCTGCAGACTCCCAACTGGCCAACAAAGGCTGTCCTTGGAAGAGGCGTCATCTCTGCCTCCTCTGCATCACCCCACCCTCGCTCTACATACTGACTAGAGCGTTGTGTACCTCCCTCTGTAGGGATTTCTTCCTCCTCCATTGACTCCTCCTCCTCCTCTCATCCTCCTCACAAAGTGAGCCCTGCCCAGCCCTTGTGAGGAACCACGTTGCGATGACTGTCCTGAAGGTAATTGAATTTGTGACTCCTCATCCTCCACCTCTTCCAAAACCTCTTCCTTTAGTGCTTTCAGTGATTTCTGAAGCAGGCAGATAAGGGGGACAGTCATGCTGACTAGTGCATCATCTGCACTCGCCATCCGCGTTGAGACATCAAAGCACGCAAAACGTCGCAGATGTCCTTCATAGAGGCCCACTCAGTAGTGGTGAAGTGTGAACGGCGCAAATTGCGAGTTGATTGCGCCTGTTGCAGCTGATACTCCATTACTGCTGTTGCTGCTCACACAACCGCTCCAACATGTGTAACATGGAATTCCACCTGGTGGGTACGTCACATATGATGCGATGTTCAGGAAGGCGAAATCTGACTTGCAGAGCTGCAATGCGCGATCTGGCCATGCTGGAATGTCGCAAGTGAGCGCACTCTAGGCGGACCTTGTGCAGCAGTGCATCAAGATCCGGATAGTCCCTCAAAAAACTCTGCACGACCAAGTTGAGCACATGTGCCAGACATGGTATGTGAGTGAGGTTGCCAAGGCCCAGAGCTGCCACCAGATTTCGGCCATTGTCACACACTACCAAGCCTGGCTGGAGATTAGCTGACAAAAACCACACGTCGCTCTCCTGCTTGATGGCATCCCAGAGCTCCTGCGCTGTGTGGCTTCGATTCCCCATGGAAATTAATTTCAGGACGGCCTGTTGACGTTTGGCCACGGCTGTGCTCATATCGGTCGCAACAGGTAAGCGTTCACGGGTCCATGTGGAGGTATACCGTGACGGCTCATGCAGCGATGATTCTGAGGAACTGGAGTAGGAGGAGGAATCAATGTGTACAGACTGGATTCCTGCAATCCTTGGAGTTGGCAGAACACGTACAGCGCCACTGGCAAGATCTGTACCCGGCTCCACAACATTGACCCAATGGGCAGTGAGGGAAAGGTATCGTCCCTGGCCATGGGTACTGGTCCACGCATCGGTGGTCAGGTGGACCCTGCTACTGACGGCGTTTAGTAGCGCATGTTTAATGTTTCCCTCGACATGTTTTTGCAGAGCAGGGACGGCTTGCCTGCTGAAATAAAATCGGCTTGGCACATTATATTGTGGGACAGCCAATGCCATAAAGTTCCTGAAACTGTCAGTCTCCACCAGCCTGAATGACAGCATTTCAAGGGACAGGAGTTTTGCAATGCCAGCATTCAGAGCCTGTGCTCGTGGATGGTTTGCCGAGTATGGCCGTCTTTTATCCCATGCCTGTGGTACCGATGGCTGTTTTGTGGTCTGGGAGTGTGACGATGACTGTGAACTTGCTGCTGTGGGTGGAATAACAGTTTGTCTATGGACAACAGTGACCGAGGTTCTTCCATGGAGATCCTGTGAGGAAGCCGAACCAGGTGTGTGTGAGCTGGAGGTAGAGGCTCAACACGACCTGAAGATGTAGGTGCTGCTGTAGGTTGGCCTACATCTCCAGTGTGTCTTTGTAACTCAGCTACGTGCTTTGTCCGTACATGTTTCCACATATTTGTGGTATTCAGGTTACTGATATTTTTACCTCTTTTAACTTTTTGCTTACACAGCTTGCATTGAACATAGCAAATATCATCTACAAGTCTGTCAAAAAGGACCACGCAGTGCAAGTCATGGGAGCGCCAATTTTGACATTTCTAAGAGAACTGCTCCCAACAGGTGCCAAACTGGAGGCTACAGGCAAGCGAGTCTGCAGCCTACCTCTCCCTCCTCTTTGTACCGTTGGGACAATCTCTTCCTCAGAGCTGCTCCCACCACCTTCCTGTTGCTCACGCCATGTTGGGTCTCGGACTTCATCATCTCCACTACCCTCTTCCAACACCTGCTGCTGTTGGATGGTCTGGGCAGCACCATGCTCCACAAAACCTGGCACCTGAGTCTCATCATCATCATAAGATGCGTTCTGCGGTGTGCTGTCCATCGGCACTGGCTCACCCGCCTCTTCAGATTGAGAGAGACACAGCTGTTGCGCATCACTGCATACTCCCTCTTCTTCAAATTGCAGAATGCTGCTTGCCTGTGCCCGTGTTTGCGAGCCAACAGATTCTGAGAACAGAAGCAGAGACTCAGCTGGCTCCTGTACAGAACTCTCTGACTGCCTGGGCAATTTGACAGGCGGTGAACAGACAGATGGTTGCTCAACAGTGTTGTGTTCCTGAGAGGAGGTGGAAGGAATTGAAGTCAATGCATTGGCTGCCATCCAACCAACAACGGCTTCAATTTGTTCTTCCCGCAGCAGGGGGGCACGCCGAGCTCCTACCAAAGTGCGCATAAAGGAACGCTCATGGGTAAAACTGGTGGATGCTGTGTCACTGAGGGCGGCAGCAGCACAGAATCCCCACGTCCTCTCCCTGCTGAAACTCCACGGCCACGACCACGTGCCTTACTCCCTGCCTTCTTCATCTTGGTAGATTGATAAAGAAAGTCAGAAAAGTTATAAGGCCTAAGTGTGGTTATTACGCAGAGACTGAAGTGAACACTGAAACACAACTGTTCACAATCTGTGAAAGGCTACTCCTTTGTCTACTTCTATAGTGTTTGCAACCAATGTATTGGATACGGATGGAAGCGCGTCACACTAATAGATTATATTTATTTTAAATGGAATGGAGCAGAACCAATTGAAGAGAAATGAAAAGGATGAGGCACTGAGACACACTCAGCAGAGTACAAGCAGCAGTGCTTGAACAAGTAACTGGAGCGTGATGTGCACTCAAAAAATAAAAAACACAGACTGAAGTGAACACTGAAACACAACTGTTCACAATCTGTGAAAGGCTACTCCTTTGTCTACTTCTATAGTGTTTGAAACCAATGTATGGATACGGATGGAAGCGCGTCACACTAATAGATTATATTTATTTTAAATGGAATGGAGCAGAACCCAATTGGAGAGAAATGAAAAGGATGAGGCACTGTAGACACGCTCAGCAGAGTACAAGCAGCAGTGCTTGAACAAGTAACTGGAGCTGATGTGCACTCAAAAAATAAAAAACACAGACTGAAGTGAACACTGAAACACAACTGTTCACAATCTGTGAAAGGCTACTCCTTTGTCTACTTCTAT
>JARQOD010000004.1:85103414-85244068 GCA_033576555.1 Oophaga sylvatica | reverse complement strand
AACTATCACAGTGATCAAAATAAAAAAATAGTACATAACCCCCCCATTTATCACCCCCTTAGTTAGGGACATATAATAAAAAGTAGAAATTATGTTTATTTTCATTTTTCTGTTAGGGTTAGGGTTATAATTAGGGTTAGGGTTATAATTAGGGTTAAGTTTATAATTAGGGTTAGGGTTAGCATTAGGCTGGTTTCACACATCCGGTGTGCGCCTGACGGCGCCTCCGGCATTTAGCTGCAGCGCCGCATCAGAAAATCTGATGCGCCGCATGCGTTTTTTTGCATTGACTTGCATTAGCGCCGGATGGCGCCGCATGTCAATGCGTTGCATGCGGTTTTGTCCGGATGCGGCGCAAATGTACATTGCGGCGGCCGGACAAAACGCTGCATGTAACGTTTTTTGTTTTTGCCGGATGGTTTCTGATGTCTCTGGGCATCAGAAACCATCCGGCAAAAAACCGCATGCGGCCGCCGGCGGCGCATCAGGTTTTCTGATGCGGCGCTGCGGCAAAATGCCGGGGGCGCCGACAAGCGCCCGCCGGAAGTGTGAAAGCAGCCTTAGGGTAAGGGTTATAATTAGCGTTAGGGTTAGGCTGGGTTCATACTGCGTTATGGCAGTCCGTTAGACGGACTGCGTTACACCGCGGTATAACGCGGTGTAACGCAGTCCGTTAACGCTGCCATTCACCCCCATTTGAGGGCGCATCGCGACGCATGCCGTAAAGCGGCATGCGTTTGCGACGTGCCATCATTCAGTGACGGAGCCTCGGACGCGGGCTGCAGCGTTTGGGCTCCGTCACCGCTAGCGCAGATGAATCATCTGCTGATTCCTCTGCGCTAGCGGGTATAGCATAATGCGATCGCGTTATGCTATACCATTACCAGCCCGTCAACGCTATGTGTTGAACGGGCTGGTAAAACGCAAAATGAACCTAGCCTTAGGTTAGGGTTATAATTAGGGTTAGAATTAGGGTTAGGGTTACAATTAGGGTTAGGGTTATAATTAAGGTTATAATTAAGGTTAGGGTTACAATTAGGGTTGGAATTAGGGTTGGGATTTAGGTTAGGATTAGGGTTGGGATTAGGGTTAGGGGTGTGTTGGGATTAGGGTTGGAGCTAGAATTGAGGGATTTCCACTATTTAGGCACATCAGGGGGTCTCCAAACACGATGTGGCGTTCAAAAAGTCAAATGGCGCTCCCTCCCTTCCGAGCCCTGCCATGCGCCCAAACAGTGGTTTACCCCAACATATGGGGTATCAGCGTACTCAGGACAAATTGCACACCAATTTTGGGGTTCTAATTTCTCCGATTACCCTTGGGAAAATAAAAAATAGCTGGCTAAAAAAAATCATTTTTGAGAAAAAAAATGATTTTTCATTTTCACGGCTCTGCGTTTATAAATTTCTGTGAAGCACTAGGGGGTTCAAAGTGCTCACCACACATCTAGATAAGCTCCTTAAGGGGTCTAGTTTCAAAAATGGGGTCACTTGTGGGGGGTTTCCACTGTTTAGGCTCATCTGGGGCACTGCAAACGGAACATGACCCCCACCAACGTCTGCATTCCAAAACGTTATTACTTCCTTTCCAAGCCCTGCTGTGCGCCAAAACAGTTTCCCCCCCACATATTTGGTATCAGCGTACTCAGGACAAATTGGACAACAACTTTTGGGGTCCAATTTCCTTGTGAAAAATCAAAAATTTGGGACTAAAAAATCATTTTTGTGGAAAATTGATTTTTTTTTTCACACCCAGGCATTATAAACTTTTGTGAAACACTTGGAGGTTCAAAGTGCTCACCACAGATCTAGATAAGTTCCTTATGGGGTCTAGTTTCCAAAATGGGGTCACTTGTGGGGGTTTTCCACTGTTTAGGCTCATCTGGGGCACTGCAAACGGAACATGACCCCCACCAACGTCTGCATTCCAAAACGTTATTACTTCCTTTCCAAGCCCTGCTGTGCGCCAAAACAGTTCCCCCCCCCACATATTTGGTATCAGCGTACTCAGGACAAATTGGACAACAACTTTTGGGGTCCAATTTCCTTGTGAAAAATCAAAAATTTGGGACTAAAAAATCATTTTTGTGGAAAATTGTTTTTTTTTTTTTTCACACCCAGGCATTATAAACTTTTGTGAAACACTTGGGGGTTCAAAGTGCTCACAGCGGATCTAGATAAGTTCCATGGTGGTCTAGTTTCCAAAATGGTGTTACTTGTGGGGGGTTTCCACTGTTTAGGCGCATCAGGGGCTCTCCAAACGCGACATGGTGTCCAATCTCAATTCCAGCCAATTTTGGTTTGAAAAAGTCAAACGGTGCTGCTTCCATTCCAAGCCCTGCCGTGCGCCCAAACAGTGGTCCCCCCCCATATATGGGGTATCAGCATACTCAGGAAAAATTGTACAACAACTTTTGTTGTCCAATTTCTCCTGTTACCCTTGTGAAAATAAAAAATTGGGGACTAAACGATCAGGTTTGTGGAAAAAATATGATTTTTTATTTTCACGCCGGGCGTTATAAACTTCTGTGAAGCACTTGGGGCTTCAAAGTGCTCACCACACATCTATATAAGTTCCTTAGGGGGTCTAGTTTCCAAAATGGGGTCACTTGTGGGGGGTTTCCACTGTTTAGACACATCAGGGCCTCTACAAATGCGACATGGCGTCCAGCCAATTCCGCGTTGAAAAAGTCAAACGGAGCTCCTTCCCTTGCGACCTCTGCCGTGCGCCCAAAAAGTGGTTTACCCCAACATATGGGGTATCAGCATGCTCAGGACAAATTGCACAAAAACTTTTGGGGTCTTGTTACCCTTGGGAAAATAAAAATTGGGGTGAAAAGATCATTTTTGTGGAAAAAATATGATTTTTTATTTTCACGGCTCTACGTTATAAACTTGTGTGAATCACTTGGAGGTTCAAAGTGCTCACCACACATCTAGATAAGTTCCTTAGGGGGTCTAGTTTCCAAAATGGGGTCACTTGTTGGGGGTTTCCACTGTTTAGGCACATCAGGGGCTCTCTAAACGCGACATGGCATCCAGCCAATTCTGCGTTGAAAAAGTCAAACAGCGCTCCTTCCCTTGCGACCTCTGCCGTGCGCCCAAAAAGTGGTTTACCCCCACATATGGGGTATCAGCATGCTCAGGACAAATTGCACAAAAAATTTTGCTGTCTTATTACCCTTGGGAAATTAAAAATTGGGGTGAAAAGATCATTTTTGTGGAAAAAAAAATTTTTTTTTTTCACGGCTCTAGGTTATAAACTTGTGTGAAGCACTTGGAGGTTCAAAGTTCTCACCACACATCTAGATAAGTTCCTTAAGGGGTCTTGTATCCAAAATGGGGTCACTTGTGGTGTGTTTCCACTGTTTAGGCACATCAGGGGCTATCTAAACGCGACATGGCATTCAGCCAATTCTGCGTTGAAAAAGTCAAACGGCGCTCCTTCCCTTGCGACCTCTGCCACGCGCCCAAAAAGTGGTTTATCCCCACATATGGGGTATCGAAGTATTCAGAAGAAATTGCACAACAAATTTTGTGGTTCATTTTTTCTTTTAACACTTGTGAAAATAAAAAAACTTGGTTCCGAAGTAAAGCTTTTGCAAAAAAAGTTAAATGTCAATTTTTTCCTTCCACATTGCTTCAGCTCCTGTGAAGCACTTGAAGGGTTAATAAACTTCTTGAATGTGGTTTTGAGCACCTTGAGGGGTGATGTTTTTAGAATGGTGTCACTTTTGGGTATTTTCTATCATATACACCCCTCAAAGTGACTTCAAATGTGATGTGGTCCCTAAAAAAAAAATGGTGTTGTAAAAATGAGAAATCGCTGGTCAACTTTTAACCCTTATAACTTCGTAACAAAAAAAAATTTTGGTCCCAAAATTGTGCTGATGTAAAGTAGACATGTGGGAAATGTTATTTATTAAGAAATTTGTGTGACATATCTCTCTGATTTAAGGGCATAAAAATTTAAAGTTAGAAAATTGTTAAATTTTCAAAATTTTCGCCATATTTCCGTTTTTTTCATAAATAAACACAAGTCATATCAAAGAAATTTTACCACTAACGTGAAGTACAATATGTCACGAAAAAACAATCTCAGAATCAGAGGGATTCGTTAAAGCGTTCCAGAGTTATAACCTCATAAAGTGACAGTGGTCAGAATTGTAAAAATTGGCCCGGTCATTAAGCTGCAAAATGGCTCTGTCCTTAAGGGGTTAAACATTTAATAATTTGGGATTAATAATGGATCGGTGTCTTATTGACACCTCTCCATTATTAACCGGGCTTATTGTCACCGTGCAATCAACGGTGACATTAACCCCTTATTACCCCACTTGCCACCACTACAGGGCAGTGGGAAGAGCCGGGTAAAGTGCCACAATTGGCACATCTTTTGATGCGCCAAATGTGGGGCTGCTGTAGCCTGGTATTATCAGGCTGTTGAGGGCCAAAATCCATGGGCCTTGACAGTCTTTTAATACCAGGCCGCAGCAGTCTGCATTTTACTTGGCTGGTTAACAAAAATAGGGGGACCCCTACGCCGTTTTTTTTTTCGAGGGGATCCCCTATTTTTGTTAACCAGCCAAGCTAAGCAGACTGCTGTGGCCTGGTATTATCAGGCTTGCAAGGTCCATGGATATTGGATCCTTACCAGCCTGAAAAAACCAGGCCTCAGCGGTCTGCTTCATCTGGCTGGTTAACAAAAATAGGGGGGACCCCACGCCAATTTTTTTCGAGGGGATCCCCTATTTTTGTTAATCAGCCAAGATATGCAGACTGCTGAGGCCTGGTATTATCAGGCTGGCAAGGTCCATGGATCTTGGCTCCTTAACAGCCTGAAAATCCAGGCCTCAGCGGTCTGCTTCATCTGGCTGGTTAACAAAAATAGGGGGGACCCCATGCCATTTTTTTTTCGAAGGGAACCCCTATTTTTGTTAATCAGTTCCCTCTGACGTCACTGATGGTGTCCCTGGCTGACCTGAAGTGAAAGTGGAAAGCAATCAATTATGCTTTCCACTTCCTCTCCTGTCAGCCAGGAGAGGAGCTCATTCATTTGGGGGTTTACTGTGAGGCTGCAGCATTAGCTGCGGTCCCTGCAGTAAACATTAACCCTTTCTGAAGGATTACACCGTGGGACCTGACTGTGCATGGGATAGGTAAGAATAATTTTGCTTTATTATTTTATTTTTATTACAGGAAATGGTTTTAGCAGGTAAATAAAATATGGTCAAAAACTGTGTGATTATTTCATTAAACTTCTTTTTTATTAAAGTGTGTGTGTTTGATTTTTCTTTCATACAATAGGATTAATAATTGATAGTTGTCTAATTGACAGCTCTCAATTATTAACCTGGCTTAAAGTGACCTTTCAATTGCAAGGTCATTTTAACCCCTTATTAACCCATTCGCCACCGCTACAGGGCAATGGGAATAGACGGGCAAAGTGCCAGAAAGGGCGAATCTAATTATAGATTTGTCTTTTCTGGGGTGTCTGGGGGCAGATGTTAGTAGCCAGGGGGGGCCAAAAATAATGGTCCCTCTCTGGGCTATTATTATCTGCCCCCATTCGCTGGCTTTGTCTGTCTGGTTGCGAAAATAGGGCGGGAGCCCACGCATTTTTTTTAAACAATTTTACACCTCATATATATATATATATATACATGTCATTGAATTTGTGACACATATATATATTTATATTTATAGTTCATACACTTCTACATAGTATAATAGCCGCTAATTCAATTGCCAGCTTTTGTGAAAATGCAGAACCCGACATGAAATGACACTTGGTGTACATAGGGTTAACCATGTCTTTTCATGTCCTTTGCTATCTGATTTGCACAAACAATTACATCAATCTATGTGTGCAAAATTTCACACCTGTAGGGGTTAATTAAAGGTGTAAATTCGTAGCAAAAAAGTCCGTTTTTTTACAACGAATTTACACCTTTAAATAACCCCTACAGGTGTGAAATTTTGCACACATAGACTGATGTAATTGTTTGTGCAAATTAGATTGCAAACGACATGAAAAAACATGGTTAACCCTATGTACACCAAGTGTCATTTCATGTCGGGTGCTTCTGTCTTTTCACAGAAGCCGGCTTTACCCGGCAATTGAATCAGAGGATATTTTACTATGTAGAAGTGTATAAACTATACATATATGTATATATATATGTCACAATGACATGTATATATATATATATATATATATATATATATGTATTCTATGTGTGTATATTTAGTGTTTACAAGGAAATAAAGGTTTTTTTTTAGTTGCGATTTTTTGTTCCCATAGACTTACATTGGACTTCCGGTATCGGAATCGGATATCGACGATATTTAGTGATATCGGCGATACCATTTCGATACGATATTTTTAGATATCGAGCAGTATCGCTCAACACTACCCATAATGCTTTCTCTTTTGATGGGAAGATTTTTGTACAACAGAGAGGCACAGCGATGGGGGCCTCGTGTGCCCCCTCCTATGCTAACCTTTTCATGGGAGCATGGGAGTGGTCCATCTTTCAGGATGAGAGTATCCCTAATATAGATCGGGTCCACAGTTGGATCCGCTATATAGATGATATTCTTTTCATCTGGGAGGGTCCAACTGTGGACCTGGAAACGTTCATGAGTCACCTGAACATCAACAATCAAAATATTAAGCTGACCTATAAATATGGCAAGAAGATTGATTTTTTAGATCTATCAATTTCGGTTCTTCCGAATGGACGTTTGTCTACCACTATTTTCCGCAAGCCCACGTCCACAAACTCGTTACTCCATGCTTCATCGGCCCACCCTAAGTCAACAATTCAGGGTATACCAGTAGGGCAATCTTTTATGGGTAAAAAGAATATGCTCAGAGGACATTCAATTTGAAGAACAGTCTAGGATTTTGAAAAAACGGTTCCAGGATCGAGGATACAGCCACCGTGTCATACAGAGAGGATATAGAAAGGCAAGGGATGTATCAAGGAGTCAACTGTTACATAAAAATGAGATTGTTCCCTTGCAGAAGGATAATGACAATCAGGTAAGGTTTATCACCCCTTATAACAGCAGATGGTCTGAAATTAGGAATATTGTGGAAAAACACTGGAAAATTCTGTTTACAGATCCTGTTTTAAAACAATGTTTACCTGAGAGGCCGTCCTTTGTGGCTAAAAGAGCTCCCAATTTGCGGGACATTCTGACGCATAGTATGTATGATCCCAAAGGAAAGGATAAAAGGAAGAAAAATAATGATCGGAAAGGCTTTTTTCCGTGTGGTATCTGTAAAGGGTGTGCCAACATGAAAAAGAGTGTTTCGTTTTCAACATTGACAAGTCTAGAAAATTTGATATCAGGGCTCACATTACATGCTCTACGAAAGGAGTGATCTATCATGCGGAATGTCCGTGTGGAAAAATTTACATTGGGATGACCAGTCGTGAATTAAAAATTAGAGTACGGGAGCATTGTCTAGACATAGATAAAGCTAAAACTATCTCTGATGTTACCATTTTGAAAACTTTGCCTAGACACTTCAAAATGTATCATCAGAGTAACTCCCGATTGCTAAATGTTAAGGGGATTGATGTGGTGGACCTTGGTTGTAGAGGTGGTGATTTGAAAAAAATCTTGGCTAAAAAAGAATGCCAATGGATCTATAGGTTAGGGACTCTTACACCAAATGGATTGAATGAGACTTCTGGTTTCAGTGCGTATTTATGACAGTCGTTGGTAGTATTGGGGTGGGGGGTTCTGGTACATACAATTCAGTGTACATATGGGTGTGTAATGTACCTCATTTTAACATTATTTGTTTTCTTTTTAGTTAACGTTAGAATTGTTGTGAATTCATATTGGAAGGACCTTGATTATCCAGCAGGAGTATTCCGTGGGAATTAATGAAGTTCGAAGGATTAAGAGATTCAGCTCTTTCGATTTGGATTCTCTAATGTTATATATGTTTTATGATATATGTCCGTGTTGTTTGTTTAGGCACTTTTTACACTCATCATTAGTACACTTTTTGTATTATAATGGCGTTCTAACAGACATCGGTCACTTTATTTATTTTTATTTTTATTTTTATTCATGGTGATTCATCACTAGTTCAAACACATAATATTTGTAACATGATTTATATTAACAGCTTTTATATATTATATTTGTATATTATTTACACTAGTATCCTAGTATATTTAAACACATTTTGTTTATATTATTGTTCATATATTCTCTATTATGTTGTTTTTATGTTTTTGAATATTTTCGTTAAACAATTGTACTACTATTATGTATAAGTGATTCTTTGTCTTTTTGCCCGGACTATTGGTTACCAAATTTTAATTTAATATTTTTTGATATTGCTTGATATCTCTTCATTTAAAATTTTTAAGCAGAGCGCATGCGCTGGATACTGAGCGGTCGAGAGATACGGGCGGTCAATGGTGGTGTGGGTACGCGAGTGTCTTCAGCAGAAGGACCTGCGTCTCCAGTTCCACGTGACCGCTTGATGCCTCTCACAATTGGCTGACTGGTCTCATGTGATCTGACGCATGCGCCGATATGCTTATCCGTTTCCTACTCATAGGACTTTTGTAAACGGCGATTCTGTTATGGTAGAGATTGATTAATATATACAGGTGTTTCGGCATCTTTTGGTGACCAATAGCTTGTAGACTAGCCTCTTTTTAAACCGGATAGCCCCCTGCCCTGACACGCCTCCCGAGGAAGCAGAGCGAAACGCGCGTCGGGGCAGAGGGACATCCGAGGACAGACACCAGCCTAATAGGTATATACTTATATGATATTTTCTCCCTTTTGCCATATTGTCATTAGGGGTTGTAGTACATTTAGGCACACCAAACGTTATGCCAATTGGTGGCAAAGGAGATGCTGTGCAGTTATGTTCCCCCATTAGCTATTGCAATAATTGGAGATTTACATCACGTTGTCATTTTTATATAGGCTGAAGTGTTTTTGTTCCTATGGAGGAAACATGTTCCTTTTCATTTGTGGTCTTGCATTTTCTGTATGTACGATTTTAATATTGTTACAATAAAGATATTTGGTATTTTTTTATATACCACTGTTTGGAACCTTTCTTCATCACTGGTTGGTTTCCATTTATATAGTTACATTGGTCTGTGGTATATATTTTTCCCAAAAGGGAGTTATATTGTTTGGGCATTTTTTGTGATTATATTCCGCTATCAGTGTCAGAACAAAAAGAAAAGCATTTTCTTATTTTCGTTCTGCTGCAGGTTAGCGGAATGGCGGCATTACAGAAGCGAACGGGCGGCCTGTAGTGCCTGAAGACCCACCTGTTCCGACAAGCCTACAACCTGCAATGATCCTCAGTGTACTGAACCATCGTACGACCAGCTCTACCCTTTCCTAGTGTATTCTCACCCATCCCTGCAGTCTGTGAGCCCTCGGGCTTCCTTCTGTACTTGTGTGTCCCTTGTCCAGCACATGTTTATTGTACCTGTCTATATTTTTCCCCTTTTCATATAATACAATAAGAACATGGAAGAGGCTAGGAGCCATGTGGTGAGCTGCATTTCTTGCTACATGTTCATAGACTTACCAGTGGAAAAGCCAAACTTCACATGCCAGAAATGCAAGCTTGTGTCCCTGTTGGAGGAAAAGTTGCAAAATCTGGAAGAGAGGTTATCTACATTGAAGACCATTAAGGAAGGTGAAGAGTTCTTAGACAGAGCAGAATTATCTCTTCATGGTACAGAAAGAGAAGAAAATCGAAGTGCAACTGAAGAAACATAGGAATGGAAGCATGTGACCCAGAGAAGCAGGAGGATCAGGAGGCAGTCAGCACCAATTCTGCTCAGGAACCAATACCAGGCTCTTACACAGGAGAACGATGAAGAAATACATCAGGATAAGACTTTGCCCACAAACAACCTTGTACGCCCTCAGAGTCCTCCTGAATGGAGAAAGAAAACTGTTGTGAAGAAGAAACGGAGAGTTGTTGTCATGGGCGATTCCCTGTTGAGAGGAACAGAGGCCGCTATCTGCAGACCGGATATAACCTCAAGAGAAATGTGCTGTCTTCCAGGTGCAAAAATTAAAGATGTGTCTGACAGGATATCAGGACTCTTCAGACCTAAAGATGACTACCCATTCCTGCTAATACATGTGGGGACAAATGACACCCGCTAGAAACGACCTGGAAACCATCTGCAGTGACTTTGAAAACTTAGGTAAGAAAGTGAAAGAACTGGGAGCGCAGGTGGTCTTCTCTTCCATCCTCCCAGTGGATGGCCATGGAACAAGGAGGTGGAATAAGATTCTGCAGGTGAACAACTGGCTACGTCGATGGTGCCGTCAGCAAGGATTTGGATTTCTGGATCACGGAGTGAATTACCTATACGATGGACTACTTGCTAGAGATGGGGTGCACCTTACGAAAACTGGAAAACATGTATTTGGAAGTCGCCTTGCTACACTCATCAGGAGAGCTTTAAACTAGAACAATGTGGGAAGGGAAGCAAAACGCCAGCAAAAGCCATACACTTGACAAATACTATTGAGATTTCTGCTATTAGAAGTGAAGGGGAAGAACAAAGACAAAAAAATTTACATAATAAAAATATTGAAGGAAGAGAAACCAATCACAAACTAAAGTGTTTCTATACGAATGCACAAAGCATGGGCAACAAACAAGGAGAACTGGAGCTACTAATGCAGGAGAAGAAATATGATGTCATTGGAATCACTGAGACTTGGTGGGACGATACACATGATTGGAATACAAGGCTAGAAGGATACAACTTATTTGCAAGAAACAGACTTGATAAACGAGGAGGAGGTGTTGCATTGTATGTTAGAAAAGCGTATATCTGCACAGAGATTGACGCTTCAAAGACTGGGAGTTCTGTGGAAACTGTTTGGGTAAGAATACAAGGACAGAACAATGGAAAGGACACCATTGTAGGCATTTACTACAGGCCGCCTGTGCAAGCTGAAGATATGGATGAACTCTTTATGCATCAAATGGCCAAGTTCTCCAAAAAATATGACATAGTGGTCATGGGAGATTTCAACTATCCAGAAATTTGTTGGGAATCTCTCTCAGGCAAAACTAACAGGTCCAGGAAATTCTTATCCTCTCTTGCTGACAACTTTATCTTCCAAAAGGTAATGGAGAAAACAAGGGGATCTGCTACCTTGGATCTAATCCTCATAAACAGGGAGGAAATGGTGGAGGAGGTAAGAGTGGCTGGGACTCTAGGAGGTAGTGACCATGCTATTTTAGAATTTTGGATAACAAGAGGAGGAAGACCTGTGAAGACTCAGACGTCAAGGTTAGATTTCAGACAGGCAGATTTTAAGGAACTCAGAAAGAGAATTGGAGGGATCCAATGGCTGGATATCCTTAAGGACAAAAATGTCCAGGAAGGATGGAAAATCTTGAAAAATGAGATTCTCAAAGCACAATCGTTAACAATTCCGAAAAGAGGGAAGAATGGGAAGCATTTAAGGAAACCAGGATGGATGAACATAGAACTTAAACACATGCTAAAAAGGAAGAAAGAAATGTTTATCAAATGGAAAGAGGGAGGCATATCTAAAGAAGAATATAATGCCATCTACAGAACCTGCAGGGCACAAATCAGATTATCTAAAGCTGACAACGAATTAAGGCTTGCAAGTGACGTCAAAAGCAACAAAAAAGGATTTTGGGGATACGTCAAAAGTAAAAGAAAAGTCAAAGATGCTATAGGATTTTTACAGGATGAAAATGATGAAATGGTAAGTCAGGATGTTGAGAAGGCTGAACTTTTAAATTCCTATTTTGCATCTGTTTTCTCTCAGAAAGGAAATGTAACATCAACTGATCTTCACTGTCCTATTAAAGGAATAGAAGAATCCAGGATATCTATAAACAGAAAGACAGTGAGGAAACACTTAGCTAACATAAATGAATTCAAGTCTCCAGGTCCAGATGAATTACACCCCAGGGTTCTGAAGGAGATAGCAGAAGAAATTCTTGAACCACTGTCCATAATCTTTGAAAATTCTTGGAGAACAGGAGAAGTCCCAGAAGACTGGAGAAGAGCAAATGTTGTTCCTATCTTCAAAAAGGGGAAGAAGGTGGACCCAGGGAACTACAGGCCGGTGAGTCTGACTTCTATACCAGGAAAGATCTTTGAACAAATTATTAAAGAACATGTATGCAAGTACCTGGATAAGAATGAAGTGATTAAACAGAGTCAGCATGGGTTTGTAACTAATAAGTCATGTCAGACTAACTTAATTTCCTTCTATGACAGAATCACTGACTGGGTGGATCAGGGAAATGCTGTAGATATAGTATATCTTGACTTCAGCAAAGCATTTGACAAAGTATCTCACACAATCCTTATTGAAAAAATGACTAAGTATGGAATGGACAAGGCAACTGTTAGGTGGATTCATAACTGGCTTAGTGATCGGACCCAAAGAGTGGTTGTAAATGGCTGCACATCCAGTTGGAAGAATGTCTCAAGTGGGGTACCACAAGGCTCTGTTTTGGGCCCTGTATTGTTCAACATCTTTATCAATGATTTAGATGAAGGAATTGAGGGTAAACTGATCAAATTTGCTGATGACACAAAGCTAGGAGGGGTAGCTAATACTAGAGAAGAGAGAGAGAGGATTCAAAAAGATATACATAAACTGGAGCAGTGGGCAGCAACTAACAGAATGGATTTTAACAGGGAAAAATGCAAAGTACTACATCTGGGCAATAAAAATGAAAAAAGCATATACAAAATGGGAGGAATAGGGCTAGGTAACAGCACATGTGAAAAAGACTTGGGTATACTAATTGATCACAGACTTAACATGAGTCAACAGTGTGATGCAGCAGCAAAAAAGGCAAATGCAATTCTAGGATGTATCAACAGAAGCATACAGTCTAGATCACGTGAGGTCATTATTGCCCTCTACTCCTCTTTGGTCAGACCTCATCTGGAATACTGTGTCCAGTTTTGGGCACCACATTTTAAAAAAGACATCAACAAACTGGAGCAAGTTCAGAGAAGAGCCACCAGAATGGTGACCGGTCTGCAAACCATGTCCTATGAGGAACGGTTGCAGGATTTGGGAATGTTTAGCTTGCAAAAAAGAAGACTGAGAGGAGACTTAATAGCTGTCTACAAATATCTCAAGGGCTGTCACATTGTAGAAGGATCATCTTTATTCTCATTTGCACAAGGAAAGACTAGAAGCAATGGGATGAAACCGAATGGGAGGAGACACAGATTAGATATTAGAAAAAACTTTTTGACAGTTAGTGTCATGTATAGTGTACAGTTCCTATAGCGTCTTGTGCTTGGGTGCGAGGAAAACACAGGAGACATAGGTTGAAATGAAATGACTTGTATTACTTCATACAAGCATGCTGAAAAGTTCACACAGTTTGCAGGAACAGCGACAGGAGACACAGCAGGCTAGAGTAACTTCAAGCACTACAATAAATCTCCAAAGCAGGTTCAGGATCTCTTCTCTGTACCGTAATTCCTCTGCAAACATGGATTCACCAAACAGCAGGTTTCCAGAGTCCAAAAGTGTTCCAAGGTTCCTCAGTAGGGAATAGCTGGAGTACAAGTCCAAGGCTTCCAGGAGTCAGGTCACAGACTGACTGAGGCTTGATTCAGGAGCACTGATTGTTCAGCTGAGGCTGCTTAAGAAGCAAGAGGGAAGAATCAGGGCGGGAACATGAAAACTGGAAACTCCATATTAACTGAGGGCAAGAGCTGCAGAAAGACAGAAAGCAAAATGGCCGACGGAAAACTGTGTTTCAAGGAACATGTCAACAGAGACAAAGAACCTTACATTACTCCCCCTTAGGGACAACCTCCGGATGACCTCAGACCAGGCTTGTCAGGGTACCTCTGATGAAACTGGCGGAGCAGGCGAGGAGCATTTACATTATTGACTGGTTCCCATGAGTTGTCCTCCACTGGGTAGCCCTGCCATTTAATCAAATATTGCAACTGATTTCTGTACAACCTGGAATCTAGAATCCTTTCCACCATAAATTCTTCCTGACCATCGACCAGCACTGGGTCAGGGCAAGGAGAAGAACGTCCAGGAAACGTATTGGGTGTTGCAGCCTTTAGTAGGGATACATGAAAGACAGGGTGGATTCTCATAGTTCTGGGTAGTTGAAGACTACAAGCAACAGCACTTATAATCTTATTGATCTTATAAGGTCCAATGTACTTATGTCCCAATTTAGACGATGGAATCTTTAATTTAAGATTTCTGGTTGACAGCCAGACCAAATCTCCTACCTTGAAAACTGGTGCAGGTTTACGAAATTTATCTGCTGCTTTCTTGTACCTTTCCTGAGCCAATTCTAGATTTTCCTTTAGAAGATCCATATTCTTTTGTAAAGAAGTGATTCTTTCAGCCACTGCCGGCAAGGGCGTATCTATGGGAAATCGAGGAAGAATGTTAGGATGATAACCTAGATTGGAGTAAAAAGGAGACTGCTTAGTGGAGGCGCTCTGAGAGTTGTTATAAGAGAACTCAGCCAGTGGAAGTAGATCCACCCAATCATCCTGTAGGTGGCAGATAAAACAGCGGAGATACTGCTCCAGGGTCTGATTGGTTCGTTCTGTCTGTCCATTAGTCTGGGGATGAAAAGCAGAAGAAAGGTTTACTTTAATGTCCAATGCTGCACAGAAATTTTGCCAAAACCTTGAAGTGAATTGCACCCCTCGATCCGAAATGACCTCATCCGGTACTCCATGTAAGCGAAACACATTCTTAATCATCAAGTCTGATGTCTGTTTTGCAGTGGGTAAGCCGACACAAGGGATAAAATGAGCTGCCTTTGTTAGACGGTCAACCACCACTAGAATGGTGTTCTTCCCTTGAGAGGTTGGTAACTCCACAATGAAGTCCATAGAAATGGATCCCCACGGGCGGGACGGGGTGGGAAGAGGTTGCAACAGACCAGTTGGTGAGGAGCGAGGTGTTTTGCATCTTGCACAGACTTCACATGAAGTGACATAGTTTAAGACATCTTTCCTGTAAGTGGGCCACCAAAAGAAACGAGAAAGAAATTCTTGTGTCTTTAGAATTCCCCTATGCCCGGCTATCTTGGAATCGTGGATGAGTTGCAATACTCTCAATCTGACTGTTTCAGGTATATACAGACGTTGTCCCTGAATCCACACACCATTCTTAAAGACAAGACTTACGTCCCTTGGGGGTTGAGCCAACAAAGAATCCGCATGGTATGCTTCCTTGATGTCCTTAAGTAGGTCTTGATTATGAATCACTCCCAGGAATCTAGAGTCAGGAAGAATAGTCTTAGGAGGAGTAATTGGACGTGTCTCTGCTGAATGAATCCTAGAGAGTGCATCAGCCTTTCCATTGCGCGATCCTGGTCTATAAGAAATGACAAAATTAAATTGGTTTAGGAAAAGATTCCAGCGAGCCTGGCGAGGAGTCAGGCACTTAGCCGACCTGATAAATTCAAGGTTACGATGGTCTGTCAGGACGACTATTTGCTGTGCAGCTCCCTGAAGAAGGTGTCTCCATTCCTTGAAGGCGGCAATAATGGCCAACAATTCTCTATTGCCCACATCGTAGTTCCTCTCAGCCGAAGACAACTGCTGGGAAAAGAAGGCACAGGGATGCAAGACATTCTTCTCACCTGTTCTCTGAGAGAGTATAGCTCCAACGGCACAGTCTGAAGCATCCACCTCTATTATGAAGGCAAGCTCGGGGTTGGGATGTACTAAGATAGGTGCGGTGGTAAATTTATCCTTTAAACAGGAAAATGCTTCCTGAGCTTGCGGGGTCCAGGAGAACCTAGACTGTTTCCGGGTAAGTTGGGTGATAGGTGACACTACCTCAGAAAAATTCTTAATGAAACGTCTATAGAAATTGGCAAACCCGATGAAACGCTGCACCTCCTTCACATTTCTAGGAATTGGCCAATCCTTGATGGCTTGGGTCTTGCTTCCATCCATACTAATCCCTTGCGTAGATAGTACATACCCCAGAAATTGAATTTCGGTCCTATGGAATTCACATTTTTCAAGTTTGATGTAGAGATGGTTTTGTCTTAGGCGTTCTAAGACCATTCTCACATGTCCATGATGTTCCTCTGTGGAGTTAGAAAAAATTAGAATATCATCCAGATAAATCACCACAAATGTATCTAGGAGATCCCTGAAGATATCATTCACAAAGTGTTGGAAAGTGGCTGGGGCGGTACTCAGACCAAAAGGCATAACTAGATATTCAAAGTGTCCATAGCGTGACCTGAAAGCAGTCTTCCATTCATCCCCAGGTCTGATACGGACCAAGTTACAGGCCCCACGGAGATCCAGTTTAGAGAAAATTTTGGCATGCCGCACTCTCTCCAACAACTCAGGGATTAAAGGCAATGGATAACGTTTTCTAATAGTAACCTTATTGAGTTCCCTATAGTCTATGCAGGGTCTCAGAGATCCATCTTTCTTCTTCACAAAGAAGATGGGTGCACCTGCGGGAGATGAAGAGGGGCGTATGAAGCCCTTGGCTAAATTTTCGTCTATATAATCCTTCAAAGCTTTTAGCTCGGGCCCCGCTAGGGGGTAGATCTTACCAAAAGGTATCTCGGCTCCGGGTAATAATTCAATTGGACAATCATATGGACGGTGAGGAGGAAGCTGATCAGCGTTCTTCTTGTCACATAAATCGTCATAGTCCTGGTATACAGCTGGTAGTTCAGGGACTGACATGGTTCCTTTAGGAACAGAGCAAGCTGAAACTCCTTGACTCATCTGTTTCTCCGGAAAGTGTAATTCCTTGGTCTCCCAGTTAATCGTAGGATTCTGCGCCTGCAGCCATGGTAGCCCTAGAATGATGGGAAAGTGGGGAGAAGAGATAAGCAAAAAATACATTTTCTCCTGATGATCTTTACCCATAAGGACCCTCAAAGGCTCTGTTTCTTGATCCACTGGTCCAGAAGTCAGTAGAGAGCCATCCACAGTCTCCATCTGTACTGGAGTAGCCTTCTTCACTGAACGTATCCCCTGTTTCAGAGCAAAGGAGATATCCATAAAATTTCCACTTGCTCCTGAGTCGATCATAGCAGAGCTAGACACCCAGACTGAGTCAACCCAGAGTTTGATGGAAAGGAAGCAATGAGAATTGTTTATTTTACAACTCAGCTGGGACACCGCTGAGGAAACTTGAAAAATTGCAGCGTTTATACCGTCATCGTCCCCAGAACTAACAGAGTTTAAGTCCGAGAAATCAAGATCTCTTGCAGCAGATCTCTCTGGAGCCTGAGGCTCGAACATGACAGAGCTCCTCTCGCAACACTCACAGTGAATGACTGCTGCAGTAGTCTTACGAGAATGGCTGGGGCAGTTTATAATGAAGTGCCCTGACTTACCACAGTAGAAACATAGATTTTCCTTTATACGATGTTCTTTGCGTGCATCACTAACCCGTCTTTGTAAAGAGTCCACCTGCATGGGTTCAGGTTCTGGTTTCCTTGTGATCCTACTCAAAGGTTCCTTAGCTGAGGAGGGATGTAGTAAAAGGTTAGTGCGATTATTTTCGAACCATCTCTCTTGTCTGCGTTCAGTCAGACGAGCATCAATACGGATACAATAGTTAATAAAGTCACCTAACGCAGTGGGAGGGTCGGCACGAGCAAGTTCATCCTTAATCAGTGGAGACAACCCTTTCCGAAAAATAGATTTTTTAGCGGAAGTGTCCCAAGTGGTATCAAGAGCCCATCTCCTGAAATCCAGGGCATATTCGGCTACTGAACGCTTACCTTGGCGCAAAGTTAACATGGCTGCTTCAGCTGTTGCACCTCGATTGGGGTCATCAAACACCTGCCCCATGGCTGAAATAAAAGCATCAAGGTGATTCAAACAATCATCCTCAGTCTCAATCAGAGGGTTTGCCCACATCAAAGCCTTATTGGTAAGCAACATGATTATAGTAAGCACTTTGGATCGTTCAGTGGGAAATTGTGAAGCATGTGCAGAGAAAAATAAATTGCATTGATTAATAAATCCCCTGAATTTCTCACGTTCACCGTCAAAACGAAAAGGAGGTAATTTGGGGATCCCAGAACTTGGGGTTATGGCAGGAGCCTGGGCTCGTTCCTCTAGAGCCTCAATCCTGGCTCGCAATTCCTGGGTAGTCTGTCCAAACACTTGCAAATTATGATTAGTGAGGTCCTGTAGGCTTGCAAAACGGGTTTTTAAAGTCTGTACATCTGAAAGGATTGTATCAGTCACTCCGCAAAGTTCCTTTATGCGGGCCTCCATCTTCCAGATCTTTTAAGGCAGAGGTGCTGGAAGGAGAAGAGGAAAGGAAAAAAAAAAAAACAATAGTGTTTACCTGTGGTAACACTCCAGAGTAAAATTTTAAGGGAATGCGCTCACCTGGAATGGTTGTGAGAAGTCACAACCACTGTCATCACATAAGGTATTAAACGGACATCTGATATCCACAGTCACAGCAGACACGGCTTTCTCAGACCCAGCAGACACTAAACATTGGCTCCTGAATCTTGTCATGTATAGTATACAGTTCCTATAGCGTCTTGTGCTTGGGTGCGAGGAAAACACAGGAGACATAGGTTGAAATGAAATGACTTGTATTACTTCATACAAGCATGCTGAAAAGTTCACACAGTTTGCAGGAACAGCGACAGGAGACACAGCAGGCTACAGTAACTTCAAGCACTACAATAAATCTCCAAAGCAGGTTCAGGATCTCTTCTCTGTACCGTAATTCCTCTGCAAACATGGATTCACCAAACAGCAGGTTTCCAGAGTCCAAAAGTGTTCCAAGGTTCCTCAGTAGGGAATAGCTGGAGTACAAGTCCAAGGCTCCCAGGAGTCAGGTCACAGACTGAGGCTTGATTCAGGAGCACTGATTGTTCAGCTGAGGCTGCTTAAGAAGCAAGAGGGAAGAATCAGGGCGGGAACATGAAAACTGGAAACTCCATATTAACTGAGGGCAAGAGCAGCAGAAAGACAGAAAGCAAAATGGCCGACGGAAAACTGAGTTTCAAGGAACATGTCAACAGAGACAAAGAACCTTACAGTTAGGGTGATCAATGAGTGGAACAGGCTGCCACAAGAGGTGGTGAGTTCTCCTTCAATGGAAGTCTTCAAACAGAGGCTGGATAGACATCTGTCTGGGATGATTTAGAGAATCCTGCTTTGAGCAGGGGGTTGGACCAGAAGGCCCAGGAGGTCCCTTCCAACTCTACCATTCTATCATTCTATGATATGTAAAGCGCCATGGAATAAATGGCGCTATATAAATGTATAATAATAATAACAATAATAATAATATGTAGAGGAAGTGTGAAAGCACCCTTTTTTTGAGAGCGCTTTTGTGAGCGTTCTCGGTAATGACCCATAAGATACAGGCTATTGATGAACGCTAAGTGCTCAAAAATAGCTCCTGTAATAAAATAAAAAAAGCTGTCGAAACAACACCTCGCTTTGCTAGCCATTGACTTATATATTCAACATTGGCAATCTTCTTAGCGATTTTCCAGTGCTTAGCACTTGGGAAAGTGCCTACTGTGAAAGAAGTCATAGGGCTAAAACACAAGGCCAAAATTCCCTGCCTAATTTGGGGCCGAAACATCTGGGGGCAAAATCTGGGGGTGAAACATCTGGGGGCGAACTGCTGGGGCAAATGTTCGGGGGAAACATCCTGGGGGAAAAATACTGGGGGCGAAATTTTTGGGCGAACTGCCGAGGGCGAAATGTTGGGAGCGAACTGTCGGGGGCGAAATGTTCGTGGCGAACTGCCGGGGGCGAAATGTTCGGGGGCGAACTACCGGGGGCAAAATGTTCGGGGCGAAACATCCTGGGGGCGAAATGCTGGGGGCGAAATTTCGGGGGCGAATGCCAGGGGCGAAATGTTCGGGGGCGAACTGCCGGGGCGAAATGTTCGGGGCGAACTGCCGGGGCGAAATGTTCGGGGCGAACTGCCGGGCGCGAAATTTCGGGGCGAACTACCAGGGGCAAATGTCGGGGGCGAAAAATCATGGGGCGAAATGTGCGGGGGCGAAACATCCTGGGGGCGAAATGCTGATGGCGAAATGTTCGGGGGCGACGTGTACCTGGGGGCGAACTGCTGGGTGCGAACTGCTGGGGGCGAAACTTCCAACTCCCAGATTCCCATACAGATGAAGACTTTATTCTAAGAGAGGATTGGCATTGTTAGGTCCTTGAAAACGAGAAATGCCTTAACGTGGCTTCCAGGTACACATGAATTGGTCAATGTATGCACTAAGCATTATCAATTTTTCATATTTCTACTGCGGTAGTGCAATTCAATTTTCATATTTCATATTTGCATGCTATGGCACTACAGAGTGCTGCCTTTTTTGTTTGATGGTATATGAGTTGGTGACTCTAGGTAAGCACCTGTTCACATTTAGTTTATGTTTGGATGTGACAGTCAGTTTTTTGGAAATTTGTATTCATTAGCTTTCTGACTGAGCACTCCACCTCTTAGCCTCAGGTGTTTTTAAACGCAGCAGGGACACTTCACCTCCACAGAGAAATAGATTTTAGTCTAAGAGAGGATTCACATTAGGTTCCCATACAGATGAAGACTTTATTCTAAAGGAGGATTGGCATTGTTAGGTCCTTGAAAACGAGAAATGCTTAAAGTGGCTTCCAGGTACACATGAATTGGCCAATTTATGCGCTAAGCATTCTTAATTTTTTATATTTCTAATGCAATAATGCAATTCAATTTTCATATTTCATATTTGCATGCTATGGCGCTACAGAGTGCTGTCTTTTTTGTTTCAGTGTATATGAGTTAGTGACTCTAGGAAAGCACCTGTTCACATTTAATTTATGTTTGGATGTGACGGTCAGTTTTTTGAAATTTATTATCCTGTTGCAAGACCCATGACCTGTGACTGAGACCAATCTTTCTGACACTGGGCAGCACATTTCTTTCTAGAATCCCTTGATAGTCTTGAGATTTCATTATAAAATGCACAGATTCTAGACACCCTGTGCCAGATGCAGCAAAGCAGCCCCAGAATATAACAGAGCCTTCTCCATATTTCACAGTAGTGACAGTGTTCTTTTCTTGATATGATTAATTTTTCCATCTGTGAACATAGAGCTGATGTGCCTTGCCAGAAAGTTAAATTTTTGTCTCTTCTGTCCATATGAAATTCTCCCAGAAGCATTGTGGCTTGTCAACATGGAGTTTGGCAAATTCCAGTCCGGCTTGTTTATGATTTTTTTCAACAATGGTGTCCTCCTTGGTCGTCTCTAATGAAGTTCACTTTTGCTCATACAACAACGGATGGTGTGATCTGACACTGATGTTTCTGGAACTTGTAGTTCACCTTTAATCTGTTTAGTTTTTCTGGGCTCTTTTGTTACCATTCGTATTATCCGTCTTTTTGATTTGTCATCAATTTTCCTCCTGCTGCCATGTCCAGGGAGGTTGGCTAAAGTCCCATGGAGCTTAAATTTCTGAATAATATGGATATGGTCTTATAACTTTTACCTTTTACATGTTTGTTTATAATTTTCTTTTGTTTGCTTCCTCTGGTCCATGTTTAGTATGATACACACCATGTCACCAAGCAGCACAGTGAGTGTTTGAGTTTCTGTGGCCCACTTACTGATTCCAAGATTGTAGACACCTTTGATGCTAATTAGTGGACACACTTTGATTTACCATGTCCCTTTTGTCACTTTATTTTCAGAGGTACCATCATTTCTGTCCAGGCCTATTTCATGAGTTTTATTTTTTTAAAAATTCTGTGGAAGCATTGTTGAAAAGCAATGTCTGACTTTCATTTGTTCATTTTTATAGACTTTTGATTTATTATTACTTTTGTCAGATTCAAGTTATTTCTGTGATAATTGTGGGTTTTCTGTCATTAAATAAGGGGTACCAACAATTTTGATCATGCTGTGATTTCACTTGCGCGTATAATACGGCCGAGAAAAAACTGTGATGGGAGCTGCCGCATAGATTAACAGTGGTCCGAGTGCTAAGCAATGTTTTATCGCATAGCACTCGTCCGCATTCCTCTCTAGTGTGACTCCAGCCTAAGGCCGGCGTCAGACACAACTACAAAAAATCGGACCGTTTTAGTCGGTCGATTATCGGAACAAAATGCAAACATCACACATCCGCCTGGCATCCGATTTTCCTTCAAAGATGCGATTTAGTCGCATGTGTGTGTACCTTGTAACATCTGATTTTCATCCGACCACCGTTTTTTTGTTGCAGCTTACCAAAAAGGACCAATAACGGTTTTGAGGCCTGATACTCATTTAAATCATCAGGCAGAGCTATATTTAGGTGATCTGCTACAGGTGTGACTCTCCCACCTTTGCACTGGTGTCATTTTGTTCCTTGTGCTTATTGCTTGCTAGCTGCTTTATACAAACATGAGCGACACACTCAGATTTACTCTCACTGAGCGTGTGCTGTTCCATTGGGTTATATCCAGACGTTTTGGGGAGCCATATCCTGTAATAGCAGATCCCAGAAGGCACAGAAGAATGTGGGTACATCTACTTTTGACAAGAAGGATAACTAAAGGCCATTTTCACCGACTATATTTGTCACTGCGTAGGCATGGAGATAAGTTTTTCCTATATTGTCGAATGAGCATAGCTACCTTTGATAAGTTGCTTGACATTGTGCGCCCTGGGATCACATTTCAGGACACCAGGATGAGAAAAGCAATTTCTGCAGAGGAACGCCTTCTCCTAACAATAAGGTATGTGTGTGAACGATATGTTGATGATGTTTTCCTCGACATATTGACTTTGCAAGTGTTTGAGCACACTTCTTGGAAAATTATAATGTGAATAATGTATTTCTGAAGATTACCTATCGAAATGATTGGCTTTGGTGTATTCCACAGAAGCCATGGCTTGTAATCTAATTTCAAGCATGTGTGGTCTAACAAACTCAAGCATTGTAAGTGTTGTGCATGCTGTGTTTGTTGTTTTTGGTGCTGATTTCTCCATGTTCTATGTGTGTTACAGGTTACTTTCTACTGGCATGTCCTATGCTGCTCTGCACTTAGAGTTCTTAATAGGCCGATCAACAATTTCAGGCATTGTGAGGTCAACTTGTGTTGAAATTTGGAACAGACTACATGAAGAAGTCATGCCTGAGCCAAAAATGAGTGACTGGTTGAGGATAGCACAGGGTTTTGCCGAAAATTGCCAGTTTCCACACTGTATAGGAGCCCTGGACGGCAAGCACATACGTGTTCGTAAACCTCCTAACTCAGGCTCCCAATTCTTCAATTACAAACAATATTTTTCAGTAGTTTTGTTGGCCTTGGTCGACACAAACTACATGTTTATAATTGTAGACATTGGGGCCTATGGAAGGACTGGAGACTCAAGAGTCTTCAATACTTCCATCATGGGTAGGCGGATACGCAATAACCAACTGGACCTACCACCAGCAAGTCAACTTACAGACTCTATTCAAGAACATGTGCCTTATGTTATAGTTGCGGATGAGGCATTTCAATTAACCCGTAATGTTATGAGGCCATATCCCCGTCGTTATCTCACCCATCGGCGTAAAATATTTAATTGTCGGCTGTCACGTGCTCGGCGTCTGGTGGAGTGCACATTTGGAATTCTTTGTGCTAAATGGCGGGTACTTCAATCTGCAATTCAACTCAGTGAAGACAATGTTAATGTGGTTCTCAAAGCATGTGTGGTCCTACATAATTTTTGTAGAATCCATGAATGCTCCTCACAACATGTGGCTGAGTTAGCCTCTGTGAATGTGTCTTTGCCTATGTCACCACCCATCCATCCCCGTCGTCCCCCTTCAGGCCTAAAAGTACGTGATTTGTTTACTCAATATTTTGTGTCCCCTGAGGGTGCTACTGCCTGGCAAGAGGAGGCATTATTACACATGTAGTGTGCCTATGTTGCTGTGTCATAAAGATATTTATGCTCACTTAATTGTATATGTTGTGTTTGTTTTTGTGTCATATTGTGTGTAAGTTTGGCACACCATAACATATTTAGCTAAACAACTACATATTTAAATAATCACATACAATTAATGCGAGGCAAAACAATTTTTTATGTAGTAGCTCATGTTTTGTCGCTGTAAACATAATGAACAATTACAACTGGCTCATAAATGCTTTAAAACATGTTTCCTGAGAAAATTGAAGAACTATAACAAACTATAATGTTCATAACTTAAAACAAATTGAACAAAAATACATTACACCTATAACTGGTGGTAGGTGTGGGGTGGTGAAGGTGGAGGCCCAGATTGTGAGGGCTGCCTTGACTGCTCTCCAGCCACTGTGTCACCATGAGTGGTGGCTGACTGTGTAGTTTGCTGTCTGCTTGTTGCTGGCTCTGTATGTGTGTTTGGGTAAGGGAAGTTTGGGAACTGTTGTGGGTAGTCATAATATGACTGGCCACTTACATTGTAGCCCCCAAAATGCCCATGTCGACCATACCCATGTTGTGGCCAGCATTGAACATTGGGTATGGTCGAGTGGGCATATTGTGAATGGCCACTCTGTCCCATGGATTGGAGCTGGGGAGCTCCGTATAAAGAAGGAGCTGCAGTAGGATGAGTAGGAGGAGGAGTTGGGTTCTGTTGGATACAAGGAGGAGGTGGAGGAGGAGGATGATGATGAGGAGAAGGATCAGAGGCTGAAGCAGATTGTGATGGATTTGGTCCAAGCAACCTTAAGACATTTTCAGGACCAACCACCCATCTATCTAGATAATCTAGTAGGTTGCTTGGATCATTAGGCGCTGTTCCAGCATCCAAAACAATCTGCAGTCCGCTTCTGATCCGCAGTCTGTGCTGTCTTGGAATAGCCCGGAGGTAACGGGCCAGACTGCGGCAAAATCCCTCCTCCCCATCATCATTTGCTACACTGGACAAATAGTCCAGAACTCCTCGGTCCACCTGCCTCCTTGTGCCAGAACCGACTCCTTCTCTTCTACGCCTGGCTCGCCGTGCCACAACTGCAGGAGGCGAAGCCACATCCAGGGGCCTACCAGGGCTGCTGCTGAGGGGAGGGTCTTGGGACTCAAGAGGCAAGCTCTCTGACTCCACTGCTGGTGGTGGTGGTGGTGATGCTGCTGCTGCACTTGCTGCTGATGACGGCCCAGCCTCCTCAACATCCCCCACGGGGTCGATCACTGCCTCAGAGTCAGAAGCTTGGTCTCTCTCAGTAAGGTTTGACTCGGTGCTAGAGAATAAAAAAATTATATTACAATTTATTCTTAAAAATAGCAATACAATTAGTACAGACATTAACTTACGGTCGCAAATCCATAGCTGGAGCCAGAAAATTCAGTCTATCATAATAGACATATTTTCTTTTGCTGCTTGCTGCTGCCCCACTGCGCCCCCTCAGCTGTCTCTCTCGCCTGTAGCAGTCTCTACAGCTGCGCCAACGCCTTGTAACATCAGAGACTGAAAAAGTAACGGATAAAATACGAAATTATACTTATCTGGCCTTGTTATGTATTTGAAAAATATAAACCGTACAACAGCAATATTAGATTTTTTTAGGCGTTAGGGGTACAGAACACCACAACATATTGTATGTAGATAAAATAATAAGTTAATATTACAAGGGGTCATACATACAAAGCTCTATGACATATGTGTCACAATAATGAGAATTTATTTGTGACACAGGATGGGATTAACAAAAGGGACACATATTAAGTACTTCACCTAGGCATTTATTGCGTAGGCACACATTTTAAAATTGAAACTTGGCGACCATTGCAGTTGGAGCTAAATATCACACCACCACTGACGGCACCTGAACCTTCATCCTACCAGGACCTTCAGTTCGTCCCTGCCCTGTGGGATTCCTGTATATATGGGCTGGAGCCTTTTAAAGTTCTCATATCCCACAGTGGCCTCCTCTGTTCTTTTTGTGGTATCTTTCTTAAGGTTTGAGAAAGACCCATTGCAGGGTCGAAACGTTACCTCTACACCTTGTTGATGCTGTGCTGTTTTCAATTTAAACTTTTTGCACTTGCATTTAAAGATTGTTGGAGTGCGGCTGTTTTTAAAATTACAGGAGCTAAATATTAGATGTGCTTGGAGTACTCACATAGCACTGGGGGTTCAACAGGCATAAGTGTTTTTTTGCCCACATTTATGTGTCACATATAAGGGTACAGGGACATTATAACACATTGTTGTTGGTACATACTGAGTAGTAATACAGTATTTAAAGCGTTTTCAAGACGTTACTTACTAATGCGTTCTTGGTCCTCCATAGACCTGTCGCCAAAATCTGGAAACATCTGTCCACATATTCTCCGCCAAGCCGCGTCCTTCCGCGATCGGTTAGAATAATTTGGATCCCGCTGGTCCCAAAGTTCTGGTCTTTCCTGGACCAGAACGATCAACATCTCCACATTGATGTGACTGGCCATGGTTCTGGACTCCGTGGAGGCGGTTTCCTGTTTGGGTTTGAATTTTCGTAGCCTAATTAGCATGTCAGCCCTTCCTGGCAATTATCCTGATGCAATTTTCTGACACCTGGGATAGTTGTGCGATTTAATCGGAAGTCACACGTGCGGTCCGTTTTGGAATCCGATTTTTCATCGCTCCCATAGACTTGCATTGGCGATAGTCGACCCACAATCGGTGACAATCGCAGCATGCTGCGATTGCACTCGGACGATTAAAACGGACCACTAAAAATCGGATACTGGGAGCTGCTCCATAGATCAACATAGGGCAGACTGCAATACGATATTTCATCATATTGCAGTCATCCGATTCTGTCGCCAGTGTGACGCCGGCCTTAAGGTTATAGTTTTTGTCGGTTAATATATAATATTGAAAAACAAAGGGAGGGGACAATTTAGTATAACAAATCAACATTTTGCTGATCTCGAGGTAACTAGAGTACAAAGCTGGAACAGCTCAATTGAAGTGAATGGGAGGTTCATCATCTGAGAAAGGCTCTAAACAGTATAGGAAGCTGTCCTGTTCTAGTTTTGTACTCTGTGTACATCCGGACTCTAGGGGATTTCCAAGGAGGTGATAATTAATGTGTATGGTTCTATGCTAATCCTCCCTTTGTCCTTACAGGATGTGTATTCTAAACATATTTACCATCAGTGTGAGAAGCATTAAAGATATGTCTAGACTGCTGTCTTTTCTAACCATTTTGCTGTCCCAGGAGTGTGACATAGATATGCTGCAGGAATGTGCTTTGCCTTCTTTTCGGTCATAAAATCATTTGCCCAGCAGTACCTCAAGGCTCATCCTACTGTTCTGGTGAGGTTCGCCGAGGTGCAGCAATGGTCATCATTCTCGTCAGAGGCAGCACTTTCAAATGTGATTGCATTCAGAAATGTGACTGTGGTCAAGTTCTGGTTCCAAACAGCTTATGGTCCGATGAACTTATGTGGTTCATCATGGTGTATGCTCTCTGGACAAAAATGAGTGATTGGAACATTTACAATTTCAATCACACTTATCTTCCCACCTCCACAGCAACAGAGCTGGGTGGAGACTTCATGTATCCAATTTAATAGGAACACCTCAGCAGGAACTTGGACACTTCCTCTAAACTAACCATCAAAATTGCTACACAAGTGTCCATGAGGGACACTGTGAGATGCACAGGCTCAGTCAAGTATAGTTGAAACCATCCTGATGACTCAGTGTTCATGCATTCACTTTGTGTTTTTTTAATGGACAATAAAATATGGTTATTCCATGTTCCTCTGCTGCTTCTCTAACAATAAGGCTATCAAGCTTCTGGCTGTACTTGATATTGGTGTTCCCTCTGTCTTTGGCTCCCGGAAGCTTAACTCTACCCTGTTGTAAAGGGATGGGGTGAAGGAGAACCTTAAAGAACCTAAATTTTTTATTTGAAATGATAAATGCCTGTTAGGCACCACATTTGTTAATGAGACTACTACAGCAACTTCTACTTCCTGAAGTCCATCTACTAAGTGACTGATCATGCCGATTAATTGGCTACTAATGTGCTCTTGATGATGAAGAAGCTGCATCCTGTTGCTAAATCCTTAAGGCTCTTCTAGAAATGAGGGTTTCCCAGAAGGGCTGTGGGTCCTTATTGGCTGGGACCTTAAGAGGAAGGGAGAGAGAAAAGATTTAAAAAACTGGCATTCCACCTCATTCCTGAATTTAGAATACAAGATCCTTGCTAAGGTACTAGCCAAACAGCTGAAGGTTGTTATTAGACGATTTCTAAAACCCAGTTAGACCTGTAGTATTCCAGGCCTAAGGATTGCAGGAAGTCTTGCCCTCCTTAGATATAATGTGCAATACAAGAAAGACTTCTCCATTTCCACAGGCATAGTCAGTCTTGGCCAGAGAGAAAGGCTTTTGATCATGTTTTGTATGGGCCCGTGAACTAAGCGCTGTTAAGGATTGGGTTGGGGAAATGTTCTGTTCATTTATTATTCTTCTGTACCTTGACATTTGACAGCAAAGGTATTATGAACAACTGTAGGATAAAACCTTTTCTGGTCCTCTTTGGCGTCAGACAAGACAACCTTCTTTGGCCACTTAATTTTGTTTGTGTTATAGATATTTTAACAGAGTAGATCTGGCTAAGTTCATCTCTTCATCAGATCCTTGCAGACAATTGGCCAAATGTATGTTCTACAAGGATCACATGACAGTTTTCTACTTAGATCAGAGTTTAATATCAGCTGTTGTGCAGATGAGGAATTCTACTGATCATAAAGGGCAAAGGTCAACTGTGGGAATAGGTACTGGCCAACAGCCTCCCCTTCTTTGTTCTTACTTCACTAGATCAAGATCCTTGGACTCTGGTTTTGGAAAGAAATGGCAGGCATCAAATCTTGACAGTATCGCTTGGCTAAGATGATTTAAAGATTCTTCTGTGGCGCATCAGACAGCTTATCCCTTGTGGTAACACACTCTTGTCTTGTGTCTAGTGTTGAGCATTCCGATACTGCAAATATCGGGTATCGGCCGATATTTGCTGTATCGGAATTCCGATTCTGAGTTCCGATATTTTTGTCATATCGGATACCGGAATCGGACTTTTCTGACCAAGTCTATGGGAGTTCCTGTGTCACAGAACGAAGTACGTGACACAGGAACTCACAGAAACTGTCACTGTCAGTGTCGGTCGGGTCTGTCAGGTGTCAGGACTCAGCAGAGTCCGCACTTACCTGTCAGAAGATCCCCTTCCCCGGCGGTCACGTCCTCCTGGATGGCCGCCATTACCCTGTCTCTGGCGGTCACGTGCAGAATCTCGCGATAACTGCAATGACTGCCGGGTACTGGGTAATCTAGGCCAGCTGTACTCTCGCGACAGCTGGCCGTAAACCAGTCCGGATTACGTCACCGCCGGGGACGCAGCTCAGGTAAGCAGCTCTGCTCCATGTGGATGTCAGGCTCAGCCTGTCATCCAGATGTAGCAGAGCTGGACTCGTCGTGGGACACTCGGTATTTTGGACTGCGTCGGACAGGGAGTATTTGTGTTGGTTTGTAATTTTTGTTTTTTTACAGGAGATCGATGGCGTCGCAGGAATGAGAGTGTAATAAAATTAATGAAAACTGTGTGGTATTTTATTTCATTAAAAGACTTTTTTCTTGCTGTGTTTTTTTTTAAAATTTACAAACTATGATTAATAATGGATCGGTGTCTTATTGACGCCTCTCCATTATTAACCGGGCTTATTGTCACCGATCAATCAATCTTATTACCCCGCTTGCCACCGCTACAGGGCAAGTGAGAAGAGCCGGGTAAAGTGCCACAATTGGCGCATCTTTGGATGCGCCATTTGTGGGGCTGCTGCAGAATGGTATTTTTAGGCTGTTGAGGGCCAAAATCCATGGGCCTTGACAGTCATTTAATACCAGGCCGCAGCAGTCTGCATTTTACGTGGCTGGTTAACAAAAATAGGGGGATCCCCACGCCATTTTTTTTTCGAGAGGATCCCCTATTTTTGTTAACCAGCCAAGCAAAGCAGACTGCTGTGGCCTGGTATTATCAGGCTTGCAAGGTCCATGGATATTGGCTCCTTAACAGCCTGAAAAAACAGGCCTCAGTAGTCTGCTTTATCAGGCTGGTTAACAAAAATAGGGGGGACCCCACGCCATTTTTTTTTTAGAGGGGTTCCACTATTTTTGTTAATCAGTTCACTTCAGGTCAGCCGGGATTCCCTCTGACGTCACTGATGCTGTGGGTGTCCTTGGCTGACCTGAAGTGAAAGTGGAAAGCAATCAATTATGCTAACCACTTCCTCTCCTGTCAGCCAGGAGAGGAGCTCATTCATTCGGGGGTTTACTGTGAGACTGTCAGCATTAGCTGCAGTCTCTGCAGTAAACATTAACCCTTTCAGAAGGATTACATCGGGGGACCTGACTGAACATCGGATAGGTAAGAATAATGTTGCTTTATTATTTTATTTTTATTACAAGTGAACAAGGGCTTCGCAAGGAATGGCAGTAAAATAAAATATTGTCAAAAACTGTGTGTTTATTTCATTAAAATGATTTTTTATTAAAGTGTGTGTGTTTTATTTTTATTTCATACAATAGGATTAATAATTAATAGTTGTCTAATTGACAGCTCTCAATTATTAACCTGTCTTAAACTCACCTTTCAATAGCAAGGTGGCTTTAACCCCTTTTTAACCCATTCGCCACCGCTACAGGGCAATGGGAATAGACGGGCAAAGTGCCAGAAAGGGTGAATCCAATTATAGATTTGCCTTTTCTGGGGTGTCTGGGGGCAGATGTTACTAGCTAGGGGGGGCCAAAAATAATGGTCCCTCTCTGGTCTATTATTATCTGCCCCCACTCGCTGGCTTTGTCTGTCTGGTTGAGAAAATAGGGCGGGAGCCCACTCATTTTTTTTCAACAATTTTACACCTCATATATATATATACATGTCATTGAATTTGTGACACATATATATATATTTATATTTATAGTTCATACACTTCTACATAGTATAATAGCCGCTAATTCAATTGCCGGCTTTTGTGAAAATACAGAAGCCGACATGAAATGACACATGGTTTACATAGAGTTAACCATGTCATTTCATGTTGTTTGATATATTGTTTTCACTAACAATTACATGAGTGTATGTGTGCAAAATTTGACACATGTAGGGGTTAATTAAAGGTGTAAATTCGTAGCAAAAAACTCCGTTTTTTTTACTACGAATTTACACCTTTAATTAACACCTACAGGTGTGAAATTTTGCACACATACACTCATGTAATTGTTTGTGAAAACCAGATATCAAACTACATAAAAAGACATGGTTAACTCTATGTAAACCATGTGTCATTTCATGTCGGGTGCTTCTGTATTTTCACAAAAGCCGGCATTACCCGGCAATTGAATCAGAGGCTATTTTACTATGTAGAAGTGTATGAACTATAAATATATGTATATATATATATATATATATATGTCACAATGACATGTATATATATATATATATATATTATATATATATATATGTATTCTATGTGTGTATATTTAGTGTTTACAAGGAAAAAAGGTTTTTTTTAGTTCCGATATTTCTGTCCCATTGACTTGCATTGGGTTTCCGGTATCGGATCGGCGATACCCGATACTTTTTGAGTATCGGGCCGATCCAATCCGATCCGATACTTTTGGATATCGGGCAGTATCGCTCAACTCTACTTGTGTCATGAGATTCTGCTTATACTTTAATACACATTGCAAGCCTTATCTCTTCATAAAGGTTAAATACTGTCTTTAACTTTATTTATTTTGAAGTCCAAATAAAAAGAGTAAAACAGAGTAAAATAGATGGTTTTGCATAAGGATTCCTGCATGGGTGCAAAAGGTATTTCAAATATCCCCACTCTACTATTGGCCTTTTTTGACTCTAATAAAAACTAAACAAAAGTCAGTTGTAGAGATGAGCGACTTTGCCTTTTTAGGGTCGAGTCATTTTTCGTGAAACCTGACTTTCTGAAAAGTAGAGTCGAAGGAAGTCGGCCGACTAACGGAAAAGGTTGGGTCGGAGTCGAAAATCCGACCCCAATGCAAGTCAATGGGGAATAAAAGTCAGCAGGGAATGGAGGACAGTAAACACACCTACAGTGCCCATTTCAATGCCAACGACATCAATTCTTATTACTTAAGCTTGTCGACATTAATTTACTATATAATAATAGTAACGCATTGAAAACTGGTGGTTATTTGGCTAAAGTTGTGGGGGGGCAGGGCTGGCTCCAGGCTTTCATGGGCCCCGGCCAAAAAGTCTCAATGGGCCCCCTTAAGACATACCACAATTCATGATGCTCCGATACGGCAGAGAGATATAGGTATAGTACAATGCCAAATACTTCACTTCTTACATTACATAAGTGATATCTATGTTAAATTCTACAATAGCTCAAAAAACAGACTATATATTCCTCCATACAGTGTTATGGGCACCACATAGTGCGCCATACAGAATAATGAGCCCCATACATTGCTCTATACAGAATAATGAGCCCCATATATTGCTCCATAGATAATGGGCTCCATATAATGCTCCATACAGAATAGGCCCCATATGTGCTCCATATGATGCTCCATATATAAAGGGCCCTATATGATGCCCTATAAATAATGAACCCCATATGATGCTCTAGTATTGATGGGCCCCATATATGATGCTCCAGTGTGTGATGAGTCCCATAAAATGCTCCAAATATAATGGTCCCCATATATAATGTTCCATATACAGTTATATGAAATAGTTTGGGCACCCTTATTAATCTTAAGCTTAATGTTTTATAAAAATTGGTGTTTTTGCAATAGCTATTTCAGTTTGATATATCTAATAACTATTGGACACAGTAATGTTTCTGCCTTGAAATGAGGTTTATTGTACTAACAGAAAATGTGCAATCTGCATCCAAACAAAATTTGACAGGTGCATAAGTATGGCCACCCTTATCATTTTCTTGTTTTAAATATTCCTACCTCCTTTTTACTGACTTACTAAAGCGCTTATTTTGGTTTTGTAACCTCATTGAGCTTTGAACATCATAGCCAGGTGTATGCAATCATGAGAAAAGCTACTTAAAGTGGCCACTTGCAAGTTGTTCTCCTGTTTGAATCTCCTCTGAAGAGTGGCATCATGGGCTCCTCAAAACAACTGTCAAATGATCTGAAAACAAAGATTATTCAACATGGTTGTTCAGGGGAAGGATACAAAAAGCTGTCTCAGAGATTTAACCTGTCAGTTTCCACTGTGAGGAACATAGTAAGGAAATGGAAGAACACAGGGACAGTTCTTGTTAAGGCCAGAAGTGGCAGACAAGAAAAACATCAGAAAGGCAGAGAAGAAGAATGGTGAGATCAGTCAAGGACAATCCTCAGACCACCTCCAGAGAGCTGCAGCATCAACTTGCTGCAGATGGTGTCACTGTGCATTGGTCAACTATACAACCCACTTTGCACAAGGAGAAGCAGTATGGGAGAGTGATGCGAAAGAAGCCGTTTCTGCAAGCACGCCACAAACAGAGTCGGCTGAGGTATGCAAAAGCACATTTGGAGAAGCCAATTTCTTTTTGGAAGAAGGTCCTGTGGACTGATGAAATCAAGATTGAGTTGTTTGGTCATACAAAAAGGCGTTGTGCATGGCGTCAAAAAACACAGCATTCCAAGAAAAACACTTGCTACCCACAGTAAAATTTGGTGGAGGTTCCATCATGCTTTGGGGCTGTGTGGCCAATGCCTTCACCGGGAATCTTGTTAAAGTTGAGGGACGCATGGATTCCACTCAGTATCAGCAGATTCTTGACAATAATGTTCAAGAATCAGTGACAAAGTTGAAGTTATGCGGGGGATGGATCTTTCAGCAAGACAATGATCCAAAACACCGCTCCAAATCTACTCAGGCATTCATGCAGAGGAACAATTACAATGTTCTGGAATGGCCATCCCAGTCCCCAGACCTGAATATCATTGAACATCTGTGGGATCATTTGAAGAGGGCTGTCCATGCTCGGCGACCATCAAACTTAACTGAACTGGAATTGTTTTGTAAAGAGGAATGGTCAAAAATACCTTCATCCAGGATCCAGGAACTCATTAAAAGCTACAGGAAGTGACTAGAGGCTGTTATTTTTGAAAAAGGAGGATCTACTAAATATTAATGTCACTTTTCTGGTGAGGTGCACATACTTATGCACCTGTCAAATTTTGTTTGGATGCAGATTGCACATTTTCTGTTAGTACAATAAACCTCATTTCAAGGCAGAAACATTACTGTGTCCGATAGTTATTAGATATATCAAACTGAAATAGCTGTTGCAAAAACACCAATTTTTATAAAACATTAAGCTTAAGATTAATAGGGGTGCCCAAACTTTTTCATATAACTGTATAATGGTCTCCATGTGATGCTCCATATATAATGTGCCCCATATGATGTGCCATATATAAAAGGCCCCATATGATGCTCCAGTATATGATGAGCCCCATGGATGATGCTCCAGTGTATAATGGGCCCTATCTATGATGTTCAAGTGTATGATGGGCCCCATATATAATTCTCCAGTGTATAATGCTCCCCATATATTGCTACAACCATTAAAAAAAATTAAATACCTCTCCTCATTGGGCACTGCTCTACTCTGTACTCCTCATCATCGCCATCTTCCAGCTCTCTGTACTGTGACTGTTCAGGCAGAGGGCGCACAGACATGACGTCATCGCGATCTCTGACCTGAATGTCACTGTCAGGAAACACGGAAGACGTCACAGCGGTGGAGCAGGGAGAGGTAAGTATTGCAAGTGCTGGGGCCCTGAGCAAGCAGGGGGGGCACACTCATGGGTGCCGGGAACTGGCACAGGCCCCTCATAGTACGCTGATGTCTCTGACGGCGAGTGCGCTCCCCCACCTGCTCAGGGCCCCGGCACTTGCCCGGGTGCGTCACGTGCTGACGCCGGCCCTGGGGGGGGACAGCCCAGTTAGGGAGGTGGAAAAAGAGGCATATGTTGAGGTGTAGGCTCGTCGTTCAGCAGCTGCAAATGGAGGAATTGGAGAAGTCGAGGAAGAGGAGGACAAAGCGAGCCATTTTGCTGGCAACCTATTTGTCATCAGGGAAAGGTGGTACAAAATCCTTTGAAACCCAGGCAAGGTTAATTTTAATGAAGGTGAGATCACCTACATCTTGGTTGACAGCCAGGTCCTTCTTTCTGTCAGGATTGATCCAGCAGCACTGAAGACTCTTTCTGATAGCACACTACTAGCAGGGCAGCTCCTGTAAGGCATATACTGCCAATTCAGGCCAGGTATCCAGTTTACAGGCCAAGTAGTCAAAGGGGAATCAACTGTGAGTGAGATCATCGATAGGGGAGGAGAGGTAATTTTGAACCACAGTTGACAACTGTTGTCTCCTGTCTGTTACAATCGATTCAGTATTACCAGTCGTGTGAGCATAACTCGAGAAATCAGACCACAACATGGTCATGAAACCCTTATCTCCAACGTCACTTTGGCTGTGTGCATCATGAACACCTCTTCAAATTTGGCCCAGTACGGCTCGTGGTAGAACCTGCACCGCTGCTGTGTGCTGGGAATGCCTCTAACAAACGGTTTACCAGAGTTGCATGTTTGTTCGCCAATATTACCTCGAGGTTCTCCTGTGGCATGATGTTCTATAATTTACCTTTATGGTGTGGATCGAGGATGCTGGCCAACCAGTAGTCATCATCCTTCATAATTTTGGCAATGCGGGAGTCCCTTTTAAGGATCCGCAAGACATAATCACACATGTGGGCCAATGTTCCAGGTGTCAATAATGCAATGCCAGTGGTGGGTGGAGGAGCACTTTCTGCCAAATCCAAATCCCTCCATTCACGCATAAACCCTGTACCTTACCTTGGCAAGCAAACATTTTCTCTTGCCCCCTGAGAAGCATTATCCTCCCCAAAATAATCATCCCCCTCATCCACATCCTCCTCCTCCTACTATTCTTCCTCCACCTTGTCCAGGACAGTTCCCTGAGCAGACAATGTATGACTATCATGAAGGCTTCCCTCCACCTCCTCCTCTGCTGCAGACGCCTGATCCTTAATGTGCATCAAGGTTTGCATGAGCAGATGCATAAGTGGGATGCTCATGCTTACGATGGCGTCATCTGCACTTACAACTGTGTGCATTCCTCAAAACACTGAAGGACTTTACAGAGGTCTTTCAGCTTTGACCACTTCACACCCGACAACTCCATGTCCGCCCTCAAACTGCCTGCCCGTGGATCCTCCCACAAATGCATTACAGCCTGCCTCTACTCGCACAGCCTCTCAACCATGTGCATGGTGGAGTTCCACCTTGTTGCAACGTCTATGATTAGGCGGTGCTTAGGGAGGTGGAGCGATCGCTGCAGCCTCTGCATCCGTCTACGGGCGAGCAACAGATGTGCGAGCACAGTCTTCGCACCTTATGGAGTAGGGCTGGTAACTTCGGATAATTATTTATGAAGCACTGCACCACCAGGTTCAAGGTGTGAGCCAGGCAAGGTATGTGTCTGAGTTTTGCCAGGGCTATGGCTGCCACAAAATTACGGTTGTTATCACTGACTACCTTGCCTGGCTCAAAATGTAGACTACCCAGCCATGACTCTCGCTGCAAATAGTCGGCCAGTACCTCCGCTTTGTGTCTGTTGTCGCCCAAAGACATTATCTTTAAAACAGCCTGCTGACACTTACCATCAGCTGATCGATAGTGGGACACCTCGTGTGCAACACTGGTAGCTGCGGATGGACTGCTCGTGCGACTGCTCTCTGTCGACGAGCTTTTGCTTCTGGAGGAGGAGGAGGGTCGAACGCCTACAGCCAACTGTTGCCTATACCGTGGACTAGGCAGCACTGTCCCACCACCGCTGTCCTCTGTGAACCCTGCATCCACCACATTAACCCAGTGCGCTGTGATGGACACGTAACGGCCCTGGCCATGCCATGCATCTGTTGTGAGGTGCACATTTCCACTCACTGATTGCTTGAGTGCATGGACAATGCGGTCTTTCACATGCAGGTGGAGGGCAGTGATGGCTTTTCTAGAAAAGAAGTGCCGACTGGGTAGGTCATAGTGTGGGACAGCATAGGCCATGAGCTCTCGGAACGCTGCGCTTTCAACCAAACGGAAGGGCATGATTTCTAATGAGATCAGTTTGGAAATGTAGGCGTTCAAAGCCAGTGAGGTTTTGTAGTACGTCCACGCTTGCAAGTGCATGGTGTTCAAATGTCTAAGCATGCAACTGGTATTCAATTTTCTGAGATTTTTCCCTCGGCTAAAGGTCCTTCCGCACTTCTTACAGATAACCTTTGCCTCACCAATAGGATTTTGGTCAAAAAAGTGCCACACTGCATTCTTCCTACTATGGGATAAATTTTCAGGGCTTGCACGCTGTGCTAATTTGACCATCTGGCCAAGCTGTCCTGCAACCCTTTTTGTTTTTTTAACACGTTTTTGGACTGCTATGGGTCTGCCAGATAACCGCAGCTGCGATGTTGATGCCTGCCGCGGATCCTCTTCCTCTTCTGAGCTTTTGCCAGCGGCACCCTCTTCCCAAAATGGATGCCAATCCAGGTCAACAACTGTGTCATCCATCACCTCCTCTTAAATTTCATCTGCAACTTCCTCTGTGTCACCTTGTAAGGTGTTAGAGTATGCGGGAAGGGGCACCTGATCTTCATCAGGGTCAGATTCTGGCTCAGTAGACTGCGAGGGCAATGTAGTGCTCTGGGTGAATGTACCAGCAGAATCAGATAGCACTGGCTGTGCATCAGTGCACTCCGTGTCATATTCATCTTGGACTGGGGAATTCAGGATTTGACTTGATAACCCAGGCATGGTATATGAAAAGAGCTGCATGGAGTAATCTGAAGTGTGGCCTGTCGCATCCTTCACTTTTGGTGGGGGTGAAGGACACAAGGAAAGGTGTTGTTCCTGACCAGGAGCCTACACTGATGACTTTGCATTTGCATTTTTTGAAACTTCAGAAGAGGAGGCGTGAGAGTTGGAGGCTGTTTCGGCAATGTAAGCCAAAACCTGTTCCTGATGGTCTGGCTTTAAAAGTGGTTTACCTACTCCCAGAAAAGGGAGCCTTCCAGGCCTTCTGGAGCCAGACGATGACGCAGACTCAACACCTCCTGCCTTAGGTGCTATTGGGCTTTTGGCACTACCAGCAGATGCACCATCACCAACATTCCCATCTGGCCCCCCCGCCCACGTCCGCGGCCTCTTCCACCATACTTCCTCATATTTGGGAAAATGTATCAAAAATACCAGCAGACATATGGTACTGTATGAGAAGCGTACAGCTGTATATGGCGTAGGGGAAAATTTAAATCTCCGTATATATTTCCGGAGTCACACACAGACGCTCACTCAGTATGGATTTGACCGTCATACAAAGAGCAGATATACGGTTCTGTATCAGAAGCGGACAGCTGTATACAGTTTTGGGGAAAATTTAAATCTCAGTATATATTTCCGGAGTCACACACAGACGATCACTCAGTATGGATTTGACTGTAATACAAAGAGCAGATATACGGTACTGTCTCAGAAGCGTACAGCTGTATACGGTGTAGGGGAAAATTGCAATCTCCGTATATATTTCCGGAGTCACACACAGATAGTCAGCATGTATTTGTCCGTGATACCAGCTGGTACACGGTAGTGTATGAGTAGCGTACAGCTCTATACGATGTGGGAAAAAATGAACGGTCAGTAAGTGTGCAGAAAAAAAGAACCAAAGTATTAGTGCTGTGTAAAAAGCAGTCTGCACAGCAGTGTACAAACAGCAATACAGCTATCAAGCAGCCTAATAACCAGCGCTTCTGCACACAAGAAAATCCTCCCCTGTCACTGCACACTAACTGTACAGCACAATTGCTATCAGCACAAGCACAGAAGAATTTCTCTTTACTGCCCTAACTCTCTCCCTACTGATAAACAGCGTCAACAACCTCTCCCTACTGTTAATATCGGCAGAAGTAAAATGGCGGTCGGCGGTCAGGGCTTTATAGACACTATGACGCCCCCCCAAAGCAAGCCAATCACTGCATTGCCCTTCTCTAAGATTGTGGTGGCTGCTGCCCATGTCATCTCGTTGCCCACAGTGTACGTCCTTGCTCATTGGCTGAAAAAAAGGCGCCTGCAAGCATTATGGGAAAACCAACTTGGGCGATCGGGTCAACGACCGCATGGCCGACTGCATGCTATGGTCGTATTTCGGCCAACGAAACACGACTTTGGCGAAGGCGACTTTTGAATCTGACCGACTTGTTTCGCTCAACTCTAGTCAGTAGGCATGTCTACGTCTAGCTTCTTTCTATTGCTTCACTTTAGGACTTTTAATTGTGAGAAGTGGTAAAGCCTCTAGGCTAACAACTCGGACATCTCTTGGTACTATGACTTATATTAGGTTTAGAACTGGCACCAAATAGCCATTCAGGTAGACCTGCCACTGAGAACTTTTATACATGCTCATGGATTGTAGAACAAAGCTGAGCAACACCTTGAACTTCTGCTGACGTCTGTACAAGAAAATGCCATTGGAAATGAACTCAGAGTCTCTGTTGCAGGGTACTTTCCAGTGCTCTATGGACTATTTCCCAGAGAAAACAAAATCCAGGCTTTCCAGGTGGCCTGGCACCTTATTAAATGTGCTGAGGATGCTGAGGCTTCCCAAAAAATGTTTGGTCCTGAACTGGGAGAGGATTTGAATCTAGAACTGCCACAGATTGGGCCACAGTGTTGACTATTGGAATTGCTCTGTCCAATGAGTAGAATTTCTGTCTTTACCTTTGTGAGGAGTGTATTTGCATAGTCAAATGACTAGGAATGTGCTCAGAACTCAAGATTAGTGATGGGCGAGCACTAAAATGCTCGGGTGCTCGTTGCTCAAGTCGAGCAGATTGGAATACTCGGGTACTCAGACAGAACAACGAGCCCCATGTAAGTCTACTGGAGACCCGAGCATTTTTACCACAATCCCCCCAGGGGGTCCTTTTAAGGTCTACAAACATCTGAAAATGATGGAAACACTGCTCAAATGACACGGGGACATCATGGGGATCGCCTCAGGAAGCATTCCTAACTAGAGATGAGCGGTGTTCGACTAGAACTGTTCGCCAATCTCAAATTCGAGCTGTTTTGGGCGGTGTTCGAGCCGTTCGACGAACCCGAATGATTTTGAAAAAATCTGGCTGTTCGAGGTTATGTTCGATAACTCTTCGTGCACCTAAATCGTCACTGGATTTTTTTTGCAGTTATGCTGAGAAGCACTGTTAATACACATTTTGAGTGTCCAGCGTTGCGGGGGGAGGGGCATGGCATGGATCTCTGCAGAGATAATGAAGATCTCCATTTTTTTTTCTCTTTCCCTCATTTCCAGTGGGCGGTGCAGTCTGTCAGCCTATCAGCAGCGCACACACGGAGCGAGGTATTTTTTTTTTCACACAAGCAAGGGCATGTGTCATCGGCTGTGTATGTCACATGTCCTTGCCCTATAAGACCCAGCCATTTCCCCCCTCGCCACCATTTTCTCACTGCTGCAGCTCAGTGTTAGACGGCACTGCTGCTGTTAGGGCTATATTGTGTGTGCATTGTGCAACTGCGACTTGCAAGCGAAATAGCTGAGAAATAGAGAGGAAGGTTTAGGGAGTAGGGACTAGTTCGTAATTGCAGCCCTTTTGAGGGCTACGTTACATCAGTTCCTAGCAGTTTTAGCAGGCAGGTCTGTGCTCACTCTTAAATAGACAGACAGGTCAACTTGGGACAGTGACTATTTGTAATTGCAGCCCTTTTCAGGGCTAGGTTACAGCAGTTGCTATCACTTTTTGTCAGCTACACCAGCGTTCAAATCACTCCTAATTATTCGCTGCATCTAGCCTGTTCAATAATTGTGTGCATAGTAGCATTGTGTGCTACTCATTCTATTAGGCCATCTAAACTAAGCTACACCAGCCTTTAAAAAAAATAAAAAATTCTATCTGCATCTTGCCTGGACAATAATTTTGGGCATAGTAGCAGTGTGTGGTACTCATTGTATTAGGCCATCTATACAAAGCTCCACCAACCTTAAAAAAAAAAAGAATTTCTATTTGCATCTTGCCTGGACAATAATTTTGGGCATAGTAGCAGTCTGTGGTACTCATTGTATTAGGACATCTATACAAAGCTCCACCAGCCTTATAAAATAAAAAGAATTTCTATGTGCATCTTGCCTGGACAATAATTTTGGGCATAGTAGCAGTCTGTGGCACTCATTGTATTAGGCCATCTATACAAAGCTCCACCAGCGTTAAAATACTTATAATTTTTGGCTGCATCTTGCCTGTAATATAATTGTGGGCATAGTAGCAGTCATTGGTACTCATTGTATTAGGCCATCTATACAAAGCTCCACCAGCCTTATAAAAAAAAAAAGAATTTCTATCTGAATCTTGCCTGGACAGTAATTTTGGGCATAGTAGCAGTCTGTGGAACTCATTGTATTAGGCCATCTATACAAAGCTCCACCAGCTTTCAAATTAATAATAAGTTTTGGCTGCATCTTGCCTGTAATATAATTGTGGGCATACTAGCAGTCTGTGGTACTCATTGTATTAGGCCATCTATACAAAGCTCCACCAGCCTTATAACATAGTAACATAGTTATTAAGGTTGAAGGAAGACTTTAAGTCCATCTAGTTCAACCCATATCCTATCCTAACCTGCCCTAACATGTTGATCCAGAGGAAGGCAAAAAAAACCCAAGTGGCAAACAGTAAGCTACACATTGGGGAAAAAAATTCCTTCCCGACTCCACAAACGGCAATCAGACTAGCTCCCTGGATCAACGCAATATCTAGGAAACTAGTGAATATAGCCTGTAATATTATACTTTTCAAGAAAGGCATCCAGTCCCTTCTTAAATTTTAGTAGGGAATCACTCATTACAACATTAAACGGCAGAGAGTTCCATAGTCTCACTGCTCTTACAGTAAAGAATCTGCGTCTGTGATTATGACTAAACCTTCTTTCCTCCAGATGTAGAGGATGCCCCCTTGTCCCCGTCACAGGTCTAAGAGTAAAAAGATCATTAGAAAGGTCTTTGTACTGTCCCCTCATATATTTATACATTGTAATAAGATCCCCCCTAAGCCTTCGTTTCTCCAAACTAAATAACCCCAAGTGTAATAACCTGTCTTGGTATTGCAGACCCCCTAGTTCTCTAATAACCTTGGTCGCTCTTCTCTGCACACGCTCCACTTCAGCTATGTCTTTCTTATACACCGGAGACCAGAACTGTACACAGTATTCTAAGTGTGGTCGCACCAGTGACTTGTATAGAGGTAAAATTATGTTCTCCTCATGAGCATCTATGCCTCTTTTAATGCATCCCATTATTTTATTTGCCTTGGCAGCAGCTGCCTGACATTGGCCACTAAATGAGAGTTTTTCGTCCACCCATACACCCAGGTCTTTTTCAGTGACAGTTTTGCCCAGTGTTTTACAATTAAGCACATAATTATACATCTTGTTTGTTCTACCCAAGTGCATGACCTTACATTTATCCCCATTAAAGCTCTTTTGCCATTTATCAGCCCAAGCTTCTAGTTTACATAAATCTTCCTGTAATATAAAATTATCCTCCTCTGTATTTATTACCCTGCAGAGTTTAGTGTCATCTGCAAATATTGAAATACTACTCTGTATGCCCCCTACAAGGTCATTAATAAATATGTTAAAGAGAAGCGGCCCCAATACTGACCCCTGTGGTACCCCACTGCTAACCGTGACCTAGACCGAATGTGCTCCATTATTAACCACCCTTTGTTTCCTATCCATGAGCCAGTTCTTAACCCACTTACACATATTTTCCCCTATCCCCATTGTTCTCATTTTTTGTATCAACCTTTTGTGTGGCACCGTATCAAAAGCTTTTGAGAAGTCCATGAACACCACGTCCACTGCGGTCCCTTGGTCCAGTCCGGAACTTACCCCTTCATAAAAGCTTATCAGATTAGTCTGACAAGAACGGTCCCTCGTAAACCCATGCTGATACTGTGTCATGAGGTTATTCAGCCTCAGATACTCCAATATAGTATCCCTTAAAAAACCCTGCAGGATTTTACCCACAGTAGATGTTAAGCTCACTGGCCTATAATTTCAAGGTTCAGTTTTTGCCCCCTTTTTGAATATTGGCACCACATTTGCTATACGCCAGTCCTGTTGTACAGACCCCGTTATTATGGAATCTTTAAAGATTAAAAATAATGGTCTATCTATGACTGTACTTAATTCCTGCAGTACTCGGGGGTGTATCCCATCAAGGCCCAGGGATGTGTCAATTTTAGTGATTTTTAGTCGCCGCCGTACTTCCTGCTGGGTTAAGCATGTGACATTTAATGGAGAAATTTTTTTATCACTCATCATGTTATCTGTCATGGGATTTTTTTGTGTGAATACAGTTGAAAAAAAGTCATTGGCTTTTTCCTCTTCCTCATCCACCATTTCACCCAGACTATTTTTAAGGGGACCAACACTATATTTTTTTAGTTTCTTGCTATTTATGTAGTTAAAGAATATTTTGGGATTATTTTTACTTTCTCTGGCAATGAGTCTCTCTGTCTCAATCTTTGCTGTCTTGATTTGCTTTTTACATAATTTATTCAATCTTCTGTATTTATTTAATGCCTCATCACTACCTACTTTCTTTAATTCCCTAAACGCTTTCTTTTGTCACTTATTGCGCCCCTTACAGCTCTATTTAGCCATAGTGGTTTCCTCCTAATTCTAGCATGTTATTCCCATAGGATATATACTGTGCACAGGTCCTATTCAGGATGATAATAAACGTCTCCCATTTTCTTTGTGTATTTTTATGTCTCAGGATATCGTCCCAGTTTATTGCACTAAGATCATCTCTCATCTGTTGGAAATTTGCCTTCCTGAAGTTTAGTGTCCTTGTAACCCCTCGACTACACATCTTATTAAAGGAAACATGAAAGCTTATTATTTTGTGATCACTATTACCTAAGTGACCCCCAACCCTTATATTTGATATGCGGTCTGGCCTGTTGGTTAATATTAGGTCTAGCAGTGCCCCCCCTCTTGTTGGGTCCTGAACTAGTTGTGAAAGGTAATTGTCTCTCATAGTTGTCAAAAACCTATTACCTTTGCTGGAACTACAGGTTTCTGTTCCCCAATGTATTTCAGGGTAGTTGAAGTCCCCCATAATAATGACTTCTCCTTGAGTTGCTGCTTCATCTATTTGCTTTACGAGGATATTCTCTGTTGCTTCCATTATTTTAGGAGACTTATAACAAACCCCTATCAGTAATTTATTATTTCCCCCCCCTCCCTTAATCTCCACCCACAGGGACTCTACATCTTCATTAGATTCACAGATATCACGCAGGATGGGTTTTAAGGATGATTTTACATATAAACACACACCCCCACCTCGCTTATTTTTACGGTAATTTCTAAACAGACTATAGCTCTGTAAATTAACCGTCCAGTCGTGGCTCTCATCCAGCCAAGTCTCAGATATCCCCACCATGTCATAATTATGTTCCAACAAAATTAATTCTAATTCCACCATTTTGTTGGTGAGGCGTCTAGCATTAATACACATGAACTGTATGTATCTCGCTGAACCTCTATTCTTTCTTAAATTATTAACTGTTCTAACCCCACCCCCAATTTCATTATTTGTGCCCAGGTCTCTATCTGTATAAAGGATTTATACACAGCACTCTTAGAGGAGAAATATGATGCTGAATAATTCATGTTTTATTAATGTAACAAATTAGGCAACATTTAAGGACAGAAATAAAGCGATAAATAACGTTTCGGCTCAACCTGAGCCATTGTCAAATTACGCTGTGGAAACAAAAATAAGTATAAGTAACCATAATTATGACAATCGTCATGTAGATGGACATAAATAATGTAAAACATTTAAACTGAAATCAAGTAACTCCCAAAATAAACAAGGAAAGAAGAGTATAACATATGTACAAAGTATATACAATATACAACAATCATTGGTGCTATATTCTTTGAAGCAAATATTGCTAGAGTGTGGCACAATTTAATGGAGCAAAAGAGTTCACAAATACCGTAGATTACCTTAGTGGTAGTCCAGTGCCGCAAACAATGGTTAATAGAGGAGAAGGACCAATATGGTATCCTAATATGACTATAACAAGAAAGGACATTTCGGTGAGAAAACATAATAGAGATGTAATAAAAATAAAAATGGATACAACAGTTACCTATGTTATGAAGGCATCAGTGTGGGGAGGATGGTTCCCTAATACCTGCAGCGCTATTAGGAATAACAGCCCCTGTAAGTTTAAAGTATACTAAGAGCCTGAGAGTAGAGTCAGGAGGCTAAAAAAAGGTACCTGTGTGAAGATCGCTGGTAGAGGCAGAGCTCCCGCGCCTTGCCCTGCTCGTATGCACTGATGCAAAGAACGGTCTCCATTGTTTATAGTACCCTGACCGGAAGTGAGCACTCAAAACCGGAAGTGACGTTGCGTCATCATGATTATGCAGTGCGCAGTGCGTCTAACTAAGCTGAGGAGGCTGGTGGATGTAAAGACACTTGAATGCATAGCGCATGCGTCATCGATAATATGTGGCTAGCTCTGCCGTCACATCATTGTGGGTATACACTGCGCAAGAGTCTGACAGCGCTTAAAGGGCTAGTATGCTGGTCATTAATGAGTGGACAGGAATAATGGTTCATACCTAGTATTGAACAATTGTAGCTAAAATAGCGTTGTCAGACAAAGGAGGGGATTATTAGTAAAAAAAAATGAAATATAATACATGTAGGAGAAATAGGACGGTATGATATGTGTAGACCGGCACTGGACTAAAAGTAGGGAGACCAGAAAATAATAAAACACTGGGGAAATAGATTAAATATATTACTACATTATTTATATTTTACAACCAATCGACAGACAGACAAGCCTAAGGGGTTTAGGTATACAACTCACCTCAGGTCAGAGTATGTTAGCGAGTCTGAAAATAACATAACAGGAATTAATGATATATTAACATGTCCAATCAATCTCTCTATTCAGGCCCTTAGGGGCCAATGTGTCCAATTTAAAAATCCAATATGTTTCACGAGACTTTAATAGACCAATATGGTTACCACTAGAGTTGAGCGATACTTTCCGATATCCTAAAGTATCGGAATCGGAATGGTATCGCCGATATCACTAAAATATCGGCGATACCCGATACCGATACCGGAAGTCCCATGTAAGTCTATGGGAACAAAATATCGCAACTAAAAAAAACCCATTCTTTCCTTGTAAACACTAAATATACACACATAGAATACATATATATATATATATATACATGTCATTGTGACATATATATATACATATATGTATAGTTTATACACTTCTACATAGTAAAATATCCTCTCATTCAATTGCCGGGTAAAGCCGGCTTCAGTGAAAAGACAGAAGCACCCGACATGAAATGACACTTGGTGTACATAGGGTTAACCATGTCTTTTCATGTCGTTTGCTATCTGATTTGCACAAACAATTAAATCAGACTATGTGTGCAAAATTTCACACCTGTAGGGGTTAATTAAAGGTGTAAATTCGTTGTAAAAAAAAACGGACTTTTTTTGCTACGAATTTACACCTTTAATTAACCCCTACAGGTGTGAAATTTTGCACACATAGTCTGATTTAATTGTTTGTGCAAATTAGGCTGGAGTCACACACAACCACAAAAAATCGGTCCGTTTTAGACGGTCGACAATCGGATCAAAATAAAAACATCACACATCCTTCTGGCATCCGATTTTCCTTCAAAGATGCGATTTAATCGCATGTGTGTGTACCTTGTAACATCCGATTTTCATCCGACTTGCGAGATTTTCTCGCAGGCTTGCAAAACTGACATATAATGGATCCAAAAGAATAGTATTTAAATGCCAAAAGAAAGAATAGATATATACACATAGAGCACATATATATATATATATATATATATATAATATATATGTCATTGTAACATATATATATATATATATAACATATATTTATAGTTCTTACACTTCTACATACTGTTATAGCCGCTAATTCAATTGCCGGCTTCAGTGAAATCACAGAAGCCGACATGAAATGATACATTGTTTCCACACATTTAACCATGTAATTTCATGTATTTTTATATATGTTTGAAACATACAATTACATGAGTATATGTGTGCTAAATTTCAGACATGTAGGGGTTAATTAAAGGTGTAAATTCGTTAAAAAAAAATGCGTGGGCTCCCGCTGTATTTTCTCCACCAGACAGACAAAGCAAGCGAGTGGGGGCAGATAATAATAGCCTAGGGAGGGTACATTTTTTTTGTGCCCCCCCTGGCTACTAACATCTGCCCCCAGACACCCCAGAAAGGGCAAATCTATAATTAGATTCGCCCTTTCTGGCACTTTGCCCGTCTATTCCATTGCCCTGTAGCGGTGGCGAATGGGTTAATAAGGGGTTAAAATGACCTTGCAATTGAAAGGTCACTTTAAGCCAGGTTAATAATTGATAGCTGTCAATTAGGCAACTATCAATTATTAATCCTGTTGTATGAAAGAAAAATCAAACACACACACTTTAATAAAAAATAAGTTTAATTAAATAATCACACAGTTTTTGACCATATTTTATTTTCCTGCTAAAACCATTTCCTGTAATAAAAATAAAATAAAAAAGCAAAATTATACTTACCAATCCGATGTACAGTCAGGTCCCACGGTGTAATCCATCAGAAAGGGTTAACAGGTTACAGGTCGCAGAGAGCTAATGATGCTGTCTCAGACCTGTATTCCCCTGAATGAATAACTTCCTCTCCCAGCGAAAGTAGAGGAATAGATTCATGAATGGAGCTTAATTGATTTCTTGCCAATTTAACTGTAGTGACCTGACCTAAAGGGAAAGTGGACACAATCAATTAAGCTTCATTCATGAAACACATCCTCTCCTGTCGCCAGGAGAGGAACTTATTCATTCATGAGCTTTGAGCTGAGCATGCAGGATTACTTGCACTGCTTGGCTCAAAGCTAGTTAACCCTTTGTGAAGGATTACAGCGTGGGACGTGACAGATCGGCGGAATAGGTAAGAATAATGTTGTTTTATTTCTTTTTCTTTATTTTAGGAGATCAATGGCTTCGCACGGATTTAGTGTAAAATAAAATATGGTCAAAAAAATGTGTTTTTATTTCATTAAAATTATTTATTCTTAAAGTGTGTGTGTTTTTTATTTACTTCAATAGGATTAATAATTGATAGTTGTCTAATTGACAGCTATCAATCATTAACCTGCCTTAAGGTCACCTTTCAATTGCAAGGTGACAGTAAGGTGAGATTAACCCATTCGCCACCGCTACAGGGCAATGGGAATAGACGGGCAAAGTGCCAGAAAGGGCGAATCTAATTATAGATTTGCCCTTTCTGGGGTGTCTGGGGGCAGATGTTAGTAGCCAGGGGGGGCACAAAAAAATGCACCCTCCCTGGGCTATTATTATCTGCCCCCACTCGCTTTGCTTTGTCTGTCTGGTGGAGAAAATACAGCGGGAGCCCACGCATTTTTTTTCAACGAAAATACACCTTTAATTAACCCCTACATGTCTGAAATTTTGCACAAATACACTCATGTAATTGTATGTTTCAAACAAATATAAAAATACATGAAATTACATGGTTAAATGTGTGGAAACAATGTATCATTTCATGTCGGCTTCTGTGATTTCACAAAACCCGGCAATTGAATTAGCGGCTATTACAGTATGTAGAAGTCTAGGAACTATAAATATATGTATATATACATGTCACAATGACATGTATATATATATGTATGTGTTCTATGTGTATATATCTATTCTTTCTAGTCTTTATTAAAGCTGTCAGTGTGATTTTACAGTATAGGCGGGGATGAATTGCCGGCTTTTCTAAAGGACACCGATGCGATTTCATCGCAAGTCACACAGTGTGGTCCGTTTGTAATCAGATTTTTCATCGCTCCCATAGACTTGCATTGGCGATTGTCGACCGACAATCGGTGACAATCGCAGCATGCTGCGATTGTACACGGACGTTTAAAACGGACCACAAAAAATCTGATACTGGGAGCTGCTCCATAGATTAACATAGGTCCGACTGCAATGCGATATTTCATCGCATTGCAGTCGTCCGATTTTGTCGCCAGTGTGACTCCGGCCTTAGATAGCAAAGGACATGAAAAGACATGGTTAACCCTATGTACACCAAGTGTCATTTCATGTCGGGTCACCCGACATGAAATGACACTTGGTGTACATAGGGTTAACCATGTCTTTTCATGTCCTTTGCTATCTAATTTGCACAAACAATTAAATCAGACTATGTGTGCAAAATTTCACACCTGTAGGGGTTAATTAAAGGTGTAAATTCGTTGTAAAAAAAACAGACTTTTTTGCTACGAATTTACACCTTTAATTAACCCTACAGGTGTGAAATTTTGCACACATAGTCTGATTTAATTGTTTGTGCAAATTAGATAGCAAAGGACATGAAAAGACATGGTTAACCCTATGTACACCAAGTGTCATTTCATGTCGGGTTCTGCATTTTCACAAAAGCCGGCAATTGAATTAGCGGCTATTATACTATGTAGAAGTGTATGAACTACAAATATAAATATATATATATATGTGTCACAAATTCAATGACATGTATATATATATATGAGGTGTAAAATTGCTGAAAAAAAATGCGTGGGCTCCCGCCCTATTTTCGCAACCAGACAGACAAAGCCAGTGAGTGGGGGCAGATAATAATAGCCCAGAGAGGGACCATTATTTTTGCCCCCCCCGGCTACTAACATCTGCCCCCAGACACCCCAGGAAAGACAAATCTATAATTAGATTCGCCCTTTCTGGCACTTTGCCCGTCTATTCCCATTGCCCTGTAGCGGTGGCGAATGGGTTAATATGGGTTAAAGCCACCTTGCTATTGAAAGGTGACCTTAAGCCAGGTTAATAATTGAGAGCTGTCAATTAGACAACTATCAATTATTAATCCTATTGCATGAAATAAAAATAAAACACACACACTTTAATTAAAAATCATTTTAATGAAATAAAGACACATGTTTTTGACCATCTTTTATTTTACTGCAAAAACCATTTCCTGTAATAAAAATAAAATAAAAAAGCAAAATTATTCTTACCTATCCCATGCACAGTCAGGTCCCACGGTGTAATCCTTCAGAAAGGGTTAATGTTTACTGCAGGGACCGCAGCTAATGCTGCAGCCTCACAGTAAACCCCAAATGAATGAGTTCCTCTCCTGCCTGACAGGAGAGTAAAGGCTGGGTGTCACATAACAATACACCAGCGATCCCGACAACGATATGCACTTGTCAGGATCGCTGGTGTATCGCTACATGATCGCTGCTGAGCTGCCAAACAGGCAGCTCAGGCAGCGATCTGGGACAGCGACACTGCGGGTAACATCGCTTAAGGGCCCGTCTCACATAGCGATATCGCTACCGAGATCGCTGCTGAGTCACTAGTTTTGTGACGCAGCAGCGAGCTCACCAGCGATATCGCTGTGTGTGACATTCAGCGACGATCAGCCCCCTGCCGGGTATCGCTGATCGTCGCAGAAATGTCAGGACCTTTTTTTGATCGCTGGTTTCCCTCTGACAGGCACGCATCGCTGCGTGTGACAGGCGGGAGACCAGCGATCCGCTGGTAACCAAGGTACACAGCGGGTTTCCAGGCACCGCGCAGCGCTTGGAAACCCGCTGTGTACCTTGGATACCAGCTCCCTGCATCAGGGCGCTGGTATCCAAGGTACCCAGCGGGTTTCTAGGCACAGCCCCGCGCCTGGAAACCCGCTGTGTACCTTGGTTACCAGCGGATCGCTGGTCTCCCGCCTGTCACACGCAGCGATGTGTGCCTGTCAGCGGGAAACCAGCGATCAAAGGTCCTGACATTTCAGCGACGATCAGCGATACCCGGCAGGGGGGCTGATCGTCGCTGAATGTCACACACAGCGATATCGCTGGTGAGCTTGCTGCTGCGTCACAAAACTAGTGACTCAGCAGCGATCTCGGTAGCGATATCGCTATGTGAGACGGGCCCTTAAGTGGAAAGCTTAATTGATTGCTTTCCACTTTCACTTCAGGTCAGCCAGGGACACAATCAGTGACGTCAGAGGGAACTGATTAACAAAAATAGGGGTTCCCTTCGAAAAAAAAATGGCGTGGGGTCCCCCCTATTTTTGTTAACCAGCCAGATGAAGCAGACCGCTAAGGCCTGGATTTTCAGGCTGTTAAGGAGCCAAGATCCATGGACCTTGCCAGCCTGATAATACCAGGCCACAGCAGTCTGTATATCTTGGCTGATTAACAAAAATAGGGGATCCCCTCGAAAAAAATTGGCGTGGGGTCCCCCCTATTTTTGTTAACCAGCCAGATGAAGAAAACCGCTGAGGCCTGGATTTTCAGGCTGTTAAGGAGCCAAGATCCATGGACCTTGCCAGCCTGATAATACCAGGCCACAGCAGTCTGTATATCTTGGCTGATTAACAAAAATAGGGGATCCCCTCGAAAAAAATTGGCGTGGGGTCCCCCCTATTTTGTTAACCAGCCAGATGAAGAAAACCGCTGAGGCCTGGATTTTCAGGCTGTTAAGGAGTCAAGATCCATGGACCTTGCCAGCCTGATAATACCAGGCCACAGCAGTCTGCATATCTTGGCTGATTAACAAAAATAGGGGATCCCCTCGAAAAAAATTGGCGTGGGGTCCCCCCTATTTTTGTTAACCAGCCAGATGAAGCAGACCGCTGAGGCCTGGATTTTCAGGCTGTTAAGGAGCCAAGATCCATGGACCTTGCCAGCCTGATAATACCAGGCCACAGCAGTCTGCATATCTTGGCTGATTAACAAAAATAGGGGATCCCCTCGAAAAAAATTGGCGTGGGGTCCCCCCTATTTTTGTTAACCAGCCAGATGAAGCAGACCGCTGAGGCCTGGTTTTTCAGGCTGGTAAGGATCCAATATCCATGGACCTTGCAAGCCTGATAATACCAGGCCACAGCAGTCTGCTTAGCTTGGCTGGTTAACAAAAATAGGGGATCCCCTCGAAAAAAAAACGGCGTGGGGATCCCCCATATTTTTGTTAACCAGCCAAGTAAAATGCAGACTGCTGCGGCCTGGTATTAAAAGACTGTCAAGGCCCATGGATTTTGGCCCTCAACAGCCTGATAATACCAGGCTACAGCAGCCCCACATTTGGCGCATCAAAAGATGTGCCAATTGTGGCACTTTACCCGGCTCTTCCCACTTGCCCTGTAGCGGTGGCAAGCGGGGTAATAAGGGGTTATTGTCACCGTTGATTGCACGGTGACAATAAGCCCGGTTAATAATGGATAGGCGTCAATAAGACACCGATCCATTATTAATCCCAAAGTTATTAAATGTATAAAAAAAAGACACAGCAAGAAAAAAGTATTTTAATGAAATAAAAGAGACAACACAGTTTTCATTTCTTTTATTACTCTCTCATTCCTGCGACGCCATCGATCTCCTGTAAAAAAAGAAAAAAAACAAACCAACAGTATACCACCTGTCCGACGCAGTCCATAGTAACGATAGTCCCACGACGATCCAGCTCTGCTACATCGCAATGACAGGCAGAGCCTGTCATCGCGACGCAGCACAGCTGATTACCTGCTTCCCCGGCGGTGACGTCATCGGACTGACTGCTTTACGGCCGCGATTACCCAGCAGTCACTGCAGTTATTGCGAGAAACTGCATGTGACCGCCGGGGAAAGAAGATGGCGGCCATGAAGCAGTGCAGGACGTGACCGCCGGAGATCTTCTGCCGGGTAAGTGCCGCTGACTCCTGACAGACCCGACCGACGGACACTGACAGTGACAGTGACAATCCCGATTCCGGTATCCGATAAGACGAAAATATCGGAACTCGGAATCGGAATTCCGATACAGCCAATATCGGCCGATACCCGATATTTGCAGTATCGGAATGCTCAACACTAGTTACCACCCCTTCTGGGGCGGGGAACATGTTCTATAACTTGATATCTGAGTTGTGCCACAGTGTGCTTCATCTTAGAGAAGTGTTCAGGTAAAGGCAACCAATTCTTTCCACATCTGATGGTGGACTTATGGCTCGCTATTCTATCTTTTATATGTTGTGTAGTTTCTCCTACATATAATAATCCACATGGGCATTTGATTACGTATATGATGAAATTGGAATTACATGTAAAGAAACCTCGGATGGGATATGTTTTGCCAGTCCTGGGATGGGTGATGTTGTCAGATTTAATTATATTTGAACATGATGCACAACTCAGACAGGGGAAAGTACCGTTTCTTTTTGGTGCAAAAAGAGTTTGCGTAGTAGAAGGACGTGAACTCCCTACATCGGCTCTTACCAATTTGTCTTTGAGATTAGGTGATCTCTTAGTACACATTAGGGTAGGTTCCTTAAAGGATTCGATATTAGGATAAGAACGAGTCAGGAGGGGCCAATATCTTCTAATAACAGAATAGACTTTAGGCATCAACGGATGGAATGTGTGTACAAAGGGGACCCTCTCTCTGGGTTGGCGCTGTGTAGGTGGAGACACAGGTAATAAGGACAGAGCCTTTTCTTATTTGAGAAGTGTCAAGGGGTAACCTCTTTCTTGGAATTTGGTAGTCAAGTTGTTCAATCTATCGTTGAGGGTATTAGGATCTGAAACGATCCTGGTGATTCTTTTGAATTGGGAACGAGGTAAGGTATTGCGAGTATATTTTGAATGACAGCTACTATAATGTAGTAGGCTGTTAGTGTCGGTGGGCTTACAATAAAGATCTGTGATGAGGCCCCCAGTGGCATCCTTGATGACCATGGTGTCAAGAAAAGAAACAGATGACATATTGGAGTGCATGGTAAATTGTAGCCCCGGTAAGATGGAATTAAGATAATTATGGAAAGATTGCAGGGAGATAGAGGTACCTGTCCAAATGAAGAAAATGTCAATGATATAACGGTGGTATTACATAACGTATTGTGTGAAGAGTTGATTGTTATAGACATGTGAGATCTCAAAGAAGTTCATGAACGCATTAGCTTAAGCCGGTGCCACGTTCGAGCCCATAGCGGTGCCGCACTTCTGGATATAGAAAGTGTCTTCGTATAAGAAATAATTCAAGTATAGTACCAGGTGTAAAAGATCCAGGCAAAACTGGACTGAGTTGGTAGTCATGTTGGTAAGATTCAGGAGGTATTTGGTAGCCTCAATGCCGTGTTCATGTTCAATAGAAGTATAGAGACTATTGACGTCCATAGTTACCAGGATACTATCAGGAGGAATGGTATCAAGTTGTCGGATAATACTCAAGAAGTGTCCTGTATCTAGTAGGAAGGCTCTGGTGGTTTTAATGAGAGGTGTCAGAATTTTTTCAAGGAATGTGGATAATGGAGATAGAATTGAATCCGTGGAGGCCACAATTGATCTGCCAGGGGGGTTGTTTAATGACTTGTGTATCTTGGGTAGAACATAAAAAATCGGAGTTATGGGGTGGGGGTTGTTAAGGAAGGTTGCCGTCTTTTTATCAATTATATTGCGAGCTAGATTAAGGTCAATCAAAGTATTGATTTTTTTCGTAATATCAAACACTGGATCATGGGTAAGAATTCCATAGGTATTGGTATTGCTAACTGACGGTTAATTTCTGCTTTGTATAAATAGCGGTTCATCACCACTATAGAGCCCCCTTTATCCGCCGGCTTTATAATAATGTTCTCATTGTTGTGTAAAGATAAAAGTGCGATAAAAGTGCCTGTTTCTCATTGTGAGAGATATTAGAATAAACAGGAAAAAGACCTAGACGTTGCTGATGCGTGATAGCCTTAATATCATTCTCGACCAATGAGATAAACGTCTCTGTAGCATGGTACGTACGCGGTGGACAAAAATTACTCTTGTTGAATAGGTTATAATTAGTGATAGACAAATCCGGAGCTGGTATTGTAGAGGGATCATGACCCGGATCCGGGGATAGTCCAAAGTGTGTTTTCAGCCTTACTGACCGATAAAAACGTTCAAGGTCCTTTTTAAGTTCAAAGGAGTCCCAGGGAGGGGTAGGGCAAAAGGAAAGACCCTTTTGTTAGACCGAGAGTTCTGGTGGAGATAGGAGATGATCTGAGATATTAACCACCAGGTTTTGTATCTCACCTGTGACCGAGTGGTCATTCTTCCTTCCACCTCTTCTGACCGGTCTGCGTTTGGTGGCCCCCTCCTGTGATCCCGTGATAAAAAACGGTTTCTTCCAGATGTTGTGGAAGAGTCGCTTCCTGAGCTGAAGGAGCCCTCCCTGCGTGTGGGTCGTGGTCGGCGTCATGAGCCCGTAGATACAGAAGAATCCGCCCATCTGTAAACTCGGTTATTTGAGTAGTCCTCAGAGTCCCTTTGAAATTTGCTTCTTTTACGTTCTTTCAGTATCTTCTGATGTTCAGCCAATGATCTCTCTGTTTTTGTCTTAAGAGTTGCCCAATCGGTGGAGGTAAGGGTGGTTGAGAGCTGTGTCTCTATGGCCTGAATGTTTTGTTTAATGTCAACAATAGCCTTCTGTAGGTATTCTACTGTCAAGACAATAATGTCTAGGGAACACTTGTTGAGTATTTTTTTGTATTTGTCACAATACTCAGAGTTGTCTGAAAAAATGGTAGGGCGCAGGTTGCATCTAAGCCCCCTGGGAATCTTGTTCTGTCTGTGATACTCCGCCAAAATGGTACAGTGGAGATCATATGAAATGAGTTTGCGTTTCTCTTTTTCAAAGTCTCTGGTCCTAAGATCCTGTACTGGGGTTTTGAGACACTCATTTGAACCAGTGACTTGAGCCAATATATTGGAACTAATGGTCAAATCGTAGGCAAAAGTGTCAGTAGACATCAGTGAAATTGAGTGGGAGAAGGCTGGTGCAAACGCCAAGACAAATAGTATAATGTAAATATGGGCGTGCACACAGCCGTGGTAAGGCAAGGTGCAGGTGTAATGGACCAATGGTCCTAAAAGCATAAAGGATTTATAAACAGCACTCTTAGAGGAGAAATATGATGCTGAATAATTCATGTTTTATTAATGTAACAAATTAGGCAACATTTAAGGACAGAAATAAAGCGATAAATAACGTTTCGGCTCAACCTGAGCCATTGTCAAATTACGCTGTGGAAACAAAAATAAGTATAAGTAACCATAATTATGACAATCGTCATGTAGATGGACATAAATAATGTAAAACATTTAAACTGAAAACAAGTAACTCCCAAAATAAACAAGGAAAGAAGAGTATAACATATGTACAAAGTATATACAATATACAACAATCATTGGTGCTATATTCTTTGAAGCAAATATTGCTAGAGTGTGGCACAATTTAATGGAGCAAAAGAGTTCACAAATACCGTAGATTACCTTAGTGGTAGTCCAGTGCCGCAAACAATGGTTAATAGAGGCCTTACCACGGCTGTGTGCACGCCCATATTTACCTCAGGTCTCTATCTGCACTACCTTCCCCTACTGTAAAATGAATACCCTCCCCCCCAGTAGCTAGTTTAAAGACTCCACCAACCTACTAGCCATTTTCTCCCCCAGCACAGCTGCACCCTCCCCATTGAGGTGCAGTCCGTCCCTAGCATAGAACCTGTAGCCAACTGAGAAGTCGGCCCAGTTCTCCAGGAACCCAAACCCCTCCTTCCTACACCAATTCTTGACCACTTATTAACCTCCCTAATCTCCCATTGCCTCTCTGGTGTGGCACATGGTACAGGCAGTATTTCAGAAAATACTACGTTGGAGGTCCTTGCTTTAAGCTTGCAGCCTAATTCCCTGAAATCGTCTTTAAGGACCTTCCACCTACCTCTAACTTTGTCATTTGTGCCAATGTGCACCATGACCGCTGGGTTCTCACCAGCCCCTCCCAGTAATCTGTCAACCCGATCAGCGATGTGACGGACTCGAGCGCCAGGTAGGCAGCACACTGTTCGACAATCCCTGTCTTTGTGACAGATTGCCCTATCTTTTCCCCTAATAATTGAGTCCCCACTACCATCACCTGTCTGGCCTCGTACTTCAGTGTCCTGCAACTCCATCCTAGCATCCCCCCCTCATCTGTCCCATTGAGTGTCTGCTCAGTAAGCAGAAGACTCCTTTCCATATTGTCTATGGATGTCAGTGTTGCCAGCTGCACATTTAGATTCAGTATTTGGGCTTCCAAATGCACAACGTGCTCACATTTCGCACAGCAATATGCACCCTCGACCGGCTGATCACGAACTGTATACATGTGGCAAGATATACAGTGGATGGCATTGGCAATAGTGGAGCACATTTCTAATGGGGATTTCACCAGACAGCAAAGAATTTCTATCTGCATCTTGCCTGGACAATAATTTTGGGCATATTAGCAGTCTGTGGTACTCATTGTATTAGGCCATCTATACAAAGCTCCACCAGCCTTATAAGAAAAAAATAATTTCTACCTCCATCTTGCCTGTACAATAATTGTGGGCATAGTAGCAGTCTGTGGTACTCTTTGTATTAGGACATCTATACTAAGCTCCACTAGTGAGGAAGGTGCAGGAGCCCAGGAAGAAGTGGAGGACGAACTGGCGATGGGCATGGAAGACTCATCAGATGAGGGAGACCTTGATTACATTTCTGTTGTGCGAGGTTGGAGGGAGAGGGCAGAGGAAGGAAGCATGATTCGTACCTCGCCACCAACACAACAGGACTTGGTGCTCCCGGATGCGCAAGACACATGAGTGCTTTCTTGCTGCACTACCTGCAACATGACCCTCGAATTGTCAGAATTCGAAATAATCCTGACTACTGGGTAGCCACACTGTTAGATCCCCGGTACAAAAGTAAATTTGCCGAAATAATTCCTGCCATAGAAAGGGATTCACGCATGCAGGAGTATCAGCAGAATCTTACATGTGCTTTTCCACAAAACACCAGTGGTGCACGTAGTGAATCTCACAGTTCTAACTTGCCAACCGTGGGACTGTCGAGTCTTCAGCACTCAAACCGTAACAGAAACACAGTATCTGCTGGTGTTCACAGCAATTTTGTGGAATCCTTTCGCCAGTTTTTTAGCCCATCCTTTGCAAGGCCACAGGAGGCAAGAAGTCAGACACATAGTCAACGCCTAGAGACGATGGTACAGGAGTATCTCCAACTGAACATCGAAGCCATGACTGTGTCACTGGACCCTTGCTCTTTTTGGGCTTCCAATCTGGATAAATGGCTGGAGCTCGCCACTAACACCTTGGAGATCTTGTCATGCCCCGCAGCCAGCGTTCTCTCTGAACGTGTGTTCAGCGCTGATGGTGGTGTGCTGACAGATAAGCGCATGCGGCTGTCCACTGAGAATGTAGACAGACTCACGTTCATAAAGATGATCAAATCATGGATCCGCAAGGACTTTTCTACCTCTGTGTCCTCCTGGGGAGAGTAAAAGCTTGAGGATTTGGTAAAATCACCTCACCAAACGTTTTAAGCTTTAAAATTGATAATAATTTGTAGCTGCATCTAGGCCGGAAAATAATTTTGGGCCTGTAGCAGTGTGTGTTACTCATTCTAATAGGCCATCTACAGTTATATGAAAAAGTTTGGGCACCCCTATTAATCTTAAGCTTAATGTTTTATAAAAATTGGTGTTTTTGCAACAGCTATTTCAGTTTGATATATCTAATAACTATTGGACACAGTAATGTTTCTGCTTTGAAATGAGGTTTATTGTACTAACAGAACATGTGCAATCTGCATTCAAACAAAATTTAACAGGTGCATAAGTATGGGCACCCTTATCATTTTCTTGTTTTAAACACTCCTACCTACTTTTTACTGACTTACTAAAGCACTTTTTTTGGTTTTGCAACCTCATTGAGCTTTGAACTTCATAGCCAGGTGTAGGCAATCATGAGAAAAGCTACTTAAAGTGGCCACTTTTCAAGTTGTTTTCCTGTTTGAATCTCCTCTGAAGAGTGGCATCATGGGCTACTCAAAACAACTGTCAAATGATCTGAAAACAAAGATTATTTAACATAGTTGTTCAGGGGAAGGATACAAAAAGCTGTCTCAGAGATTTAACCTGTTAGTTTCCACTGTGAGGAACATAGTAAGGAAATGGAAGAACACAGGGACACTTCTTGTTAAGGCCAGAAGTGGCAGGCCAAGAAAAACATCAGAAAGGCTGAGAAGAAGAATGGTGAGATCAGTCAAGGACAATCCTCAGACCACAGAATAATCAAGCTTGGTCGACTGCTCTTTTTTGCCACTGCGGTGTCATGTTAGATGACACCGGTTACATTACATGGATAATGCGTCTTTATTTGGCGTCTTGGATTAGACTCCATTTTTATGATAACATATCTCCACATGCGCCTTTAATGTTCTCCTAGTGTGGACATTATGCGTGACATTCATAGGTGTGATTCTATGCATTAGTGGAGAGAGAGCATGGATTGCACGATCTCAAATTGTATGCGTTGCCTTGGTGATCGGGGGCACGCATGCATTGTGTGCTTCCTCCTGTCATTGCGGTGTCATGTGATGAGTCATGTGATACCGCTGACAGGAGCTGATAGAGCGCGCTGTTAGGTGGTAATGTATGACGTGCACTGAGGGGCGTGCCCCACAGTGTGGCTACAGGCGCCGTGTGTTGATAAAGGTTCGTGAGGGAATCTAGAAACATGTGTGTTAACGCTGCTGATTGATGTAGGCTTGTACACAACTCTACACTAGGTTAGTAGGCTGAGATCTATTGGTGAGTCTTGTGTTTACATTTTTTCTCATTGCAGGATTTTGTGGATAGCTACTATGGTGAGCAGAAGGCTTCTATGTGATAGGTTCACAGATGTGGGACACAATGCAATATATGTATTCTCTATTCAATACTGCATGTTTCTTCACTTCCTATGTATGTATGTATTTTTAATGTATTTTGATATGAAATTTGTACCACTTTTTTCAATTGTATGTGTTAATTATTGCTGGCAGTTCCTTGTTTCTGATTGGTGGAATGTTATCCATTTCCTATATAAGGCTGCCATGTTTGGTGTTTGTTATGCTTGAAAAAGACCTATGGAGGTAGAAACGTCACATCTGGCAAAATAAAGATATGAATTGATCTTCACCTGGATTGGTATGCTGTTCTTCATTCACTACTTAATCCTCAGACCACCTCCAGAGAGCTGCAGCATCAACTTGCTGCAGATGGTGTCACTGTGCATCGGTCAACTATACAACGCACTTTACACAAGGAGAAGCTGTATGGGAGAGTGATGTGAAAGAAGCCGTTTCTGCAAGCAGGCCACAAACAGAGTCGGCTGAGGTATGCAAAAGCACATTTGGAGAAACCAATTTCTTTTTGGAAGAAGGTCCTGTGGACTGATGAAACCAAGATTGAGTTGTTTGGTCATACAAAAAGGCGTTATGCATGGTGTCAAAAAAACACAGCATTCCAAGAAAAACACTTGCTACCCACAGTAAAATTTGGTGGAGGTTGTATCATGCTTTGGGGCTGTGTGGCCAATGCCGGCACCTGGAATCTTGTTAAAGTTGAGGGACGCATGGATTCCACTCAGTATCAGCAGATTCTTGACAATAATGTTCAAGAATCAGTGACAAAGTTGAAGTTACGCAGGGGATGGATCTTTCAGCAAGACAATGATCCAAAACACCGCTCCAAATCTACTCAGGCATTCATGCAGAGGAACAATTACAATGTTCTGGAATGGCCATCTCAGTCCCCAGACCTGAATATCATTGAACATCTGTGGGATCATTTGAAGAGGGCTGTCCATTCTCGGCACCATCAAACTTAACTGAACTGAAATTGTTTTGTAAAGAGGAATGGTCAAAAATACCTTCATCCAGGATCCAGGAAATCATTAAATGCTACAGGAAGTGACTAGAGGCTGTTATTTTTGCACATGGAGGATCTACTAAGTATTAATGTCACTTTTCTGGTGAGGTGCCCATACTTATGCACCTGTCAAATTTTGTTTGGATGCAGATTGCACATTTTCTGTTAGTACAATAAACCTCATTTCAAGGCAGAAACATTACTGTGTCCAACAGTTATTAGATATATCAAACTGAAATAGCTGTTGCAAAAACACCAATTTTTATAAAACATTAAGCTTAAGATTAATAGGGGTGCCCAAACTTTTTCATATAACTGTATACTAAGCTCCACCAGCTTTCAAATTAATAATAATAATTTTTAGCTGCATCTTGCCTGTAGAATAATTTTGGGCCTGTAGCTGTGTGTGGTACTCATTGTATTAGGCAGGTTTGGACTGGCCTACCGGAGACCCGGAGGATTCTCCGGTGGGCCCTGGCATCTGGTGGACCCTGGCACCTGGTGGCATACAGAGGTTAGTTGTCTAGGGCCCCCCAGCCGGTGGTGTGTCGCTAATAGCGGCACACCATGCAGCTGCCATGGGGGCCCCGTGCTAGCGGAGCAGCAGCGGGTGACAGGAGGCAGGAGCCCCTGTCCCCACTGCTAAAGAGAAATTAATATTCACTGCTTCCCATGCCCACATGGGCGTGGGAAGCAGTGAATATCATTACACTTTAGCAGCTAAGATTGCCCACTATCAGGGCCGGGGAACCAGGGCCCCGCGCTCCCCCAGGGGCCCCCCGCCCCCACAGGGGCCCCCAGCACAGGCATCCGCTGTGTGTCAGTATCTTAGGGCCGGCGCCGCCCTCAATCGTAATGATGAATGGAGAGAGAGCGTCATCTGACGCTCTCTCTCCCATCAGTCCCCTCTGCTTCTCACTCACAGCCGGTGCGCGATGACGTCACTTCATCGCTCACCCGCTGTGTGTGAGTATCTGGCAGACGGCAGCTCCTGACACTGTAGCACAGCCGCCACCGGAATCAGCATGGGAGCGAGGAGGAGAGGTGAGTATTGTGTTTTTTTTCTCCATATCTATTTATAGCTATCTATCTATATCTATCTCTATATCTATCTATTATCTGTCTGTCTATCTATCTATATCTATAGTGTTATACCCTATGAGGGAGGGCAGCAGTATAATCTATTAGGGGGGCAGCATTATACCCTATGGGGGGCAGCATTATCCCCTATGTGGGAGCAGAATTATCCCCTATGAGGGGGGCAGCATTATACCCTATAGGGGGGCAGCATTATCCCCTATAAGGGGGGCAGCGTTATTCCCTATGAGGGGGGCAGCATTATAATCTATGAGGGGGCAGCATTATCCACTATGAGGGGGGCAGCATTATTAGCTATGAGGGGGCAACATTATCCCCTATGAGGGGAGCAGCATTATCCCCTATGACGGGGGCAGCATTATACCCTATGAGGGGGGCAGCATTATACCCTATGAGAGGGCAGCATTATAATCTATGAGGGGGCAGCATTATCCACTATCAGGGGGCAGCATTATTAGCTATGAGGGGCAACATATCCCCTATGAGGGGAGCAGCATTATCCCCTATGAGGGGGCTGTTATGTTACGGTAGCTGAGGAGTGCAGGCAAAAAAGGAAATACACCAGAGCAGTTGGAATCTATGATATTGCAGTACCCTGACTAACCACCGCAACTAGAGGCAGCCGTGGAGCGTTCCTACGTTGGTCCTAGACGCCTCGTCACAGCCTGAGAAACTAACTACACCTAAAGATAGAAATAGGAAAGCTATCTGCCCCGTAGCAGAACCCCAAAGATAATAGAAAGCCCCCAAACATGTAATGGCAGTTAGACAAGAGGAAATACTGACACAGAAAGAAAATAGTATGAGCAAACGCTGGGGCCCAAACTAACTAAATAGAAAAGGACAGGAAGGGCACTTACTGCAATCCCAGAAAACCCTGAAAAAACACCAACTCTACTAATTTCAAAATCACCTGAGATCACACGACCTCTACCACCTAAATTAGTTCTCTGGTGTAACAAAAACAGCAGCCACTGAAAAAACTGGAAAAAGCAAAAGTACAAAACACAGTGGCTGGACTAAACTGAGAGGGCAAAAGCCCCCGGAGGGGACCCAGAAGGCCCCCACAGAAGTGCAGGACCAAATGCAAAAATATAGCAAAAACACAAAATAAGAAATTGTCTTATCTGATAGCAGGAGATGCAGACACGACACAGCAGGCTACAAGGGAAACTGGAAAGAAGGATTCAGACCAGAACAATTGATCACCGGCAACCCTGATGGGAAAATTACTCCCTTATATAAGACCAATCAGTAACACCTGATTCCCAGTCCTCACAATCCTCACTAGTACCGCTTGTAACCACCAGAGGGAGCCTCTGCTCAGAACTGATCTCAAACCCATTCACAACAGTACCCCCCCCTTGAGGAGGGGTCACCGAACCCTCATTTGAGCAACCAGGTCGGTCAGGATGAGTTCTATGATACGCACGGATAAGTCTCCTAGCATGGATGTCCGAAGCAAACACCCAAGAATTGTCTTCCTGACCATAACCTCTCCATTTAACCAAATACTGGAGTCTTCGTCTAGAAAAACGAGAATCCAATATTTTCTCAACCACATACTCCAGATTGCCCTCAACCAAAACAGGGTCAGGAGGCACAGCAGCAGGAACCACTGGCTCAACAAACCTCTTCAACAAGGACTTGTGGAACACGTTATGGATCTTAAATGTCCCTGGAAGAAGCAAACGAAAAGAAACAGGATTAATAATCTCCATGATCTTATAAGGTCCAATGAACCTAGGCTTAAATTTAGGAGATGCTACTCTCATAGGAATATTCTTTGAGGACAACCAGACCAAGTCCCCCACTTTAAACCGAGGACCATCAGTCCTATGCCGGTTAGCAAACCGCTGGGCCTTCTCCTGAGAGAGGGACAACCTCTCCACTACCTGGTCCCAAATCTGCTGCATACGCTCAACAACAGAGTCAACACCTGGACAGACAGAAGCCTCCGTCTGTCCTGAAGAAAATCGAGGGTGAAACCCAGAATTACAGAAAAACGGAGACATCAAAGTGGCAGAGCTAGCCCTATTATTAAGAGCAAACTCAGCCAAAGGCAAAAAAGAGACCCAGTCATCCTGATCAGCAGACACAAAGCATCTTAGATAAGTCTCCAATGTCTGGTTTGTTCTCTCAGTTTGACCATTGGTCTGAGGATGAAATGCCGAGGAGAAAGACAATTGAACACCCAGTTTAGAACAAAAAGTCCTCCAAAATCTGGAAACAAACTGGACTCCTCTGTCAGACACAATATTCTCAGGAATGCCGTGTAAACGAACCACGTGCTGAAGGAACAACGGCACCAATTCAGAGGAGGAAGGCAACTTAGGTAATGGCACAAGATGTATCATTTTGGAAAACCTATCACAAATTACCCAGATGGTGGTCATTCTCTGAGAAACAGGAAGATCGGAAATGAAATCCATAGAGATATGGGTCCATGGTCTCTTGGGCACAGGCAATGGCATCAACAAACCACTAGAGCGAGAGCAAGGCTTGGAGCGAGAGCAAGTCCCGCAGGACTGCACAAATTCCCTGACATCGCGAGACAAGGTAGGCCACCAAAAGGACCGACTAACCAAGTCTCTGGTACCAAAAATTCCGGGATGCCCAGCCAATGCGGAACAATGAATCTCAGACATCACACTCTTTTTCCATTGGTCCGGGACAAACAATTTTCCAACAGGGCAGCGCTCGGGCCTATCCTCCTGACACCCCTCCAGAGCAAGTCTCAAATTGGGCGAGATGGCGGAAAGAACTACACCCTCCTTCAAAATAACAGAGGGATCAGATAGCTCAGGAGAGTCCGCAAGGAAACTCCTCGAGAGGGCATCCGCCTTAACATTCTTAGTGCCAGGAAGAAAGGAAACCACAAAATTAAAACGTGTGAAAAACAAGGCCCACCTGGCCTGTCTAGGATTGAGTCGCTTGGCAGATTCCAGATAGACCAGATTCTTATGGTCCGTAAGGACCACCACCTGATGTTTGGCTCCCTCCAGCCAATGTCTCCACTCTTCAAAAGCCCACTTCATGGCCAATAACTCCCGATTACCCACGTCATAATTACGTTCAGTAGGAGAACATTTTCGAGAGAAAAAGGCACAAGGGTTACTTTTAGAGGTCTCTGGATCTTTTTGGGACAAAACGGCACCTGCCCCAATTTCAGAGGCATCAACCTCCACCTGAAATGGCAGAGAAACATCAGGCTGCCGTAGAACAGGAGCAGAAGTGAATCTCTGCTTAAGTTCCTGAAATGCAGAGACTGCCTCAGGAGGCCAATTCACCACATCAGAACCCTTTCTGGTCAAATCAGTTAATGGTTTAACAATAACAGAGAAATTACCAATAAATTTACGATAAAAATTGGCAAAACCCAAAAATCTCTGAAGAGCCTTTAATGAAGTAGGTTGTACCCAATCACAGATGGCCTGAACCTTGACCGAGTCCATTTCAATAACAGATGGGGACAAAATGAATCCCAGAAATGAGATCTTCTGTACGCCAAAAAGACACTTTGATCCCTTCACATACAGAGCATTCTCTCTCAAAATCTGGAATACAGTTCGAACATGCTTCACATGAGAGTCCCAGTCATTAGAAAAAATCAAGATATCATCCAAATAAACAATCAGAAACTTGTCCACAAAATCCCTGAAAATGTCATTCATGAAGGACTGGAAGACGGAAGGAGCATTAGTGAGCCCAAAGGGCATCACTAGGTACTCAAAATGCCCTTCAGGGGTGTTAAATGCCGTCTTCCATTCATCCCCGTGCTTAATGCGAATAAGGTTATACGCCCCCCTGAGGTCAAGCTTGGTAAACCAAGTAGCGTTTTTCACCCTGGAAAACAGGTCAGAAATCAAGGGTAACGGGTATTGATATTTCACAGTAATATTGTTCAAGAGACGATAATCAATACACGGCCTTAATGAACCATCTTTTTTGGCCACAAAGAAAAAACCGGCACCTAAGGGTGAAGAGGATGGTCTGATATGACCCTTCTCCAATGATTCCTTGATATAAGACCGCATAGCGTCATGTTCAGGTACAGACAAGTTAAAAAGGCGACCTTTAGGGAATTTACTACCCGGCACTAATTCAATAGCGCAGTCATAGCTCCTATGGGGAGGTAAGGATGCAGATTTACTTTCGCTAAACACATCAGAAAAATCAAACAAAAAGTCAGGAACATCCTCAGCCTGGGGGGAGGCAGAAAAAACAGGAGTGTTGGTATTAACACATTGGCAGCCCCAACTGGTTACAGACACAGATTTCCAATCCAAAACAGGATTATGAGACTGTAACCAAGGGAAACCCAGCACGATAATGTCATGCAGATTATATAGAACCAAAAATTTGCAGCACTCCTGGTGATCAGGTTCAACCCTCATTATCACCTGAGTAGAAAACTGGGGTTTATTCTCAGCCAAAGGGGTAGAATCGATCCCCAGTAGGGGAATAGACTTCTGTAGGGGTATCAAGGGAAACCCACAACGTTTAGCAAAATCATAATCCATCAGGTTAATAGCTGCTCCAGAATCAACGAAAGCCTGAGCAGAAAATGAGGACAGAGAACATATCAGAGTGACAGTTAATAAAAACTTAGTCTGAACACTACCCAAGACAACTGAGCGTGCAAAATGTCTTCCCCGCTTAGGGCAGACTGAAATAGCATGAGAGGCATCACCACAGTAGAAACATAACCCATTGCGCTTTCGAAACTCATGACGCTGTGCCCCAGACACCACTCCATCACACTGCATGGGCTCAGCAGCTGGCTCACAAGGCAACACCACTCCACGCATACTTCTCCGCTCACGCAAACGTCTGTCAATTTGAATCGCTAATGACATAGAATCATTGAGACCAGAGGGGACAGGGAATCCCACCATAACATCCTTTACATTATCCGACAGACCCTTCCGGAAAAGGGCCGCCAAAGCGTCGTCATTCCCATTTGGTCAGGACTGCCCACCTACGGAATCTCTGACAGTATAACTCAGCGTCATCAAGCCCCTGATTTAATGCCAACAAGGCTTTTTCAGCTTGATCAGTGACATTAGGCTCATCTTTACAATAACCCCAAAGCCTGAAAAAATGCATCAACATCACTCAAAACAGGATCCCCAGGTATCAGGGAAAAAGCCCAATCCTGAGGATCGCCGCGCAGGAGAGAGATGATAATTTGAACCTGCTGCGCTGCGTTTCCTGAGGACTTAGATTTTAAGGCAAGAAACAATTTACAATTATTTTTGAAATTCTGAAACTTAGCTCGATCCCCTAAAAACAAATCTGGCATGGGGATCCTAGGTTCCACAACAGGCAACCTAGCAAGATATGCAGCAATACTCCGAACCTCAGTGGCAAGCTGATCCACACGGCCAGACAACTGTGCAAACTCCATTGGGAGAAAAGATCCTCCCCAGCACCCAGAGATACAGAGGGAAAAAAAAAAAAAAATGCAACAAACAGAAAAATATCTCTGACAACTAGAGTTGAGCGATACTTTCCGATATCCAAAAGTATCGGAATCGGAATGGTATCGCCGATAACATTAAAATATCGGCGATACCCGATACCGATACCGGAAGTCCCATGTAAGTCTATGGGAACAAAATATCGAAATTAAAAAAACCCCATTCTTGCCTTGTTGGTTAATTGTACATGAAGGAAAACAAGAAAGAGTAATGTAGAATGTATTTTGGAAGGTTGAGGAGACATTAAAGGCATAGATGTTTAACCCAATCAAATGGAATAGCATAAATATTTTTTTTTTTAAAGATGTTCGGATTGACGAAGAAATTGACAATGTTGTTAACGTTTTTTCTATTTTGGCAAATATGTATATTACACAACTTCCATGCTCTTCATCTTCACCTTTTTAACTTTTCACACACTTTCTCCTTCATAATCTTCTGCAGCATCATCTTTTTCATCAAATTATTCTTCATCTTCACCTTCTTTATCTTCTTCTTAAACTTCTTGCTATTCATCTTTGTTAACATTACTCATATTCTTCTTATTAAACTATTATTCTTATTCATATTCTGCTTCATCTTCTTCATCATATTCTTATTTGTGACTGAGAATCCTGTACTTGTAATCTGTCAAAGTATGAATTTTTCATCCTTCCGTTCTTGCTGTCACAAAAGATTTAAATTACAACAGTATTTGTCCGTGTTCAGTTTAGCCTGCAGCAGCAGGCATTTTCCAGGGGCACCACGAGGAGGAACGGACTCACCCCCATACACTGCTTAGTCTTCTTCTGCTTAGAATTTAGAGCATATATTTTGCTCTTCATTTTGGTCTTATACTTCATGTTCTTCTGCTTTTAGATCTTCTGCTTATTGTTCTTGTGTCTCTTGTTCCGTATCTTGTATTTGTAGCACAATCTTGTACCAGCTGATGTTACTGGGACACGGTTACTAAGCAGGAGGTACCTGTGCTCCAAAGCACTACCAAGGACCAGCAGACGTTGCTGGAACTCGGATACCGAGATGGAGGCACCTAGGCCAAAGGCACTGTGGAGAACCAGCTGACGGTACTGGAACCCGGAGGGGCAGCAGAAGGAAAAGAGCCAATGGCACAACCGAGGACCAGCTGACGTTACTGGGACACGGTTACTAAGCAGGAGGTACCTGTGCTCCAAAGCACTACCAAGGACCAGCAGACGTTGCTGGAACTCGGATACCGACATGGAGGCACCTAGGCCAAAGGCACTGCGGAGAACCAGCTACGGTACTGGAACCCGGAGGGGCAGCAGAAGGAAAAGAGCCAATGGCACAACCGAGGACCAGCTGACGTTACTGAACCCCAGTAACACAGGAGCAAGTGTTGACTGTGCTAACAGCACTTCCGAGCAACAACTGGCGGTGTTGGAGCCCAGGGTCAAGGAGGATGTTTAAATACTAGATCAAGTAATTTCCTTGTTACCTGTCAATTTTAAATGTCTATACTTCAAACAAGAGAAAGATAACCTTTACTACCATAAGATGATGATTTCATTTAAACTAATATCTAGATAAATAAAGAATTGACAAACATAAACACATACATTAACATGTTGAACAGCAATGCAAACCACAAAATAAATTAGTTAAGGAATCTGCTATACGGTTGTACATAAAAGCATACAAGTACATATCTGAATCCATTAATGATGGATAAGTAACAGTATGTACACCATTTTTATTGTATAGACAATGAATGTCTGACTTCAAAACATCATCAGCATTACAAGTTATCTGTGATATTACTAAAATGTTCCATTTGCTGAATAATGTCACTAAATATTTTATACAAAATTATACAATTTCCATCATGTAATACTCATAATATGTGGCAATAATCATTTTTATTAACAAACCTAACCTTTAAAAAGTGCATAGTGCATAGTGAAAATTGCTATTTATGGCTGACTGTCGACTTGGAAGCATGACAACAGATAGATAAGGTATATATAGATGAGACTGCATAGCCACAGATGGTGAATGGCGATGTAATACTGTACCTCAATAAAGTGTGCGTCACTACTACATAATTTTTTTTTATAGCTTTATAAACAGGGTACATGGATGTATGCTTGTGCCTTTGTTTTGACGCACAGACTGCCTTCCTGCTGAGACGCATTGGGTAGTGAACAGTTGTGTGCAGTGTTCACTGCAGTCTCTGCGGAATAACCACACTTAGACCTTATAACTTTTCAGACTTTCTTTATCAATCTACCAAGATGAAGAAGGCAGGGAGTAAGGCACGTGGTCGTGGAGTTTCTTCAGGGAGAGGACGTGGGGATTCTGTGGCTGCTGCGGCCCCCAGTGACACAGCATCCACCAGTTTTCCCCGTGAGCGTTCCTTTATGCGCACTTTTGTAGGAGCTCGGAGTACCCCCCTGCTGCGGGAAGAACAAATTGAAGCCGTTGTTGTTTGGATGTCAGCCAATGCATCGACTTCAATTGCTTCCACCTCCTCTCAGGACCACAGCACTGTTGGGCAACCATCTGTCTCTTCACCGCTGGCAAATTGCCCAGGCAGTCAGAGAGTTCTGTACAGGAGCCAGCTGAGTGTCTGCTTCTGTTCTCAGAATCTATTGGCTTGCAAACAGGGGCCCAGCCAAGCAGCATTCTGTAATGTGAAGAGGGAGTATGCAGTGATGCGCAACAGCTGTGTCTCTCTGAATCTGAAGAGGCGGGTGAGACAGTGCCGATGGTCAGCACACCGCAGAACGCATCTGATGATGATGAGACCCAGGTGCCAGTTTCTGTTGAGCATGGTGCTGGCCAGACCACCCAACAGCAGGTGTTGGAAGAGGGTAGTGGAGATGATGAGGTCCAAGACCCAACATGGCATGAGGAACAGGAAGGTGGTGGGAGCAGCTCAGAGGAATAATAATAATATTTATTTATATAGCGCCATCATATTCCGCAGCGCTTTACAGTTTAGCAGTTTCAGAACACAAGTCATAAGTAACAACGTTAACAATACAATAATTTAAGCTAAATAAGTCGCCCCTGCTCGTGACAGCTTACAATGTACAATGAGATGGGGGAGATACAAAGTATAGGTGTTTATATACAATGGTGCATTTACAATGATGTTCCAGCCATCTTAAGGGACTGAGGGATGGAGATAGTGAATGGGCTAGAGACACACACACACTTACACAGAATACATAGAATGACTTTGATTAGTGAATGTGATAGGCCGCTGTGAACAAATGTGTTTTGAGGGAGCGCCTGAAACCATGCAAATTGTGGATAGTCTTAATTTCTTGGGGTACAGCATTCCAGAGGATTGGCGTAGAGCAGGAGAAGTCTTGGAGTCGGGAGTGGGAGGTACGTATTAGTGCAGAGGTTAGTCGAAAGTCGTTTGCAGAGCGCAGCAGTCGGTTAGGCCGATAGATAGAAATGAGGGAGGAGATGTAGGAGGGGTGCTGCACTGTGGATAGCTTTGTGGCTGAGAACCAGTACTTTGGTTGAAAGCTGGGAGAGGCCTAGAGAAATGGTTAGTGATAGAAGGAAGATAGAGGAAGACATTGCCCCAACGGTACAAACAGGAGGGAGAGTTAGGCTGCAGACTCGGTTGCCTGTAGCCTCCAGTTTGGCACCTGTTCGGAGCAGTTGTCTTCCAAAAGTCAAAACGTGCGCTCCCAGGACTTGCACTGCGTGGTCCTTTTTTCACACACTTGCACATGATATTTGCTATGTGAAATGCAAGCTGTGTAATCAAAAATTAAAAATAGCTAAAAGTGTCAGTCACCTCAATACCACAAATATGTGGAAACATGTGCGGACAAAGCACGTAGTTGAGTTACAAAGACACACTGGAGATGTAGGCCAACCTACAGCAGCACCTACATCTTCAGGTTGTGTTGAAGCCTCTTCATCGAGCTCACACACAGCTGGTTCTGCTTCCTCACAGGATCGCCATGGAAGAACCTCGGTCACTGTTGTCCAGAGACAAACTGTTATTCCACACACAGCAGCAAGTTCCCTGTCATCCTCACACTCCCAGGCCACAAAACAGCCATCGGTAGCACAGGCATGGGATAAAAGACGGCCATACTCCGCAAACCATGCACGAGCACAGGCTCTGAATGCTGGCATTGCAAAACTCCTGTCCCTTGAAATGCTGTGATTCAGGCTGGTGGAGACAGACAGTTTCCGTAACTGAATATCATTGTCAGTCCCACAATACAATGTGCCAAGCCGATTTCATTTCAGCAGGCAAGCCGTCCCTGGTCTGCAAAAGCATGTTGAGGGAAAAATTAAACATGCGCTACTAAAAGCCCTCAGTAGCAAGGTCCACCTGACCACCGATGCGTGGACCAGTACCCATTGTTATGATCTGCTACAACCAGTAAGGAAAGAAGGGAATTCTGTCCCTACAATACAACTAAGCTGAATCCCTACGATGTAACGGGGAACCTGATCCTGCGACCAGACCCGCTAAAGTCCTCATCTAGTGTGAACGAAGACCTATAGTTGCGAGGGAGTAATCCCTACAAGATCTAGGGACTGGGAGAAAAGGTGGACACCTCCTAACATAAATTGTAGCATGGATAATTAAACAGAAAAATAAATACTTTGTGATCCTAACATCAAGCAAAACTGACAGATTAAGGCACCTAAGCACCCGGCTAGCTTAACAGTAGATAATACAATGAAGTCAAGCAAAGCCAGAAGGGCGGAGCCAGACTAAATAGGGAAAAAAGGTCATGTGACCAGCAAACTGAAACAAAACCTAACAAGAGGGTTCTAACACCCATGGCCAGGGACAATACCTTTCCCTCACTGCCCATTGGGTCAATGTTGTGCAGCCGGGTACTGATCTTGCGAGTGGCGCTGTACGTGTTCTGCCAACTCCAAGGATTGCAGGAATCAAGTCTGTACACATTGATTCCTCCTCCTACTCCAGTTCCTCAGAATCATCGCTGCAGGAGCCGTCACGGTCTACCTCCACATGGACCCGTGAACGTTTACCTGTTGCGACCGATATGAGCACAGCCGTGTCCAAATGTCAACAGGCCGTCCTGAAATTAATTTCCATGGGGAATCTTAGCCACACAGCGCAGGAGCTCTGTAATGCCATAAAGCAGGAGAGCGACGTGTGATTTTTGGAAGAGAATCTACAGGCAGGCTTGGTAGTGTGTGACAATGGCCGAAATCTGGTGTCAGCTCTGGGCCTTGGCAACCTCACTCACATACCATGTCTGTCATATGTGCTCAACTTGGTCGTGCAGAGTTTTTTGAGGGACTATCCGGATCTTGATGCACTGCTGCACAAGGTCCGCCTAGAGTGCGCTCACTTGCGACGTTCCAGCATGGCCAGATCGCTGATTGCAGCTCTGCAACGCAGATTTCACCTTCATGAACATCGCATCATATGTGACGTACCCACCAGGTGGAATTCCTCGTTACATATGTTGGAGCGGTTGTGTGAGCAGCAGCCAACAGTAATGGAGTATCAGCTGCATCAGGCGCAGTCAACTCGCAATTTGCGCCGTTCACACTTCACCACTACTGAGTGGGCCTCTATAATAAGAATAATAATATTATTTATTTATATAGCGCCATAATATTCCGCAGTGCTTTACAGTTTAACAGTTTCAAAACACAAGTCATAAGTAACAACGTTAACAATACAATAATTAAAGCAAAATCAGCCGCCCTGCTGGTGAAAGCTTACAATCTACAATGAGGTGGGGGAGATACAAAGTACAGGTGTTTATATACAATGGTGTTTTTACAATGATGGTCCAGCCATTTTAAGGGAGTGAGGGATGCATGGAGATAGTGAATGGGCTACACACACAGAATTACACATAGAATGACTTTGATTAGTGAATGTGATAGGCCACTGTGAACAAATGTGTTTTGAGGGAGCGCCTGAAACCATCCAAATTGCGGATAGTCCTAATTTCTTGGGGTAGAGCATTCCAGAGGATTGGCGCAGCGCGGGAGAAGTCTTGGAGTTGGGAGTGGGAGGTACGGATTAGTGCAGAGGTTAGTCGAAGGTCGTTTGCAGAGTGCAGCAGTCGGTTAGGCCGATAAATATAAATAAGGGAGGAGATGTAGGGGGGTGCTGCGCTGTGGAGAGCTTTGTTGGTGAGAACCAGTAATTAGAATTGGATCCTATAATGAATGGGCAGCCACTGCCAGTGTAATGAGTGGCGAATAACTCTATGAAGGATATCTGCCACGTTTTGCGTGCGTTTGATGAGTCAACGCGGATGGCGAGTGCAGATGATGCACTAGTCAGCCTGACTGTCCCCCTTATCTGCCTGCTTCAAAAAACACTGCAAGCACTAAGGCATGAGGTTTTGGAAGAGGTGGAGGATGAGGAGTCACAAATTCCATCACCTTCTGGACAGTCAGCGCAACGTGGTTCCTCACAAAGGGCTGGAGGACTTTCAAAGTACCATGCTGTATCAACAATTGAACTCCAGAGTCGCTGTCTATATTTTCATAACCATTACAAACTTTTAATGTATTTACAAAGCACATAATGTACATTTTTTGTCTATCCTTTTGTAATGCTATTGTGTTTCCATAAACTGATGTTACAGAATTATGATACAAAGTTTTTAAATTTTGAGTTTTAAATTTTGTAAATTTATATGTATTTGAAGGACTTTGTGAGGAGGATGAGGAGGAGTCAATGGAGGAGGAAGACATCGCTCCAGAGGGAGGTAGACAATGCTCTAGTCAGTATGTAGACCAAGGGTGGGGTGATGCACAGCAGGCAGAGATGACGCCTCTTGCAGGGGACAACGTTTCTTGGCCAGTTGGGAGTCTGCAGCACATGGTTGATTTCATGCTGCAGTGGCTGAGAAACGACCGCCGCATCGAACACATTCACACCACGTCTGATTATTGGGTGTACACCCTCCTAGACCCTCGCTACCGGGACAACTTACAAAGCCTCATCACACCGTTGAACCGGGAGCGTAAAATGCGGAAGTACCAAGACACACTGGTGCAATCCATAATGTTCTCCATTCCAGCCGAGAGCGCTGCTGCTACTGCTTTACAAAGCAGCTCTGTGCGTCGAGGCAGTGGAGACAGCTCTGCAACAAGAGGGAGCACAAGCAGCGCCTCTGCACAGGGCAAGAACAGTATGTTCCAAATGTGTCAAGTTTTGTGGCAGCGCCACCAATGTCTACACCATCCGAGACGGCTCCAGTCAGCAGGAGGCAACATTTCCGTAAGATGGTGACAGACTACATGTCTTGCCCTCTCAGTGTACTCCCAGATGGCTCTTCCCCATTCAAGTTTTGTGTCTCTAAGCTGGATACATGGCCAGAGCTTAGCCAGTATGCATTGGAGGTGCTGCCTTGCCCTGCTGCCAGTGTATTATCGGAGCGCGTCTTTACTGCTGCAGGTGGTGTACTAACAGACCGTTGCATGCGACTATCCTCCGATAATGTAGAACGGCTTACTTTTCTGAAAATGAACTAGGCATGGATCTCGCCTGAATTTGCCTGTCCGGTTTCAGATTAACTAACTGGTTGGCAACGTTTTCCATGTCTCCTGTTATGTTCATCTTTCTACCACCTGAGCTATACTCCCTGGGCTACAACACTGCCAGTTGCTGCTCAGAAGTGTCGTGTCCACAGACCAATACACAAGCTATAGTGATAGTGGGGTTCAGTAACGCCTGCTGTTCCCCTGCTGCGTGTCTGACAAAAATTAATGCTGCTAACTCCAAATTAAAGTTCAAATTAAAGTTCAAACATCTCATACTAGGCCTCCATAACTTTGACAAATCCAACTCACATCATGCCTCAAATGCTGCAATGTTGGAAGTGCATAATGTGGGTTGAACTTTGACAACAGCTGCAGTGCGAAGGTTATCCTTCTGTGTTCTTGGCTTTTAAATAAAAGCATACAAGTAAATATAATAATACATTGTTGATTAAGGGACATGATGTACACCTGTAATATTGTGCAAACAATGGATGTAGGACTATTCCTCTTCAACATTACTTATATTTGTGTCATTTGAAAAAATACATATTTTAGTTAAAAATTAAAAACCCATGTTCAGTAGCTGTGAAAGGCCCGTTTGTGTACTTCTATATTGTTTGCAACCAATGTATTGTATACGGATGGAAGCACGTCACTGTAATAGATTTGAATTATTTTAAATAGAATAAAGCAGCACCAATTTTTGAAAAATGCAAGGATGAGCCAGTGACAGACACTCAGCAGAGTACACGCAGCGGTGGTTGAAGAAGTAAATGGAGCGTGATCTGCATTTAAAAAAAAAAAAAAAAAATACCTCACAGACTGCAGTGAACACTGAAACACAACTATTCACAATCTGTGAAAGGCTACTCCTTTGTCTACTTCTATAGTGTTTGCAACCAATGTATTGTATACGGATGGAAGCGCGTCACACTAATAGATTAGATTTATTTTAAATGGAATGTAGCAGAACCAATTGGAGATAAATGAAAAGGATGAGCCACTGAGACACGCTCAGCAGAGTACAAGCAGCAGTGCTTGAACAAGTAACTGGAGCGTGATGTGCACTCAAAAAAAAAAAACAAGACTGCAGTGAACACTGAAACACAACTGTCCACAATCTGGGAAAGGCTACTCCTTTGTCTACTTCTATAGTGTTTGCAACCAATGTATTGTATACGGATGGAAGCGCGTCACACTAATAGATTAGATTTATTTTAAATGGAATGTAGCAGAACCAATTGGAGATAAATGAAAAGGATGAGCCACTGAGACACGCTCAGCAGAGTACAAGCAGCAGTGCTTGAACAAGTAACTGGAGCGTGATGTGCACTCAAAAAAAAAAAAACACAGACTGCAGTGAACACTGAAACACAACTGTCCACAATCTGGGAAAGGCAACTCCTTTGTCTACTTCTATAGTGTTTGCAACCAATGTATTGTATACGGATGGAAGCGCGTCACACTAATAGATTAGATTTATTTTAAATGGAATGTAGCAGAACCAATTGGAGATAAATGAAAAGGATGAGCCACTGAGACACGCTCAGCAGAGTACAAGCAGCAGTGCTTGAACAAGTAACTGGAGCGTGATGTGCACTCAAAAAAAAAAAAACACAGACTGCAGTGAACACTGAAACACAACTGTCCACAATCTGGGAAAGGCTACTCCTTTGTCTACTTCTATAGTGTTTGCAACCAATGTATTGTATACGGATGGAAGCGCGTCACACTAATAGATTAGATTTATTTTAAATGGAATGTAGCAGAACCAATTGGAGATAAATGAAAAGGATGAGCCACTGAGACACGCTCAGCAGAGTACAAGCAGCAGTGCTTGAACAAGTAACTGGAGCGTGATGTGCACTCAAAAAAAAAAAAACACAGACTGAAGTGAACACTGAAACACAACTGTCCACAATCTGGGAAAGGCTACTCCTTTGTCTACTTCTATAGTGTTTGCAACCAATGTATTGTATACGGATGGAAGCGCATCACACTATAATTTCTATTGAATGGAGCAGCTAGAATTACACTAAAGAAAAAAAAAAGAGTCTGTGAGTGACACGTGCAGATGCCTACAGACAGCGTTGGATGCAGAGCAAACTGCAGCGTCACCTGCACTCACACACACCTTGCAGAGCTGTTAAAACAACACTGCAGGCAAAAGGAAGCTTTACGCAGCGGTTGTTGATAGCCTGCCTACAGCACAGTACACTAAATCGCAATCTCTAACTGTCCCTCAGAGTCAGCAGAGTAGCGTTCTGTCCCTATCTGAATTCACAGCACAGTGACGCTAAAATGGCGGCGGCGCCTTTTATAGTGCATTCTGACATCATTTCAGCAGCCAATCACAGCCATGCCATTAGTTAAGATGACCGCAGCATTACAGGATGTGCCCACACTTCGTAGGATTCCTCATTGGCTGACTAAAATCACATTGCCTCTCAAAGAATTATGGGAACTTCCGATTCCGGTATACGATATTGAAAAAGTATCGGAATTAAGTATCGGAATTCCGATAACGCGAATATCGGCCGATACCCGATACTTGCGGTATCGGAATGCTCAACACTACTGACAACTTTTCTTCCTTCAAAATATTTTTTCCCTTCTGTGAGTACCATACAATTTTTATGGCCGGTGATACTGTTATGTTACGGTAGCTGAGGAGTGCAGGCAAAAAAGGAAATACACCAGAGCAGTTGGAATCTATGAGATTGCAGTACCCTGACTAACCACCGCAACTAGAGGCAGCCGTGGAGCGTTCCTACGTTGGTCCTAGACGCCTCGTCACAGCCTGAGAAACTAACTACACCTAAAGATAGAAATAGGAAAGCTATCTGCCCCGTAGCAGAACCCCAAAGATAATAGAAAGCCCCCAAACATGTAATGGCGGTTAGACAAGAGGAAATACTGACACAGAAAGAAAATAGTATGAGCAAACGCTGGGGCCCAAACTAACTAAATAGAAAAGGACAGGAAGGGCACTTACTGCAATCCCAGAAAACCCTGAAAAAACACCAACTCTACTAATTTCAAAATCACCTGAGATCACACGACCTCTACCACCTAAATTAGTTCTCTGGTGTAACAAAAACAGCAGCCACTGAAAAAACTGGAAAAAGCAAAAGTACAAAACACAGTGGCTGGACTAAACTGGAGAGGGCAAAAGCCCCCGGAGGGGACCCAGAAGGCCCCCACAGAAGTGCAGGACCAAATGCAAAAATATAGCAAAAACACAAAATAAGAAATTGTCTTATCTGATAGCAGGAGATGCAGACACGACACAGCAGGCTACAAGGGAAACTGGAAAGAAGGATTCAGACCAGAACAATTGATCACCGGCAACCCTGATGGGAAAATTACTCCCTTATATAAGACCAATCAGTAACACCTGATTCCCAGTCCTCACAATCCTCACTAGTACCGCTTGTAACCACCAGAGGGAGCCTCTGCTCAGAACTCATCTCAAACCCATTCACAACAGGGGGCAGCATTATCCCCTATGACGGGGGCAGCATTATCCCCTATGAGGGGGCAGCATTATACCCTATGAGGAGGGCAGCATTATAATCTATGAGGGGGCAGCATTATCCACTATGAGGGGGGCAGCATTATTAGCTATGAGGGGGCAACATTATCCCCTATGAGGGGAGCAGCATTATCCCCTATGGGGCGCAGCATTATCCCCTATGACGGGGGCAGCATTATCCCCTATGAGGGGGGCAACATTATCCCCTACGAGGGGAGCAGCATTATCCCCTATGAGGGGGGCAGCATTATCCCCTATGAAGGGGTGCATTATACCCTATAAGGGGGGTAGCATTATCCCCTATTAGGGGGACAGCATTATCAGCTATGAGGGGGCAGCATTATCCTCTATGAGGGGGCAGCATTATGCCCTCTAAGGAGGGCAGCATTATCCCTATGAGGGGAGCAGCATTATCCCTATGAGGGGGGCAGCATTATACCCTATGAGGGGGTGCATTATACCCTATGAGGGGGCAGCATTATAATCTATGAGGGGCGTACAGCAGATTATCCCCTATAAGGGGGGCAGCGTTATTCCCTATGAGGGGGGCAGCATTATAATCTATGAGGGGTGCATTATCCACTATGAGGGGGCAGCATTATTAGCTATGAGGGGGCAACATTATCCCTATGAGGGGAGCAGCATTATCCCCTATGGGGCGCAGCATTATCCCCTATGACGGGGGCAGCATTATCCCCTATGAGGGGGGCAGCATTATACCCTATGAGGAGGGCAGCATTATAATCTATGAGGGGGCAGCATTATCCACTATGAGGGGGGCAAGCATTATTAGCTATGAGGGGGCAACATTATCCCCTATGAGGGGAGCAGCATTATCCCCTATGAGGGGGGCAGCATTATCCCCTATGAAGGGGTGCATTATACCCTATAAGGGGGGTAGCATTATCCCCTATGAGGGGGACAGCATTATCAGCTATGAGGGGCAGCATTATCCCCTATGAGGGGGCAGCATTATGCCCTCTAAGGAGGGCAGCATTATCCCCTATGAGGGGAGCAGCATTATCCCCTATGAGGGGGGCAGCATTATACCCTATGAGGGGGTGCATTATACCCTATGAGGGGGGCAGCATTATAATCTATGAGGGGGGCAGCATTATCCCCTATGAGGGGGGCAGCATTATAATCTATGAGGGGGCAGCATTATCCCCTATGATGAGGGCAGCATTATACTCTGGGAGGGGTTGCATTATACCCTATGAGTGGGCAGCGTTATAACCTATGATGGGGTGCATTATACCCAATGAGGGGGGCAACATTATCACCTATGAGGGGGGCAGCATTATACCCTATGAGGGGGTTGCATTATACCCTATGAGGGGGGCAGCATTATACCCTATGAGTGGGCAGCGTTACACCCTATGAGGGGGGGCAGCATTATCCCCTATGAGGGGGGCAGCATTATATTCTATGGGGGGGCTGCTTTATAATCTATGAGTGAGGTTACCCCAACTACTGCTACATAATTAAGACGTGTACTACCTTATATTATACCCGGATATTAGCGTGTTTTACCGCACAATTGGTGATCTTGTATTTATTTCTATGTAGCTACATAGTGGGCCCCAAGAATGATTTTCTCTGGTGGGCCCAAGGTGTTCCAGTCCGACGCTGGTATTAGGCCATCTATACTAAGCTCCACAGCTTTCAAATGAATAATATTTTTTAGCTGCATCTTGCCTGTATAATAATTTTGGGCCTGTAGCAGTGTGTGGTACTCATTGTATTAGGCCATCTATACTAAGCTCCACCAGCTTTCAAATTAATAATAATTTTTGTTCTCTCTGAACGTGTGTTCAGCGCTGCTGGTGGTGTGCTGAGTCTGACAGATAAGCGCACGCGGCTGTCCACTGAGAATGTAGAAAGACTCACGTTCATAAAGATGAACAAATCATGGATCTGCAAGAACTTTTCTACCCCTGTGTCATCCTGGGGAGAGTAAAAGCTTGACGATTTGGTAAAATCACCTCACCAACCGTTTTAAGCAACTCTGGGGCAATTGATGCTACTTAAGTGGTGTCTGTGCCCCAAATTTTTGGAAAAAAATGGAGACTCTTTTTGGAGTCCCCTTGCTGTGTTTTACGTGACGTTGGCATCGTCAATTACAGATGGGTTGGATCTTTCCCCACCCCCCTTTTAACCGTAAGAATCTACATACACTATGGCTTGGGGTAACACAGATGGTTGAGTGTGAAGACTAGAGCTGTTTACTCATACTATAGCCTGGAATCAGAGGTCTGCTACAAAGCTTGAGTGTCTGCTAGTCAGCGGAGTAGCCACCGGCTTTAGATCTAATTACAAATTTTTAACTGCATCTAACCCAGACAAAAATTTTGGGCCTAGTAGAAGTGTTGCTAGTCACGAGTAGCACGGCTGTAGATATAATTTTAATTTAACTGCATCTTGCTGGACAATAATTTGGACCTAGTATCAGTGTCTGCTAGTCAGCGGAGTACCACGCTGTAGATCTAATTACAAATTTTTAACTGCATCTAACCCAGACAATAATTTTGGGCCTAGAAGCAGTGTCTGCTAGTCATCGGAGTAGCCACGGGCTGTAGATATAATTACAAATTTTTAACTGCATCTAGCCCAGACAATAGTTTTGCAACCAAATTACGATAGACGGTTTCAAAGGAGCGCCAGGCTGGCGATAAAGGCAGATGAGATTAAGGTTGTCCGCTGCAGCTCCGGCCGGGTACCTCAAGAGAGGATTAGACATAAGTGATGATAAAGCAATCTGGTCATAAGGACCGCGAGGGACGCAATTCAGCTGATATTAAAAAGTCTTCATTTATTGATATCCACAACGCGTTTCAACGGAATAGCTCCGTCTTCCTCAGGTGGCAGTTATACATAGAATGGAGTAGGAAAGCTATATAAAGGTGGAGAAGCAAATGAAAATTAAAAGGCAATTAATCAGAACACCCACGTGATTAAAAATGCAAAAAAGAAAAAAGAAAAAAAAAGAAAAAAAAGATAAATTGAATAAAACCAACCTAAAAACGACATAAAAACAATGCACACAAGGAAAAAGAAATGAAAATAAATAAATAAATAAATCTCAAAATGCAGATATTACGTGACTTTTTCAATAGTGAGGTTTAACCCCTCAGGGGCCAGTGTACCAAGTTTAAAAATCCAGAAACTCTCCCTTCTTATTAGATTATTATACCGATCAGACATATCATGTGGTATCTGGTCAATAACAGTGAGTTTTAACGAATTCAAATTCTTTTGGTGCACTAGGGAGAAATGTTTTGAGAGACTGTGTAGCATGAACCCATTTCGGATATTTTGAAGCACTTGTTGAGCCTTGCATGCATCGTCTGTATCGTTCGACCGATGTACTGCAACCCACATCCGCACTCTATTAAATAAATAATGTAGCACGATTGGCAATTGACATGACAGTTGATTTTAAAACTGGTGTCTGTGGTACGAGATTGAAATTCTTGCACCCCATTCATAATAGAGACGCAACATAAACACTTAAGGCACTGCCACACTTAGCGATCGTACCAGCGATCACGACAACGACTTAACCTGGCGAGATTGCTAGTGCGATCGCTATGTGATCGCTAGTTAGATTCCAAACACAACTCATCAGCGATCTGTATAACGACCTCTGCGGTCGTTGGGAAAACCTGGTCCCACCTGCGACGCTGGTGAAGTTGTTCATAAAGGGTGTCACACTCAGCGATTCAGGCTCACCAGCGGGACACCAACGACCAAAAAACGGCTCAGAACGTTCATAAGCGATCAGCGACATCTCAGCAGGGGCCACATCGCTGCTACATGTCACACAGCTAAGTCGCTAGCGAGATCGCTACTGTGTCATAAATGGTGACGCAGTAGCGATCTCGTTACCGATCTCACTAGCGATCTCGCTTAGTGTGGCATACCCTTTAGAGGTCCTACATGCAAAACAACCTGTATTAGAATTTATCCGGGTTGCAGATGAAGATAAGGACTTGAGAGTTGTGTTGCTGGGGGCAACTAGATTCCGAAGAGTTCGGTTTTTCCGAAAAATCGACAATAATTTTGGGCCTAGTAGCAGTGTCTGCTAGTCAGTGGATTGACCCAGCTGTTAAGCAAGCTACACCACCTGTAGTTTGGACACTTAATTTTTTCAAAGGAAATGCTTCGGGCCCCCGGGACAATCAGTGAAGAGCATCGGGGATGCACCCCAAGGCACAGGGGCAGTGAGTGGCGGTAGGACGCCTTGCGGTGGACCGCCAAGCTCGATCCTTAAAAAAGCTTTTTAACTGCAGCAGCTGCTGACATGAGACTTGCCCTCCAATAGATCCTTGTAAAAGGATTTAAAGTGTACTCATTCAAATTAGAGAGACAATTTAAATAAAAAAGATTAGACCTGCCTGCACCGCAGGGGGGCTCGCTGACCGACCAGCGGACAGGCACCAGTATTGTGAGAGGGGGGCTGGCCGTCAGGGTCCACCGCAGCTCTGGCACAAACCCGGCGACACGCAGGTTGCACGGGCAGGAACGGACTGGCCGTGTCGGCTTGGCACTATTTTGGTGTTAGAAGGGCATGACATGCCTATATCTGTGTCTCCTCCTCCTTTTACTCCTCCACCTCTTTTCTTTTCGCTTGACTATATGTACTTGTCACTTTTCCATGTGTTAGTTGTGTCTTGTGAGAAATTTGTCAGCTTTTGGACACCTTTGAAGTGTTTTCTATGTGTTTTCTTTGTGTTTCTATGTGTTTTGGTTTGTCTGCCATTGGTTTTAATGGTGTTCGAGGTGTTCGACGAACAGTTCGACGAACAGTTCATCAAATACACGGCTGTTCGACGAACCGAACGAACTCAAACACTACGGGGGTGGCTCATCATTACATCCTAGCTCCTAGTTCACAGATTTAAACAATGTTGTCAGAGTTTCATGCCATTTTTACCAATGCACCAAAAAACATACCAAAATGAAACCAAAAGGATTTTGTTGGAAAATATGTTAAGGTACATCCTTTACAGGTTAATAACTTGTACATAAGCAAAATAAATAACCCCAGACCAAAATGTTTTTTCACTTGGGCTATCGTCATATGCAGCGTTTTTGAAGCGTTTTTCAACTTTAACATTGCTTTCAACCAAAACAAATGCATTCACTGGGAAATATCATTGTAACATTTACTAACCCTAGCTGCCCATATGGTGTGTGACATATAAGCAGACACATCTTGTTTTATTTATGAAGGAGGGACTCTTAAAGTCACAGAGCCTATTTTTACAGGTGCAACAGGCAGCATTAATCTGCTTAAAGGGCCATTATTAACCATTGGGTCTCCGAAACTGCTATAGCCTATGCAGGGAGTGGATGCCAAGAATTATGACGCACCCCAATACCACTTTCACGAGATGTCCAAGATGGCTTCCATAAAAAATGTTGCATTGAATGCAAGGCCTGCCCTGCTACTAAGTCATATGCACCCCAATAAGTCTTTGAACCCAGATACTGGATGGGCCCAGGAAAATCCACTTCACATTATTCATTTTGTACTCCCATTCTGTTTTATTTTGCATTGACTGCAAGGCCTGCCTGCTACCAAGTCATATGCACCCCAATAACTCCAATCCACCCTTGGAATAAACAGGGAGGAGGGCCTCTTACCAAAAAATGTCCCATTAAAAAGAGCGGGTCTCCTAGACTTGAAATGCCCATACACTTAGTGTAAACATTTCCCCTGTGTGGTACACCTCAACCTTTTTCAGAACATGTCTTTTACCCACAGCCTAACCACACACCTTTGTTAATAATGCGACACTGGCTGTAGCTGCACGGAACACATAAACCATTTTGATCTAGTTGCAGTGGATGATCAGATGTGGAACAAGGCCTGATTAAAAAATAGGCCCAATTTCTAGGAGCGGGTCTCCTAGTCTTGGAATGCCAATACACCTGGTGTATGGGCTGGCAAACATTTCACCTTGGGGGTGTACATATTTTTTGTATTTTGGTGAGGGGCATCATAACACCCTTACCATAACATAGAGTGGCCGGAGCCTGACTGAATATGTTCACCCTGGTCCTCAAGTGGTGGTGGACGGTGAGGATGAGGAGAAGGAGGACACCAAATAGCCAAAATCAGGAAGTGTATATCCATGTTTGGTTGTGAAGAGGTGCATGGGAATAAACCTCCCAGAAAAACACTACATTGGAGTTTATACTTCGCTGTCATCATTTGGTGGTGTTGAGAAGTCAGGCCCAATCCATCCCTTGTTCATTTGTATAAGAGTCAGCCTGTCTGCATTTTCCATAGAAAGTCGAATGCGCTTATCTGTGATAATACCACCAACAGCACTAAAAACCCGCTCGGACAAAACGCTAGTGGCAGGGCAGGCCAGGACCTCCAAGGTGTAGAGAGCCAGCTCATGCCACGTGTCCAGCTTGGATACCCAATAATTAAAAGGCACAGAGGAATCACAGAGGACATTGGTATGGTCAGCAAGGCACTCCCTCAGCATTTTAGAGAAGATTGCATTCCTTGTAGATTACCCAGTGCCTCAGTGCATGGGAGATGGGAAGGTCTTAGAAAATTGTCCCAGAACTTTGCCAGTGTTCCCCTGCCTCTGCTGGAGTGGAGTTGTGTCTGTCTCGCCTGTCCTGCTTGGTTGGCCAACAAACTGTTATCTGTGCCTCCAGTGTTTTGAGATGGGAATTTTTTTAGTAATTCTGCAACAATGGCCCTATGGTACTGAACCATTTTGCTACACCTGTCTGCCTCTGGAACAAGAGATTAAAAGCTATGCTTGTAAAGTGGGTCTAAAAGTGTCACTAGCCAGTAATGACTGGTAACCAATAGTTTGACAATACAAGGGTCACGTTAAAGGAAGCGCAACATAAAGTCAGCCATGTGTGGCAGACTGGTAACAGGTGTCCTCACCAACAGGACGACTGACCAAGGTGTCCTCCTCCTCCTCTTACTCTTCTTCCCGGTCCTCAGGCCATCCACGCTGAACAGAAGGTATGACAGTTTTGGTTGTAGTCTCATCTATAGCGCATGAAAGTAGCTCCTGTTCTTCGCCCTCCTCTTCCTCATTGTCAACCAATCCACATTGGGATGACACGAGGCTGGGCTGTGTGTAATCACCCTGTATGGTTCCTTGATATATGTCCTCGTGCTCCACCTGCAATGCCTCCTCTTTCATTGTGAGCAGACAGCTTTTCAGAATGCAGGTAATTGGCTTGCAAGCCCAACAGTGGAAGAAGCAGTGATGTCACCCGCAGACAGTGTTCCTGGAGCCTGGGGTTAGGCCCACAAAGTCGGGTGCTTTGCTGCCATGTGCCTGATCATGCTGATGGTGGAGAAGCTCGTAGTTTTTCAACCCCTGCTGATGCTGGCCTGACAGGTGTTGCAAATGGCCTGTTTTGGGTTATCAACAGAGTCTTTAAAAAATAACCAGACTTGGAAAGACCTAACAGTTGGACTGGCAACTTCTGTCAGGTTGGTGTTACGGGGAACGGTTGCATGCCTTTTGTCTGCAGCCACCACACTGCTTCTTCCTGCATGAAGTGGTGCGATGCCTACCTCCTCTGTGTGCTGCTGTCCTCGCTCTGCATTTCCTTATGCCAGGGTGGGTCTGTTACTACATCATCCACCACCTCATCTTCCACTTCCCCACCTTGATCCTCCTCCTGACTTTGTGGCAATTGTGTCCCATCATCGTCCACCTCTTGTGACAGTGGCTGCTCAAAGATTTCTGTATCGCTACATGGAATATCATCTTCTAGTGTACCAGGAAAGAGGCACGAATCTCCAAATGGAAAGCTTAACAGCTCTTCGGAGTGTCCGAATGTGGGATAAGTTGTCTCAGGGCACTCAGCATGGTTGGAGGAAGGATGATCAGGGTAAAGAATATGAGGTCCAGATTTATGACTACTGTGACTTGACCATGTTGAATACAGAGTGCTGGTGGTGGTGGATAAGTAACTGGAAGCATTATCCGCTATCCAACCACAACCTTTTCACACTGCTCGGGCTTCAATAGTGCTGTCTTGACGTGGTCCCATAGGACTTCGGACACAAAGGTCCAGTGAGAAGGTGTGGGTGTTTTCAGTAGACCAATTTCAGCTTGTCCACGGCCGGGCCTGCACCATTACCATCATGTCCACTTCCCTGTCCCTTGCCACGCGCTTTGCCCATTTGTAAATGGAATAGAATATTATACACGCTCACTACAAAAGGTGATTTGGGAGTCAACTTGTATGTGATACATGTGCTTGAAAGCCACACTTTTACCTATCTGGACCTTAGGTAAAAATGTTTTTGGCCTTATCAGATTTAATAATTACGTTAGACAGCAAAAAAATAAAATGTTTTGGCCTAAACTGGCCAAACTTTGAGCACACACAGATATGAGCTGACACGGCGAGACCACTACGACAAATGTGTGCCCTGTTTTTTTTTATTTTTGTGCTAACTAGTGCTGTATATCAGTACTGTGACACCCAGGACAAAAAATGAAAATGGGCCTAAACTGGCCAAACTTTGAGCATGCACAGATATCAGCTGGCATGGCGATACCACAACGACAAATGTGTGCCCTGTTTTTTTTTTATTTTTAGGCTAACTAGTGCTGTATATCAGTACTGTCACACCCAGGACAAAAAAAGGAAAACCGGCCTAAAGTGGCCAAACTTTGAGCACACAGATATGAGCTGGCACAGAGAGACCACTATGACAAAATATTTTTTTTTGTTTTGTTTTTATTTTTGGGCTAACTAGTGATGTATAACAGTACTGTGACACCCAGGACAAAAAAAGGAAAACCGGCCTTAACTGGCCAAACTTTGAGCACACACAGATATGAGCTGGCAAGGAGATACCACTGCAACAAATGTGTGCCCTGTTTTTTTATTTTTGGGCTAACTAGTGCTGTACAGTATATCAGTACTGTGACACCCAGGACAAAAAAATGAAAACCGGCCTAAACTGGCCAAAGTTTAAGCACGCACAGATATGAGCTGGCACGGAGATGCCACTGCAACAAATGTGTTTTTTTGTTTCTTTTTCATGGCTAAATAGTGCTTTATATAAGTACAGTTTCACCCAGGACTAGAGTTGAGCATTCCGATACCGCAAGTATCGGGTATCGGACGATATTCGCTGTATCGGAATTCCGATACTTAGTTCCGATATTTTCCATATATCGTATACCGGAATCGGAAGTTCCCATAATTCTTTGAGAGGCAATGTGATTTTAGTCAGCCAATGAGGAATCCTAAGAAGTGTGGGCACATCCTGTACTGCTGCGGTCATGTTAACTAATGGCATGGCTGTGATTGGATGCTGAAATGATGTCAGAATGCACTATAAAAGGCGCCGCCGCCATTTTAGCGTCACTGTGCTGTGAATTCAGTAAGGGACAGAACGCTGCTCTGCTGACTCTGAGGGACAGTTAGAGATTGCGATTTTGTGTACTGTGCTTAGGCAGGCTAGTTACCAACCGCTGTGTAAAGCTTCCTTTTGCCCAGTGTTGTTTTAACAGCTCTGGCAAGGTGTGTGTGAGTGCAGGTGACGCTGCAGTTTGCTCTTTTTCCAACGCTGTTTGTAGGCATCTGCACGTGTCACTCACAGACTCTTTTTTTTTTCTTTAGTGTAATTCTTGCTGCTCCATTCAATTGAAATTATAGTGTGACGTGCTTCCATCCGTATCCAATACATTGGTTGCAAACACTATAGAATTACAGAAAGGAGCCTTTCAGAGATAGTGAACAGTTGTGTTCAGTGTTCACTCTAGTCTGTGAGTTTTTTTTTTTTTTTGAGTGCAGATCACGCTCCAGTTAGTTCTTCAACCACTGCTGGTTGTAGTCTGCTGAACGTGTGTCACTGCCTCATCCTTGTCATTTTTCTCTAATTGGTGCTGCTCCATTCCATTTCAAATAACTCAAATCTAGTGTTGAGCGATACGATACCGCAAGTATCGGGTATCGGCCGATATTAGCTCTATCGGCCTTTCGATACTTAGTTCCGATATTTTCGTCTTATCGGATACCGGAATCGGGATTGTCACTGTCACTGTCAGTGTCCGTCGGTCGGGTCTGTCAGGAGTCAGCGGCACTTACCTGGCAGAAGATCTCCGGCGGTCACGGGCTGGACTGCTTCATGGCCGCCATCATCTTTCCCGGCGGTCACATGCAGTTTCTCGCGATAACTGCAGTGACTGCTGGGTAATCCCGGCCGTAAAGCAGTCAGTCCGATGACGTCACCGCCGGGGAAGCAGGTAATCAGCTGTGCTGCGTTGCGATGACAGGCTCTGCCTGTCATTGCGATGTAGCAGAGCTGGATCGTCGTGGGACTGTCGTTACTATGGACTGCGTCGGACAGGTGGTATACTGTTGGTTTGTTTTTTTTTCTTTTTTTACAGGAGATCGATGGCGTCGCAGGAATGAGTGTATAATAAAATTAATGAAAACTGTGTTGTCTCTTTTATTTCATTAAAAGACTTTTTTCTTGCTTTGTCTTTTTTATATACATTTAATAACTTTGGGATTAATAATGGATCGGTGTCTTATTGACACCTCTCCATTATTAACCGGGCTTATTGTCACCGTGCAATCAACGGTGACATTAACCCCTTATTACCCCACTTGCCACCGCTACAGGGCAGTGGGAAGAGCCTGGTAAAGTGCCACAATTGGCACATCTTTTGATGCGCCAAATGTGGGGCTGCTGTAGCCTGGTATTATCAGGCTGTTGAGGGCCAAAATCCATGGGCCTTGACAGTCTTTTAATACCAGGCCGCAGCAGTCTGCATTTTACTTGGCTGGTTAACAAAAATAGGGGGACCCCTACGCCGTTTTTTTTTTCAAGGGGATCCCCTATTTTTGTTAACCAGCCAAGCTAAGCAGACTGCTGTGGCCTGGTATTATCAGGCTTGCAAGGTCCATGGATATTGGATCCTTACCAGCCTGAAAAACCAGGCCTCAGCGGTCTGCTTCATCTGGCTGGTTAACAAAAATAGGGGGGACCCCACGCCAATTTTTTTCGAGGGATCCCCTATTTTTGTTAATCAGCCAAGATATGCAGACTGCTGTGGCCTGGTATTATCAGGCTGGCAAGGTCCATGGATCTTGGCTCCTTAACAGCCTGAAAATCCAGGCCTCAGCGGTCTGCTTCATCTGGCTGGTTAACAAAAATAGGGGGGACCCCACGCCAATTTTTTTCGAGGGGATCCCCTATTTATGTTAACCAGCAAAGATAAGCAGACTGCTGTGGCCTGGTATTATCAGGCTGGCAAGCAGGGTCGGACTGAGCCACCGGGACACCGGAGAAACCTCCGGTGGGCCCCAGCTCCTGCGTGGTGGGCCCTGATTTGAAAAGGATAGGTCGCGGGGCAGAGGGGACGGTGGCCCCGGGCCCCGCACTCTGAGGGGGCCCACCCGGAGCTACGCTACAGTAACTGTATCGGCGTGCACAGCACGCCGATACAGTTACATTCTGCGGCAGAGCAGGGAGAATCGATCTTCCTGCTCTGCCGCCCAGAAGCTATGGGGTCTGAACAGGCGTTGGGGGGCCCGTTGCCAGCAGTGGGCCCCCAACCGTCATCGGAGGGTCAGCTGTATCGGCATGGATACGGTTGGGGCGAGGATATGGGTGTGATTAGCTGTGAAATGGGTGTGGTCAGGGCGTGGCTTAAAATTTGCAGCGCCGCAGCCTTTAACCCTCTTTCCTGTCTTCAAAATTTGGGAGGTATGCTGTATGACCTCCCTACAACTTCTGGGCATGCGCCTGATGAGCGCGACGGATGGTCTCCTGAGGGATCTCCTCCCACACCTGGACTAAAGCATCCACCAACTCCTGGACAGTCTGTGGTGCAACGTGGCATGGCCTAAAATTTGCTGCAGCAGGCACAGCGTGCCACAGCCTTTGTCCCTCTTTCCCTTCTTCAAAGGTTGGGAAGTATGATGGTGGGCCCCAAGTATATTTTTTCTCTGGTGGGCCCAAGGTACTCCAGTCCGACGCTGCTGGCAAGGTGCATGGATCTTGGCTCCTTAACAGCCTTAAATACCATGCCTCAGCAGCAGGGGCGTACATAGAAATCATGGGGCCCCATAGCAAAAGTCTGAATGGGCCCCCCCCCAAAAAAAAAAACCCAGAGCCATTGTAAATGTAAAGTGCCAGCACAGTGAGGGGACACATTAAACAAAAAAATGTATTATGCCCCCATAGATTGTGCCCCCATAGATGCTCCATAGTATAGGCCCTTATGCTGCCGCAGCTGCTGCAACCAAAAAAAAAAAAAGACATACTCACCTTTCGTCGCTGAGAGCCAGGTGCCGGTGTCCTGAGCAGGGGGTGACACCAGGTGCCGATGTCACCGCTCGCTCAGGGCCCCGGCACCTGAGATATTTACCTGTCCTCTCTCCACTGCTGAGTGCCGCTGTCTTCGGGGTCCTCCAGCAGTGAATGATGAGGCAGAGGGCGCGGCGCGCACTAACGACGTCATCGCGCCCTCTGACCTGAACATTGCAGCAAGAGGACGCGAGCAACGGTGGAACGGGACAGGTAAATATCCCTTATACTCACCCTTCTGCCGGCCCGGTCTGTGCAGCCCCTGCTCTTCTCCCAGGATCTCCGCCGCCAGTGTTCAGCGGTCACGCGGGACAGCTCATTAAAGTCATGAATATGTGCGTATTCATGACTGTAATGAGCGGTACCAACTGACCGCTGAACACAGGCGTCGGAGACCGTGGGAGAAGAGCAGGGGCTGCAGAGACGCACCAGGAGGGGTGAGTATATAGAAGAGCTGCGCTCCCCCTCACCCGCCGACCCCCTGGTAGTACTGTGTCAGCACAGCTACCCGACCGTCGAGGGCCCCCTCACCTGTCCGGGCCCCATAGCAGCTGCTTGGTCTGCTTCATTCACGGTACGCCACTGCTCAGCAGTCTGCTTCATCAGGCTGGTTAACAAAAATAGGGGGGACCCGACGCCATTTTTTATTCGAAGGGAACCCCTATTTTTGTTAATCAGTTCCCTCTGACATCACTGATTGTGTCCCTGGCTGACCTGAAGTGAAAGTGGAAAGCAATCAATTAAGCTTTCCACTTCCTCTCCTGTCAGCCAGGAGAGGAACTCATTCATTTGGGGGTTTACTGTGAGGCTGCAGCATTAGCTGCGGTCCCTGCAGTAAACATTAACCCTTTCTGAAGGATTACACCGTGGGACCTGACTGTGCATGGGATAGGTAAGAATAATTTTGCTTTTTTATTTTATTTTTATTACAGGAAATGTTTTTGCAGTCAAATAAAAGATGGTCAAAAACATGTGTCTTTATTTCATTAAAATGATTTTTAATTAAAGTGTGTGTGTTTTATTTTTATTTCATGCAATAGGATTAATAATTGATAGTTGTCTAATTGACAGCTCTCAATTATTAACCTGGCTTAAGGTCACCTTTCAATTGCAATGTGGCTTTAACCCCATATTAACCCATTCGCCACCGCTACAGGGCAATGGGAATAGACGGGCAAAGTGCCAGAAAGGGCAAATCTAATTAGAGATTTGTCTTTTCTGGGGTGTCTGGGGGCAGATGTTAGTAGCCAGGGGGGGCCAAAAATATTGGTCCCTCTCTGGGCTATTATTATCTGCCCCCATTCGCTGGCTTTGTCTGTCTGGTTGCAAAAATAGGGCGGGAGCCCACGCATTTTTTTTAAACAATTTTACACGTCATATATATATATATATACATGTCATTGAATTTGTGACACATATATATATATTAATATTTATAGTTCATACACTTATACATAGTATAATAGCCGCTAATTCAATTGACGGCTTTTGTGAAAATGCAGAACCCGACATGAAATGACACTTGGTGTACATAGGGTTAACCATGTCTTTTCATGTCCTTTGCTATCTGATTTGCACAAACAATTACATCAGTCTATGTGTGCAAAATTTCACACCTGTAGGGGTTAATTAAAGGTGTAAATTCGTAGCAAAAAAGTCCGTTTTTTTTACAACGAATTTACACCTTTAATTAACCCCTACAGGTGTGAAATTTTGCACACATAGACTGATGTAATTGTTTGTGCAAATCAGATTGCAAACAACATGAAAAGACATGGTTAACCCTATGTACACCAAGTGTCATTTCATGTCGGGTGCTTCTGTCTTTTCACAGAAGCCGGCTTTACCCGGCAATTGAATCAGAGGATATTTTGCTATGTAGAAGTGTATAAACTATACATATATGTATATATATATGTCACAATGACATGTTATATATTATATATATATTATATATGTATTCTATGTGTGTATATTTAGTGTTTACAAGGAAATAAAGGTTTTTTTTAGTTGCGATATTTTGTTCCCATAGATTTACATGGGACTTCCGGTATCGGAATCGGATATCGCCGATATTTAGTGATATCGGCGATACCATTCCGATCCGATATTTTTAGATATCGACCAGCATCGCTCAACACTACTCAAATCTATTAGTGTGACGCGCTTCCATCCGTATCCAATACATTGGTTGCAAACACTATAGAATTACAGAAAGGAGCCTTTCAGAGATAGTGAACAGTTGTGTTCAGTGTTCACTCTAGTCTATGAGTTTTTTTTTTTTTTTTTGAGTGCAGATCACGCTCCAGTTAGTTCTTCAACCACTGCTGGTTGTAGTCTGCTGAACGTGTGTCACTGCCTCATCCTTGTCATTTTTCTCTAATTGGTGCTGCTCCATTCCATTTCAAATAACTCAAATCTATTAGTGTGACGCGCTTCCATCCGTATCCAATACATTGGTTGTAAACACTATAGAATTACAGAAAGGAGCCTTTCAGAGATAGTGAACAGTTGTGTTCAGTGTTCACTCTAGTCTGTGACTTTTTTTTTTTTTGAGTGCAGATCACGCTCCAGTTAGTTCTTCAACCACTGCAGGTTGTAGTCTGCTGAACGTGTGTCACTGCCTCATCCTTGTCATTTTTCTCTAATTGGTGCTGCTCCATTCCATTTCAAATAACTCAAATCTATTAGTGTGACGCGCTTCCATCCGTATCCAATACATTGGTTGCAAACACTATAGAATTACAGAAAGGAGCCTTTCAGAGATACTGAACAGTTGTGTACAGTGTTCACTGCAGTCTCTGCGTAATAACCACACTTAGGCCTTATAACTTTTCTGAATTTCTTTAACAATCTACCAAGATGAAGAAGGCAGGGAGTAAGGCACGTGGTCGTGGCTGTGGAGTTTCAGCAGGGAGAGGACGTGGGGATTCTGTGGCTGCTGCTGCCCCACCCAGTGACACAGCATCCACCAGTTTTCCCCGTGAGCGTTCCTTTATGTGCAGTTTTGTAGGAGCTCGGCGTACCCCCCTGCTGCGGGAAGAACAAATTGAAGCCGTTGTTGGTTGGATGGCAGCCAATGCATGGACTTCAATTGCTTCCACCTCCTCTCAGGACCACAACACTGTTGAGCAACCATCTGTCTGTTCACCGCCTGTCAAATTGCCCAGGCAGTCAGAGAGTTCTGAACTGGAGTCAGCTGAGTCTCTGCTTCTGTTCTCAGAATCTGTTGGCTTGCAAACAGGGGCCCAGCCAAACAGCATTCTGGAATTTGAAGAAGAGGGAGTATGCAGTGATGCGCAACAGCTGTGTCTCTCTGAATCTGAAGAGGCGGGTGAGCCAGTGCCGATGGTCAGCACACCGCAGAACGCATCTGATGATGATGAGACTCAGTTGCCAGTTTCTGTTGAGCATGGTGCTGGCCAGACCACCCAACAGCAGCAGGTGTTGGAAAGGGTAGTGGAGATGATGAGGTCCAAGACCCAACATGGCGTGAGGAACAGAAAGGTGGTGGGAGCAGCTCTGAGGAAGATATTGGCCCAACGGTACAAACAGGAGGGAGAGGTAGGCTGCAGACTCGGTTGCCTGTAGCCTCCAGTTTGGCACCTGTTGGGAGCAGTTCTCTTCCAAAAGTCAAAACGGGCGCTCCCAGGACTTGCACTGCGTGGTCCTTTTTTGACACACTTGCAGATGATATTTGCTATGTCAAATGCAAGCTGTGTAAGCAAAAAGTAAAAAGAGGTAAAAGTGTCAGTGCGTGTGTCATGTGCGGACAAAGCACGTAGTTGAGTTACAAAGACACACTGGAGATGTAGGCCAACCTACAGCAGCACCTACATCTTCAGCTCGTGTTGGAGCCTCTTCCTCCAGCTCACACACAGCTGGTTCGGCTTCCTCACACGATCGCCATGGAAGAACCTCGGTCACTGTTGTCCAGAGACAAAGTGTTATTCCACCCACAGCTGCAAGTTCCCTGTCATCCTCACACTCCCAGGCCACAAAACAGCCATCGGTAGCACAGGCATGGGATAAAAGACGGCCATACTCGGCAAACCATCCACGAGCACAGGCTCTGAATGCTGGCATTGCAAAACTCCTGTCCCTTGAAATGCTGTCATTCAGGCTGGTGGAGACTGACAGTTTCCGGAACTTAATGGCATTGGCAGTCCCACAATACAATGTGCCAAGCCGATTTTATTTCAGCAGGCAAGCCGTCCCTGCTCTGCAAAAGCATGTTGAGGGAAAAATTAAACATGCGCTACTAAACGCCGTCAGTAGCAAGGTCCACCTGACCACCGATGCGTAGGACCAGTACCCATGGCCAGGGACGATACCTTTCCCTCACTGCCCATTGGGTCAATGTTGTGGAGCCGGGTACAGATCTTGCGAGTGGCGCTGTACGTGTTCTGCCAACTCCAAGGATTGCAGGAATCCAGTCTGTACACATTGACTCCTCCTCCTACTCCAGTTCCTCAGAATCATCGCTGCAGGAGCCGTCACGGTCTACCTCCACATGGACCCGTGAACGCTTACCTGTTGCGACCGATATGAGCACAGCCGTGGCCAAACGTCAACAGGCCGTCCTGAAATTAATTTCCATGGGGAATCGAAGCCACACAGCGCAGGAGGTCTGGAATGCCATCAAGAAGGAGAGCGACGTGTGTTTTTTGCCAGAGAATCTCCAGCCAGGCTTGGTAGTGTGTGACAATGGCCGAAATCTGGTGGCAGCTCTGGCCCTTGGCAACCTCACTCACATACCATGTCTGGCACATGTGCTCAACTTGGTCGTGCAGAGTTTTTTGAGGGACTATCCGGATGTTGATGCACTGCTGCACAAGGTCCGCCTAGAGTGCGCTCACTTGCGACGTTCCAGCATGGCCAGATCGCGCATTGCAGCTCTGCAACGCAGATTTCGCCTTCCTGAACATCGCATCATATGTGACGTACCCACCAGGTGGAATTCCACGTTACATATGTTGGAGCGGTTGTGTGAGCAGCAGACAGCAGTAATGGAGTATCAGCTGCAACAGGCGCAATCAACACGCAATTTGCGCCGTTCACACTTCACCACTACTGAGTGGGCCTCTATGAAGGACATCTGCCATGTTTTGCGTGCGTTTGATGAGTCAACGCGGATGGCGAGTGCAGATGATGCACTAGTCAGCCTGACTGTCCCCCTTATCTGCCTGCTTCAAAAAACACTGCAAGCACTAAGGGATGAGGTTTTGGAAGAGGTGGAGGATGAGGAGACACACAAATTCCATCACCTTCTGGACAGTCAGCGCAACGTGGTTCCTCCCAAAGGGCTTTGCAGGGCTCACTTTGTGAGGAGGATGAAGAGGAGTCAATGGAGGAGGAAGAAATCGCTACAGAGGGAGGTACACAACGCTCTAGTCAGTATGTAGAGCGAGGGTGGGGTGATGCAGAGCAGGTACAGATGACACCACTTACAGAGGATAGCGTTTGTTGGCCAGTTGGGAGTCTGCAGCACATGGTTGATTTCATGCTGCAGTGCCTGAGGAACGACCGCCGCATCGCCCACATTCTCACCACGTCTGATTATTGGGTGTACACCCTCCTAGACCCTCGCTACCGGGACAACTTACAAAGCCTCATCACACCGTTGAACCGGGAGCGTAAAATGTGGGAGTACCAAGACACACTGGTGAAATCCATAATGTTCTCCATTCCAGCCGAGAGCAGTGCTGCTGATACTGCTTTACAAAGCAGCTCTGTGCGTGGAGGCAGTGGAGACAGCTCTGCAACAAGAGGGAGCACAAACAGCGCCTCTGCACAGGGGGGCAAGACCAGTATGTTCCAAATGTGGCGAAGTTTTGTGGCAGCGCCACCAATGTCTACACCATCCGAGACGCCTCCAGTCACCAGGAGGCAACGTTTCCGTAAGATGGTGACAGACTATTTGTCTTGCCCTCTCAGTGTACTCCCAGATGGCTCTTCCCCTTTCAAGTTTTGGGTCTCTAAGCTGGATACATGGCCAGAGCTTAGCCAGTATGCATTGGAGGTGCTGGCTTGCCCTGCTGCCAGTGTATTATCGGAGCGCGTCTTTAGTGCTGCAGGTGGTGTACTAACAGACCGTCGCATGCTACTATCCTCCGATAATGTAGACAGGCTTACTTTTCTGAAAATGAACAAGGCATGGATCTCGCCAGAATTTGCCTGTCCGTTTTCAGATTAAATAACTGGTTGGCAACGTTATCAATTTCTCCTGTTATGTTCATCTATCTACCACCTGAACTCTACTCCCTGGGCTACAACACTGCCAGTCTGAGGGGAATGATCAGTTAACAACCAAAATGTTCTCCCCAACAGATAGTAGCGCAACGACTCCAGTGCCCACTTGATCGCCAGGCACTCTCTCTCTCTACAATGCTGTATCTGGTTTCAGCTGGAGTTAGCTTTCGACTCTGGAAAGTAATGTGATGCTCCTCCCCGTTAACCTCCTGAGACAAAACGGCACCCACACCTACCTCTGACGCATCAGTCTGGACAATGAATTCTCTTTTGAAGTCGGGTGTGATCAAAAATGGTGACACACACACAGTGCCCCTTTTAGTTTTACAAACGCTTCTTCAAGCTGATCATTCCATCGCATCATTACTAACTTCCTGCCTTTTAGGCAGTCATTTAACGGCGCCGACAGTGTTGCAAAATTGTGAATAAACCGCCGGTAGTATCCCACTAACCCCAAAAACCCTTTCACTTGTTTTGTGGTGAGGGGACGGGGCCATTTTTGGATTGCCTCCACTTTGTTTATTTGGCCTTTGATAACTCCTCTCACAATCACATACCCCAGGTAGCGAGCTTCCTCCAACCCTATGGAACACTTCTTTGGGTTGGCAGTTAGCTCTGCTTGTCTCAGCGAATCTATCACCGCCTGTACCTTGGCTAAGTGACTTTCCCAGTCTGTACTGTACACCACAATATCGTCCAGATTGGCAGCGGCATATCGGCGATGAGGACGAAGAACAACGTCCATTAACCTCTGGAATGTCGCTGGAGCGCCATGCAACCCGAAGGGTAGGACTATATACTGGAACAGTCCCTCGGGTGTTACAAAAGCCGTTTTCTCTCTCGCTGCTTTTGTTAGTGGCACCTGCCAATACCCTTTTGTGAGGTCAATGAGTGAAAAATAACGTGCCTGCCCAAACCGCTCTATTAACTCATCGACCCGGGGCATGGGGTAGGCGTCAAAGTTAGAAATTTCATTCAGTTTTCTGAAGTCATTACAGAACCTTAGTGTCCCATCTGGCTTTGGTATTAGGACTATTGGGCTGGCCCACTCACTCTGGGACTCTTCAATGACCCCTAACTGCAGCATCTTCTTGACCTCTTCCTTGATGGCTTGTCGCCGGGCCTCAGGCACCCGATATGGCTTTAATCGTACTTTGCCCTGCGGCTCAGTGACAATGCCATGTTGTATTAGGGAGGTACGACCAGGAAATTCTAAAAAAAATCTGTATTTCGGCTAACAAACTCTCGGACTTCCTGAACTTGCGACAAAGTGCCTGATATTTTGACGGCGGAGAGGACTTCTCTTGCCTTCTCCTGAGGCAAGGAAGCCATCTGTACTGGAAATGCAGGCCGTGGACAATCCTCACCAAGCGGGTCTCTGTCTTTCCATGGTTTGAGCAGATTCACATGGTATACGTGTTCTGGCTTTCTCCGCCCTGGTTGGTGTACTTTATAGTTTACTGGTCCCACCTTCTCTATAATGTCGTAGGGTCCCTGCCACCTTGCAAGGAACTTACTATCCACTGTAGGCACAAGTACCAACACCCGATCCCCATGGTTAAAGGACCTTACCCGTGCCTCCCGGTTATAGACCTGCCTCTGTGACCTTTGTGCTGATTCCATATGTTCTCGGACTAATGGTAGGACTGTCTCCATTCTCTCTTGCATTTTGGCCACATGTTCTATCACACTTTTGTGGGGAGTTGTATGGTTTTCCCAGGCCTCTTTAGCTATATCGAGTAAGCCACGGGGATGTCTGCCATATAATAGTTCAAAGGCCGAGAACCCCGTAGATGCCTGGGGCACCTCCCGCACTGCAAACATCAGGTATGGCAACAAGAGATCCCAGTCCTTAGCATCTTTGGAGACTTTTTTCTTCAACATATTCTTCAGGGTTTTATTGAACCTTTCTACTAAACCGTCTGTTTGGGGATGATAGACCGATGTGTGCAACTGTTTAACACGTGGCAGAGTTCCTTCATGATTTTTGACATAAAGGGGGTCACCTGATCTGTTAAGATTTCTTGAGGGATTCCCACCCGAGAGAACATACCCATGAGTTCTTTTGCGATCAGTTTTGCCGAGGTGTGTCGCAGGGGAATAGCATCAGGATACCTGGTAGCGTAATCTAGAACTACGAGGATGTGTTGATGACCCCTTGCTGATTTATTAACCGTCCACACCAGATCCATTGGCTATTCTCTCAAACGGTACCTCTATAATTAGTAATGGCACCAAGGGACTCTGAAAATGAGGCTGCGGACTGGTTACCTAGCACACGGGACAAGAGTAACAATACCGTTTAACTTCTTCATAGACCCATAGCCAGTAAAACCGTTGTAGAATTCTGTCTAGGGTTCTCTTTGGTCCCAAATGTCCCCCTAGTACATGCGCATGCGTTAAGTCCATTACCAACCTCCGATATGACTGCGGTACCAGCAATTGCTCGACAATTTCCCCATGTATTTTTTCAACCCCATACAGCAAATCTTGGTTCAGCTCAAATCGGGAAATACTTTAGCTGCCCTGGGGTGTTGGGGTTCCCCATTGACAACCAGTACATTTTCCCGGGCTCGAGTCAACGTAGGGTCCCGTAGTTGCGCCGTACCAAAATTGTCACCTGCCACATTTAAGTATGACAATTCTGGTCCCGGTGGCAAATCTTCCATCTCCCCACCTAACACTTCTATAGGAGAGGGGTTTTCCTCCTCCACCGAAGGCAAAGGTACTCCTACCGCCAGTACATCTTCCTCTGGGCCACCAGGTTCATGCCCGATTTCTGGAGAATGCAACCTGTTTGCCACTGGTGCCGACGACTGTTCTGTGGGAGGGGTAATTACAGGCCAAAGCACAGAAAATAACGGAAAATCTCTCCCCATTATTAATGCTAATTAACCACCACCCCCACCTCGTGTCACCTCCTCCCCGCTGGCGTGTTTATCATCACCAGGGTGGTAGGATAATGTTTTAAGTCACCATGTATACACAACACACCCATTTTCACACCAGTATACTCGCTGATTTGGACGTGGCTGGCTCGTATTAGGGTTACTCACGAGACTCCCTGAGTCCACTAGAGCGACAGCAGGGTTCCCTCCACCTGCACTTTACACAAATGGTTCATATTGGGCCCCTCTGGTTTGACCACTGCACACATGTGTTCTGCATAGTGAGACTGATAGTAGCCAAAGTTGTTGTCCATGGGCTCTGTCAGGTGGGGGCAAACAGCTCTCACATGTCCTGGTTGTTGGCACCGCCAACAGATTATGGGGCCCCTTTCGTTCCCCAACCCGTCCTGGGCGGCCCTCCGAGTCTCTGCTCGACGAGCTGTGGGTGAAGGTTTGTGGAATTTACTTGGTACCTTCCGGGTAGTCTCTCCCTGTATCTCCTTGGTAGCCCCATATCTTTCAATGAGGTCTACCATTTGGAGACCATCAGTAGGGGCTGCCTGTCCAAGCCATGTTTGAAGGGTGTGTGGCAAATTTCTCAAGAATTTATCAGTCACTATACGATCCAGCATAGCGCGGGGTGACAACACCTCCGGCTGCAACCACTTTTCTATCAGGTGTATCAAGTCATAATACTGTGACCGAGCTGGCTCGAAAGGGGAAAAGTTCCACTGGTGTACCCGCTGTGCCCGGACGAAAACATTTACCCCAAGACATGCAAGTATCTCACCCTTGACGCTCTCATAGTCCTCCTGTTGCTCGGGGGGTAGGTCCCTAGAGGCTTTTGCGGGTCCTGAATTAAAAAAACGGAGCCACGATCTCGGCCCACTGGTACCGGGGCAGTCTCTCCCTTTTAGCCACGCCTTCAAACATCTCCAGGTACACCTCGACGTCATCTGATTGCTCCATCTTTCGGATCGCTGTACGCACCGCTTTCCGGACATCCTGGCATTCCCGGGCAGCTCCTGCTGTCTACGGCGCTGTGATGTGCTGCATCACTAGACTATTGGTTTCCTGTTGCTGTCGATTAAATATCTGCTGCTGCTCCATAGCCTGCTGCTGTATAGCCTGCTGCTGCTCCATAGCCTGCTGCTGTATAGCCTGCTGCTGCTGCTGCATAGCCTGCTGTTGCTGCCGCATGGCCTCCTCCAGCATTTTTACTCTGTTCTCCATCTTGGGACAGTTATCCACCGGGTTTTGCGTCACTTTATTTACCTAGGACATTTACTGTCATGCAGGAAAAAACAGCCTGACCTCACTGCGTTGCCCGCATTGAAGCCACCAATTGTAGGGATCCGCTCTGGTAGGCAGGGCTGGGCCGCAGTAATGAGGCAAACACACCGCCTTTTATTTCAAATTTCAGTGGTTTTAATCATGAGTTCAACAAAAAGTCCAGATAACAAAATAAAAACAGAACATAAATCACCCCAGTTTGGAGAACCACTGGTGCCAGACTCACCCTTGCTTGGGACGGGCTTAACTAAGCGGCTGCAGGTCAGCAGAGGTGGTCCCAGGTCCCATTCCGAGTGGTCTGGTACTCGCTTCCTGGTGCACACTGGCACACAGTAACAAAACAATCTTCCAGGCTGACTCCAGCCAAACTCCTTCCTTCCACACACCAACTACAACAGCTCCTTGTTTTATAGGCCTACTCCACACCCTCAGGTGAGGTAAACATCAGATGACCAGATCACGTGACTATGACCTTATCACAGGTCCTTGTGATCATGGAAAATCCTGAGCAAACTTCAGTCTGCTAGAAGAAATATATCTAACATCCAGCAAGATCCCCTTTGGTGTACCACAGCGGCAAGAAGTCTCCTGTTCCCTACACATGCACAGAAAAACCCATGTCGAACATGCTCCAAATAGGGAAGAGCCGTCACCCTGATTGTTATGCTTAAAACAGGAAAGATTGAAGTTTTCAAGGGCTAAAATGAAAAATTTTAATAAGAAATATGGACAAATATTAATTTGTCATCACAGCGCATATCTGCACATGGCTAGTAGAAATGGTAACAAAAAATAAAACATAGTGTTTACTTTTTTAAATTAATGCATAAAAATACATTTCATAATTATCAATTAATGCTTCTTAAGGAACGTTATCTGTACCTGTAAGATAATGCAGTCAATGGATGTACGAATCATAAAATATCATCATCATCATCATCCTCACGAGTTTTATTAATGACAGACATAATAAAATACACAGACTGAGGACAACTGTAACTTCACACACCATATATGAAATGGCCATCATGTAAACCTGGTAATAATGCGCAATAATAAATAATTACACCAAGAAAGTGCATCATGCATACAAACAATAGGTAGTTAGACCTGCAAGTGCTGTTGAAACAACCACAACAGATTTAAATTAATAATGCTATATAGCTATCACAGTGCATAGTTACTCATGGACAATGTCGATCTAATACTGTACCTCAATAAAGGCAGCGTCACCCATGATGTTTGTTTGTCTTGTAGATTGTTGAAGAGGGAATTTTTTTTTTTTTTTTTAAAGTTCCTTTTTATTTGGATTTTCAAAAACAAAAAGGCCACATAAGGCGGTACACATCTCGGTCGCAGCCGATATGGTCATAAAATAAACATTCTAAAAGTCAAAGTAACAAGAGAACAAAAAACCGAAACTCGTTAATAATTGTAAGGAAACCCTAACTTGTAGGATTCCTCCCGTCATCTTCCTTCTCTAACTTTGCTGTGATCCTGATTAAACTATTTCACTCGTCACCCTTCTGTGGCGTGTATTTTTTCAAAATCTCGCCACCTTTACATTCATTTCTCCGATCATGTTAAAATATAAGGCTTTCCTCAATATCACCATGATCGTTCATCATGATCCCATGTTTACTCATTAACGCTGTAATATGTTGAGGAATGTGATTTACTTTCGCTAGTCGTGCTAATAGTATCCCTGATTTGCTACCATAACGATATAGATCGGCTCTATAATTCAAATTAATGGTTCTCTCGCGTCGATCTACCCATAGGTCAAAGTCAGCCTTAGCCTGCTTCCATCTATTTTTATCCTGTGTCCATGAAGTTGTCATACTAGGCCTCTGCCTACACCCTCCTTGACCCTGTGCTCCAACACCGCCAGTTGTTGCTCGGAAGTGCTGTTAGCACAGTCAACACTTGCTCCTGTGTTACTGGGGTTCAGTAATGTCAGCTGTTCCCCTGCTGTGTGTACGGCAAAAAGTCCTGCTGCCTCCACCCTGATCTCTTCTCAGCCCTGGGCTCCAACACCGACAGTTGTTGCTCGGAAGTAATTGGCAGGGGTACTGACTCCTGCCTAGCCTGGTTACAGCACAACAGCTGTTTCCTGGCAGTGTCAACGTCAATTAGCCTACAATAAGTTGTCCTGTCGTGTTGCTTTCGGGTTAGACGACTGTATGGTGCCTGCAGTTTAGGTGATTCCTATGTGTGCTGTGTGATAAGTAAATAAAGGCTGTTTCCGTTGTGACAATAGGACAAGCACCCACTGTAGGACTGTGTGATTCGGTAACTGCGGACGGCTTGCGGCCTGTCAAATTACATTTTCATGGGTGCCTTCTGCTACCCGTCTGGGTTCCAGTACCGTCAACTTGTTCTCCGCAGTGTCTTTGGCCTAGGTGCCTCCATCTCGGTATCCGAGTTCCAGCAACGTCTGCTGGTCCTTGGTAGTGCTTTGGAGCACAGGTACCTCCTGCTTAGTAACCGTGTCCCAGTAACGTCAGCTGGTCCTCGGTTGTGCCATTGGCTCTTTTCCTTCTGCTGCCCTCCGGGTTCCAGCACAGTCAGCTGGTCCTCGTTACTTCCATTGTCTCTTGTACCATCTGATACCCATCCGGGTTCCAGTAACGTCAGTTGGTTCACGGAAGTTAGTCAGCCTTCTTGTACCTTCAGCTACATTTACAAATTTAATATTTTTTAAATGTTTTGTTGGGTAATCACTATGGATCTCCAACAATGAAGACGACGACCCTGATGACCACCCCGAAGAAGATGACGACCACAAGGACGACGAGCATGAAGCCAACCAGCCTGAACACCATCACAAAGAAGAAATAAAAGATTACCCAGAAGAAGATCACCAACAGAACAAAGAAGGTTAAGACAAACTACAAGATACAGAACAAGAGACAGAAGAACAATAAGCAGAAGATGAAAAAGCATAACAACATGAAGTATAAGACCAAAATGAAGAGCAAAATATATGCTCTAAATTATAAGCAGAACAAGACTAAGCAGTGTATGGGGGTGAGTCCGTTCCTCCTCGTGGTGCCCCTGGAAAATGCCTGCTGCTGCAGGCTAAACTCAACACGGACAAATACTGTTGTAATTTAAAACTTTTGTGACAGCAAGAACGCAAGGATGAAAAATTTATACTTTTACAGATTACAAGTACAGGAATCTCTGTCAAAAATAAAAATATGATGAAGAAGATGAAGATGAAGTAGAATATGAAGAAGAATAATAGTTGAATAAGAACAATATGAGTAATGTTAACAAAAAGATGAATAGCAAGAAGTTTAAGAAGAAGATAAAGAAGAAGATGAAGAATAATTTGATGAAAAAGATGATGCTGCTGAAGATTATGAAGGAGAAAGTGTGTCAAAGTTAAAAAGGTGAAGAGCATGGAAGTTGTGAAACATACATATTTGCCAAAATAGAAAAAAGGTTAACAACATTGTCAATTTGTTCGTCAATCCGAACTTCTTTACAAAAAAAATATTAATGCTATTCCATTTGATTGGGTTAAATATCTATGCCTTTAATGTCTCCTCAACCTCCCCCAATACATTCTACATTACTCTTTGTTGTTTTCCTTCATGTACAATTAACCAACAAGGCAAGAATGGGCTTTTTTTAATTCCGATATTTTTTTCCCATAGACTTACATTGGATTTCCGGTATCGGTATCGGGTATCGCCGATATTTTTGTGTATCGGCGATACCATTCCGATCCGATACTTTTGGATATCGGAATGTATCGCTCAACTCTACCCAGGACAAAAAAGAAAAACGCCATTAACTGGCCAAACTTTGAGCACACACTGATATGAACTGCCACGGAGATGCTACACAGAAAAATGTGTGGCCTGTATTTTTTTTATTTTTTTGCTAAATACTGCTGTATGTAAGTAAAGTGACAGCCAGGAAAAAAAAAAAACGCCGTAAACTGGCCAAATTTTGAGCACGCACAGATATTAGCTGGCACGGAGATACCACTACGATAAATGTGTGTTTTTTTTTCTTTTTTGGGGGGTAAATACTGCTGTATATAAGTACAATGACACTCCAGACAAAAAAAAAATGCCGTAAACTGGCCAAACTTTGAGTATGCACAGATATGAGCTGGCACTGAGATACCACACCAAAAAAATGTGTGGCCTGTATTCCAATTACACCTGAGCTAGCTATATACGGCCAATATATCATACAGGTAGCAACAGCAGCACCAGAACACAGGAAGGGAATGGACCCTCTTGATGTATGCAATGATCTATATACACACTTACAGTGCCTGCAGGCCTTGCGCTGATGTGTATAGAGCGACGTACACTACCTTGCCTACCTACACTGGAACCTATATACTCTGGAATTAGTCCTGAGAAGGACTGTTGGTTCATCTGGATTTGAGTAGTTTAGGATGATAGACCCCACACTAACTAATAAATCCCCAATTCTGACCCTATATAGGCAAAAGCTCTCCCTACACTATCTCAATCTGGAACTGAATGCAGCGAGCAGGGCGGCGTCCAGCCTCTTATACCCCTGATGATGCTGTGCGGCCAGCCAATCACTGCACAACCACAACAAAGATGACTGCGTTGTTTCATTGCCTGGCAGACAATCCCTGCATTGTGATTGGGTCTATAAAGTACGCCAAAAAAGCTGGGTGGAGACCCGAGTTCCCGCTGAGTATTCCTGGAAATGCTCGGTGCTCGCCGAGTACACTGAGTGCTGTGATACTCGGGCGAGTAATAAGTAGTGGTGAGCGCATTCGCTCATCACTACTCAAGATCATTCTAATAAAATGTCAGTCTGAATACAAATTCACACTTTAAAGTACATTATCGCGTGGCAAACACATCCAACTCTTGAAATGCTTCTGCTGGATGTGTTCTTTCATCAATCTCAAGGTCCAATACTATCTACATCATGTAGTTTATGAAAACAATATATCAATATACGTCTCCAGCTTTTTTACTATCTTGAGCTGGGGATTTATGTTTTTGAGCAATTAACAATGTGTTTGGTCCAAAAACAATAAGAGTAGTTAACGAAAAGTGTTTTTTCCCCTAAATTTAGCTTTATTATATTTGTCTTAAGGGCAGACCTAAATTTATTTCGGTTTGTATCCGTCAGTCATCACAAATGCCACAAGATGAGAGCAAAAGGCAGAGGGGTGACAGTAAAGTAGAAACTGACATTAAATCACCCTCTAACTTTAAAAAGCAAGACGGAAATTGTGATTTTTTTTCCACCCCTTGTTAAACATGGCTGTGAAGATGTAGCCAGATATTCTGCAATTTGACTTAAATTAAACTAGGAACAAAGCCAGTACTTTTAATTAAAATAGGTTTGGAGCCTCGCAGAGACAAACAGCTTGCACAGGTGCTTGATTGACTTGAATGACAACAATCAACACAACTGTCTGATGTTTTCTAGGGTTATTATACAGAAAGATCCTCTGTCACTGTTTATCCACTAGTCAGCTCATCTGTATAATCAAACATAACAGAAAGGATAGCATGTCTCGCACATCAGCCATCTAATGAATTATTATGCTCCTCTTCTCTGTGTTCTTTCAAATGAAAGAACATTCACTTGCAGAGGTTGGGAAGTTTTATCTCTTTTTCATATTGAATGTCCTTGATAGTTTTTTTGACACAGTATTCAAACATGTAATTTAATTCTATGTAATTTTATTCCGTTTGTTGGTTTTTTCTACATGAGAACAAGTTATATCTAGGAGAGCAGTATATTTAAGAATGTTAAGAAAATGCCTGTTATAAATGAATAAGTGAGTAAAATGTCTTATTTAGTAATTATTGATAATATCACATCAAGAATTTCGTATAATAAAATGTCAATTTGATGCATTTCGGCAATTTTAGCTTTGAAAAAAGTGGCATGTTCTAGATGGAATTTTCCTTACATATATATATATATTATATATATTATATATATATGAATTTCCTATTCTTAGCATTTGGGATGTCAAGGTTGATCATTATGAAAATTGGGATCTGCGATAGAGATAGTATATTCTTCAAATGTTATTGCAAGAGTTAGGCATTAAAATAATAGATGCACAATATAGTGAAATAAGATAGAATATTCTGAAAAACACCAATAAACTTTTAAAAAATTGAATAATATTCTATAATAATAGTGGCCAAATCATTATGTGAAAGTTTGTTGCAAGTGAAGAGCATAGACTTGGTATTGGGCACTGTGGGAGATTTAAGCCCAAAGCTTTGTCAGTTATATACACCTCTCCATTGTATCCTTAATATTATTATTGATGTTTTGTCCCAAATGGTAGTGGTGTCCCAGATGGTGATATAATATTCTCCCCACAAAACAAAAGATGACACTTTTGTACACCCCATAAAACTGTACTCACAAAGTAATTGTGATGTTTTCTGTGCCTCAACCAGTAATTGTTCCTAAGTTAGATCCCAAACAACAAAAAGTACACCTACTTGTGTCCTACAAAGTAAGTGTACCCTGTGTATGTGCCCCACATAATAATATATTGTTCTCTTTATGAAGTAATAATGGCTTCTTTATGCCCCCTTCTGCTCAAACGCAATTACAATGACCCATGACAGTACTCCCAAGAAAGTACTAATGTCACAAACTTTGTGTCACATAACATTGACTCTGTGAGCCCGAAGCAGAAATTTGTGCCACAGATACAAAACAGTAATCTGTGCCCCTTGATATGTAATAGTTCCATAAATATATCAAAGTGTTCCCCAGTAAAGAAAAATAAGCCAATAAGAAGCGTAAAAAAGGCATCACGACTCTGCCTTTATCCGAGTGTTGTGCTAGTTCTGGAACACTGTAGCCATAAATATAATATGGTCTATGACTCTACAAGTTGGAATGGTAATGTAAAAGACTTTGGATTACTGTGTTCCATAGGCTAGGACTATGTTTGTGTTGGATTTTGAGCTTGGGTATATTTGAAAATGGTGGTCACCCCAGGAAATAATGATGCCATTTTATTTGATTTTCTGTTCTCTTTTTAATGAAATAGTGCTTATTCTATTCGTCCGTGAAAATGAAGCAAAGGTTATAAGATCAGGCTTTGAAACATAATAATGAAGGTACTGGACACAAACCTTGTGTACAATATGTGAACCTGCATAGTAAAACATTGCCAATGGCTGCAACATGTTTATTTTTTATACTTGGTGGGCCTTTTATATTGATACACCTAAATGAAATGGGATTGGTTCGTGATATCAACTTCCTGTTTTGGCACATTAGTATATGGGAGGGGGAAAACTTTTCAAGATGGGTGGTGACCATGGCGACCATTTTGAAGTCAGCCATTTTGGATCCAACTTTATTTTTTTGAATGGGAAGAGGGTCATGTGACACATCAAACTTATTGAGAATTTCACAAGAAAAACAATGGTGTGCTTGATTTTAACGTAAATTTATTCTTTGATGAGTTATTTACAAGTTTATGCCCATTGTGAAGGATTGTCAATGCAACCCTCATCTCCCACTCTTGACACTCTGATAGCAACACCGCACAGAAGAAATGCTAGCACAGGCTTCCAGTATCCGTTGTTTCAGATGCTGGACATCTTGTATCTTCACAGCATAAACAATTGCCTTCAAATGACCGCGAAGATAAAAGTCTAATGGGGTCAGATTGGGAGACCTTGGTGGCTATTCAACTGGCCCACAACGACCAATCCACTTTCCAGGAAACTGTTCATGTATGAAGCTTGGACCTGACAACCTTAAGCTGTGTGCACACGTTGCGGAATTATTGTGGATCCGCAGTGAATTTTCCGCTGCGGATCCGCAATAAATCCGCAAGTGTGTATGAAAACAATGTTAAACTATGGAAAAAAAAATTGCTGTGCTCATGCTGTGGAAAAAAACGTGCAGATTCGCAGAGTTTTATTTTCCGCAGCATGTCAATTCTTTGTGCGGATCTGCAGCTTTTCTGCACCCATTGATTTGCATGGAGTCAGGCACATCTGCAGCAAAACTGCAGTTCTAAAAAAGATCTGCAGTTTTGCTGTGGATGAAACGCTGCGGATCAGGAGGAGAGAAGTGTGTGGGCGGAGTGTGGGTGCTGACTGTGTGCATGTATGGTGTGTGCGGGGCACTGCGTGTATGTGTGTGTGTGTGTCTGTGTGTGTGTGGGTGTGTGTGTGTGCGTGTCTATGTAAGCAGCCATTGTCTGAAAGGACTGCTGCTCTCACAAGGCAATGAATGCTCACAGTGACAGCATTGTTGATGATGGGAAAGTAGTCCCATCAGACAAAGGCTGTGATCAGTAGTAAAAAAACAAAAACATACAGAACATACATTACATACATATAACATACAGAACATACATATAATATACAACACATAACATAGAGTACATAATTACCAATCACTTAGTCCCCGACACCCTCGTCTCCTTTAATAAAAATAAAATAAAAATCCAACCTATACTTTACCTTTCCACCGTAGTCCAGTTATTTACAAGTGTACAACGACGATCTCCAGTGTAGAACACTGACATCAGGTGATGTCACTGCTCTACAGGGGCCCCGCTATGAACTGAGAGCAGAGTTGATTCTAAGCAATATATATCCCTCTGCTGCTGCCAGCGAGAGGTCTCTTCAGTTCATTCTCTCATCGGCAATGCTGTGTGAGAAAATTCGCAAGCAGCCTTACCAGAAAGTGAGAGAATGAACTCAAGTACCCTCTTCATTGATGCACTGCAGGAGGATTAACTCCTGTCAGTGCATCACTGGGAGGCCCTTTAGAGCAGTGACATCACCCGATGTCACTGTTCTATAGGAGAGATCGTCGTGGGACACTCATTATTAATTGGACTGCGTCGGACAGGGAATATAGGCTTGATTTATTATTTTACTTTTTATTACAGGAGACCGAGGGCGTCGCATGGATTAGTCATGCAATAAAAATAGGAAAACCGTGTTGTGTTTTATTTCATTAAAATACTTTATTCTTATGTGTGTGTGGTTTTTTTTAACCCTTTTCGTATGATAAGGTTAATGATGGATAGATGTGTTATTGACACCTCTCCATTATTAACAGGGCTTAATGTCACCTTACAATACAAAAAGGTGACATTAACCACTTATTACCCCATATGCCACCACTACACAACAGTGGGAAGACATGGGCTAAGTGTCGGAAATGGTGAATCTTACAGGGCTGGTGTTTGAAGCCAGGGAGGGGCCAATATCCATTGCCCCTTCCTAGGCTATGAATTTCAGCCCACAGCTCTTCGCATAGCCTTTCTGGCTATAAATTATAGTGGGACCCTGTTATGATTTGGTAGCTGAGGAGAGCAGGCAAAAATCAAATACACCAGAGAGGTTGGAATCTATGGGATTGCAGTACCCTGACTAACCACCACAACTAAAGGCAGCCGTGGAGCGTACCTACGTTGGTCCTAGACGCCTCGTCACAGCCTGAGAAGCTAACTACACCTAAAGACAGAAAGAGGAAAACTATCTGCCCCGGAGCAGATCCCCAAAGAACATAGAAAGCCCCCAAACATGTAATGGCGGTTAGACAAGGGGAAATACAGACACAGAAAATAGTATGAGCAAACGTTGGGGCCCAAACTTCCTAAATAGAAAAGGATAGGAAGGACACTTGCTGCAATCCCAAAAAACCCTGAAAAGTACCAACTCTACTAATTACAAAAACACCTGAGATAACATGACCTAAGCCACCTAAATTAGTTCTCTGGTGTAACAAAACAAAACAGCAGCCACTGATAAAACTGGAAAAGGCAAATGAACAAACAACAGTGGCTGAACTAAACTGAGAGGAGCACAAGCCCCGGAGGGGACCCGGCAGACCCCCACAGAAGTGCAGGACAAAATGCAAAAAGCAAGCACAAAAAACTAAAAGAAGAAAATGTCTTATCTGTTAGCAGAAGATGCAGGCACGAAACAGCAAGCTACAAAGTGAACAGGAATCAAAGATGAGACCAGAACAATTGATCACCGGCAACCCTGATGGGAGGGAACCTCCCTTATATAAGACCAGTCAGTAACACCTGATCGCCAATCTTCACAATCTTCATTGGATAGATCAGTACTGTTTGTAACCACCAGAGGGAGCTTCTGCTCAGAATTCATTTCTAGCACATTCACAACAGTACCCCCCCCTTGAGGAGGGGTCACCGAACCCTCATTTGAGCAACCAGGTCGGTCAGGATGAGCTCTGTGATACGCACGGATGAGTCTCCTAGCATGGATGTCCGAAGCAAACACCCAAGAATTGTCCTCCTGACCATAACCTCTCCACTTAACCAAATACTGGAGTTTCCGTCTAGAAAAACGAGAATTCAATATTTTCTCAACCACATGCTCCAGATTGCCCTCAACCAAAACTGGGTCAGGAGGCACAGCCATAGGAACCACTGGCTCGACAAACCTCTTCAATAAGGACTTGTGGAACACGTTATGGATCTTAAATGTCCCTGGAAGAAGTAAACGAAAGGAAACAGGATTAAGAATCTCCATGATCTTATAAGGTCCAATGAACCTAGGCTTAAACTTAGGAGATGCAACTCTCATAGGGATATTTCTTGAGGACAACCAGACCAAGTCCCCCACTTCAAACCGAGGACCATCAGTCCTATGCCGGTTGGCAAACCGCTGGGCAGTCTCCTGAGAGAGGGACAACCTCTCCACTACCTGGTCCCAAATCTGCTGCATACGCTCCACAACAGAGTCAACACCTGGACAGACAGAAGCCTCCGTCTGTCCTGAAGAAAATCGAGGGTGAAATCCAAAATTGCAGAAAAATGGAGACATCAAAGTGGCAGAGCTAGCCCTATTATTAAGAGCAAACTCAGCCAAAGGCAAAAAAGAGACCCAGTCATCCTGATCAGCAGACACAAAGCATCTCAGATAAGTCTCCAATGTCTGGTTTGTTCTCTCAGTTTGTCCATTGGTCTGAGGATGAAAAGCCGAGGAGAAAGACAATTGAACACCAAGTTTAGAACAAAAAGTCCTCCAAAATCTGGAAACAAACTGGACTCCTCTGTCAGACACAATGTTCTCAGGAATGCCGTGTAACCGAACCACGTGCTGAAGGAACAAAGGCACCAATTCAGAGGAGGAAGGCAACTTAGGTAATGGCACAAGATGTATCATTTTGGAAAACCTATCACAAATCACCCAGATAATGGTCATTCTCTGAGAAACAGGGAGGTCGGAAATGAAATCCATAGAGATATGGGTCCATGGTCTCTTGGGCACAGGCAATGGCATCAACAAACCACTAGAGCGAGAGCAAGGCTTGGAGCGAGAGCAAGTCCCGCAGGACTGCACAAATTCCCTGATGTCCCGAGACAAAGTAGGCCACCAAAAGGACCGACTAACCAAGTCTCTGGTACCAAAAATTCCGGGATGACCGGCCAACGCGGAACAATGAATCTCAGACATCACACTCTTTTTCCACCGGTCTGGGACAAACAATTTCCCAATAGGGCAGCGCTCGGGTTTATCCTCCTGACACCCTTCCAGAGCCAGTCTCAAATTGGGCGAGATGGCGGAAAGAACTACACCCTCTTTCAAAATAACAGCAGGATCAGATAACTCAGGAGAGTCCGCAAGGAAACTCCTCGAGAGGGCATCCGCCTTAACATTCTTAGTGCCAGGAAGAAAGGAAACCATGAAATTAAAACGTGTGAAAAACAAGGCCCACCTGGCCTGTCTAGGATTAAGTCGCTTGGCTGATTCCAGATAAACCAGATTCTTATGGTCCGTGAGGACCACCACCTGATGTTTGGCTCCCTCCAGCCAATGTCTCCACTCTTCAAAAGCCCACTTCATGGCCAATAACTCCCGATTACCCACGTCATAATTACGTTCAGCTGGAGAAAATTTTCGAGAGAAAAAGGCACAAGGGTACTATTTAGAGGTCTCTGGATCTCTTTGGGACAAAACAGCACCTGCCCCAATTTCAGAGGCATCAACCTCCACCTGAAATGGCAGAGAAACATCAGGCTGCCGTAGAACAGGAGCAGAAGTGAATCTCTGCTTAAGTTCCTGAAACGCAGAGACTGCCTCAGGAGGCCAATTCACCACATCAGAACCCTTTTTTGTCAAATCAGTCAATGGTTTAACAATAACAGAGAAATTACCAATAAATTTACGATAAAAATTGGCAAAACCCAAGAATCTTTGAAGAGCCTTTAATGAAGTAGGTTGGACCCAATCACAGATGGCCTGAACCTTGACCGGGTCCATTTCAATAACAGATGGGGACAAAATGAATCCCAGAAATGAGATCCTCTGTACGCCAAAAAGACACTTTGATCCCTTCACAAACAGAGCATTCTCTCTCAAAATCTGGAACACAGTCCGAACATGTTTCACATGAGAGTCCCAGTCATTGGAAAAAATCAAGATATCATCCAAATAAACAATCAGAAATTTATCCACCAAATCCCTGAAAATGTCATTCATGAAGGACTGGAAGACAGAAGGAGCATTAGTGAGCCCAAAGGGCATCACTAGGTACTCAAAATGCCCCTCTGGGGTATTAAATGCCGTCTTCCATTCATCCCCGTGCTTAATGCGAATAAGGTTATATGCCCCCCTGAGGTCAAGCTTGGTAAACCAAGTAGCACATTTCACCCTGGAAAACAGGTCAGAAATCAAGGGTAACAGATATTGATATTTCACAATGATATTGTTCAAGAGACGATAATCAATACACGGCCTTAATGAACCATCCTTTTTGGCCACAAAGAAAAAACCGGCACCCAAGGGTGAAGAGGATGGTCTGATATGACCCTTCTCCAATGACTCCTTGATATAAGACCGCATAGCGTCATGTTCAGGTACAGACAAGTTAAAAAGGCGACCTTTAGGGAATTCACTTCCAGGCACTAATTCAATAGCGCAGTCATAGCTCCTATGGGGGGGCAAGGATGCAGATTTACTTTCGCTAAACACATCAGAAAAATCAGTCAAAAAGTCAGGAACATCCTGAGCCTGGGGGAGGCAGAAAAAACAGGAGTGTTGGTATTAACACATTGGCAGCCCCAACTGGTTACAGACACAGATTTCCAATCCAAAACAGGATTATGATACTGTAACCAAGGGAAACCCAGTACGATAATGTCATGCAGATTATACAGCACCAAAAATTTGCAACTCTCCTGATGATCAGGTTCAACCCTCATTATCACCTGAGTAGAGAACTGAGGTTTATTCTCAGCCAAAGGGGTAGAATCGATCCCCAGTAGGGGAATAGACTTCCGTAGGGGTATCAAGGTAAACCCACAACGTTTAGCAAAATCAAAATCCATCAGGTTAATAGCTGCTCCCGAATCAACGAAAGCCTAAGCAGAAAATGTGGACAGGGAGCAAATCAGGGTAACAGTCAACAAAAATTTAGTCTGAACACTACCCAAGACAACTGAGCGTGCAAAACGTCTTCCCCGCTTAGGGCAGACTGAAATAGCATGAGAGGCATCACCACAGTAGAAACATAACCCATTGCGTTTTCGAAACTCATGACGCTGTGCCCAGAAGCCACTCTATCACACTGCATGGGTTCACAAGCTGGTTCACAAGGCAACACTATTCCACACATACCTCTACGCTCACGCAAACGTCTGTCAATTTGAATCGCTAATGACATAGAATCATTGAGACCAGAGGGGACAGGGAATCCCACCATAACATCCTTTACATTCTCTGACAGACCCTTCCGAAAAAGGGCTGCCAAAGCATCGTCATTCCATTTGGTCAGGACTGCCCACCTTCGGAATCTCTGACAGTATAACTCAGCGTCCTCAAGCCCCTGATTTAATGCCAACAAGGATTTTTCACCTTGATTAGTGACATTAGGCTCATCGTACAATAACCCCAGAGCCTGAAAAAATGCATCAACATTACTCAAAACAGGATCCCCAGGTGTCAGGGAAAAAGCCCAATCCTGAGGATCGCAGCGCAGGAGAGAGATGACAATTTGAACCTTCTGTGCTGCGTTCCCTGAGGACTTAGATTTCAAGGCAAAAAACAACTTACAGTTATTTTTGAAGTTCAGAAATTTAGCTCGATCCCCTAAAAACAAATCTGGCATGGGAATCCTAGGTTCCACAACAGGCAACCCTGCAAGATAGGTAGCAATACTCTGAACTTCAGTGGCAAGCTGATCCACACGGCCAGACAACTGTGCAAACTCCATTGAGAGAAAAAAAATCCTCCTCAGCACCCAGAGATACAGAGGGAAAAAAAAAAAAATCTCTGACAACTCTGACAATCTTCTTTCTTTAACACTATTTTTCCCTTCTGTGAGTACCATACAAATATCAGTTTTTTGGCCGGTGATACTGTTATGATTTGGTAGCTGAGGAGGCAGGCAAAAAAGGAAATACACCAGAGAGGTTGGAATCTATGGGATTGCAGTACCCTGACTAACCACCACAACTAAAGGCAGCCGTGGAGCGTACCTACGTTGGTCCTAGACGCCTCTTCACAGCCTGAGAAGCTAACTACACCTAAAGACAGAAAGAGGAAAACTATCTGCCCCGGAGCAGATCCCCAAAGAACATAGAAAGCCCCCAAACATGTAATGGCGGTTAGACAAGGGGAAATACAGACACAGACAGAAAATAGTATGAGCAAACGTTGGGGCCCAAACTTCCTAAATAGAAAAGGATAGGAAGGACACTTACTGCAATCCCAAAAAACCTTGAAAAGTACCAACTCTACTAATTACAAAAACACCTGAGATAACATGACCTCAACCACCTAAATTAGTTCTCTGGTGTAACAAAACTAAACAGCAGACACTGAAAAAACTGGAAAAGGCAAATGAACAAACAACAGTGGCTGAACTAAACTGAGAGGAGCACAAGCCCCCGGAGGGGACCCGGCAGACCCCCACAGAAGTGCAGGACAAAATGCAAAAAGCAAGCACAAAAAACTAAAAGAAGAAAATGTCTTATCTGTTAGCAGAAGATGCAGGCACGAAACAGCAAGCTACAAAGTGAACAGGAATCAAAGATGAGACCAGAACAATTGATCACCGGCAACCATGATGGGAGGGAACCTCCCTTATATAAGACCAGTCAGTAACACCTGATCGCCAATCTTCACAATCTTCATTGGATAGTTCAGTACTGTTTGTAACCACCAGAGGGAGCTTCTGCTCAGAATTCATTTCTAGCACATTCACAACAGGACCCCATGTCACTTTTTTCGCCCCCCTATTTTAATAGCCAGTAAAGGTTATGCAGACATCTGCGGGGTGATATTCATAGCCTGGAAGGGGCCATGGGTATTACCTTCTAACCAGGCTATAAATATCGGCTCCCAGTAGCTTGCTTTCCCTCTCTGGACTTGAAAATTGCAAATTGCGTGGGAGCCCACGCAATTTTTTTTCCCATTTTTTTTAAATTAAACATATTGTATTTAAGATAGATAGATCTATAGATCTATCTATCCCATATCTAATTATCTTTATATCTATCTATGTATCTGTCTATCTGTGTGTGTAATGGAGTATGGGTTGGACAAATGTAAAAGAGGAGGTTGGACAAGAAATTACATCACAAATCTTTTTTTGTTAAATGACATATCTTTATTTAGCTTGCAAAAATGCATGCAAATCCGCATGAAAAAAATGCATGAAAATCCGCATCAAAACGCATAAAAAACGCATCTGCGTTTTTTGCCAAGAGGTGCAGATTCTGTGCAGAAAATTCCGCAGACTAATCTGCAACATGTGCAGATACTCATAATGTGACACATTCCCATTTTATTTAGGTGTATCCATATAAATGGCCCACCCTGCAGATCAAACACAGAACATGAGGTAGAGGGTGGAGATTTTGGATCCTTATAAAGTATAGAAATATCTGTAAAGAAGCATGTGTTAGTCTGTGAGCCTGTGTCTAATTTTTAAGGTAAAACAATGATGGGAGTTCTGTCACATACAAATAGGCTGTGTTCCCATGATGAGCTTATAGTTATGGCTTATTAGGTTACTTGCATTTTTTCATTGCGTTTTTACTGTGCTTTTGATGCTGCATTTTTTTCTCTCTTGTTGGTATAATATGTCTTAAAAAACTGATTTATTTTTTATATTCTTCCTGGTATTTGGCTTTGACAAAACTTTATCGCTTCAGTCATGTGCGGAATATACCGTATTTTTCGGACTATAAGACGCACTTTTTCCCCAAAAAAATTATGAAGAAAATGGGGGGGTGTCTTATAGTCCGAATGCAGGCGTACCGGAGGATTGCGTCAGTGGTGTGGTGTGGCGGTGGCAGAGGTGAGGCAATGCTGTGGCGCGGTGGTTGGTACGTCGTGCACCTGAGCAGGGTCCCTTCCTCAGGTGAGGTGACGCCGCGGCACGGTTTCCACAGAGTACAGAGCCGGGTTTCTCGGTGGTGGTGGCTTTCTGAGGCCGCACGTGCGCAGTTTGAGTTCCCTGCTTCCCGTGGCTTAAGGAAAATGGCCGCGGGAGGCCACACGTGCACAGATAGAGATCGCATCAGCCATTTTCCTGAAGCCGAGTTCACAGATTGAGAGCTCAGCTTCAGGAAAATGGCCGCCGCAATCTCCATCTGCGCACGCGCGGCCTCAGGCAGATGGCCGCCACCACCAAGAAACTCATGATTAACCCGGCTTTGCTGCTTGCCTTAGACTCTCGGCCGTGGCGTCACCACACCTGAGGAAGGGACCCTGTATCAGCATCATCACACATCTGCCACACCATTGCCTCAACTCCCGTGGACACTAGGCCGCGGTGTCGCCTCCTGTGACCCTGCTGTACCACCGCCGGCCCTCAGGTACCTTAAATTCGGACAATAAAAAGGACCCCCATATTATAAAAATATTTTTTACTGCTATTTTCACCCCAAAATTTGGGGTGCATCTTATGGTCCGGTGCATCTTATAGTCCGAAAAATACGGTATGCGTTTTTCATGTGTTTCCACCACGGAAAAGCACTTCATTTTTAGAAGTGTTCCTAAGCATTAAGCTACTCAGCAAAGTTATGTCCACAAATTGCAGACGTGACTGGCTCTGTGAGCTCATTCAAATAACGAGTGCAGAAGCTGCTTTCTATTTATGTGCTGTACTTTGGTCCTTACATTAAACCAAGCAGTGCTTGCTGCAATTTTTTTCCCTCAGACTGTTGGTTTGTGTGGAAAGCCAACTATGGCCACTTACACATTGGTTATAAAGGGTGATTTTGCTCCCCGTGGGCTGTCAGTGAGACACACAGATCCATATAATGAATTCTTCTGAATGAGCCCTTAGACCATTATAGAGTTTTGAAAAGATCTTACCTTTAGTGAATTTTTCCAGATCTGTTTTGGAGGTAAATTTTGAGAAATTTTTTGCATATGTAATCCCTTAGCTCCGCAGCAAATTTCTATTTTTGCATTTCAGTTTTTTACTCCCCTTCCCCCTTTTTCCCAGAGCTATAACTCTTTTATTTTTCTGTCCACATAGACATATGAGGGCTTCTTTTTAGTTGGACGAGTTGCACTTTTGAATGACACCATTCATTTTACCACACAGTGCACACAAAAACGGAAAAAAAATTCCAAGTGCAGTGAACTTATAAAAAAATACAATAATTTTTTGGGAATTGTTTACGTAGTATACTTTCTGGTAAAAATGACCATGCAATATAATTCTGCTCAGCAATACAATTACGGCAACACCCAAAATATCAAGCTTTTTTTATTATTTTAGTCGTAAAAAAGAAAAATTCTGAAGTTTGCAAAAAAAAATTTTTGGATTTGCGTCTTTATTTTCTGAGACTCGTAACATTTTTATTTTTCGTCTGATGGAACTGACTGAGGGCTTATTCTTTTAGGGGCGAGATAAAACTTTTATTAGTACTATTTTTGGATAGATGTGACCTTGTGATCGTTTGTTGCAGCAAGTTTTGGGGAACTATGGAGACCCAAAAAATTTAATTTTTGTGTTTTCAAAATTTTGCAGTTTCATGGTGTTTGACCATTAATTATTTTTATATTTTATAAAACTGACATTTATGAACTAGGCAGTACCACATATGTGCATTTTTTAATTTAACTAATATCTTTATTTTCAACTGGGGAAAAGGTAGCAATTTGAACTTTTTGCTTTTTGTTTTTTTTTTCATATTTTTAAAACTTTTTTTTTACTTTTTCCTGTTCTTGTTAGCCCCCTTAGCGGATTTGAAAATGTGATAGTCAAATCACTTGTGCTATATACACCAATGGCTCAGCATTGTTGCATATAGCACAAATAACGGTCTCCTTTGAAGCCCGTCCACTGGCAGGATTACAAAAGTGCTCCATATTGACAAGCACGGAGGTCATCAGCTGACCCCCTGCTATCATAACAACCCATTGGTGACCCGTGATCACATCAAAGGCACGCCGATAAGCTGAGGTAATGACATGCGGGCATGTCTGCTCATGTTAAATGTCGTTGTCAGAGATTTATAGTGGCATTTAACAAGTTAACAATTTCGGCTCCAATCGCTTGCTGCGTGAGCCTGCTCCGTGCACCTGCTTCTGGGCATATGAAGAAGTTAATATTTATAGCAAATTATTAAGTTTACATACACAGAAATTTGGATTTGGGAATTTTTTTGTGTTTTTGTAATCAGTATTGTTTTGTAAAAACACAATGCACAGCACAACTATGGAACTTTTTTTGTTATTGGCTTCTCAGGATAGGATGCCAAAATATATGTTCAAAATTTTTCAAAATAGAAAATGACAGAAATACTTTTTAAAAGGCTAAGTTCCACAGTTTTTTCTAGGTGGAAACTACTTAAAGAAATCCTTTTTTGTAAGATTTTGAGGTGTTTTTATTTTTCCTAAAGCATTTCTGTGCTTTTACCTACTTGCCTCCTAAGCTAGTTTTTCCTTTGGGATCAAGACTAGAGTTGAGCGATACTTTCCGATACCCCTAAGTATCGGAATCGGAATGGTATCGCCGATACCATTAACATATCGGCGATACCCGATACCGATACCGGAAGTCCCATGTAAGTCTATGGGAACAAAATATCGGAACTAAAAAAACCCCATTCTTTCCTTGTAAACACTAAATATACACACATAGAATACATATATATATATATATATATATATATACATGTCATTATGACATATATATATACATATATGTATAGTTTATACACTTCTACATAGTAAAATATCCTCTGATTCAATTGCCGGGTAAAGCCGGCTTCAGTGAAAAGACAGAAGCACCCGACATGAAATGACACTTGGTGTACATAGGTTAACCATGTCTTTTCATGTCATTTGCTATCTGATTTGCACAAACAATTAAATCAGTCTATGTTTGCAAAATTTCACACCTGTAGGGGTTAATTAAAGGTGTAAATTCGTTGTAAAAAAAACGGACTTTTTGCTACGAATTTACACCTTTAATTAACCCCTACAGGTGTGAAATTTTGCACACATAGACTGATTTAATTGTTTGTGCAAATCAGATAGCAAAGGACATGGTTAACCCTATGTACACCAAGTGTCATTTCATGTCGGGTTCTGCATTTTCACAAAAGCCGGCAATTGAATTAGCGGCTATTATACTATGTAGAAGTGTATGAACTATAATATATATATATATATATATTATATATATATATATATTATATGTGTCACAAACTCAATGACATGTATATATATATATATATATATATGAGGTGTAAAATTGCTGAAAAAAAATGCGTGGGCTCCCGCCCTATTTTCGCAACCAGACAGACAAAGCCAGTGAGTGGGGGCAGATAATAATAGCCCAGAGAGGGACCATTATTTTTGGCCCCCCCCCGGCTACTAACATCTGCCCCCAGACACCCCAGAAAGGGCAAATCTCTAATTAGATTTGCCCTTTCTGGCACTTTGCCCGTCTATTCCCATTGCCCTGTAGCAGTGGCGAATGGGTTAATAAGGGGTTAAAATGACCTTGCAATTGAAAGGTCACTTTAAGCCAGGTTAATAATTGAGAGCTGTCAATTAGACAACTATCAATTATTAATCCTATTGTATGAAAGAATAATCAAACACACACACTTTAATAAAAAAGAAGTTTAATGAAATAATCACACAGTTTTTGACCATATTTTATTTACCTGCTAAAACCATTTCCTGTAATAAAAATAAAATAATAAAGCAAAATTATTCTTACCAATCCGATGCACAGTCAGGTCCCACGGTGTAATCCTTCAGAAAGGGTTAATGTTTACTGCAGGGACCGCAGCTAATGCTGCAGCCTCACAGTAAACCCCCAAATGAATGAGTTCCTCTCCTGGCTGACAGGAGAGGAAGTGGAAAGCTTAATTGATTGCTTTCCACTTTCACTTCAGGTCAGCCAGGGACACCATCAGTGACGTCAAAGGGAACTGATTAACAAAAATAGGGGTTCCCTTCAAAAAAAAAATGGCGTGGGGTCCCCCCTATTTTTGTTAACCAGCCAGATGAAGCAGACCGCTGAGGCCTGGATTTTCAGGCTGTTAAGGAGCCAATATCCATGGACCTTGCAAGCCTGATAATACCAGGCCACAGCAGTCTGCTTAGCTTGGCTGGTTAACAAAAATAGGGAATCCCCTCGAAAAAAAACGGCGTGGGGATCCCCCTATTTTTGTTAACCAGCCAAGTAAAATGCAGACTGCCGCGGCCTGGTATTAAAAAACTGTCAAGGCCCATGGATTTTGGCCCTCAACAGCCTGATAATACCAGGCTACAGCAGCCCCAGATTTGGCGCATCAAAAGATGTGCCAATTGTGGCACTTTACCCGGCTCTTCCCACTTGCCCTGTAGCGGTGGCAAGCGGGGTAATAAGGGGTTATTGTCACCGTTGATTGCACGGTGACAATAAGCCCGGTTAATAATTGAGAGGCGTCAATAAGACACCGATCCATTATTAATCCCAAAGTTATTAAATGTTTGAAAAAAAAGACACAGCAAGAAAAAAGTCTTTTAATGAAATAAAAGAGACAACACAGTTTTCATTTTTTTTATTACTCTCTCATTCCTGCGACGCCATCGATCTCCTGTAAAAAAAGAAAAAAAACAAACCAACAGTATACCACCTGTCCGACGCAGTCCATAGTAACGATTGTCCCACGACGATCCACTCTGCTACATCGGAATGACAGGCAGAGCCTGACATCCTGGCGCAGCACAGCTGCTTACCACCTTCCCCGGCGGTGACGTCATCGGACTGACTGCTTTACGATTACCCAGCAGTCACTGCAGTTATTGCGAGATACTGCATGTGACCGCCGGGGAGGAGAGGATGGCGGCCATGAAGCAGTCCGGGATGTGACCGCCGGAGATCTTCTGCCAGGTAAGTGCCGCTGACTCCTGACAGACCCGACCGACGGACACTGACAGTGACAGTGACAATTCCGATTCCGGTATCCGATCTGACGAAAATATCGGAACTCGGGATCGGAATTCCGATACAGCCAATATCGGCCGATACCCGATATTAGCAGTATCGTATCGCTCAACACTAATCAAGACCCATTTTTCAAATCTGCCATGTGTCAATAATTTTAAAATAGTTACACACAAAGGATGGGATTCAAAGTTTTATAGGTTCCCTGAAACAAAGCCTGTTTCAAAGACACACCACCTTTAAATACCACACCCATTTTGTTATCCACACCTAATTTCTTGCACTCTAACCTCACTCACAAAATATAAGTAATGGTAACTAAAAGTAAAGGCACTTAACTCTTCACACTTATGCCTTCATTGATAATTTAACCCCTTCATGACCCAGCCTATTTTGACGTTAAAGACCTTGCCATTTTTTGCAATTCTGAAGAGTGTCCCTTTATGAGGTTATAACTCAGGAACGCTTAAACAGATCCTAGCAACTCTGAGAATGTTTTTTCGTGACATATTGGGCTTCAGTGTTAGTGGTAAATTTACGTCGATAATTTTTGTGTTTATTTGTTGTGATAAAAATGGAAATTTGGCGAAAATTTAGAAAATTTCGCAATTTTCAAATTTTGAACTTTTATTCTGGTAAACCAGAGAGTTATGTGACACAAAATAGTTAATAAATAACATTTCCCACATGTCTACTTTACATCAGCACAATTTTGGAAAGAAAATTTTTTTTTGTTAGGAAGTTATAAGGGTTAAAAGTTGACCAGCAATTTCTTATTTTTACAACAAAATTTACAAAGCCATTTTTTTTACGGACCACCTCACATTTGAAGTCACTTTGAGGGGTCTATATGGCAGAAAATACCCAAACGTGACACCATTATAAAAACTGCACCACTCAAGCTACTTAAAACTACATTTAAGAAGATTATTAACCCTTCAGGTGCTTTACATGAACTAAAGTAACGTGGAAGAAAAAATGGACATTTTAATTTTTCCAACAAAAATTTTTTTTCAGCATCAATTTTTTCTTTTTTACATTGGCAACAGGATAAAATGGATCCTAAAATGTGTTGGGCAATTTCTTCTGAGTACACCGATATCTCATATGTGGTCATAAACCACTGTTTGGGAATACGGCAGGGCTCAGAAGGGATGGAGCGCCATTTGACTTTTTGAATGGAAAATATGCTGGAATATTTAGCGGTTGCCATGTCGCATTTGGAGAGTCCCTGTGTGCCTAAACATTGAAGCTCCCCCACAAGTGACCATATTTTGGAAACTAAACCCCCCAAGGAACTTATCTAGATGCATAGTGAGCACTTTGAACAACCAGGTGCTTCACAAATTGATCCATAAAAAAAGAAACTACTTTTTTTTCACAAAAAATTTCTTTTAGCCTCTGTTTTTCATTTTCACATGGGCAATGGGATAAAATGGATCCTAAAATTTGTTGGGCAATTTCTCCTGAGTACACCGATACCTCATATGTGGTCATAAACCACTGTTTGGACGCACGGCAGGGCTCAGAAAGGATGGAGCGCCATTTGACTTTTTGAATGGAAAATATGCTGGAATATTTAGCGGTTGCCATGTCGCATTTGGAGAGTCCCTGTGTGCCTAAACATTGGAGCTCCCCCACAAGTGACCCCATTTTGGAAACTAGACACCCCAAGGAACTTATCTAGATGCATAGTGAGCACTTTGAACCCCAAGGTGCTTCACAAATTGATCCGTAAAAAAAGAAGCTACTTTTTTTTCACAAAAATTTTCTTTTAGCCTGTTTTTTTCATTTTCACATGGGCAACAGGATAAAATGAATCCTAAAATTTGTTGGGGAATTTATCCTGAGTACACGGAGACCTCATATGTGGTCATAAACCACTGTTTGGGTGAACGGAAAGGAAGGCGCGCCATTTGACTTTTTGAATGGAAAATTAGCTCCAATCGTTAGCGGACACCATGACGCGTTTGGAGAGCCCATGTGTGCCTAAATAGTGAAAAAAAAAACACATGTGACACCATTTTGGAAACTAGACCCCTTATGGTACTTATCTAGATGTGTTGTGAGCACTCTGAACCCCAAGTGCTTCACAGAAGTTTATAACGCAGAGCAGTGAAAATAAAAAAATAATTTTTTTCCTCAAAAATGATTTTTTAGCCCGCTATTTTTTATTTTCGCAAGGGTAACAGGAGAAATTGGACACAAAAGTTGTTGTGCAATTTGTCCTGAGTACTCCAATACCCCATATGTGTGGGGGAACCACTGTTTTGGCGCATGGGGGAGCTCAGAAGGGAAGGAGCACCATTTTGGAATGCAGACTTGATGGAATGTTCTGCGGGCGTCATGTTGCGTTTGCAGAGCCCCTGATGTGCCTAAACAGTAGAAACCCCCCACAAGTGACCCCATTTTGGAAACTAGACCCCCAAGGAGCTTATCTAGATGTGTAGTGAGCACTTTGAACCCCCAAGTGCTTCACAGAAGTTTATAGATGCAGAGCAGTGAAAATAAAAAAAATAATTTTTGTTCCTCAAAAATCATTTTTTAGCCCGCTATTTTTTATTTTCCCAAGGGTAAAAGGATAAATTGGACCCCAAAAGTTGTTGTCCAGTTTTTCCTGAGTACGATGGTGCCCCAAATGTGGGGGGAACCACTGTTTGGGCGCACGGCAGGGCTCAGAAGGGATGGAGCGCCATTTGACTTTTTTAATGGAAAATTAGCTCCAATCGTTAGCGGACACCATGTCGTGTTTGGAGAGCCTCTGTGTGACTAAACTTTGGAGCTCCCCCACAAATGACCCCATTTTGGAAACTAGACCCTCTAAGGAACTTATCTAGATGCACAGTGAGCACTTTGAACCCCCAGGTGCTTCACAGAAGTTTATAATGCAGAGCCATGAAAATAAAAAAATCATTTTTTTTTCTCAAAAAATCATTTTTTATCCCCCTATTTTTTATTTTCACAATGGTTACAGGAGAAATTGGACCCCAAAAGTTGTTGTCCAGTTTGTCCTGAGTACTCTGGTACCCCATATGTGGGGGGAACCACTGTTTGGGCACACGTCAGTGCTTGGAAGGGATGTAGTGACGCTTTGAAATGCCGACTTGATGGAATGGTCTGCGGGCATCTTGTTACGTTTGCAGAGCCCTGATGTGCCTAAACAGTAGAAACCCCCCACAAGTGACCCCATTTTGAAATTTAAACTCCCAAGGAACTTATCCAGATGTGTGATGAGCACCTTGAACCCCCACGAGCTTCACAGAAGTTTATAATGCAGAGCTGTGAAAATAAAAATTCATTTTTTTCCTCAAAAACTGATTTTTTTAACCTGCAATTTTTTATTTTCACAAGGGTAACAGGAGAAATTGGACCCCAAAAGTTCTTGCATAGTTTGTCCTAAGTACTCTGGTACCCCATATGTGAGGGGAACCACTGTTCAGGCACACGTTGGGGCTCGGAAGGGAAGTAGTGACGTTTTGAAATGCCGAAATTGGTGGAATGGTCTGCGGGTGTCATGTTACGTTTGCAGAGCCCCTGAAGGGCCTAAACAGTACAAACTCATTCCCACAAGTGACCCCATTTTGGAAACTAGACCACGCCAAGGAACTTATCTAGATGTGTGGTGAGCACTTTGAACCCCAAGGGCTACACAGAAGTTTATAACGCCCGTGCATGAAAATAAAAAATCATATTTTTTCCACAAACATGATCTTTAGTCCTCAATTTTTTTATTTTCCCAAGAGTAAAAGGAGAAATTAGACCCCAAAAGTTGTTGTCCATTTTGTCCTGAGTACGCTGATATCCCATATGTTGGAGAAAACTACTGTATGTGCACACGTCGGGGCTCGGAAGGGAAGTAGTGATGTTTTGAAATGCCGACTTGATGGAATGGTCTGCGGGCGTCATGTTACATTTGCAGAGGCCCTGATGTGCCTAAACTGTGGAAACCCCCAAGTGACCCCATTTTGGAAACTAGACCACCCAAGGATCTTATCTAGACGTGTAGTGAGCACTTTGAACCCCCAAGTGCTTCACAGAAGTTTATAACCCAGAGCCATGAAAGTAAAAAATAATTTTTTCCCTCAAAAAATGTTTTTTTAGCCCACAATTTTTTATTTTCACAAGGTTAACAGAGAAATTGGACCCCAAAAGCTGTTGTCCTGTTTGTCTTGAGTACACTGGTACCCCATATGTGGGGGGAACCACTGTTTGGGCACACGTCCGGGCTCGGAAGGGAAGTAGTGATGTTTTGTAATACCGACTTGATGGAATGGTCTGCGGGCGTCATTTTAAGTTTGCAGAGCCTAAACAGTAGAAACCACCCAAGTGACCACATTTTGGAAACTAGATCCCCCAAGGAACTCCTCTAGATGTGTGGTGAGCACATTTTTTTTCCACAAACATGATCTTTTAGTCCCCAATTTTTTTCCCTAGGGTAACAGGAGAAATTAGACCTGCAAAGTTGTTGTGCAATTTTTCCTGAGTACACTGATACCTCATATGTGGGGGTAGACCACTGTTTGGGCACACGTCGGGGCTCAGAATAAAGGGAGCACTGTTTGACTTTTTGAACGCAAAATTTGCAGGATTCAGTGGTGGTGCCATGTTGCGTTTGTAGACCCCTGGTGTGCCTAAATAGTGGAAACCCCTCAATTCTAACTCCAACCCTTACCCCAACACACTCCTAACCACAACCCTAACCCTACACACCCCTAACCCTAATCTAAACCCTAACCATAACCCTAACCCCAACACACCCCTAACCCTAATCCCAAACCCTAACCATAACCCTAACCACAAGCCTAACCCTAATCCCAACCCTAACCCCAAAACACGCCAAACACTAATCCTAACTCTAACCCTAACTAGAAGCCTAACCTTAATTCCAACCCTAACCCCAACCCTAACCCTAATTCCAACCCTAACCCTAATTCCAACCGTAACCCTAATTCCAACCCTAACCCAAATTCCAACCCTAACCCTAATTCTAACAGTAACCCTAATTCTAACCCTAACAATAATTCTAACCCTAATGCTAAAGGCTAGGTTCACATTACGTTTTACTAGCCCGTTCAACACATAGCGTTGACGGGCTGGTAACGGTATAGCATAACGCGATCGCGTTATGCTATACCTGCTAGCGCAGATGAATCAGCAGATGACGAGATGAGGTGAGGGAGCCCAGACGCTGCAGCCAGCATCCGAGGCTCTGTCACTGAATGACGGCATGTCGCGAATGCATGCCACTTTTATGGCATGCGTCGCAATGAGTCCGCAAATGGGGGTGAATGGCAGCATTAACGGACTGCGTAACACCGCGTTATACTGTGATGTAAAGCAGTCCATCTAACGGACTGCCATAACGCGATATGAATCCAGCCTAACCCTAATTCTAACCCTAAGGCTAACCCTAACCCTAACCTAACCCTAACCTAACCCTAACTGTAATTCTAACCCTAATAGAAAAAAATATCTATATTTTCATTATTTTATTTTTTGTCCCTACCTATGGAGGTGATAAAGGGGGCGTTTATTTACTTTTTTATTTATTTTGATCACTGTGAGAGTTTATCACAGTGATCAAAATAAATGTATTGAAGCTGCTGGCCGGCGGGTGCACTGCGCATGCGCACGCCATTTTCCAAGATGGCGATGCCCATGAAGAGTCCCGGGCGGATGCAGGGACGGATCCAGGGACACCAGAGGACCGGGGTAGGTGAGAGGAGCTGAGGGTGGGGATCGGAAGCCGAGGGGGTGCGGAGACAAGGAGGAGGGGAGTGGACCGGAGCACAGGGAAGCAGATAGCGACGGCGGTGACCGATCGCCGCCATCAATCGGTGGCGGCGGCCGATCGCCGCCATCACTCGGTGTGGGGAGGGTCGGAACTCGGTGTCCAGCCATGGCTGATGCTATTGAAGCATCGCCCATGGCTGGATTGTAATATTTCACAAAATTTCATTGGTAAAATATTACAAATCGGTTAGATTGGCTGTTTCACTTTTAACAGCCAATCAGAGTGATCGTATCCACGTGGGGGTTAAGCCACCCCCACTGTGGTGATGGTGATGCACAAAGGGTCTTGTTACTGCTGGTCAGGTGACCTTTCAGTGACCCCGGTCACCCGACCTGCAGGAACGCGATCCTTTAATGACACAGGGTATGCGTCACAGGTCGGATTGGTACCGACTTTCATGATGCATACGCTATGTCACAGGTCGGGAAGGGTTTAATTGCATTTTGTCATTTGCATGTTGTTTCACTCAGTCACTTACAGGATTGAAGGGTTTTCTACAATTTTTTGAAAAGTAGTAATACAGAAAGCTTACTCAAATTAGAAAGGATAACCTCCTGTCCATCTGTCACCTCAACTGTATGTTGTAACCAATCACTGGCCTCAGAAGCCACAGACCAAATATGAACTAACCACTAAGGCCAGTGATGGAGTGAAAGAGACAGGATGTCATCACATACAGCTGAAAAGGTTAACCACCCAAAGACATTTCCATTCAATGTTCCCAATGTGTCTAGTGGAAAAAAAGCATGCCTACCTTCCAAGCGCTGCAGGCTATTAGCACTCACATAACATAGTTGTGGGACTGCGGCGTATACAGCACTCATAGTAGGACCCCTCATGAGTTAACTATGCTATTTTTTCTTGCACACATTAGTGACATTGAAAGGGGTTGTCCAGCAGTGGACAGCCTTTTACATTAACAGCAGAGCTGATGACAAGAGCAGTGCTGCTGGAGATGCAAGGAGCACAATGGGTGAATCTTGTTTCACTATATTAGGAAAATCATTCTACTGGTGCAAAACTTATATAAATCTTCAAAAATATTTAATAGTAAACATTATATAATATAACATAGCCCTTTTAGAGAGGAGAAGCAATGCTAGGACAAGAAAAGCATCTGATGTTTGATGGCCAATGAGACAATTAGAGTGGTGGTTGAAGAGAGGTGGTTGGAGACGAAAGCAATCAAAGAATGTAGAAACATGAAACACATGGTCATCAAGTCTTCAAACAAGGGGGGAAATGTTTTGTGGCCAATTGACATGTATGAGTATGAGGCTTTTCGACATGAAACAGTGATATAGAAAATTAGACAGCAATCCACTTAACCAATATAAAACTGAATTAGATAATATTCTCTATCAAGGCTATCAAATGTAATCTCGATCAAAATGTTGGAAGGGCTAACTACAGACTTTCCGGAAGTCCTAACATTTTATTTGACCCCTAAAGTCCATAAAGATATTAGGAACTTACCGGACGGCCTATAGTGTCTGGGATCGGTAGTATTTATGAAGGAGTGTGTCAATTTATCGATTTCTATATGCAACAATGTATAGAAACTTTGCCCTCCTTTATCAAAGACACAGCTGATACAGTATATTGAAATGGTTGAATGATATACAACTTGAACATGACAAAAATATCATACAATATACAGGTCCTTCTCCAAAAATTAGCATATAGTGCTAAATTTCATTATTTTCCATAATGTAATGATTACAATTAAACTTTCATATATTTTAGATTCATTACACACCAACTGAAATTTGTCAGGTCTTTTATTGTTTTAATACTGATGATTTTGGCATACAACTCCTGATAACTAGTGTTGAGCGATACTGCTCGATATCTAAAAATATCGGATCGGAATGGTATCGCCGATAGCACTAAATATCGTCGATATCCGATTCGATACCGGAAGTCCCATGTAAGTCTATGGGAACCAAATATCGACATTAAAAAAAACCATTCTTGCCTTGTTGGTTAATTGTACATGAAGGAAAACAACAAAGACTAATGTAGAATGTATTGGGGGAGGTTGAGGAGACAATAAAGGCATACATGTTTAACCCAATGCATTGGAATAGCATTAATATATTTTTTTTTGGAAATACGTTTGGATTGACTAACAAATTGACAATGTTGTTAACCTTTTTTCTATTTGGCAAATATGTATGTTTCACAACTTCCATGCTCTTCACCTTTTTAACTTTTGCCAGTGCCACACTTTCTCCTTCATAATCTTCAGCAGCATCATCTTTCTCATCAAATTATTCTTCATCTTCACCTTCTTAATCTTCTTCTTAAACTTCTTGCTATTCATGTTTTTGTTTACATTACTCATATTGTTATTATTAAACTAATTAATCTTCTTCATATTCAAATTCTTCATCTTCTTCCTCTTCATCTTCATCATATTCTTATTTGTGACAGAGATTCCTGTACTTGTAATCTGTAAAAGTATGAATTGTTCATCCTTCCGTTCTTGCTGTCACAAAAGATTTAAATTACAACAGTATTTGTCCGTGTTCAGTTTAGCCTGCAGCAGCAGGCATTTTCCAGGGGCACCACGAGCAGGAACGGACTCACCCCCATACACTGCTTAGTCTTCTTCTGCTTAGAATTTAGAGCATATATTTTTGCTCTTCATTTTGGTCTTATACTTCATGTTCTTCTGCTTTTTGATCTTTTGCTTATTGTTCTTCTGTCTCTTGTTCTGTTCTTGTAGTTTGTCTTAACCTTCTTTGTCCTGTTGGTGATCTTCTTCTGGGTAATCTTTTATTTTTTCTTTGTGATGGTGTTCAGGCTGGTTGGCTTCATGCTCGTCGTCCTTGTTGTCTTCATCTTCTTCTGGGTGGTCTTTAAGGTTGTCTAATTTCCGAGAAACAGCTGACGTTACTGGAACCCTGACGGGTATCAGATGAAGCAAGAGACAATGGAAGTAACGAGGACCAGCTGACTGTGCTGGACCCCGGACGCGTAGCAGAAGGAAAAGAGGCAATGTCACAACCGAGTACCAGCTGACGTTACTGTGACACGGTTACTAAGCAGGAGGTACCTGTGCTCCAAAGCACTACCAAGGACCAGCAGACGTTGCTGGAACTCGGATACGGAGATGGAGGCACCTAGGCCAAAGGCACTGGGGAGAACCAGTTGATGGTACTGGACCCCAGACGGGTAGCAGAAGGAAAAGAGGCAATGTCACAACCGAGTACCAGCTGACGTTACTGTGACACGGTTACTAAGCAGGAGGTACCTGTGCTCCAAAGCACTACCAAGGACCAGCAGACGTTGCTGGAACTCGGATACGGAGATGGAGGCACCTAGGCCAAAGGCACTGGGGAGAACCACTTGACGGTACTGGACCCCGGACGGGTAGAAGAACGCACCCATGAAAATGTAAGTTGACAGGACGCAAGCCGTCCGCAGTTACCGAATCACACAGTCCTACAGTGGGTGCTTATCCTATTGTTACAATGGAAACCGCCTTTATTTACATATCCCACAGCACACATAGGAATCACCTAAACTGCAGGCACCATAGAGTTGGCTAACCCGAATGCAACACGACAGCACAACTTATTGGAGGATAATTGACATTCATACTGCCAGGAAACAGCTGTCGTGCTGTAACCAGGCTGGCCAGGAGTCAGTACCCCTGCCAATTACTTACGAGCAACAAATGGCGGTGTTGTAGCCCAGGGAGTAGAGTTCAGGTGGTAGAAAGATGAACATAACAGGAGACATGGAAAACGTTGCCAAACAGTTATTTAATCTGAAAATGGACAGGCAAATTCAGGTGAGATCCATGCCTTGTTCATTTTCAGAAAGTAAGCAGGTCTACATTCTCTGAGGATAGTCGCATGCGACGGTCTGTTACTACACCACCTGCAGCACTAAAGACACGCTCAGATAATACACTGGCAGCAGGGCAAGCCAGCACCTCCAATGCATACTGGCTAAGCTCTGGCCATGTATCCAACTTAGAGACCCAAAATTTAAAGGGGAAGAGGCATCTGGGAGTACACTTAGAGGGAAAGCCAAGTAGTCTGTCACCATCTTACGGAAACGTTTCTTCCTGGTGACTGGAGCCGTCTCGGATGGTGTAGACCTTGCTGGCGCTGTCACAAAACTTTGCCACATTTGTAACATACAGTTCTTGCCCTGTGCAGAGGCGCTGCTTCTGCTCCCTCTTGTTGTAGAGGTGTCTACACTGCCTCGACGCACAGAGCTGCTTTGTAAAGCAGTAGCAGCAGCAGCAGCTCTCTCGGCTGGAATGTACAACAGTATGGATTGCACCAGTGTGTCTTGGTACTCCTGCATTTTACGGTCCCGGTTCACCGGTGTGATGAGGGTTTGTAAGTTGTCCCGGTAGCGAGGGTCTAGGAGGGTGTACACCCAATAATCTGACGTGCTGAGAATGTGGGTGATGCGGCGGTCGTTTCTCAGGCACTGAAGCATGAAATCAACCATGTGCTGCAGACTCCCAACTGGCCAACAAAGGCTGTCCTCTGGAAGAGGCGTCATCTCTGTCTCCTCTGCATCACCCCACCCTCGCTCTACATACTGACTACAGCGTTGTGTACCTCCCTCTGTAGGGATTTCTTCCTCCTCCATTGACTCCTCTCCTCCTCATCCTCCTCACAAAGTGAGCCCTGCCCAGCCCTTTGTGAGGAACCACGTTGCGCTGACTGTCTGAAGGTAATTGAATTTGTGACTCCTCATCCTCCACCTCTTCCAAAACCTCTTCCTTTAGTGCTTTCAGTGATTTCTGAAGCAGGCAGATAAGGGGGACAGTCATGCTGACTAGTGCATCATCTGCACTCGCCATCCGCGTTGAGACATCAAACGCACGCAAAACGTCACAGATGTCCTTCATAGAGGCCCACTCAGTAGTGGTGAAGTGTGAACGGCGCAAATTGCGAGTTGATTGCGCCTGTTGCAGCTGATATTCCATTACTGCTGGCTGCTGCTCACACAACCGCTCCAACATATGTAACGTGGAATTCCACCTGGTGGGTACGTCACATATGATGCGATGTTCAGGAAGGCGAAATCTGACTTGCAGAGCTGCAATGAGCGATCTGGCCATGCTGGAACGTCGCAAGTGAGCGCACTCTAGGCGGACCTTGTGCAGCAGTGCATCAAGATCCGGATAGTCCCTCAAAAAACTCTGCACGACCAAGTTGAGCACATGTGCCAGACATGGTATGTGAGTGAGGTTGCCAAGGCCCAGAGCTGCCACCAGATTTCGGCCATTGTCACACACTACAAAGCCTGGCTGGAGATTAGCTGACAAAAACCACACGTCGCTCTCCTGCTTGATGGCATCCCAGAGCTCCTGCGCTGTGTGGCTTCAATTCCCCATGGAAATTAATTTCAGTACGGCCTGTTGACGTTTGGCCACGGCTGTGCTCATATCGGTCGCAACAGGTAAGCGTTCACGGGTCCATGTGGAGGTATACCGTGATGGCTCGTGCAGCGATGATTCTGAGGAACTGGAGTAGGAGGAGGAATCAATGTGCACAGACTGGATTCCTGCAATCCTTGGAGTTGGCAGAACACGTACAGCGCCACTGGCAAGATCTGTACCCGGCTCCACAACATTGACCCAATGGGCAGTGAGGGAAAGGTATCGTCCCTGGCCATGGGTACTGGTCCACGCATCGGTGGTCAGGTGGACCCTGCTACTGACGGCGTTTAGTAGCGCATGTTTAATGTTTCCCTCGACATGTTTTTGCAGAGCAGGGACAGCTTGCCTGCTGAAATAAAATCGGCTTGGCACATTATATTGTGGGACTGCCAATGCCATAAAGTTCCTGAAACTGTCAGTCTCCACCAGCCTGAATGACAGCATTTCAAGGGACAGGAGTTTTGCAAGGCCAGCATTCAGAGCCTGTGCTCGTGGATGGTTTGCCGAGTATGGCCGTCTTTTATCCCATGCCTGTGTTACCGATGGCTGTTTTTGTTCTGGGAGTGTGACGATGACTGTGAACTTGCTGCAGTGGGTGGAATAACAGTTTGTCTATGGACAACAGTGACCGAGGTTCTTCCATGGAGATCCTGTGAGGAAGCCGAACCAGGTGTGTGAGAGCTGGAGGTAGAGGCTCGAACATGACCTAAAGATGTAGGTGCTGCTGTAGGTTGGCCTACATCTCCAGTGTGTCTTTGGAACTCAGCTACGTGCTTTGTCCGTACATGTTTCCACATATTTGTGGTATTCAGGTTCCTGATATTTTTACCTCTTTTAACTTTTTGCTTACACAGCTTGCATTGAACATAGCAAATATCATCTACAAGTCTGTCAAAAAAGGACCACGCAGTGCAAGTCATGGGAGCGCCAATTTTGACAGTTCTAAGAGAACTGCTCCCAACAGGTGCCAAACTGGAGCCTACAGGCAAGCGAGTCTGCAGCCTACCTCTCCCTCCTCTTTGTACCGTTGGGACAATCTCTTCCTCAGAGCTGCTCCCACCACCTTCCTGTTGCTCACGCCATGTTGGGTCTCGGACTTCATCATCTCCACTACCCTCTTCCAACACCTGCTGCTGTTGGTTGGATGGTCTGGGCAGCACCATGCTCCACAAAACCTGGCACCTGAGTCTCATCATCATCATAAGATGCGTTCTGCGGTGTGCTGTCCATCGGCACTGGCTCACCCGCCTCTTCAGATTGAGAGAGACACAGCTGTTGCGCATCACTGCATACTCCCTCTTCTTCAAATTGCAGAATGCTGCTTGCCTGTGCCCGTGTTTGCGAGCCAACAGATTCTGAGAACAGAAGCAGAGACTCAGCTGGCTCCTGTACAGAACTCTCTGACTGCCTGGCCAATTTGACAGGCGGTGAACAGACAGATGGTTGCTCAACAGTGTTGTGTTCCTGAGAGGAGGTGGAAGGAATTGAAGTCGATGCATTGGCTGCCATCCAACCAACAACGGCTTCAATTTGTTCTTCCAGCAGCAGGGGGGCACGCCGAGCTCCTACCAAAGTGCGCATAAAGAAACGCTCATGGGTAAAACTGGTGGATGCTGTGTCACTGAGGGCGGCAGCAGCCACAGAATCCCCACGTCCTCTCCCTGCTGAAACTCCATGGCCACGACCACGTGCCTTACTCACTGACTTCTTCATCTTGGTAGATTGATAAAGAAAGTCAGAAAAGTTATAAGGCCTAAGTGTGGTTATTACGCAGAGACTGAAGTGAACACTGAAACACAACTGTTCACAATCTGTGAAAGGCTACTCCTTTGTCTACTTCTATAGTGTTTGCAACCAATGTATTGTATACGGATGGAAGCGCGTCACACTAATAGATTATATTTTAAATGGAATGGAGCAGAACCAATTGGAGATAAATGAAAAGGATGAGCCACTGAGACACGCTCAGCAGAGTACAAGCAGCAGTGCTTGAACAAGTAACTGGAGCGTGATGTGCACTCAAAAAATAAAAAACACAGACTGAAGTGAACACTGAAACACAACTGTTCACAATCTGTGAAAGGCTACTCCTTTGTCTACTTCTATAGTGTTTGCAACCAATGTATTGTATACGGATGGAAGCGCGTCACACTAATAGATTATATTTTAAATGGAATGGAGCAGAACCAATTGGAGATAAATGAAAAGGATGAGCCACTGAGACACGCTCAGCAGAGTACAAGCAGCAGTGCTTGAACAAGTAACTGGAGCGTGATGTGCACTCAAAAAATAAAAAACAGACTGAAGTCAACACTGAAACACAACTGTTCACAATCTGTGAAAGGCTACTCCTTTGTCTACTTCTATAGTGTTTGCAACTAATGTATTGGATACGGATGGAAGCGCGTCACACTAATAGTTAAATTGCATGGAGCTGCAAGAATTACACTGAAGGAAAAAAAAAGGTCTGTGAGTGACATGTGCAGATGCCTACAGACAGCGTTGCATGCAGAGCAAACTGCAGCGTCACCTGCACTCACACACACCTTGCAGAGCTGTTTAAAACAACACTGCAGGCAAAAGGAAGCTTTACACAGCGGTTGGTGCTAGCCTGCCTACAGCACAGTACACTAAATCGCAATCTCTAACTGTCCCTCAGAGTCAGCACAGCAGCGTTCTGTCCCTTACTGAATTCACAGCACAGTGACGCTAAAATGGCGGCGGCGCCTTTTATAGTGCATTCTGACATCATTTCAGCATCCAATCACAGCCATGCCATTAGTTAACATGACCGCAGCAGTACAGGATGTGCCCACACTTCTTAGGATTCCTCATTGGCTGACTAAAATCACATTGCCTCGCAAAGAATTATGGGAACTTCCGATTCCGGTATTCGATAAGACGAAAATATCGAAACGAATTATCGAAAGGCCGATAGAGCTAATATCGGCCGATACCCGATATTTGCAGTATCGTATCGCTCAACACTACTGATAACCCAAAAAACCTGTCTCAAAAAATTAACATATTTCAACCGTCCAATAAAATCAAAGCGTTTTTTAAAAACAAACAAAAAAAACATCAAATAATAATGTTCAGTTATGCACTCAATACTTGGTTGGGAATCCTTTTGCAGAAATGACTGCTTCAATGCGGCGTGGCATGGAGGCAATCAGCCTGTGACACTGCTGAGGTGTTATGGAGGCCCAGGATGCTTCGATAGCGGCCTTAAGCTCATCCAGAGTGTTGGGTCTTGCGTCTCTCAACTTTCTCTTCACAATATCCCACAGATTCTCTATGGGGTTCAGGTCAGGAGAGTTGGCAGGCCAATTGAGCACAGTAATACCATGGTCAGTAAACCATTTACCAGTGGTTTTGGCACTGTGAGCAGGTGCCAGGTCGTGCTGAAAAATGAAATCTTCATCTCCATAAAGCATTTCAGCCGATGGAAGCATGAAGTGCTCCAAAATCTCCTGATAGCTAGCTGCATTGACCCTGCCTTGATGAAACACAGTGGACCAACACCAGCAGCTGACATGGCACCCCACACCATCACTGACTGTGGGTACTTGACACTGGACTTCAGGCATTTTGGCATTTCCTTCTCCCCAGTCTTCCTCCAGACTCTGGCACCTTGATTTCCGAATGACATGCAAAATTTGCTTTCATCAGAAAAAAGTACTTGGGACCACTTAGCAACAGTCCAGTGCTGCTTCTCTGTAGCCCAGGTCAGGCGCTTCTGCCACTGTTTATGGTTCAAAAGTGGCTTTACCTGGGGAATGCGGCACCTGTAGCCCATTTCCTGCACACGCCTGTGCACGGTGGCTCTGGATGTTTCTACACCAGACTCAGTCCACTGCTTCCTCAGGTCCCCCAAGGTCTGGAATCGGTCCTTCTCCACAATCTTCCTCAGGGTCCGGTCACCTCTTCTCGTTGTACAGCGTTTTCTGCCACATTGTTTCCTTCCAACAGACTTCCCATTGAGGTGCCTTGATACAGCACTCTGGGAACAGCCTATTTGTTGAGAATTTTCTTTCTGGGTCTTACCCTCTTGCTTGAGGGTGTCAATGATGGCCTTCTTGACATCAGTCAGGTCGCTAGTCTTACCCACGATGGGGGTTTTGAGTAATGAACCAGGCAGGGAGTTTTTAAAAGCCTCAGGAATCTTTTGCATGTGTTTAGAGTTAATTAGTTGATTCAGAAGATTAGGGTAATAGGTCGTTTAGAGAACCTTTTCTTGATATGCTAATTTTTGAGACAGGTTTTTTGGGTTATCAGGAGTTGTATGCCAAAATCATCAGTATTAAAACAATAAAAAACCTGACAAATTTTAGTTGGTGTGTAATGAATCTAAAATATATGAAAGTTTAATTGTAATCATTACATTATGGAAAATAATGAAATTTAGCACTATATGCTAATTTTTTGAGAAGGACCTGTATATTGTCTAGATATAAGGCGCTTCCAATAGCAATCAAATCATAGAAGAAAAAAGGGGTAGCTAAATGCCATAAAATCAATGTAAATTTTATTATTTAACAAAAAGTAAAATCATTTACAAACAAATATAGTATGTATGGGGACAAAAAAATGCAAAAGGAAGGCCTGAAGTGAAGGCAGAGGAGGTTTAGGAACATACAATATATACAAATGTCTCATACAAAAATATATATAAATAATGTAAACAGGATTATTTAAATTAATAACAGAGCCTATATCATATGGCTTCCTGAAAAAGGTTTCAAAAATTGATCCTAAAAGTGATTTAAAGATACAAAGGAATCCTATAAACCTCAATTGTAGAGGGCCAGTTAAATGCTCTGAATTTCTAATGGAAATCATGTTAATAATCAGCATAGTTGCATAATATGGTATATAGATTAATGATCAGAATAATATATGTAATACCAAAGAAAAGATAGAGAGAAAGTAAAAATCATTGCTGGCAGCGGGATATCATACCTTGCAGGCCGTGGCACCCCAAGTTCATATATGTCCATTCAACATGACCAAGGGATCAAAGCATTGAAGTCCTTCCTCAACATGAGTAATTTATATGTTCATTTCACTTTATTATTGATTTACTGCATTTCTTTTTAACTAACATTTTTTGTCTTTAAGGATACATTTTTCCTACAGCTCCAGGGAACTGTTATGGGTGCGTCTTCTGCGCCTTCATATGCCAATTCTTTCCTTGGGACTCTGGGACAGAGAAGTGGTACACAATTTGGAGTACTCTGCTGCTGTGATCTTATGTCAGCACATAATCTATAGTGGACAGTGCCACCAGTAGATAAGAAGAGAAAGAACACAAGCTATATTGAAAATATAAAATATAATGATTTTTATTAAATACAATTTAAAAGTCAATTATATACAGAAGAGTAAGGGAGACTCCAAAAGGAGGTCAGGGAAAAGAGCAACCACCTGAACAAACCAAACTGATTGCAATTATAAACACAATGTATGGCAGAGCTTAAATGAGAAGAGCAAAAAGATAATGAACAGTTGTTTTATTTAATATCAAAGTGCAATAGTGTCAATATATCTAAGACTATACCATTATTCAATATTGTGTTATATAACACTAACAGATAAGTAGATGCTTAAATCTTATGGTTAAAATGCACTGATGCTAATATGTACTCCCAAGACTATAATGTAGCTCTGTATTGTTATAAAAGTCAAAAAGAAGTTGAAAGCTACCCCAAAGCCACACTCATGCTAATAGCCTGATTAAAAAATACCGGGTATGGGGTAACAAGTAAATAAGATCTAAAGAGGAATTTTGCTCAAAATTTATATTCACTATGGAAATCAAAATAATTTTGTATTTACTTGCATGGATCTAGTATACCCAAATATGGCAGCAATTTTGTATTTACTTACATGGATCTAAGGGGCTGTGTGCAAGGTGGAGATCATTTGGGCTCTAATCCCTGCGCCCGACGGGCACCGTTTCGTAGACGTTACTTCTTCCGGGGCGTGACACATAGAGGAGGTGTTAGGGAAATATATAAGAGGTGCCTTAATGTGATTGGATGGTAGTGAAACTGCCCTGACCAAAATTACTAATGACTTACTCACAGCCAAAGCTAACAGACAGTTCTCCATCCTCCTCCTCCTTGACCTGTCCTCTGCCTTTGACACAGTCGACCACTGCCTACTGCTACAGATTCTTTCTTCCCATGGCATCAAAGACCTTGCACTGTCCTGGATCGCCACTTACCTTTCCAACCGCACATTTAGCGTCTCCCACTCCCACTCTACCTCCTCATCCCGCCCTCTCTCTGTTGGAGTCCCTCAAGGCTCTGTCCTGGGGCCCCTACTTTTCTCCATCTATACCCTTGGCCTAGGTCAACTCATAAAGTCCCATGGCTTCCAGTACCACCTGTATGCGGACGATACTCAGATCTACCTCTCTGGCCAGATGTCACCTCTCTGCTGTCCAGAATCCCGGAGTGTCTATCAGCCATATCCTCCTTCTTCACCTCTCGCTTCCTATAACTTAATGTAGACAAAACCGAACTCATCATCTTTCCTCCATCTCACGTATCTTCCCTACCTGATCTATCTATTATGGCAAATGGCATCACGATCTCTCCGGTACCTGATATCCGCTGCCTCGGAGTAACTCTCGACTCTGCCCTGTACTTCAAACCA
>JARQOD010000004.1:85066466-85103314 GCA_033576555.1 Oophaga sylvatica | reverse complement strand
TCATCTCCAACACATTCACAACAGACCACAGAAGTGCAGGAAAAAATGCAAAAAGCAAGCACAAAAATAAAAGCAGAAAATATCTTATCTGATAGCAGAAGATGCAGGCAAGACTCAGCAAGCTTCCAAGTGAACCAGGAACCAAAGTTGAGACAAGAACAACTGATCACCGGCAACCCTGATGGGAGGGAACGTCCCTTATATAAGACCAGTCTGTAACTCCTGATTGCCAATCTTCACAATCTTCATTGAATGGTTCAGTACTGTTTGTAACCACCAGAGGGAGCTTCTGCTCAGAATTCATTTCTAACACATTCACAACACACCATGTTTGAATTACAAAATGGAGCACACACAAAATGGAGATACTTAGTACACATCTGTACTGGGTGATGTGGAAGATCTGGGTATGGGGAGATCAGCAGACTCAAAGAATCAACAACTTAGACAATACACCAATGAGATAATGTTTTGGCACGCACCTTGATTTTTGCCTTTAAAAACCCATTGCACCTCCCACAATAAAGGAGAATCATTTTAGACATCAACCTGTTGTCTCCTGTCTTTCTCTTTGCATATGTGCATAATCTAATTTTACCACGGGCAATTAAGAAGGGTCTCACCCTGGTGGGACAACTACAACATGCTTCACTGCTGCGGAAATTGTGGGAGGTCATTAAAACCAAGAGACCTGGCATGCTCCCTAAAGTTGTCCCCTTCTGCAAGACAATGCACCAGTTCACAACTCACTTGTTGCCCAAATGAAAACATGCTCCTGTGGCTTTAAAATACTACTGCATCCCCCTTATTCACCCGACCTCACACCTTCGGACTTCCACCTCTTTCCAACAATAAAGTTATTTTTGAAGGGCAAGCATTTTCCAGATGATGAGACTCTTATTTCTGAAGTCACAATGTGGGTTTTGAAGAAACCTGTCAACTAGAGTTGAGCGATACTTTCCGATATCCAAAAGTATCGGAATCGGAATGGTATCGCCGATACCCAAAAAATATCGGCGATACCCGATACCGATACCGGAAATCCAATGTAAGTCTATGGGAACAAAATATCGGAATTAAAAAAACCCCATTCTTGCCTTGTTGGTTAATTGTACATGAAGGAAAACAACAAAGAGTAATGTAGAATGTATTGGGGAAGGTTGAGGAGACATTAAAGGCATAGATGTTTAACCCAATCAAATGGAATAGCATAAATATTTTTTTTTTAAAGATGTTCGGATTGACGAAGAAATTGACAATGTTGTTAACGTTTTTTCTATTTTGGCAAATATGTATATTTCACAACTTCCATGCTCTTCACCTTTTTAACTTTTGACACACTTTCTCCTTCATAATATTCAGCAGCATCATCTTTTTCATCAAATTATTCTTCATCTTCACCTTCTTTATCTTCTTAAACTTCTTGCTATTCATCTTTTTGTTAACATTACTCATATTCTTCTTATTAAACTATTATTCTTCTTCATATTGTACTTTATCTTCTTCATCATATTCTTATTTGTGACAGAGATTCCTGTACTTGTAATCTGTCAAAGTATGAATTTTTCATCCTTCCGTTCTTGCTGTCACAAAAGATTTAAATTACAACAGTATTTGTCCGTGTTCAGTTTAGCCTGCAGCAGCAGGCATTTTCCAGGGGCACCACAAGGAGGAACGGACTCACCCCCATACACTGCTTAGTCTTCTTCCGCTTATAATATAGAGCATATATTTTGCTCTTCATTTTGGTCTTATACTTCATGTTCTTCTGCTTTTTGATCTTCTGCTTATTGTTCTTCAGTCTCTTGTTCTGTATCTTGTAGTTTGTCTTAACCTTCTTAGTCCTGTTGGGTAATCTTTTATTTCTTCTTTGTGATGGTGTTTAGGCTTGTTGGCTTGATGCTCGTCGTCCTTGTGGTCGTCATCTTCTTCGGGGTGGTCATCAGGGTCATCGTCTTCATTGTTGGAGATCCAGAGTGATTACCAAAAAAAACATTTAAAAAATCTTCAATTTGTAAATGTAGCAGAAGGTACAAGAGCCAATGCAAGTAACGAGGACCAGCTGACTGTGCTGGAACCCGGAGGGGCAGCAGAAGGAAAAGAGCCAATGGTACAACCGAGGACCAGCTGACGTTACTGGGATACGGTTACTAAGCAGGAGGTACCTGTGCTCCAAAGCACTACCAAGGACCAGCAGACGTTGCTGGAACTCGGATACCGAGATGGAAGCACCTAGGCCAAAGGCACTGCGGAGAACCAGTTGACGGTACTGGAACCCGGACGGGTAGCAGAAGGTACAAGAGCCAATGCAAGTAACGAGGACCAGCTGACTGTGCTGGAACCCGGAGGGGCAGCTGAAGGAAAAGAGCCAATGGCACAACCGAGGACCAGCTGACGTTACTGGGACACGGTTACTAAGCAGGAGGTACCTGTGCTCCAAAGCACTACAAAGGACCAGCAGACGTTGCTGGAACTCGGATACCGAGATGGAGGCACCTAGGCCTAAGGCACTGCGGAGAACCAGCTGACGGTACTGGAACCCGGAGGGGCAGCAGAAGGAAAAGAGCCAATGGCACAACCGAGGACCAGCTGACGTTACTGGGACACGGTTACTAAGCAGGAGGTACCTGTGCTCCAAAGCACTACCAAGGACCAGCAGACATTGCTGGAACTCGGATACCGAGATGGAGGCACCTAGGCCAAAGGCACTGTGGAGAACCAGCTGACGGTACTGGAACCCGGAGGGGCAGCAGAAGGAAAAGAGCCAATGGCACAACCGAGGACCAGCTGACATTACTAAACCCCAGTAACACAGGAGCAAGTGTTGACTGTGCTAACAGCACTTCCGAGCAACAACTGGCGGTGTTGGAGCCCAAGGGATGAGAAGAGAACAGGGTGGAGGCAGCAGGACTTTTTGATGTACACACAGCAGGGGAACAGCTGACATTACTGAACCCCAGTAACACAGGAGCAAGTGTTGACTGTGCTAACATCACTTACAGGCAACAACTGGTGGTGTTGAAGCCCAGGGATGAGAAGAGAGAACAGGGTGGGGGCAGCAGGACTTTTTGACGTACACCAAGCAGGGGAACAGCTGACATTACTGAACCCCAGTAACACAGGAGCAAGTGTTGACTGTGCTAACAGCACTTACAGGCAACAATGGCGGTGTTGGAGCCCAGTGATGAGAAGAGAACAGGGTGGAGGCAGCAGGACTTTTTGACGTACACACAGCAGGGGAACAGCTGACATTACTGAACCCCAGTAACACAGGAGCAATTGTTGACTGTGCTAACAGCACTTACAGGCAACAACTGGCGGTGTTGGAGCCCAGGGATGAGAAGAGAACAGGGTGGAGGCAGCAGGACTTTTTGACGTACACACAGCAGGGGAACAGCTGACATTGCTGAACCCCAGTAACACAGGAGCAAGTGTTGACTGTGCTAACAGCACTTGCAGGCAACAACTGGCGGTGTTGGAGCCCAGGGATGAGAAGAGAACAGGGTGGAGGCAGCAGGACTTTTTGACGTACACACAGCAGGGGAACAGCTGACATTACTGAACCCCAGTAACACAGGAGCAATTGTTGACTGTGCTAACAGCACTTACAGGCAACAACTGGCGGTGTTGGAGCCCAGGGATGAGAAGAGAACAGGGTGGAGGCAGCAGGACTTTTTGACGTACACACAGCAGGGGAACAGCTGACATTACTGAACCCCAGTAGCACAGGAGCAAGTGTTGACTGTGCTAACAGCACTTACAGGCAACAACTGGCGGTGTTGGAGCCCAGGGATGAGAAGAGAACAGGGTGGAGGCAGCAGGACTTTTTGACGTACACACAGCAGGGGAACAGCTGACATTACTGAACCCCAGTAACACAGGAGCAAGTGTTGACTGTGCTAACAGCACTTACAGGCAACAACTGGCGGTGTTGGAGCCCAGGGATGAGAAGAGAACAGGGTGGAGACAGCAGGACTTTTTGACGTACACACAGCAGGGGAACAGCTGACATTACTGAACCCCAGTAACACAGGAGCAAGTGTTGACTGTGCTAACAGCACTTACAAGCAACAACTGGCGGTGTTGGAGCCCAGGGATGAGAAGAGAACAGGGTGGAGGCAGCAGGACTTTTTGACGTACACACAGCAGGGGAACAGCTGACATTACTGAACCCCAGTAACACAGGAGCAAGTGTTGACTGTGCTAACAGCACTTACAGGCAACAACTGGCGGTGTTGGAGCCCAGGGTCAAGGAGGATGTTTAAATACTAGATCAAGTAATTTCCTTGTTACCTGTCAATTTTAAATGTCTATACTTCAAACAAGAGAAAGATAACCTTTACTACCATAAGATGATGATTTCTTTTAAACTAATATCTAGATAAATAAAGAATTGACAAACATAAACACATACATTAACATGTTGAACAGCAATGCAAACCACAAAATAAATTAGTTAAGGAATCTGCTATACGGTTGTACATAAAAGCATACAAGTACATATCTGAATCCATTAATGATGGATAAGTAACAGTATGTACACCATTTTTATTGTATAGATAATGAATGTCTGACTTCAAAACATCATCAGCATTACAAGTTATCTGTGACATTACTAAAATGTTACATTTGCTGAATAATGTCACTAAACAGTTTATACAAAATTATACAATTTCCATCATGTAATACTCATAATATGTGGCAATAATCATTTTTATTAACAAACATAACCTTTAAAAAGTGCATAGTGCATAGTAAAATTGCTATTTATGCCTGACTGTCGACTTGCAAGCATGACAACGGATAGATAAGGTATATATAGATGAGACTGCATAGCCACAGATGGTGAATGGCCATGTAATACTGTACCTCAATAAAGTGTGCGTCACTACTACATAATTTTTTTTATATAGCTTTATAAACAGGGTACGTGGATGTATGCTTGCGCCTTTGTTTTGACGCACAGACTGCCTTCCTGCTGAGACGCGTTGGGTAGTGAACAGTTGTGTGCAGTGTTCACTGTAGTCTGAGGTTTTCCTTTTTGGAGTGCAGATCACGCTCCAGTTAGTTCTTCAACCACTGCTGGTTGTAGTCTGCTGAGCGTGTGTCACTGGCACATCCTTGAAATTTTTCTCTAATTGTTGCTGCTCCATTCTATTACAAATAAATAAAATCTATTAGTGTGACACGCTTCCATCCGTATACAATACATTTGTTGCAAACACTATAGAAGTACACAAAGGGGCCTTTCACACCTACTGAACAGTTGTGTGCAGTGTTCACTGCAGTCTCTGCGGAATAACCACACTTAGGCCTCATAACTTTTCAGACTTTCTTTATCAATCTATCAAGATGAAGAAGGCAGGGAGTAAGGCACGTGGTCGTGGCCGTGGAGTTTCTTCAGGGAGAGGACGTGGGGATTCTGTGGCTGCTGCGGCCCCCAGTGACACAGCATCCACCAGTTTTCCCAGTGAGCGTTCCTTTATGCGCACTTTTGTAGGAGCTCGGAGTACCCCCTGCTGCGGGAAGAACAAATTGAAGCCGTTGTTGGTTGGATGTCAGCCAATGCATCGACTTCAATTGCTTCCACCTCCTCTCAGGACCACAGCACTGTTGAGCAACCATCTGTCTCTTCACCGCCTGGCAAATTGCCCAGGCAGTCAGAGAGTTCTGTACAGGAGCCAGCTGAGTGTCTGCTTCTGTTCTCAGAATCTATTGGCTTGCAAACAGGGGCCCAACCAAGCAGCATTCTGTAATGTGAAGAAGAGGGAGTATGCAGTGATGCGCAACAGCTGTGTCTCTCTGAATCTGAAGAGGCGGGTGAGACAGTGCCGATGGTCAGCACACCGCAGAACGCATCTGATGATGATGAGACTCAGGTGCCAGTTTCTGTTGAGCATGGTGCTGGCCAGACCACCCAACAGCAGCAGGTGTTGGAAGAGGGTAGTGGAGATGATGAGGTCCAAGACCCAACATGGCGTGAGGAACAGGAAGGTGGTGGGAGCAGCTCAGAGGAATCCTAATAATAATAATATTAATTTATATAGCGCCATCATATTACGCATCGCTTTACAGTTTTGCAGTTTAAGAACACAAGTCATAAGTAACAACGTTAACAATACAATAATTTAAGCTAAATAAGTCGCCCCTGCTCGTGACAGCTTACAATGTACAATGAGGTGGGGGAGATACAAAGTATAGGTGTTTATATACAATGGTGCATTTACAATGATGGTCCAGCCATCTTAAGGGACTGAGGGATGGAGATAGTGAATGGGCTAGAGACACACACACACATACACACTTACACAGAATACATAGAATGACTTTGATTAGTGAATGTGATAGGCCGCTCTGAACAAATGTGTTTTGAGGGAGCGCCTGAAACCATGCAAATTGTGGATAGTCCTAATTTCTTGGGGTACAGCATTCCAGAGGATTGGCGTAGCGCGGGAGAAGTCTTGGAGTCGGGAGTGGGAGGTACGTATTAGTGCAGAGGTTAGTCGAAAGTGTTTGCAGAGCGCAGCAGTCGGTTAGGCCGATAGATAGAAATGAGGGAGGAGATGTAGGAGGGGTGCTGCACTGTGGATAGCTTTGTGGCTGAGAACTAGTACTTTGGTTAAAAGCTGGGAGAGGCCTAGAGAAGTGGTTAGTGATAGAAGGAAGATAGAGGAAGACATTGCCCCAACGGTACAAACAGGAGGGAGAGTTAGGCTGCAGACTCGGTTGCCTGTAGCCTCCAGTTTGGCACCTGTTCGGAGCAGTTGTCTTCCAAAAGTCAAAACGTGCGCTCCCAGGACTTGCACTGCGTGGTCCTTTTTTCACATACTTGCACATGATATTTGCTATGTCAAATGCAAGCTGTGTAATCAAAAATTAAAAATAGCTAAAAGTGTCAGTCACCTCAATACCACAAATATGTGGAAACATGTGCGGACAAAGCACGTAGTTGAGTTACAAAGACACACTGGAGATGTAGGCCAACCTACAGCAGCACCTACATCTTCAGGTTGTGTTGAAGCCTCTTCATCGAGCTCACACACAGCTGGTTCTGCTTCCTCACAGGATCGCCATGGAAGAACCTCGGCCACTGTTGTCCAGAGACAAAGTGTTATTCCACACACAGCAGCAAGTTCCCTGTCATCCTCACACTCCCAGGCCACAAAACAGCCATCGGTAGCACAGGCATGGGATAAAAGACGGCCATACTCCGCAAACCATGCACGAGCACAGGCTCTGAATGCTGGCATTGCAAAACTCCTGTCCCTTGAAATGCTGTCATTCAGGCTGGTGGAGACAGACAGTTTCCGTAACTGAATATCATTGTCAGTCCCACAATACAATGTGCCAAGCCGATTTCATTTCAGCAGGCAAGCCGTCCCTGGTCTGCAAAAGCATGTTGAGGGAAAAATTAAACATGCGCTACTAAACGCCCTCAGTAGCAAGGTCCACCTGACCACCGATGCGTGGACCATACCCATTGTTATGATCTGCTACAACCAGTAAGGAAAGAAGGGAATTCTGTCTCTACAATACAACTAAGCTGAATCCCTACGATGTAACGGGGAACCTGATCCTGCGACCAGACCCGCTAAAGTCCTCATCTAGTGTGAACGAAGACCTATAGTTGCGAGGGAGGAATCCCTACAAGATCTAGGGACTGGGAGAAAAGGTGGACACCTCCTAACATAAATTGTAGCATGGATAATTAAACAGAAAAAAAAATACTTTGCGATCCTAACATCAAGCAAAACTGACTGATTAAGGCACCTAAGCACCCGGCTAGCTTAACAGTAGATAATACAATGAAGTCAAGCAAAGCCAGAAGGGCGGAGCCAGACTAAATAGGGAAAAAAGGTCATGTGACCAGCAAACTGAAACAAAACCTAACAAGAGGGTTCTAACACCCATGGCCAGGGACAATACCTTTCCCTCACTGCCCATTGGGTCAATGTTGTGTAGCCGGGTACTGATCTTGCGAGTGTCGCTGTACGTGTTCTGCCAACTCCAAGGATTGCAGGAATCAAGTCTGTACACATTGACTCCTCCTCCTACTCCAGTTCCTCAGAATCATCGCTGCAGGAGCCGTCACGGTCTACCTCCACATGGACCCGTGAACGTTTACCTGTTACGACCGATATGAGCACAGCCGTGTCCAAACGTCAACAGGCCGTCCTGAAATTAATATCCATGGGGAATCGAAGCCACACAGCGCAGGAGCTCTGGGATGCCATCAAGCAGGAGAGCGACGTGTGGTTTTTGTCAGCTAATCTCCAGCCAGGCTTGGTAGTGTGTGACAATGGCCGAAATCTGGTGGCAGCTCTGGGCCTTGGCAACCTCACTCACATACCATGTCTGTCATATGTGCTCAACTTGGTCGTGCAGAGTTTTTTGAGGGACTATCCGGATCTTGATGCACTGCTGCACAAGGTCCGCCTAGAGTGCGCTCACTTGCGACGTTCCAGCATGGCCAGATCGCTGATTGCAGCTCTGCAACGCAGATTTCGCCTTCATGAACATCGCATCATATGTGACGTACCCACCAGGTGGAATTCCTCGTTACATATGTTGGAGCGGTTGTGTGAGCAGCAGCCAACAGTAATGGAGTATCAGCTGCATCAGGCGCAATCAACTCGCAATTTGCGCCGTTCACACTTCACCACTACTGAATGGGTCTCTATAATAAGAATAATAATCTTTATTTATATAGCGCCATAATATTCCGCAGTGCTTTACAGTTTAACAGTTTCAAAACACAAGTCATAAGTAACAACGTTAACAATACAATAATTAAAGCAAAATCAGCCGACCCTGCTGGTGAAAGCTTACAATCTACAATGAGGTGGGGAGATACAAAGTACAGGTGTTTATATACAATGGTGTTTTTACAATGATGGTCCAGCCATTTTAAGGGAGTGAGGGATGCATGGAGATAGTGAATGGGCTACACACACAGACTTACACATAGAATGACTTTGATTAGTGAATGTGATAGGCCACTGTGAACAAATGTGTTTTGAGGGAGCGCCTGAAACCATCTAAATTGCGGATAGTCCTAATTTCTTGGGGTAGAGCATTCCAGAAGATTGTCGCAGCGCGGGAGAAGTCTTGGAGTTGGTAGTGGGAGGTACGGATTAGTGCAGAGGTTAGTCGAAGGTCGTTTGCAGAGTGCAGCAGTCGGTTAGGCCGATAAATATAAATGAGGGAGGAGATGTAGGGGGGTGCTGCACTGTGGAGAGCTTTGTTGGTGAGAACCAGTAATTAGAATTGGATCCTATAATGAATGGGCAGCCAGTGTAATGAGTGGCGAAGGACTCTATGAAGGACATCTGCCACGTTTTGCGTGCGTTTGATGAGTCAACGCGGATGGCGAGTGCAGATGATGCACTAGTCAGCCTGACTGTCCCCCTTATCTGCCTGCTTCAAAAAACACTGCAAGCACTAAGGCATGAGGTTTTGGAAGAGGTGGAGGATGAGGAGTCACAAATTCCATCACCTTCTGGACAGTCAGCGCAACGTGGTTCCTCACAAAGGGCTGGAGGACTTTCAAAGTACCATGCTGTATCAACAATTGAACCTCCAGAGTCGCTGTCTATATTTTCATAACCATTCCAAACTTTTAATGTATTTACAAAGCACATAATTACAGTTTTTGTCTATCCTTTTGTAATGCTATTGTGTTTACATAAAGTGATGTTACAGAATTATGATACAATATTTTTAAATTTTGAGTTTTAAATTTTGTAAATTTTTATGTATTTGAAGGACTTTGTGAGGAGGATGAGGAGGAGTCAATGGAGGAGGAAGACATCGCTCCAGAGGGAGGTAGACAAAGCTCTAGTCAGTATGTAGACCAAGGGTGGGGTGATGCACAGCAGGCAGAGATGACGCCTCTTGCAGGGGACAACGTTTCTTGGCCAGTTGGGAGTCTACAGCACATGGTTGATTTCATGCTGCAGTGCCTGAGAAACGACCGCAGCATCGAACACATTCACACCACGTCTGATTATTGGGTGTACACCCTCCTAGACCCTCGCTACCGGGACAGCTTACAAAGCCTCATCACACCGTTGAACCGGGAGCGTAAAATGCGGAAGTAACAAGACACACTGGTGCAATTCATAATGTTCTCCATTCCAGCCGAGAGCACTGCTGCTGCTACTGCTTTACAAAGCAGCTCTGTGCGTCGAGGCAGTGGAGACAGCTCTGCAACAAGAGGGAGCACAAGCAGCGCCTCTGCACAGGGCAAGAACAGTATGTTCCAAATGTGGTGAAGTTTTGTGGCAGCGCCACCAATGTCTACACCATCCGAGACGGCTCCAGTCAGCAGGAGGCAACATTTCCGTAAGATGGTGACAGACTACATGTCTTGCCCTCTCAGTGTACTCCCAGATGGCTCTTCCCCATTCAAGTTTGGTGTCTCTAAGCTGGATACATGGCCAGAGCTTAGCCAGTATGCATTGGAGGTGCTGGCTTGCCCTGCTGCCAGTGTATTATCGGAGCGCGTCTTTACTGCTGCAGGTGGTGTACTAACAAACCGTTGCATGCGACTATCCTCCGATAATGTAGAACGGCTTACTTTTCTGAAAATGAACTAGTCATGGATCTCGCCTGAATTTGCCTGTCCGGTTTCAGATTAACTAACTGGTTGGCAACGTTTTCCATGTCTCCTGTTATGTTCATCTTTCTACCACCTGAACTATACTCCCTGGGCTACAACACTGCCAGTTGCTGCTCAGAAGTGTCGTGTCCACAGACCAATACACAAGCTATAGTGATAGTGGGGTTCAGTAACGCCTGCTGTTCCCCTGCTGTGTGTCTGACAAAAATTAATGCTGCTAACTCCAAATTAAAGTTCAAATTAAAGTTCAAACATCTCATACTAGGCCTCAGCCTACACCCTCCTTGACCCTGGGCTCAGAAGTGTTGGATGCACAGATCAAAACAATCGATGATGTTTTTGTGGGGTTCAGTAACGCCTGCTGTTCCCCTGCTGTGTGTCTGGCAAAAATTACTGCTACCTAGCTACACATGTTGAAAAAAACATGACATGTTAAAGTGGCTAGTGCTACACATAGATATCAGGCTACACCCTTATTTCTAAGCTGTAAACAAGTGAAACGTCACATTTAAAACCATTCAATGATTAGTGTTGGTAACAAATCTGTAACTAAATAATTGTGACATATTATGGCAGATATCCACATGTCTAACACAAATGCTAACACAAAAGCATACTTATGCTATAGGGTACTGATGGTGAACCTTCTCACTCCATAACTTTGACAAATCCAACTCACATCATGCCTCAAATGCTGCAATGTTGGAAGTGCATAATGTGGGTTGAACTTTGACAACAGCTGCAGTGCGAAGGTTATCCTTCTGTGTTCTTGGCTTTTAAATAAAAGCATACAAGTAAATATAATAATACATTGTTGATTAAGGGACGTGATGTACACCTGTAATATTGTGCAAACAATGGATGTAGGACTATTCCTCTTCAACATTACTTATATTTGTGTCATTTGAAAAAATACATATTTTAGTTAAAAATTAAAAACCAATGTTCACTAGCTGTGAAAGGCCCCTTTGTGTACTTCTATAGTGTTTGAAACAAATGTATTGTATACGGATGGAAGCACGTCACAGTAATAGATTTGAATTATTTGAAATAGAATGTAGCAGCACCAATTCGAGAAAAATGTGAAAGATGAGGCAGTGAGACACGCTCAGCAGAGTACACGCAGCGGTGGTTGAAGTAAGTGAGCGGATTACACTCTACCAAAAATTTAACCTTCCAACTAGATGTGTACAGTGAAAAACAATTGTTCACATTGCACTGGTGAAAGGCCTTTTGGGACTTCTATTATGTTTGCAACCAATGTATTGTATACGGATGGAAGCACAACACAGTAATAGATTTGAATTATTTGAAATAGAATGTAGCAGCACCAATTCGAGAAAAATGTGAAGGATGAGGCAGTGAGACACGCTCAGCAGAGTACACGCAGCGGTGGTTGAAGTAAGTGGAGCGGGATCTACACTCCTACCAAAAATTTAAACCTCAGACTAGAGTGAACAGTGAACACAACTGTTCACTTGCTGTGAAAGGCCTTTTTGGGGACTTCTATTATGTTTGCAACCAATGTATTGTATACGATGGAAGCACACACAGTAATAGATTTGAATTATTTGAAATAGAATGTAGCAGCACCAATTCGAGAAAAATGTGAAGGATGAGGCAGTGAGACACGCTCAGCAGAGTACACGCAGCGGTGGTTGAAGTAAGTGGAGCGGGATCTACACTCCTACCAAAAATTTAAACCTCAGACTAGAGTGAACAGTGAACACAACTGTTCACTTGCTGTGAAAGCCTTTTTGTGGACTTCTATTATGTTTGCAAGCAATGTATTGTATTTGATGGAAGAGCGTCACACTAATAGATTTTAGTAAATTTGAAATAGAATGAAGCAGCACCAATTTTAGAAAAATGACAAGGATGAGCAGTGGACAGACACTCAGCAGAGTACATGCAGCGGTGGTTGAAGTAAGTGGAGCGGGATCTACACTACTACCAAAAATGTAAACCTCAGACTAGAGTGAACAGTGAACACAACTGTTCACTTGCTGTGAAAAGCCTTTTTGTGGACTTCTATTATGTTTGCAAGCAATGTATTGTATTTTGATGGAAGAGCGTCACACTAATAGATTTTAGTAAATTGAAAATAGAATAAAGCAGCACCAATTTTAGAAAAATGACAAGGATGAGCCAGTGACAGACACTCAGCAGAGTACATGCAGCGGTGGTTGAAGTAAGTGGAGCGGGATCTACACTACTACCAAAAATTTTAAACCTCAGACTAGAGTGAACAGTGAACACACACTGTTCACTTGCTGTGAAAGGCCTTTTTGTGGACTTCTATTATGTTTGCAAGCAATGTATTGTATTTTGATGGAAGAGCGTCACACTAATAGATTTTAGTAAATTGAAAATAGAATAAAGCAGCACCAATTTTAGAAAAATGACAAGGATGAGCCAGTGACAGACACTCAGCAGAGTACACGCAGCGGTGGTTGAAGTAAGTGGAGCGGGATCTACACTCCTACCAAAAATTTAAACCTCAGACTAGAGTGAACAGTGAACACAACTGTTCACTTGCTGTGAAAGGCCTTTTTGGGGACTTCTATTATGTTTGCAAGCAATGTATTGTATTTTGATGGAAGAGCGTCACACTAATAGATTTTAGTAAATTGAAAATAGAATAAAGCAGCACCAATTTTAGAAAAATGACAAGGATGAGCCAGTGACAGACACTCAGCAGAGTACACGCAGCGGTGGTTGAAGTAAGTGGAGCGGGATCTACACTCCTACCAAAAATTTAAACCTCAGACTAGAGTGAACAGTGAACACAACTGTTCACTTGCTGTGAAAGGCCTTTTTGGGACTTCTATTATGTTTGCAAGCAATGTATTGTATTTTGATGGAAGAGCGTCACACTAATAGATTTTAGTAAATTGAAAATAGAATAAAGCAGCACCAATTTTAGAAAAATGACAAGGATGAGCCAGTGACAGACACTCAGCAGAGTACACGCAGCGGTGGTTGAAGTAAGTGGAGCGGGATCTACACTCCTACCAAAAATTTAAACCTCAGACTAGAGTGAACAGTGAACACAACTGTTCACTTGCTGTGAAAGGCCTTTTTGTGGACTTCTATTATGTTTGCAAGCAATGTATTGTATTTTGATGGAAGAGCGTCACACTAATAGATTTTAGTAAATTGAAAATAGAATAAAGCAGCACCAATTTTAGAAAAATGACAAGGATGAGCCAGTGACAGACACTCAGCAGAGTACACGCAGCGGTGGTTGAAGTAAGTGGAGCGGGATCTACACTCCTACCAAAAATTTAAACCTCAGACTAGAGTGAACAGTGAACACAACTGTTCACTTGCTGTGAAAGGCCTTTTTGTGGACTTCTATTATGTTTGCAAGCAATGTATTGTTATTTTGATGGAAGAGCGTCACACTAATAGATTTTAGTAAATTGAAAATAGAATAAAGCAGCACCAATTTTAGAAAAATGACAAGGATGAGCCAGTGACAGACACTCAGCAGAGTACATGCAGCATTAGTTGAAGAAGTAACTGGAGCGTGATCTGCATTTAAAAAAAAAAAAATACCTCACAGACTGCAGTGAACACTGAAACACAACTGTTCACTATCTGTGAAAGGCTCCTTTCTGTACTTCTATAGTGTTGCAACCAATATATTGTATACGGATGGAAGCGCATCACACTATAATTTCTATTGAATGGAGCAGCTAGAATTACACTAAAGAAAAAAAAAAGAGTCTGTGAGTGACACGTGCAGATGCCTACAGACAGCGTTGGATGCAGAGCAAACTGCAGCGTCACCTGCACTCTCACACACACACCTTGCACAGAGCTGTTAAAACAACACTGCAAGGCAAAAGGAAGCTTTACACAGCGGTTGGTAAACTAGCCTGCCTAAAGCACAGTACACAAAATCGCAATCTCTAACTGTCCCTCAGAGTCAGCAGAGCAGCGTTCTGTCCCTAACTGAGTTCACAGCACAATGATTCTAAAATGGCGGCGGCGCCTTTTATAGTGCATTCTGACATCATTTCAGCAGCCAATCACAGCCATGCCATTAGTTAAGATGACCGCAGCATTACAGGATGTGCCCACACTTCGTAGGATTCCTCATTGGCTGACTAAAATCACACTGCCTCTCAAAGAATTATGGGAACTTCCGATTCCGGTATAAGATATATGGAAAATATCGGAACTAAGTATCGGAATTCCGATACAGCGAATATCGGCCGATACCCGATACTTGCGGTATCGGAATGCTCAACACTACTGTCAAGCAAGGTGTTTGCAGTTGCTTAAAGAGATGGGAGAAGTGTGTGTCCCTAGGTGGCACCTATGTAAAGAAGTAATAATAACTGTGCCAAGTTTCATTGCTTTCAGTACACAGGAAGTGGATCATGGGAAATCTATAATGAATGCCCTTAGTATATATACCCTGGTACAGTCACAACTAAAAACCACAGTAACCCAAGAACTATTATTAGCTGCCACCACCAGACATTTATCTCTGCTAACTGAACACCTGCTTTCAGGTAGCTTTCAGGAGTGTGGTTTATAGTTAAAAAGAAACAGAACGGGGGGGAGTTGGCTTAAGACTGCGATGGAGTGAGACGTGCGGTCCTTGGGCTCTGAGGTAACATCCTCAAAACCTACTAAAAAGCGACTAAAAACACTTTATTTTTCTTTATTCCCATTTGAGAATATTTTTTGCACAACTCAAGGAGTTTTTTGAGACCAAATTCTTATTTTTTGCAAAAGAACTGACTGGTTTTTAATTTGTGTCAGCAGCGCTTACTGGAAGCATTGGGACCCGCCTTGCAGTAATATTTCCCTCATTGGAACTTTATTCCTCACAGGAATTATCAGAGACACATTATGGATAACCTTCCCTCATAAAATTTAACGACTTTGGTTAGTTGTATATTATAATTGCCGGTATTTTTGTAAAATAATTAACTGACTTTTAATTCCTGTCAGCAGCACTTAATAGACGCATTTGAACCTGCCTTGAGGTAAAATCCCCCTTATTGGAATTTTATTCCTCACAGGAATTGCTAGAAACACTTTTGGATAATTTCCCCTCACAAAATCCTGCGGCTCCAGTTGGTTTTTATAATATAATTGCCGTTAACTGTGACCGCAGTAAATATATGCGGCTGTGAGAGGCCCATATCCCGGCAGAGCACACGCAGTGTCAGCTGGCTGACATCACCGAGCGGGCCTGGACAATAGCGTATGACCAACGTCTTAGCCATGGAGATGAAATCCTGGATGAGGTGGGAGCAACAGGGGTGAAAGTCTCCCTCCCTCCCTGCTCATTCATAGAAGTCCTGCACATCATTAACCCTTCAGCTACCAGAGACTATCATACAAGGTTAACGCCTGCTGGAATATTCAACGGGTAAGCCTCTGCTGCATTCCTGTTGAAAGGAACTTAACGGATCTTTATCTCCTCAATACTGACAGCCTTGCCTGCATGCCTTCTGGACATCTATAACGACTTTAGATCTACTTCTCATAAACTCTATATCGGAGAGGTATGGTGGCTGATGCCTCCTGGTACTATCTTGCGCCTTATTAAATGGTAAGTGGTGCCGGGGAGACACTCCTACGGTGGCCTATTGTCAACAACTTCTGATTTGGGATTCAGTCACAGTGACTCTTCTATTGCCTTACATCCTTTTATACTGCACTTAACAGTTATAGGTTAATTTAACTGTTCAGACCCTTAGTGATGTTACTCTTGTGAGTGGTTGTGGGGTTTAATTATCACATCTATAGACTGTACCTATCTGGACCTCATCCCTCATCTTGGATCCTTTGGTCGCTGTTTGAATCTCTCTCAGGAAAATTTTGATTTCTTTTACTAGTTAATATAATAGTAAATAGATTGTTGTTCTAAAATCAGTTTGTTAAGTCATATTGTTGGCTGATGTCTAATTCCAATCTCAGCTGTATCTGTAAAATATTATAAGAGGTTTTAGCTCTTTATTTGTCTAAATACCGATACTTGCCATTTGTTTTGTTGGCTCGTTTGCCTCACTCTGCTAACACATATTGTAACCTTCCATACAGGTGGTCTCAGTTGGCTATTACTTCCATTGTATTTTTGTATTATATCTAGAGAGTTTTATTGCCATCCTCTAACATTTCTGAGACTCATCCTGTACCGGGCTATTAAACCTTGTCCTCAAACTATCTTATTAAACATGCCTTCATCAGAGATACCAAAATCTCAAAAAACCAAAGGGCTTCATTGTACCCCTTCTAGGGCTACCGTTAACACCATTAGCCCTAAGAGATCTAGGTCACCAATTAAAAATTCTCCGAATAAAACAGATGCAATAAATCAAACAGCTAGTAGTGGCAGACAGTCAGATTCTGCTAAACCAGTGGCTGATCCCCTCAAGCTCGTAGATGATATGGATCTCTCTCTTTCTTTAAAATGAAAGGGCCTGGGAGATTGGGGGGAACAGTACACCTCTCAGATTGAGGCTACTGATGATGATTCGTCAGATTCTTCTCCTCACTCTGGCCCGGAGAGAGCTAGATTTAAAAAAGAAGACTCAAGTATTGCCGACTCACTCGGTTTTGACAAAGGTTCTACTGAACTATATATGACCACTCTTGCTGATAAGAAAATAATAGCATGAGGCTTAATTTCGACACAGGAAAAAATGCTAAAAGACACATTTGAGCTATTCAATAAGAAACTTGAAAACCATGAGGAGAGACTGAATGTTATAGAAAAGAAAACCGAAAATTCCTTCAGAGATTACCATGACATCAAATGTGAGTTAACTAGACTTAAAGCTAAAATAGTAGATATAGAAGATAGAAGCAGGCAAAATAATATCAAGATCAGAGGTATACCCTAGAACGTTCCTCCCAGTGAGCTAGCTGATTTTGTCAAAAGCGTTTTCAATGACCTCACAATAGATAGAATAAATCGCTTGCCTAAACCACCATCTATATCTATGGACCTCCCACGAAATACTATCTTACGGATACACTTTTTTCAAGTCAAAGAACAGATCCTAAATTTTGTAACAGACCACAGGGGCTTTCCTGACCCGTATAAACATTTGAAGATTTTTGCAGACCTGTCCAGGGAGACTCTGGAGGGGAGAAAAAAGTTTAAACCGGTGACGACTGCTTTGAGAGATAGTGGAATTATGTATAAATGGGGTTTCCCGTTGAAATTGATTGTTGTTTATAAGGGCAAAAATATAGTTCTATTTTCTCCTGAAGACGGTCAGAAGTTCTTGTCCTCAATTAAATCCCCTTCTGCTGGGAATTCATCTCATTCTCCAGAATCAGGGGGTTTTACTTGAGTTCTCGCACCTTTTGCCCAATGTTGGTCCTGTTGATTATTTATAGCTAACGATGAGTTTAGCTGTTTAACTTTATTCTTAATACTACTTCACGAGGATGTTTTTCTTGGAGCTCATGTCCACAAATTTTCCCTGTAGTAGAAGTAGAGTCTACCTAAGTAGACTCCTTCAGGAGGATTTCTCCTTTTTTTTTTCTCTTCTTCATATTATATTAATTTTTGTATTTTAATATTCTGTACTAACTAGTACCTTATTATATAGTTGTATTTGTTGTATTACACTTGTGTCAGGCACATTCTTTAGTTCTTCTATTCCACTCAAACTTGGACTAACCGTATATAGTAATGAAGTTAAAGTTGGCTTCATGCAATTTTAGAGGACTTAATAGTCCAAGGAAAAGGTTCACGATTCGTTCGGAAATTAACCGGTTGCACCCCGATATCGTATGCTTACAAGAAACCAAATTTAAAGAAAATAATCATCCCCAATTCTCAGACAAAAATTACCCAAACACTTTTGAGTCTTCTAACCCAAAAAAGAAAGCAGGAGTTGCTACTTTGATTCGTGACTCCCTTTCCTTTGAACTGCTAAGCGAATTCAAAAATGGTAAAGGCCACTACCACATCCTAATTTGTAACCTTAATTTTCACACCTATACTATTGTAAATATAATAATAATAATAATAATAATCTTTATTTATATAGCGCCATCATATTCCGCAGCGCTTTACAGTTTAACAGTTTCAAAACACAAGTCATAAGTAACAACGTTAACAATACAGTAATTAAAGCAAAATAAGACGGCCCTGCTCGTGAGAGCTTACAATCTACAATGAGGTGGGGGAGTTACAAAATACAGGTGTGTATATACAATGGTGCATTTACAATGATGGTCCAGCCATCTTAAGGGAGTGAGGGATGGATGGAGATAGTGAATGGGCTACACACACACACACACTTACACATAGAATGACTTTGATTAGTGAATGTGATAGGCCGCTCTGAACAGATGTGTTTTGAGGGAGCGCCTGAAACCATGCAAATTGTGGATAGTCCTAATTTCTTGGGGTAGAGCATTCCAGAGGATTGGCACAGCGCGGGAGAAGTCTTGGAGTCGGGAGTGGGAGGTACGGATTAGTGCAGAGGTTAGTCGAAAGTCGTTTGCAGAGCGCAGCAGTCGGTTATGCCGATAGATAGAAATGAGGGAGGAGATGTAGGGGGGTGCTGCAGTGTGGAGAGCTTTGTGGGTGAGAACAAGTACTTTGAATTGGATCCTATAATGAATGGGCAGCCAGTGTAAGGACTGGCGAAGAGCGGACGCGTCCGAGTACCGATTAGCCAGATGGATAACCCTGGCTGCTGCATTAAGGATGGACTGGAGAGGGGATAGTCGAGTAATGGGGAGGCCAAGTAATAGAGCGTTACAGTAGTCCAGGCGGGAGTGGATCAATGCTACAGTGAGGGTTTTTGTTGTTTCCATGGTGAGAAAAGGGCGGATTCTAGAGATGTTCTTTAGGTGTAGGCGGCAAGAGCGGGCAAGAGATTGTATATGGGAGGTGAAGGAGAGATTGGTATCAAACATAACACCCAGACAGCGAGCCTGCTGCCGGGGTGTTATTATGGTGCCGCCCACTGAGAGGGAAATGTCAGATTTAGGGAGGTTAGTAGACGGCGGGAGCAGAAGAAGTTCAGTTTTGGAGAGGTTGAGTTTCAGATAGAGAGCAGACATGATGTTGGAGACTGCGGACAGACAGTCGGTGGCGTTCTGTAGTACAGCGGGGGTAAGGTCGGGGGATGACGTGTATAATTGTGTGTCATCAGCATAAAGATGGTACTGAAAGCCAAATCTGCTGATGGTCTGTCCAATTGGGGCGGTGTAGAGAGAGAAGAGAAGGGGGCCAAGGACTGAGCCCTGGGGTACACCGACAGTGAGAGGGAGAGGAGATGAAGTGGAGCCAGAGAACGAAACACTGAAGGAGTGGTCAGAAAGATAGGAGGAGAACCAGGAGAGAACAGTGTCCTTAATACCTAGAGAGTGGAGCCTGGACAGTAGGAGACGGTGGTCAACCGTGTCGAAAGCTGCAGAAAGGTAGAGTAGAATGAGCAGAGAGTGGTCGCCGTTACGTTTTGCTGTCAGAAGGTCATTGGTCACTTTGATGAGTGCAGTTTCAGTCGAATGTAGGGGTCGGAAGCCGGACTGTGAAGGGTCTAGGAGGGAGTGAGTGGAGAGGTAACGGGTGAGGCGGGAGTAGACTAGGCGCTCCAAAAGTTTGGAGATGAAGGGGAGATTGGAGACCGGTCTGTAGTTGTTTGTGCAGGAAGGGTCAAGAGCGGGTTTCTTTAATAGTGGAGTAATGATGGAGTGTTTGAAGGAGGATGGGAAAATGCCAGAGGAGAGTGAGAGATTGAAGATTGTAGTTAGGTGAGTTGTGACAACAGGAGAAAGAGACTGGAGGAGATGTGAGGGGATGGGGTCGGTAGTGCATGTAGTCGGACGAGAGGAAGAGAGGAGTCTGGAGACTTCTTCTTCTGTGATGGGATCAAATGTGGAAATTGAGCCAGGGGAAATGCAGGGTGGGATGGGAGTCACAGCACTTGGTGGTTGAGAGCAGATTTCCTGACGGATAGTATCTATTTTTTCTATAAAGTGGGAGGCCAGGTCATCAGCACAAATGTCTGTGATAGGGGCTTGTGCTTTTGGCCTGAGGAGGGAGTGAAAAGTGTCAAAAAGTTTCTTGGGGTTGTTGGCTAGTGAGGAGATCAGTGTGGTGAAGTAGGTCTGTTTGGCGAGGTGAAGGGCAGCATTATAAGTTCTTAACATGAATTTAAAGTGGAGGAAGTCTTCTGGTGTGCGGGTTTTTCTCCATAGGCGTTCAGCACTCCTAGAGCATCGCTGGAGAAGGTGAGTTTGCGATGTGAGCCAGGGCTGTTTTACTGTGTGTTTGGAAGTTCTGAGGGTGAGCGGTGCTACTTGGTCAAGGGTGCTTCTAAGAGTGTCATTGTAGTGCTGAACAGCCAGATTAGGACAAGAAAAAGAGGAGATTGGGGACAGCGAAGAGTGTAGGGAGTCTGAAAGTGTCTGAGGGTTAATGGCTTGCAGATTTCTGAATGTGCGGTAGGTAGGAGTTCGCTGGGGTGGTGGAGGATTTGTGAGCGTGAAGGAGAGAATGTTGTGGTCAGATAGTGGAAGCGGTGAGTTATTTAGGTGGGAAATTGAACAGAGGCGGACAAAGACCAGGTCAAGGGTGTTGCCATCCTTGTGTGTCTCAGAGGTTGAAAGCTGTGAGAGGCCTAGAGAAGTGGTTAGTGATAGAATCTGAGATGCAGATGTGGAAGTAGGACTGTTAATGGGGATGTTGAAGTCTCCAAGGATAAGGGTTGGTAGTTCTGAGGACATGAAGTGCGGCAGCCAGGCTGAGAAGTGGTCAAGGAACTGGGTGGATGAGCCTGGGGGCCGATATATGACCGCTATTCTGAGGGAGAGGGGATGGAAGAGCCTGATGGTGTGGACCTCAAAAGAAGGGAATGAGAGTGATGGAATTGGGGGGATGACCTGGAAAGTGCATTGTGGGGACAGGAGTATGCCAACTCCACCACCATGTCTGTTTGTGGGTCTCGGGGAATGGGAGAACTGTAAGCCACCATAGGAAATGGCAGCAGGGGAGACCGTGTCAGAATCCTGAATCCAGGTTTCAGTGAGGGCCAACAGATGAAGAGAGTTGTTCAGAAAGTAGTTGTGCAGGAAAGATAGTTTATTGCATGCAGACCTTGGATTCCAGAGGGCACAGTTGAAAAAAGGAGATGAGGGAGTGCAAGTAATATTAACAAGATTATTATGGTTTCGAAATGAGGTAGATTAGGGATTGAGGTTGGGGGATGGACCAGGGTTGGGGGAGATGTCCCCTGAAATCAGTAGGAGTAGGAAGATAAAGAGCAGGTAGTTGTTGGATTTATAAATAGGTTTTTTGTGAGATATGTTTGGGCAAGATGGGCTGAGTTTTCTTAGGAAGGTGAGGAGTGCATGGGAACTGTACATGGGAGAGGGAAGTATGGAGGGGCTGATGTATATGAGTCGTGATGGAGGGGGGATGGGGCAGTGAATGTGGATGGCAAGGGAACACAGGAGGATAGAGATAAAGAACATAATTTAAAAGAAAGCAAAGTGTGGGCTACCTGATTCCTGCCCTGATTAACTGCCATGGATAACTGCCTTTTACTCGATGCTTGTCTTTCGTGATGCTTTGCTTTCTGTGATGCGTGCGCCCCCCTTACTGCGTGCGCCCCTTAGACTACTCCTAAATATATAGTCCACACTACAGGGTCAGGAAAGTGGGATTGTGGGGGCTGTTTTGGGATAATTTGCCAGCTGGGGCCAGCACACCAGGGGGTGGTTAGATCATCAAAGGCTACCTGGCAACATCTATATGCTTTAGCACCTTCCACCTGAGAGCATCTAGAGAGGCCCCAGTCACCGGGATATAAAGCAGTAAGTATTTTAAACACAGTGCAAAAATGAATTATTCCAAAGCCTTATTAACAGGCACAATAAACTATGTTGCAAGATGGTAAAGCAGTGCTTGGCAGCAAGTAGAGGTATGGAGTGCACACCATTAATATATAGTGCAGCATTCAACACAGATAGCAGAGGTGGGGATTCTATTCAGCTGTTTGCTTCCACTGAATGCAGTTCATACCATTAATATATAGTGCAGCATTCAACACAGATAGCAGAGGTGGGGATTCTATTCAGCTGTTTGCTTCCACTGAATGCAGTTCATACCATTAATATATAGTGCAGCATACAACACAGATAGCAGAGGTGGGGATTCTATTCAGCTGTTTGCTTCCACTGAATGCAGTTCATACCATTAATATATAGTGCAGCATTCAACACAGATAGCAGAGGTGGGGATTCTATTCAGCTGTTTGCTTCCACTGAATGCAGTTCATACCATTAATATATAGTGCAGCATTCAACACAGATAGCAGAGGTGGGGATTCTATTCAGCTGTTTGCTTCCACTGAATGCAGTTCATACCATTAATATATAGTGCAGCATTCAACACAGATAGCAGAGGTGGGGATTCTATTCAGCTGTTTGCTTCCACTGAATGCAGTTCATACCTGTGTGAAGAGAGAGATGAATATTAATTCCTCGCCATGGATAACTGCCTTTTACTCGATGCTTGTCTTTCGTGATGCTTTGCTTTCTGTGATGCGTGCGCCCCCTTACTGCGTGCGCCCCTTAGACTACTCCTAAATATATAGTCCACACTACAGGGTCAGGAAAGTGGGATTGTGGGGGCTGTTTTGGGATAATTTGCCAGCTGGGGCCAGCACACCAGGGGTGGTTAGATCATCAAAGGCTACCTGGCAACATCTATATGCTTTAGCACCTTCCACCTGAGAGCATCTAGAGAGGCCCCAGTCACCGGGATATAAAGCAGTAAGTATTTTAAACACAGTGCAAAAATGAATTATTCCAAAGCCTTATTAACAGGCACAATAAACTATGTTGCAAGATGGTAAAGCAGTGCTTGGCAGCAAGTAGAGGTATGGAGTGCACACCATTAATATATAGTGCAGCATTCAACACAGATAGCAGAGGTGGGGATTCTATTCAGCTGTTTGCTTCCACTGAATGCAGTTCATACCATTAATATATAGTGCAGCATTCAACACAGATAGCAGAGGTGGGGATTCTATTCAGCTGTTTGCTTCCACTGAATGCAGTTCATACCATTAATATATAGTGCAGCATTCAACACAGATAGCAGAGGTGGGGATTCTATTCAGCTGTTTGCTTCCACTGAATGCAGTTCATACCATTAATATATAGTGCAGCATTCAACACAGATAGCAGAGGTGGGGATTCTATTCAGCTGTTTGCTTCCACTGAATGCAGTTCATACCATTAATATATAGTGCAGCATTCAACACAGATAGCAGAGGTGGGGATTCTATTCAGCTGTTTGCTTCCACTGAATGCAGTTCATACCATTAATATTTTAGTGCAGCATTCAACACAGATAGCAGAGGTGGGGATTCTATTCAGCTGTTTGCTTCCACTGAATGCAGTTCATACCATTAATATATAGTGCAGCATTCAACACAGATAGCAGAGGTGGGGATTCTATTCAGCTGTTTGCTTCCACTGAATGCAGTTCATACCATTAATATATAGTGCAGCATTCAACACAGATAGCAGAGGTGGGGATTCTATTCAGCTGTTTGCTTCCACTGAATGCAGTTCATACCATTAATATATAGTGCAGCATTCAACACAGATAGCAGAGGTGGGGATTCTATTCAGCTGTTTGCTTCCACTGAATGCAGTTCATACCTGTGTGAAGAGAGAGATGAATATTAATTCCTCGCCATGGATAACTGCCTTTTACTCGATGCTTGTCTTTCGTGATGCTTTGCTTTCTGTGATGCGTGCGCCCCCTTAAATATCTATGTCCCTAATAAAAGGCAAATTACATTTTTGAATAAATTACACAAAAAAATACTCTCAATCAAGAGAGGCTCCTTATTAATTCTGGGCGATTTCAACATGGTTCCGGATGCCGCGTTGGATTCTACCGCCTTAAACAGACATAAATATACAACCCTTAACAACTGGTTATTTAGGTCTGAATTATTTGACTTCTTTCGATGCTTGAATACGACTTCAAGAGAATATAGTCACTTTTCGGCTCCTCATCAGTCTGCTGTTAGAATAGACCCAATTTTAACTGACATATTCTCTTTGCCCAAGTTTGTTTCGGTTAATATCTTTCTTAAAACTGTTTTCGACCATGCCCCGGTTGTGGGGAAATTGATAGTTGGTGCACCTATTAACACCCAATCTTTATGGAATGTAATTCCTCCCTTTTCCAGTATCCAGATATTTAATCGGAAATAACTGTGGCACTAGTTAACTACTTTAAAGAAAATGATACACCTCTCCTTAAACCATTCTCTCTTTGGAATGCTCATAAAGCGGTCTTGAGAGGAGTTGAGTTTTGACTCCGATCTCTTTTAGGTTTATGAAAACCAATAGAAATAAAATCATGTCCCTTCAGTCTTCTATTAAAGAAAAAGAATTAGCTCAAACCTCTAGACCCAACCCAGGTCCCACCATACAAGTTGAACTTCCTAAACTCAGACAGGAATTAAAATCAACCATTTTCTTCTTTTATGATTTGGCTCTAAAATCTTCTAAATTTAAACAATATTCTTCCCTTAATTGCCCAAGTAGATATATGACCAATCGCCTCAACAAGTTAGGATTCGGAATAGAATAGACAAGATAATGACCCCTGAACAAGTTCCCCTTATCCATCCGAAAGACATCGCCAATTCATTCGCGGATTACTTTAGAGATTTATATAACATTCAAAAATCCCATCCAAAAGATCGACCAACTATGTCGAATATTGAGTCTTTCCTCTCTTCCATATAATTGCCTAAATTAAATACAGAAGATCTTGGTTATCTGTCTTCTCCTTTTAATAGTAGTGAGACACTGGATGTAATTAATTCACTAAAATCTTTCAAATCCCCAGGGCCAGATGGATTCTCCAACGATTATTACAAATCCTTTGGACACCTTTTAGCTCCTCAGTTGGAGAAAGTCTTTAATGTAGCCTCTCAGCATGGCTATTTTCCTGACGAAATGTTAGAAGCCTCCATAGTCCTCATACCTAAACCCAATTCTGACCCGAGCAACGTCGGCAGTTACCGACCAATTTCTCTTATAAACACAGATGTAAAGATTTACGCAAAAATTTTAGCTAATCGCTTGAACCACTTCCTCCCTAGATTGATTTTTAATGATCAAATGGGTTTTATTAAGACTAGACAGTCAACAGATGGTACAAGGAGACTTGTCAATTTAATGAAAATAATTTCTTCCCAAAAGCTAAGTGCCACAGTCATTTCCCTCGACGCAGAAAAGAAGTTCGATCGTCTTAACTGGACATATTTACGTGCAGCTCTCCAAAAATATGGGGTTCATTCCCTTTTCTTATCTAGCATACTAGCCTTATATTCTAATCCCAGGGCAAGGATCTGTACAAATAACTATCTTTTCCTCTCCTTTCAATATTACAAACAGTACTAGACCAGGTTGTCCACTATCGCCCTTGTTGTTCCTCATGGCAATTGAGCCATTGGCACAACTCATTAGAGACAACCAGGGAATCTCGGGGATAAAATCATCAACCAGAGAATATAAAATTGGGCCCGATGATATCATTCTTTCCCTAACCAATCCGCGTGACTCAATCTCTGCCCTTCAAACCCAACTTCAACTTTGTTCTAAAATTTCCTTTTTTAAAATTAATAATTCTAAATCCCAAATCCTTAGTTTTAACTTAAACTCCGCTCAGATAGCTGATATTGCTGCGATTTCACCTTGGAGCTTGACATATTTGGGTCTGAAGCTCACTAAAAATATCAATTCTCTGATTGCTATAAATTTAGAGATTCTTTTTAATGCCATAAATAAAGTTTTAAATATCCTTAAGGATAGAGATCTATCTTGGTTGGGTAGGATTGTGACTGTCAAGTCACATATTTTACCAAAAATCCTTTATGTGTTCAGATCGCTCCCGTTAACAATTTCTTCCTCCTTCCTTTCTAGTTTTCAAAACTTGCTCAATCATTTTATTTGGGGAAAGAAAAAGGCTACAGTAGCTCAAAATATACTATATAATCATAAATTGTATGGTGGTGCTGGGTTACCAAACATCTCTGCTTATTACTTTGCTAACCTGGTCAAGCAAAGCTGTTTTTGGTGACCTCATAAAGACCCTCCGGCCTGGTGTGATTTAGAACAATAATAAGTCTCCCCACCTGCTAGTTTTGGGTTTTCTTTTGTACAAAACGATTCCTTCTAATTCACACCCCATCCTCCAGTCCTCCATAGAGGCCTGGAGGAGATTTGCGAGACCAAACAAGGGCTGTAATAAGTTTCATATTCTTAAAAATGCTCCTCTATCTCTTATCTGTGAATCCAACAATTTAGTTCTGGACCCTATCTGGTTTGATTGTGGTATTAAAAAATTAGGAGATATTCACGATGGCTCCAAATACTACCCTTATTCTTTTATTAAAAAAACATTTCCTTTCCTCCTCTTTGTCCTTTTTCCATTACATTATTCTCAAAGATCAAATTAAAGTCTTCCTGCAAGTGCAACCTCGAGTTTCTGAACCAGTTTTAAACCTAATCTGTAATCTAGACCACAAAATATTTTGGAGTCTTAGATACATATACCAATGGTTTAATCATAGCACTGAACTAATTAAAACCCACAACATGATTAAATGGGAGTCTGAACTCCACTTAACATTTGACCTTTCAGATTGGAAATATGCCTTCTCACTTTCCTATGCATCATCTATCTCCATGGCCCTTCAGGAGTCATACCATAAACTACTTACAAGGTAGTATTTCACTCCTGCCAGATTATCTAAGATTAACCCGTTTCATTCACCTAATTGTTGGAGAGACTGTGGTCGCTACGGTAATCTTTTACACATTTTTTGGCAGTGCCCAAAAATTCAACCACTTTGGAGGAATGTTTCGGGCCTTATTGATACTATTTGCTCTAAACACCTTCTCTTGACTGTTAGGGCTGGAGGAATGCACCAAGTAAATATAAATAATAGGTGCGTTTGCAGCCCGGGGTCCACCGTTCAGGCAAAGCCTGCTGCTAGTAAGATGGCACAATATGGCGGTATAAGCGAGCTCTGTTACTCCACAGAGTCGCTGATAAAGAAGCTGTGGCACTATATGGCGGTAAGAGCGAACTCTGAAACTCCACAGAGTCGCTGTGGTAGAGACTGTGTCCCGTTAACCCCACAGAAGCACACAGATAACTGCAGAACAGATAGCAGTCCGTGGTCATGCAAACAATAACGCAAACAACCAACTACTCACCGGAGTAGCCGGTATTCTAGAGGCTATTTCAGCCAAGCCCTGAACACGTGCATACAAAACTCCTCACCGGAGGTGCCGGTATTCTAGGGGCTTATTTCAGCCGAGCCATAACCGCATGCGTACATGACCACACTGGCGCAAAGCACATAACAGAATTGATACTAACGTATGGCCGTGCGGCCATGCAACCCTTTTATAGCAGCAGCAACTGCAAGACCTTCCAGAATGAACCAATGGAAGCCTGCCCAAGAACTCGAGCAGCTTCACGACCTTCCTGGAGGACCAATGGAAGTTGCTGCAGTACCTGAGCATGTGACCCCTGATCTCCAATGAGATTTCTTACCCTGGGCATGCTCAGAAGAGGAAAAGCAGGACTTAGTCCCAAAGTCGTCTGCTCGCTGCTGACCAGTACTGGCTATAATGGCAGAACCCAGAAAGGCAGCAGTATTCCTTGGCACAGTATGAGACTGAGCAAGACGCTGGGACCGACGTCTCTGCTGAGCAGGAACCACTGCAGGCGAAGAATGGGAGACCGCAGCGGAGATGGCTGGAGGTTCCCCCTGTGCAGAGGTGGGAACTCGACCCCTAACACTTGACTCCCCAATTGGCCCTTCTCACACTAAATTCCGAACAAATAGACCCACCTTTGAGGCTATTAATAACCCATATCTTATTGGTTACAAAAAATAACATTGCCTTCTATTGGAAAAAAACAGAACCGCCTTCTCTTCAAGACATTGTAGATAAAATTGGACTTCATAAATCTTTTGAATGCAAATTAGCGTTAGTCAACAATCGCTTCGATAAATTCTTTAAAAAATGGTCCAAGTGGATGGAATTGTTTCCTTAATATATGGAATGTGCTTGTTTATTTTGTTCACTTTGTTTTATTTTGATTATTATTATTAAGTTTGTTCACTTTCTGTGTAAACTAATGCTACTTAACTGTGGAATGCTATGGTTTATGTCACATACGTATTATAGTTGTAATCTAGTTATGTTTCCTCCTTCCCTCCTTTTTCCTATTTTTTCCTTCCTTCCTCCCCGATTCCCTGTGCATTTCCTTCCCTCCATTGTTAAAAGTTTGAAATTTCAATAAAATTATTGGAAAACAAAAAGAAACAGAACGATTACATTTTATATTTAATCTAGAACGATAGACAATGTTTAGAAAAATTGTGCAAACAATTTTACAAAGAGGACAAAACAATACAGCATATAAAATTAAATAAAACAAAATTATAAAACAAGAGAAACTTGCTACTCTGGCCACAGAGACGACTTAGTTAGTGAAGGAGAGCACTTTGGAAACGTTCAGTGAACGGGAATCATGCATACACTGATTTGCATCTCTCTGCAGGAACACAGATCTTAATTTGCCTTGACATTTTATCAGAACGTAAGTTATACCCACACACCTCCCCTTGATGACTCATAACAGGGCTAATCCTGAGATATGGCTTCAGTTTCAGAAGAATATGAGATTTCCAATTTCCAAGGTATTTTTGTCTCAGATGGGGGGTCACAGGTGAGATATATTACCGTCATTTTTTATCATGATTTTACAATTACCCAGAGACCAAACATGACCTGATTCGCATCATCTATTATGTGGTTATTTAATTGGAGGGATTCTTGTGATCCCATGGTGAAGTGAGTAAGTGCATTACATCCGTCCCCTCGCTATGACTCTGAACATCTATATCTCATAAATATTAGGTTAATACAAACCCAAATATTGATAACATTTCACCAGTGCCCAAGTGTCTAGCTGTTAATTTTCATTTTAGAAGAAACGGGAAAAAGCTCTCACTAATGGTGTTAGATGTCCCGCTTCTCTTTCTTTCCAATCTGTAAATCACCTCATAATAGACATCCTCACAATTTTGTCATAACAGACATTTGGCTTTGCCCTGCTTGTGTCCTCCTCTTCAAATGAGTTTTAATTGGCTTACTCACCTCTCAGCTGTATGTAATGTTCCCCCATATGTTAAACTGTGCAATTCTACTTCAGAAGTGTAAGCTCTAGCTCCTCTAGAGCAGTGTTTCCCAAATTCCAGTCCTCATGGCCCCCACGGGTCATGTTTTCAGGATTTCCATAGTGTTGCACAGGTGAGACAATTCCTGATGCCTTGATGATACTTCCACCATCTGCGCAATACAAAGGAATTCCTGAAAACATGACCCGTAGGGGCCGCGAGGACTGAAGTTTGGGAAACACTGCTCTAGAGAGATTCTGTGTAATAGGAAGGGGTGAAAGCCCACTCATTGGTGCTGTGTTATGGATCTTAATATTTTCTATGACAATTTCCTTTATATTTTGAAAGACACTATGCACCTTATTCACATTTTTACTATGTGTGTTTTAAGAGCTAAGCTTCAAAAATTTACACTTCTAAATGTAACTAAAGTTCAAAATAAATTGGATCCATTTATCAAATATTAACTTAAAAAAACCCACAAAATGTATAATGTGTTCAATTCATACATATATAATTGTTCACAGAGATAAAATATTCTTGAATATTGATGAATTTCTATTAAAATGATGATGTATCCTTTCTACAGATTATCTCCCTTCCAATTGATTAAATCTTCTGTTTATTTCTTCATAAATCTATTCAAAATTATTTTCCTCTATTCTTTGATGTCATTTACAGTTCCTAAGAAGTTTTAAACAACAAAATACCTGATTTGGGATATACTTTATTACAATGCTGTTTTTAAGATTGACATTGTAAAGAATGCACAGCTGTGTTAAACATCAATGTTATTGACTTACAGTCTATTATACAAGACAGATTTAAATACCATAGTGACTTATAGATCTGTTTTGAAGCAAAGTAGTACATGACAAGAGCATTTAAGCAATTAAACTCCTCTTGTTATGTTAACACAAGTTGTGCATTAGGATATATTGGATGATAATCTTCTTCAGTGAACAGAGATGATAATATAGTCTGTCATAATCCATTTTTGCTATTTTTATAGACGCATTTAATCATATTATTACAGCATATTTTATTTTTGATTGGCTTCTTACAAATTAATTTTGGTGGAGTAAAATTGTTTCTTTTGTGGCTATGCAGGATATTTTTCATCAATATCAAATTTTTATTTTCATATCAAATAAATTGAAACCAAAAAGTAAAATAGAAATAATATTTACCGTATATACTCGTGTATAAGCCGACCCGTGTATAAGCCGACCCCCCTAATTTTGCCACAAAAAACTGGGAAAACTTATTGACTCGTGTATAAGCCGGGTGTATAAACTGCCCTCCTGCTCTGTGCTGCCCCGTCCTGCTCCTTGCTCCCCCATCAAGCTCTGTGCTCCCCCATTCTCCTCTGTAATCCCCCCCTCCTGCTCCGTCCTCGCTGTGCTCCCCCATTCCTTCTCCGTCCTCCTGTGCCCCCCACGTCCTGCTCCCTGCTCCTCTGTGCCCTCCATCCTCCCCCCCCTCCTGCTCCATGCTTCCCCCGTCCTCCGTTCTCCCCCCGTCCTGCTCCATGCTTCCCCCATCCTCCGTTCTCCCCCGTCCTCCTCCATGCTTCCCCCGTCCTCCGTTCTCCCCCCGTCCTCCTCCATGCTTCCCCCCTCCACCGTTCTATCCCCAGTCCAGCTCCGTGCTCCTTGTCCTCTCCTCCATCATACTCACCCCTCCCCGTGCCATCGCTGAGCGTCCCTGCAATCCTGCGTTCTCCCCGGCTTCCTGCAGCTCTCCAGCACTGAGCGGTGATGTAATACCGCTCATTAAGGCCATGAATATGGAGGCCACGCCCATGGGAGTGGCATCGCGTCCATATTACATGACCTTAATTACATCACCGCTCAGTGCTGGAGAGCTGCAGGAAGCCGGGGAGAACGCAGGATTGCAGGGACCCTCAGCGATGGCACGGGGAGAGGTGAGTATGATCCCAGCCACCGACTCCTGCCTCGGCATCCCCTCCCCCCGCTGGTTTCTGCCCTATGACTCGTGTATAAGCCGAGGGGGCATTTTCAGCACGAAAAAAGGTGCTGAAAATCTCGGCTTATACACGAGTATATACGGTACTCTATGGGACAACAGATGTGTATGGACATTTTAGATTTTCCTTTCCCTAGAAATGAAATTAATCGAAAATAGTCATGTCATTTTAGAAAACCTTAAGAGTTATATTCAAAGGTAAAACTAAGGTGTCAGACCCCCAAGTCTTCTAATGTTGATGACCTATATTAAATGTATTTACAGTGGTTACGGAAAGTATTCAGACCCCTTTAAATGTTTCACTCTTTGTTTCATTGCAGCCATTTGGTAAATTCAAAAAAGTTCACTTTTTCAAGTTTTTCACACCTGGATTTGGGGATCCTCTGCCATTCTTTCTTGCAGATCCTCTCCAGTTCCATCAGGTTGGATGGTGAACATTGGTGGACAGGCATTTTCTGGTCTATCCAGAGATGCTCAATTGGCTTTCGGTCAGGGATCTGGCTGGGCCAGTCAAGAATGGTCACAGAGTTGTCCTGAAGCCACTCCTTTGTTATTTAAGCTGTGTGCTTAGGGTCATTATCTTGTTGAATGGTGACACTTTGGCCAAGTCTGAGGTCCAGAGCACTCTGGAAGAGGTTTTCATCCAGGATATCTCTGTACTTGGCCACATTTATGCTTCCTTCAGTTGCAACCAGTCGTCCTGTCCCTGCAACTGAAGAACACCCCCATAGCATGATGCTGCCACCACCATGTTTCACTGTTGGGATTTTATTGGGCAGGTGATGAGCAGTGCCTGGTTTTCCCCATATATAATGCTTAGAATTATCATCAAAAAGTTCTTTGTCTCATCAGACCACAGAATCTTATTTCTCATAGTCTGGGAGTTCTTCATGTGTTTTTTAGCTCTATGCGGGCTTTCATATGTCTGGCACTGAGGAGAGGCTTCCGTTGGGCTACTCTGCCATAAAGGCCCGACTGGTCGAGGGCTACAGTGATAGTTGACTTTGTGGTACTTTCTCCCATCTCGCTACTGCATCTGTGGAGCTCAGCCATAGTGATCTAGGGGTTCTTCTTTACCTCTATAACCAAGGCTCTTTTCCCATGATTTATCAGTTTGGCTGGACGGACAGGTCTAGGAAGACTTCTGGTGGTCCCAAACTTCTTACATAAAAGGATTATGGAGGCCACTGTGCTCTTAGGAGCCTTGAGTACTGCAGAAATTCTTTTGTAACCTTGGCTAGATCTGTGCCTTGCCAAAATTCTGTCTCTGAGCTCCTTGGCCAGTTCCTTTGACATCATTATTCTCATTTGGTCTGACATGCACTGTAAAGCTGTGTGGTCTTATAAAGACAGGACTTGATTTGAAAAGGCACACATCTATCAGTTTAATTAAATACAGCTAGATTCCAATGAAGGAGTAGAACCATCTCAAGGAGGATCACAAGGACATGGACAGCATCTAACATATAAATATGAGTGTCTGAGCGAAGAGTCAGAATTAGTGTTGAGCGATACGATAATGCAAATATCGGCTATCGGCCGATATTAGCTCTATCGGCCTTTCGATAATTCGTTTCGATATTTTCGTCTTATCGAATACCGGAATCGGATTTGTCACTGACACTGTCACTGTCTGTGTCCGTCGGTCGGGTCTGTCACTGTCAGTGTCCGTCGGTCGGGTCTGTCAGGAGTCAGCGGCACTTACCTGGCAGAAGATCTCCGGCGGTCACATCCCGGACTGCTTAATGGCCGCCATCCTCTTCTCCCCGGCGGTCACATGCAGTTTCTCGCGATAACTGCAGTGACTGCTGGGTAATCCCGGCCGTAAAGCAGTCAGTCCGATGACGTCACCGCCGGGGAACCAGGTAATCAGCTGTGCTGCTGTCATTGCGATGTAGCAGAGCTGGATCGTCGTGGGACACTCGTTACTATGGACTGCGTCGGACAGGTGGTATACTGTTGGTTTGTTTTTTTTCTTTTTTTACAGGAGATCGATGGCGTCGCAGGAATGAGAGTACAATAAAAGAAATGAAAACTGTGTTGTCTCTTTTATTTCCTTAAAATACTTTTTTCTTGCTTTGTCTTTTTTTTATACATTTAATAACTTTGGGATTAATAATGGATCGGTGTCTTATTGACACCTCTCCATTATTAACCGGGCTTATTGTCACCGTGCAATCAACGGTGACATTAACCCCTTATTACCCCGCTTGCCACCGCTACAGGGCAAGTGGGAAGAGCCGGGTAAAGTGCCACAATTGGCACATCTTTTGATGCGCCAAATGTGGGCTGCTGTAGCCTGGTATTATCAGGCTGTTTGAGGGCCAAAATCCATGGGCCTTGACAGTCTTTTAATACCAGGCCGCAGCAGTCTGCATTTTACTTGGCTGGTTAACAAAAATAGGGGGACCCCTACGCCGTTTTTTTTTCAAGGGGATCCCCTATTTTTGTTAACCAGCCAAGCTAAGCAGACTGCTGTGGCCTGGTATTATCAGGCTTGCAAGGTCCATGGATATTGGATCCTTACCAGCCTGAAAAACCAGGCCTCAGCGGTCTGCTTCATCTGGCTGGTTAACAAAAATAGGGGGGACCCCACGCAATTTTTTTCGAGGGGATCCCCTATTTTTGTTAATCAGCCAAGATATGCAGACTGCTGTGGCCTGGTATTATCAGGCTGGCAAGGTCCTTGGATCTTGGCTCCTTAACAGCCTGAAAATCCAGGCCTCAGCGGTCTGCTTCATCTGGCTGGTTAACAAAAATAGGGGGGACCCCACGCCATTTTTTTTTCAAAGGGAACCCCTATTTTTGTTAACCAGTTCCCTCTGACGTCACTGATTGTGTCCCTGGCTGACCTGAAGTGAAAGTGGAAAGCAATCAATTAAGCTTTCCACTTCCTCTCCTGTCAGCCAGGAGAGGAACTCATTCATTTGGGGGTTTACTGTGAGGCTGCAGCATTAGCTGCGGTCCCTGCAGTAAACATTAACCCTTTCTGAAGGATTACACCGTGGGACCTGACTGTACATCGGATTGGTAAGAATAATTTTGCTTTATTATTTTATTTTTATTACAGGAAATGGTTTTAGCAGGAAAATAAAATATGGTCAAAAACTGTGTGATTATTTCATTAAACTTCTTTTTTATTAAAGTGTGTGTGTTTGATTTTTCTTTCATACAATAGGATTAATAATTGATAGTTGTCTAATTGACAGCTCTCAATTATTAACCTGGCTTAAAGTGACCTTTCAATTGCAAGGTCATTTTAACCCCTTATTAACCCATTCGCCACCGCTACAGGGCAATGGGAATAGACGGGCAAAGTGCCAGAAAGGGCAAATCTAATTAGAGATTTGCCCTTTCTGGGGTGTCTGGGGGCAGATGTTAGTAGCCGGGGGGGGCCAAAAATAATGGTCCCTCTCTGGGCTATTATTATCTGCCCCCACTCACTGGCTTTGTCTGTCTGGTTGCGAAAATAGGGCGGGAGCCCACGCATTTTTTTTCAGCAATTTTACACCTCATATATATATATACATGTCATTAAATTTGTGACACATATATATATATTTATATTTATAGTTCATACACTTCTACATAGTATAATAGCCGCTAATTCAATTGCCGGCTTTTGTGAAAATGCAGAACCCGACATGAAATGACACTTGGTTTACATAGAGTTAACCATGTCTTTTCATGTAGTTTGATATCTGATTTGCACAAACAATTACATGAGTGTAAGTGTGCAAAATTTCACACCTGTAGGGGTTAATTAAAGGTGTAAATTCGTAGCAAAAAAGTCAGGTTTTTTTTACAACGAATTTACACCTTTAGTTAACCCCTACAGGTGTGAAATTTTGCACACATAGACTGATGTAATTGTTTGTGCAAATCAGATTGCAAACGACATGAAAAGACATGGTTAACCCTATGTACACCAAGTGTCATTTCATGTCGGGTGCTTCTGTCTTTTCACAGAAGCCGGCTTTACCCGGCAATTGAATCAGAGGATATTTTACTATGTAGAAGTGTATAAACTATACATATATGTATATATATATGTCACAATGACATGTATATATTATATATTTTATATATTTATATATATATATATGTATTCTATGTGTGTATATTTAGTGTTTACAAGGAAATAAAGTTTTTTTTTAGTTTCGATATTTTGTTCCCATAGACTTACATGGGACTTCCGCTATCGAAATCGGATATCGACGATATTTAGTGATATCGGCGATACAATTTCGATACGATATTTTTAGATATCGAGCAATATCGCTCAACACTAGTCAGAATACTTATTACCATCTGATATATTTTTTTTAATAAATTTGCAAAAATTTCTACATTTCTGTTATTTTTCACTCAAGTTGGAGTGCAGAGTGTAAATTAATGAGAAAAAAATGAACTTTTTTGAATTTACCAAATGACAGCAATGAAACAAAGAGTGAAAAATTTAAAGGTGTCTGAATACTTTCTATACCCTCTGTATAGGTGCTTTACCACCTTTAATTTTTAATTATAAATGTATTTGAGAAATTTAGTTTGTTCCCAACATGCGCAGTATATATACGGGAGCTGGTCGCTCAAAGAGTAGTATCTATTTATATAATCGTCTTATCCTGTCTGTCTGTCCAGGAAATCCCGCGTCGCTGATTGGTCTGGCCGCGGTCAATCAGCGACGCAGGGCTAACTCCGCCCATGTGGTCATGTGACTCACCAACTGCCCATGATGTACTGAACATGTTTTGTCAGTCAAAGTGTCTGATGTACTTCTGTCACGTTTACTGAACACGGGTAATACACAGTGACATGAGGTAATACACAGTTACACAGTTGACATGAGGTAATACATAAGTAACATGAGGTAATACATAGTAAAATGAGGTAATATATAGTAACATGAGGTAATATACAGTAACATGAGGTAATACACAGTAATATGAGGTAATACACAGGTAACATGAGGTAATATGAGGTAATATACGGTAACATGAGGT
>JARQOD010000004.1:84972167-85066366 GCA_033576555.1 Oophaga sylvatica | reverse complement strand
AGCCATAGTGATCTAGGGGTTCTTCTTTACCTCTATAACCAAGGCTCTTTTCCCATGATTTATCAGTTTGGCTGGACGGACAGGTCTAGGAAGACTTCTGGTGGTCCCAAACTTCTTACATAAAAGGATTATGGAGGCCACTGTGCTCTTAGGAGCCTTGAGTACTGCAGAAATTCTTTGTAACCTTGGCTAGATCTGTGCCTTGCCAAAATTCTGTCTCTGAGCTCCTTGGCCAGTTCCTTTGACATCATTATTCTCATTTGGTCTGACATGCACTGTAAAGCTGTGTGGTCTTATAAAGACAGGACTTGATTTGAAAAGGCACACATCTATCAGTTTAATTAAATACAGCTAGATTCCAATGAAGGAGTAGAACCATCTCAAGGAGGATCACAAGGACATGGACAGCATCTAACATATAAATATGAGTGTCTGAGCGAAGAGTCAGAATTAGTGTTGAGCGATACGATAATGCAAATATCGGCTATCGGCCGATATTAGCTCTATCGGCCTTTCGATAATTCGTTTCGATATTTTCGTCTTATCGAATACCGGAATCGGATTTGTCACTGACACTGTCACTGTCTGTGTCCGTCGGTCGGGTCTGTCACTGTCAGTGTCCGTCGGTCGGGTCTGTCAGGAGTCAGCGGCACTTACCTGGCAGAAGATCTCCGGCGGTCACATCCCGGACTGCTTAATGGCCGCCATCCTCTTCTCCCCGGCGGTCACATGCAGTTTCTCGCGATAACTGCAGTGACTGCTGGGTAATCCCGGCCGTAAAGCAGTCAGTCCGATGACGTCACCGCCGGGGAACCAGGTAATCAGCTGTGCTGCTGTCATTGCGATGTAGCAGAGCTGGATCGTCGTGGGACACTCGTTACTATGGACTGCGTCGGACAGGTGGTATACTGTTGGTTTGTTTTTTTTCTTTTTTTACAGGAGATCGATGGCGTCGCAGGAATGAGAGTACAATAAAAGAAATGAAAACTGTGTTGTCTCTTTTATTTCCTTAAAATACTTTTTTCTTGCTTTGTCTTTTTTTTATACATTTAATAACTTTGGGATTAATAATGGATCGGTGTCTTATTGACACCTCTCCATTATTAACCGGGCTTATTGTCACCGTGCAATCAACGGTGACATTAACCCCTTATTACCCCGCTTGCCACCGCTACAGGGCAAGTGGGAAGAGCCGGGTAAAGTGCCACAATTGGCACATCTTTTGATGCGCCAAATGTGGGGCTGCTGTAGCCTGGTATTATCAGGCTGTTGAGGGCCAAAATCCATGGGCCTTGACAGTCTTTTAATACCAGGCCGCAGCAGTCTGCATTTTACTTGGCTGGTTAACAAAAATAGGGGGACCCCTACGCCGTTTTTTTTTCAAGGGGATCCCCTATTTTGTTAACCAGCCAAGCTAAGCAGACTGCTGTGGCCTGGTATTATCAGGCTTGCAAGGTCCATGGATATTGGATCCTTACCAGCCTGAAAAACCAGGCCTCAGCGGTCTGCTTCATCTGGCTGGTTAACAAAAATAGGGGGACCCCACGGCAATTTTTTTCGAGGGGATCCCCTATTTTTGTTAATCAGCCAAGATATGCAGACTGCTGTGGCCTGGTATTATCAGGCTGGCAAGGTCCTTGGATCTTGGCTCCTTAACAGCCTGAAAATCCAGGCCTCAGCGGTCTGCTTCATCTGGCTGGTTAACAAAAATAGGGGGGACCCCACGCCATTTTTTTTTCAAAGGGAACCCCTATTTTTGTTAACCAGTTCCCTCTGACGTCACTGATTGTGTCCCTGGCTGACCTGAAGTGAAAGTGGAAAGCAATCAATTAAGCTTTCCACTTCCTCTCCTGTCAGCCAGGAGAGGAACTCATTCATTTGGGGGTTTACTGTGAGGCTGCAGCATTAGCTGCGGTCCCTGCAGTAAACATTAACCCTTTCTGAAGGATTACACCGTGGGACCTGACTGTACATCGGATTGGTAAGAATAATTTTGCTTTATTATTTTATTTTTATTACAGGAAATGGTTTTAGCAGGAAAATAAAATATGGTCAAAAACTGTGTGATTATTTCATTAAACTTCTTTTTTATTAAAGTGTGTGTGTTTGATTTTTCTTTCATACAATAGGATTAATAATTGATAGTTGTCTAATTGACAGCTCTCAATTATTAACCTGGCTTAAAGTGACCTTTCAATTGCAAGGTCATTTTAACCCCTTATTAACCCATTCGCCACCGCTACAGGGCAATGGGAATAGACGGGCAAAGTGCCAGAAAGGGCAAATCTAATTAGAGATTTGCCCTTTCTGGGGTGTCTGGGGCAGATGTTAGTAGCCGGGGGGGCCAAAAATAATGGTCCCTCTCTGGGCTATTATTATCTGCCCCCACTCACTGGCTTTGTCTGTCTGGTTGCGAAAATAGGGCGGGAGCCCACGCATTTTTTTTCAGCAATTTTACACCTCATATATATATATACATGTCATTAAATTTGTGACACATATATATATATTTATATTTATAGTTCATACACTTCTACATAGTATAATAGCCGCTAATTCAATTGCCGGCTTTTGTGAAAATGCAGAACCCGACATGAAATGACACTTGGTTTACATAGAGTTAACCATGTCTTTTCATGTAGTTTGATATCTGATTTGCACAAACAATTACATGAGTGTAAGTGTGCAAAATTTCACACCTGTAGGGGTTAATTAAAGGTGTAAATTCGTAGCAAAAAAGTCAGTTTTTTTACAACGAATTTACACCTTTAGTTAACCCCTACAGGTGTGAAATTTTGCACACATAGACTGATGTAATTGTTTGTGCAAATCAGATTGCAAACGACATGAAAAGACATGGTTAACCCTATGTACACCAAGTGTCATTTCATGTCGGGTGCTTCTGTCTTTTCACAGAAGCCGGCTTTACCCGGCAATTGAATCAGAGGATATTTTACTATGTAGAAGTGTATAAACTATACATATATGTATATATATATGTCACAATGACATGTATATATATATAAATATATATATATATAATATGTATTCTATGTGTGTATATTTAGTGTTTACAAGGAAATAAAGTTTTTTTTTAGTTTCGATATTTTGTTCCCATAGACTTACATGGGACTTCCGCTATCGAAATCGGATATCGACGATATTTAGTGATATCGGCGATACAATTTCGATACGATATTTTTAGATATCGAGCAATATCGCTCAACACTAGTCAGAATACTTATTACCATCTGATATATTTTTTTTAATAAATTTGCAAAAATTTCTACATTTCTGTTATTTTTCACTCAAGTTGGAGTGCAGAGTGTAAATTAATGAGAAAAAAATGAACTTTTTTGAATTTACCAAATGACAGCAATGAAACAAAGAGTGAAAAATTTAAAGGTGTCTGAATACTTTCTATACCCTCTGTATAGGTGCTTTACCACCTTTAATTTTTAATTATAAATGTATTTGAGAAATTTAGTTTGTTCCCAACATGCGCAGTATATATACGGGAGCTGGTCGCTCAAAGAGTAGTATCTATTTATATAATCGTCTTATCCTGTCTGTCTGTCCAGGAAATCCCGCGTCGCTGATTGGTCTGGCCGCGGTCAATCAGCGACGCAGGGCTAACTCCGCCCATGTGGTCATGTGACTCACCAACTGCCCATGATGTACTGAACATGTTTTGTCAGTCAAAGTGTCTGATGTACTTCTGTCACGTTTACTGAACACGGGTAATACACAGTGACATGAGGTAATACACAGTTACACAGTTGACATGAGGTAATACATAAGTAACATGAGGTAATACATAGTAAAATGAGGTAATATATAGTAACATGAGGTAATATACAGTAACATGAGGTAATACACAGTAATATAGGTAATACACAGGTAACATGAGGTAATATGAGGTAATATACGGTAACATGAGGTAATACACAGTAATATAAGGTAATACACAGTGACATGAGGTAATACACAGTAACATCTACTATATAATCGTCTAATTCTGTCTGTCTGTAACGGAAATCCTGCGTCACTGATTGGTCGCACCCGACCGGACGCGACCAATCAGCAACAGGCGCAGTCCGGTCGCGAATTGGTGCAGGATTTGAACCACGCATGCCACCGCTATCGTCAGGAGATCAGCAGCGCTAGCCGCTGATCTCCCAACAGTAGCCGCGGGTCATCTCCCGGCTGCTCGCAGCGAAAGTACCCCGACCTGCGGTCTCCACATAAACCCCATCAGCAGCCTCCACGTACATCCCACCAGTAGCAGCCTCTATATACCCCAAAAGCAGCAGCCTCCACATATACCCCAGCAGCAGCCTCCACGTACACCCCAGCAGCAACCTCTATATACACCCCAGTAGCCTTATATACACCCCAGCAGCAGCAGCTTCTATAAACACCGCAGCAGCCTCTATATACAGTCAATATGATGAATCATCAACTTTTGTTGACTCAAGTTATGTCAGTGCTCCAGAAGCTGCTTGGAGGATATTTGCGTTTCCAATGCATTCACCATACATATTCTAGAATACCCGTTGCATTAGAATCGGGCCACCATCTAGTATACATATATATATGAGTCGCACAGCCAGAGCTTTGGGGTACTCGGCACCGAGCCCATTGATATCTATGGGGAATGTCATGGGTAGCACAGCTCGGTCCGTGCCCTGGGCGCTCACTGAAATTGTCATGGGTGTATCGCCACGAGGATCGTCGCGATTACACACTCTGACTTCTCACAGCTGAGTTGCTGTTTCTTTGTGTTTGGTAATGAGGGAGTTAATTTTACCTAGCTCTTTGCTAAGACTAGGTCCAGCCTCGCCCGGCTGCTTTTGATTATGTTCTAATTAGATTCCTTCATATACCTGCCAGTCTGCTTGTTAGATGCCGGTGAAAGCATTCATGTAGTCTAGCAGACTGGATTGGTTCTGAGAATACTTAAGCTAAGAGCTCCTTAGTTGTTTTTACTCTTACAGCTTATAGTTTATCTCCGAGACCTTAGGTGTTCCTACTGTGTGTGAGTGTTGTATGTAAGACTTTATTTACTTTATTTATTGTCTTTCTTGTATGTCTTTCTGTTCATTAACCGTTACCTGTTCATTCCCTTTGGTGGTAATCAGGGTCCTTCTTAGGACTAGATTACAGTTGGCAGGGATTGATAGGAGACAAGGTTTACGCTGGTGGCCTGGACCTCTGTACCTTTAACAGTACCTCCAGGTAGAGGGATTAGTTAGGACCCCAGTTTAGGGTCAGCATAGACCCCGGTCACCCTCTAGCCGGAGACAGTGTATAACGGATTCCGTATTGACCCACTGGACATTGTCAGGTAATTCTATGTTATCATATATCTATGCGCATGTTATATGGGATGTTGCCCTTTTGATATAGATTACTGACATCACATATATATATATCTGCTATACAGCGTGACATTTTCACCGGCCCATACTAAAGATTTTCCCCAGCTGTCATGGATCCAGTAGCCCAGCTGGCCCGGCAGTTGCAGGGGTTGTCCATGGAGTTTGCAGACATTAAGTCCAAGGTTTTGTCCCCCCCGGAGCAAACCAGATCTGAACCTAAGGTTGCTCTCCCGGACAGGTTCACTGGTGGGCGGGACAAATTTTTTACTTTCCGGGAGGCATGTAAATTGTACTTTCGGCTGCGGCCTCGGTCATCTGGGAGTGAAGAGCAGAGGGTGGGAATTGTTATCTCGCTCTTACAAGGGGACCCTCAATCTTGGGCGTTCTCTATTCCTCCAGGCTCCCCAGATCTCCAGTCAGTGGATCGATTTTTTACTGCCCTGGGTCTGGTATATGATGATCCGGATCGAGTTTCCCTTGCTGAAACAAAGTTACGTAAAATACGGCAAGGAAATCGTCCAGCGGAGGAATATTCTTCTGAGTTCCGTAGATGGGCAACAGATACTCAGTGGAATGACCCAGCTCTTAGGAGCCAGTTTTGTCAAGGGTTGTCTGACAAATTAAAAGATGTGTTGGCTCAGTATGATTCTCCTCCATCACTGGAGGCTGCTATGGCCCTCGCTATTCGCATTGATAGACGAATTCGGGGAAGACGCGAGGTAACTCTGCCTCCCGTGATGACTCCACCTACTACTAAAGTCCCTTATACTGAGGTTCCCCTGGTCTGTTCTGAGGAACCCATGCAGTTCGGAGGGACATCTTTTTGTAGGAGGGAATCGGCGGTGCGCCGCAAGACTAGAAGGTGTTTCTTTTGCGGGAGAGAGGGACATTTTGTTGGGGGGTGTCCATCCCGGGCCTCTTTGAGCAAAGGAGTTAACCTGGGAGTGTGTATTTCGTCCCCAAATCCCTCTCAGTTTCTCGTGCCTGCGGAGGTGGTGATTGGTACTAGAACTGAGAGGATTTCTGTTTTTCTTGATAGTGGGTCCGGGCTAATCTGGTGGACGCTCGGTTTGCCCAGGTGCATGGTATGCTGTTGTGAATGGGTTTGAGATGAGTTCTGAGCAGAGGCTCCCTCTGGTGGTTACAAGCGGTACTAGTGAGGATTGTGAGGACTGGGAATCAGGTGTTACTGATTGGTCTTATATAAGGGAGTCATTTTCCCATCAGGGTTGCCGGTGATCAATTGTTCTGGTCTGAATCCTTCTTTCCAGTTTCCCTTGTAGCCTGCTGTGTCGTGTCTGCATCTCCTGCTATCAGATAAGACAATTTCTTATTTTGTGTTTTTGCTATATTTTTGCATTTGGTCCTGCACTTCTGTGGGGGCCTTCAGGGTCCCCTCCAGGGGCTTCTGCCCTCTCAGTTTAGTTCAGCCACTGTGTTTTGTACTTTTGCTTTTTCCAGTTTTTTCAGTGGCTGCTGTTTTGATTTTTGTTACACCAGAGAACTAATTTAGGTGGTAGAGGTCGTGTGATCTCAGGTGATTTTGAAATTAGTAGAGTTGGTGTTTTTTCAGGGTTTTCTGAGATTGCAGTAAGTGCCCTTCCTATCCTTTTCTATTTAGGTAGTTTGGGCCCCTGCGTTTGCTCATACTATTTTCTTTCTGTGTCAGTATTTCCTCTTGTCTAACCGCCATTACATGTTTGGGGGCTTCCTATGTTCTTTGGGGATCTGCTCTGGGGCAGATAGCTTTCCTCTTTCTATCTTTAGGTGTAGTTAAACTCTCAGGCTGTGACGAGGCGTCTAGGACCAACGTAGGTACGCTCCACGGCAGCCTTTAGTTGTGGTGGTTAGTCAGGGTACTGCAATCCAGTAGATTCCAACCTCTCTGGTGTATTGCCGTTTTTGCCTGCTCTCCTCAGCTACCAAATCATAACAGTGGTGATTATGCATTTATTTATCTATGTGTTTTGTATATCTTCATAGCTGAATATATATTGATTCCATATCCTTAACAAGCATAGTATGCGGTAGTGATCATGGTATGCTTTTCTAGGAAATCCATCAATGCTACTCGTGCTGATCCCAAAATACAGTGAGAATGACCTTTCCTGCCGAGGGTAGGGCATGTGCCTTCTTTGGAGGAGGTGAGTTATGATGCTTCCATTGCATCAACTGGACTTTAGTCTCAGAATCATAGTGATGGACCCAGCTTTCATCCTGTGTGATCAGTCTGTTGAAAAAGTCCTCCTGGTTTCCATGGCACATCATCAATAGTGCCTGAGGGCATTGACTCTTTCCTGCTTCTTGAAAGGTGTGAGCAGCCAGGGAACCCAGGGAGTGGATATCTTATGCATGTGAAGATGGTCTTGGATGATTTTTTTCCATGGAACCCACACTAATCTTGACATTTTGGGCTAGGAAGTGAATGGTTACACGGTGATTTTCCAAAATGACGACCTCCACTTGCTGGATGGTGTGTTCATCAATAGCAGAGTGGGGTTGCCCTGTAATTGGAGCTGTTTGCACTGAATTACAGCCACATTTGAATTGACAATGCCAGTTCTTGACTACATCATATGATGGGTAATCATCACCATAAACCTCCTTCATCTCGTCAAACATCTCCTTTGGTGTGCGACCTTTAAAGTAAAGGAACTTGATGATGGCTCGGTATTCCACTGAGTCCATTATCAAATCTCATACCACTTCAGCACCTGTAAAATCAAGACCATTATCAATTCTGAGTTGCAAATTGTCACTAAACCTATAGACACTTATATCATTACACATGTGCAGTTTCAGCGTCCTGTGATAAATAGAAGTGGGTCAGGTGAAATCTTTATTGAATTCCCCTCATATGTTCCATGCTTTCGGTGGTGTATATACCATACGCTCACTGTTAGTTCTCGAATAACCGGCCTATTAGTGTTAACAGTTGCAGACTAATTTGTTAATCATAGGCCAATTGTGCAATTGTCCTGACAAAAGAGAGGCAGAGGGCTGTTTATGACAAAAAGGTATCAGTGGGGTGGTTCAGCGTGACTCCCTTGGCTGTGATCTTTGAAAATTGGTGGCAGTGGTGAGATCTGCGTGGTCAGGTGAGCAAACTTTTTTTATTCATTCTTTCTTTCATAGTTGTAACAGTCATAATATTTTTATTTTTATATAATCTTCAGTCTATGAGATCTTGTTTTTTTGCAAGACAAGCTGTAGATTTTTTAAGTACCATTTTGTCAAATACACATGTAAGCATTGCATTTGTGTTATTTTTTTCTAGTTCAAAATAGGAAAATAAAACCCATGATTTTTTCCCTACATTTACCAATTACTATAAATAAAGTGTTCAATGCAGGGCTGCCACTAGGAATTTCGGGGCCCCATACTGGCAAAATTTTCGGGGCCCCCTTGAGACTCCGCCCAGGATCCACCCCAGCCCCGCCTCTACCCCTCGAACTGTCCACAGTCCCACCGCTCTCTCTTGGAAAAACTCCACTTCTCACCAATCACACATTAACAGTTCCCATCACCAGATCACACATATAGCCAGCAGATCTAGTTTTGGCCAAAAGATTTTTTAAGCCGCCACCATAACACGATGGACACTTTTGGCCGGGCTCTACTCTACTGTAACCTATTAAATATTTGTTAAAATATCCAATACAATTTAGGTATATTTTTATTTATTTTTCAATTTTTAAAATGACCAATAACACCACATACAAGGGACAAATACCACCAGACCACATATTACCACGACAGTGATCGAATAATATCACCTACAAGGAACAAATACCACCAGACCATATAATACCACCACAAAGTGACCAAACAATATCACATACAAGGAACAAATACCGCAACACCATGACCAGACCACATATTGCCACCACACAGTGACCGAATAATAGCACATACAAGGAACAAATACCGCCACACCATGACCAGACCATATATTACCATCACATAGTGACTGAATACTACAATACTGATCAGTAATAAAAAAAAAACAATACTATCACCATAAGTGCCATTCTCTACAGGAGATCTGTACTTAGTATGCAGTGTCTGTGTACAGGTAATACAGTAATCACCGGTGACATTGTACACAGGAGCTCTGTATACAGTGTATAGTGTCAGTGTACAAGTAACACTGACTCACCAGTGACGTCTCTAGGTGAAGTCCTTCATCTTTGCTTTTCATCTTTCATCCAGCATAGACCGCCATCACTTCTTCCTGCCAGAGCTCGTCTCTGCAGGAAATAACACAGTTATCTAGAGCTCCGATTGCAGAACACATATTTTTTTCCCAACTTCTAAACTACACCAGATGAATAAAAAGGTGACATAGTGTCACTCTGCACAGTAACAGGACCTTCCCCCATTTAAAACAGTATACTCAAAAAAAATAAAATACATCACTGCAGTAATAATATCCCTTAATTAGCCCCTATTGTAATAATATCCCCCATTCTGGCTCTGTGTGTCTCATTCCTGGCTTCAGCCATATGTTCTCTCATCCCGTCCTCATGAGTATCCATTCTGCCCCATCTCCCCATCCTGCCCCATCTGTCTCCAACCCTGCCTCCATGTCTTTTATCCTGCCCCCAGTGTCTCCAATTCTGCCACCAGTGCCTCCAATCCTGCCCCCAGTGTCTCCAATCATGCCCCCAGTGTCTCCAATCATGCCCCCAGTGTCTCCAATCATGCCCCCAGTGTCTCCAATCATGCCCCCCAGTGTCTCCAATCATGCCTCCAGTGTCTCCAATCATGCCCCCAGTGTCTCCAATCATGCCCCCAGTGTCTCCAATCCTGCCCCTTTTCCATCCTGCCCCCAGTGTCTCCAATCCTGCCCCTTCTCCATCTTGCCCCAGTGTCTCCAATAATGCCTCCATGACTTTCATTCTGCCCCCAGTGTCTCCATTCTGGCCTCATGTCTTTCATTCAGCCCCCTGTCTGTATGTCCAATCCTGCCCCCAGTGTCTCCAATCCTGCCCCGTCTCCATCCTGCCCCCAGTGTCTCCAATCCTGCCCCATCTCCATCCTGCCCCGTCTCCGTGCTGATTCCTGCCCAGTCTCCATTCTGCCCCGTGTCCATTCTGATTCCTGCCCAGTCTCCATTCTGCCCCATCTCCATCCTGATTCCTGCCCAGTCCAGTCTACATTCTGCCCCGTCTCCATCCTGATTCCTGCCCCGTCTCCATGCTGATTCCTGCCCAGTCTCCATCCTTCCCCTCCAGTTTCCATTCTGTCCCCAGTCCTGCCCCGTCTCCATTCTGCCCCCAGTCCTGCCCCGTCTCCATGCTGATTCCTGCCCTGTCTCCATCCTTATTCCTGCCCAGTCTCCATCCTTCCCCGTCCAGTCTCCATTCTGTCCCCAGTCCTGCCCCATCTCCATTCTGCCCCCAGTCCAGCCCCATCTCCATTCTGCCCCCGTCCTGCCCCTTCTCCATCCTGATTCCTGCCCAGTCTCCATCCTTCCCCGTCCAATCTCCGTTCTGCCCCCAGTCCTGCCCTGTCTCCATTCTGCCCCAGTCCTGCCCCGTCTCTATCCTGCCCCGTCTCTATGCAGATTCCTGCCCAGTCTCCATTCTGATTCATGCCCAGTCTCCATCCTTTCCCATCCAGTCTCCATTCTGCCCCCAGTCCTGCCCCATCTCCATTCTGCCCCCAGTCCTGCCCCATCTTCATTCTGCCCATCTCCATTCTGCCCAGTCCTGCCCCATCTTCAGTCAGCCCCCAGTCCTGCCCCGTCTCCATTCTGCCCCAGTCCTGCCCCATCTCCATTCTGCCCCCAGTCCAGCCCGGTCTTCATTCTGCCCCGTCTTCATTCAGCCCCAGTCCTGCCCGTCTCCATTCTGCCCCCAGTCCTGCCCCATCTCCATTCTGCCCCCAGTCCTGCCCCATCTCTATCCTGCCCCGTCTCTATGCTGATTCCTGCCCAGTCTCCATTCTGATTGATGCCCAGTCTCCATCATTCCCCATCCAGTCTCCATTCTGCCCCCAGTCCTGCCTCATCTCCATTCTGCCCCAGTCCTGCACGTCTTCATTCTGCCCATCTCCATTCTGCCCAGTCCTGCCCCATCTTCAGTCAGCCCCCAGTCCTGCCCCATCTCCATTCTGCCCCAGTCCTGCCCCATCTCCATTCTGCCCCCAGTCCAGCCCGGTCTTCATTCTGCCCCATCTTCATTCAGCCCCCAGTCCTGCCCCGTCTCCATTCAGCCCCCAGTCCTGCCCGTCTCCATTCTGCCCCCAGTCCTGCCCCATCTCTATCCTGCCCCGTCTCTATGCTGATTCCTGCCCAGTCTCCATTCTGATTCATGCCCAGTCTCCATCCTTCCCCATCCAGTCTCCATTCTGCCCCCAGTCCTGCCCCATCTCCATTCTGCCCCCAGTCCTGCCCCGTCTTCATTCTGCCCATCTCCATTCTGCCCAGTCCTGCCCCATCTTCAGTCAGCCCCCAGTCCAGCCCGGTCTTCATTCTGCCCCGTCTTCATTCAGCCCCCAGTCCTGCCCCGTCTCCATTCTGCCCCCAGTCCTGCCCCGTCTCCATTCTGCCCCAGTCCTGCCCCATCTCCATTCAGCCCCCAGTCCTGCCCGTCTCCTTTCTGCCCCCAGTTCTGTCCCGTCTTCTTTCTGCCCCCAGTCCTGCCCCGTCATCATTCTGCCCCCAGTCCTGCCCCGTATTCATTCTGCCCCCAGTCCTGCCCAGTCTTCATTCTGCCCCCAGTCCTGCCCCGTCTTCATTCTGCCCCCAGTCCTGCCCCGTCTTCATTCTGCCCCCAGTCCTGCCCCGTCTTCATTCTGCCCCCAGTCCTGCCCCGTCTTCATTCTGCCCCCAGTCCTGCCCCGTCTTCATTCTGCCCCCAGTCCTGCCCCACTTCGCAGGTTCAGTTACTTGAGCGGTTCAGTTGGGGGCGGGGCTGTGGGGCCCGATCGGTAGGTAACGAGGCCCGGTGCGGGCCCCCTCTGCTGATCGGGCCCCATACGCCAGGGGTCCCATGGCTGTAATAGTAAGATGTTGCTATTACAGAGATACCATATGAAAAAGGGCTATGTAGCACTCTCAGCGTTTCAGATTGCACAAATAAGAATCAACTCTAGTCGTTACCATAAGAAAATTTGGAGCTCCAAATGATGATGTAAGTAGTTTTATTATATAATGTCCTTATCCGTAATTTTGATGCAAAAAATAAATTTATTTTGATGTTTCGGCCCAACGGCCTTCCTCAGAACTACAAAAGACACATATCACAATAAGTATTCTGAAATACATCAATTAAATACAAAAAAGTAGTAACAATTTAAAGTAACATGAGCCAAAATTAAATAACAAAAATATATTATTTATAATGTCATAATATAATGGGAAAAGGAAACTACGAAACTACGAAACATTATCTATAGGAAGGGAAATATAAATTGTAAAATAACAAATAAGGTAATAAGGAGATGGCATACAAAGAGAAAAACATAAAATCATATTGTCATTACCAGAGAAATGAGGTAAGTATAGACTGGAAACAAGCTGTGAAAGAGAAACAGCATGCAATTAATCAGTTATAAATATGAAGGCTGTCAGAGCAACAGTGATAACATTCATACAATCATCTAGAGGATAACCAGACTCACCAGCAAGAGACCATAAATAGGAATACTTAGTTGTGCTGCGCTGGAGTACAGCATGTTTGTGCAGGGAGGAAAGCGCTGTAGAATGTGTTCCCCAGTGCCATTTTATAGGAGGTGCTGAGTGCGCCAGTCACTCATGTGTATCGCGCCTTCTAATATGACCACTTCTGGTTACCGCAGGTCACACGTTTGCGGGAGCGGAAGTGGCGCGATTGACAAGATACAATGCTCATCAGCACCATCTTTTTAGATCCTAATGTCTCGGCATGCAATTAAAGCAGATCACATATCCAAATTAGGTCGTGAGGATATGTAGTCATATGGTGCCATCTTGTGGGATCCGGATTTAAATATACAAATATGCAAAATAGATATATGAATGATGCCCTAATAAGTATGTAAAATTAAAATATATAAACTGTAAAATGGGAGAATAGGAATATTCTAGCCCTACTTCAGTATGGCATACAGTTGTGCTCAAAAGTTTACATTCTCCGGCAGAATTTTTGCTTTCTTTGCCTTTTTTCAGAGAATATGAATGATAACACCAAAACTTTTTCTCTACTCATGGTTAGTGGTGGGGTGAAGCCATTTATGGGGGCCAATCATACCAGAATCCTATTAAAGAAAAATGAATGTTCATTTGATTCCACACCCAACATTGTGGAATGCAGTGAGCATTCACATCTCTTTAGCAGTGGGCACTGAAGTTAGCCACAGCAGCCAGCTCCTGCCTCTGTGACCCGGTGCTCTGCCGCTGCTGCTCCCCCACCTCCCAGCACAGCCAAAGCAGGTACATCTGGACTATAAGAAGCACCCCCATTTTCCTCCACATTTTTGGAGGAAAAAAGTGCATCTTATAGTCCAAAAAATACAGTAAATAAATGTTCAAATCTATACAATAATCGTTTAATTTACATCTAACTTTTCTAAAATAGTAGATTATTTACTTTATCTAAAGAGAAATAATGTATTTTGTTTTTAATTTATTGTAAAGCACTGAGGCTAAAGAGCTCTTTGTTACTGAAAGCTGGTATGAAGCAACCTCCTCATTTCTAGACAATATTAGTTTGAAGTGAAAAGGGTAGCCTTTCAGTCTCAGATGTTCAACTAAGGGCTATAAATGTTTTATATGAAGAAAAGAAATAGTGAACAACATTAAGTAAAATCACTAGTTAGTCCAGAAATTTGCAGAGAGTGCTTCCTGAAACCAAAAAAATGCTTTCTTTGGAGTGAAAAAAGAATTCATGGCCAAAAAGAAACAGCAATATCTTAACAAAAAAAGCAGTTTTAAAATCACAAAAAAAACAGTTTTAATTTTGCAGCATGTCAATTCTCTCAGTGTTTCTGCAGCATTTTTCATCCATTCTAATCAATTGGAAAAAAACATTAAAAAAGTTTCAAAAGCGCAATGGATGGGCTGCAGCGTCTGGGCTCCGTCACCGCTAGCGCAGATGAATCATCTGCTGATTCATCTGCGCTAGTGGGTATAGCATAACGCGATCGTGTTATGCTATACCGTTACCAGCCCATCAACGCTATGTGTTGAACGGGCTGGTAAAAGCAAAATGAACCTAGCCTTAGGGTTAGGGTTATAATTAGGGTTAGAATTAGGGTTAGGGTTACAATTAGGGTTAGGGTTAAAATTAGGTTTAGGGTTACAATTAGAGTTAGGGTTACAATTAAGGTTAGGGTTACAATTAGGGTTGGAATTAGGGTTGGGATTTAGGTTAGGATTAGGGTTGGGATTAGGGTTAGGGGTGTGTTGGGGTTAGTGTTGGAGCTAGAATTGAGGGGTTTCCACTATTTAGGCACATCAGGGGGTCTCCAAACACGATGTGGCGTTCAAAAAGTCAAATGGTGCTCCCTCCCTTCCGAGCCCTGCCGTGCGCCCAAACAGTGGTTTACCCCAATATATGGGGTATCAGCATACTCAGGACAAATTACACAACAATTTTGGGGTTCTAATTTCTCCTGTTACCCTTGGGAAAATAAAAAATAGCTGGCTAAAAAAAATCATTTTTGAGAAAAAAATGATTTTTTATTTTCACAGCTCTGCGTTTATACATTTCTGTGAAACACTTGGGGGTTCAAAGTGCTCACCACACATCTAGATAAGTTCCTTAAGGGATCTAGTTTCCAAAATGGGGTCACTTGTGGGGGGTTTCCACTGTTTAGACACATCAGGGGGTCTCCAAACACGACGTGGCTTTCAAAAAGTCAAATGGCGCTCCCTCCCTTCCGAGCCCTGCCGTGCGCCCAAACAGTGGTTTACCCCAACATATGGGGTATCAGCGTACTCAGGACAAATTGCACACCAATTTTAGGGTTCTAATTTCTCCTGTTACCCTTGGGAAAATAAAAAATAGCTGGCTAAAAAAATAATTTTTGAGAAAAAAAATGATTTTTTATTTTCACAGCTCTGCGTTTATAAATTTCTGTGAAACACTTGGGGTTCAAAGTGCTCACCACACATCTAGATAAGTTCCTTAAGGGGTCTAGTTTCCAAAATGGGGTCACTTGTGGGGGGTTTAGACACATCAGGGGGTCTCCAAACACGACGTGGCGTTCAAAAAGTCAAACGGCGCTCCCTCCCTTCCGAGCCCTGCCGTGCGCCCAAACAGTGGTTTACCCCAACATATGGGGTATCAGCGTACTCAGGACAAATTGCACACCAATTTTAGCGTTCTACACTTGGGAAAATAAAAAATAGCTGGCTAAAACAATCATTTTTGAGGAAAAAAATGATTTTTTATTTTCACCGCTCTGCGTTTATAAATTTCTGTGAAGCACTTAGGGGTTCAAAGTGCTCACCACACATCTAGATAAGCTCCTTGTGAGGTCTAGTTTCCAAAATGGTGTCACTTGCAGGGGGTTTCTACTGTTTAGGCACATCAAGGGCTCTGCAAACACAACATGACGCCCGCAGAACATTCCATCAAAGTCTGCATTACAAAATGGCGCTCCTTCCCTTCCAAGCACTCCCATGCGCCCAAACAGTGGTTTCACCCCACATATGGGGTATCAGCGTACTCAGGAAAAATTGCACAACAACTTTTGGGGTCCAATTTCTTCTGTTACCCTTGGGAAAATAAAAAAATAGCGGGCTAAAGAATCATTTTTGAGGAAAAAAATGATTTTTTATTTTCACGGCTCTACGTTTATAAATTTCTGTGAAGCACTTGGGGTTCAAAGTGTTCACCACACATCTAGATAAGTTCCTTAAGGGGTCTAGTTTCCAAAATGGTGTCATTTGTGGGGGTTTCCACTGTTTAGCTGTATCAGGGGCTCTCCAAACGCGACATGGCGTCCAATTTCAATTCCAGCCAATTTTGGTTTGAAAAAGTCAAACGGCACTACTTCCCTATCAAGCCCTGCCGTGCGCCCAAACAGTGGTCCCCCCCCACATATGGGGTATCAGCGTACTCAGGACAAATTGGACAACAACTTTTGTGGTCTAATTTCTCCTGTTACCCTTGAGAAAATAAAAAATTGGGGACTAAACGATCAGGTTTGTGGTAAAAATATGACATTTATTTTCATGCCCGGGAGTTATAAACTTCTGTGAAGCACTTAGGGGTTCAAAGTGCTCACCACACATCTATATAAGTTTCTTAGGGGGTCTAGTTTCCAAAATGGGGTCACTTGTGGGGGTTTCCACTGTTTAGACACATCAGGGCCTCTACAAACACGACATGACATACAGCCAATTCTGCGTTGAAAAAGTCAAACGGCGCTGCTTCCCTTCCAAGCTCTGCCATGCACCCAAACAGTGGTTTACCCCCACATATGGGGTATCACAATGCTCAGGACAAATTGCACAAAAACTTTTGGGTCTTGTTACCCTTGGGAAAATAAAAATTGGGGTGAAAAGATTGTTTTTGTGGAAAAAATATGATTTTTTTATTTTCACTGTTCTATGTTATAAACTTCTGTGAAGCACTTGGAGGTTCAAAGTGCTCATCACACATCTAGATAAGTTCCTTAGGGGGTTTAGTTTCCAAAATGGGGTCACTTGTGATGGCTTTCCAATGTTAAGACACATCAGGGCCTCTACAAACGCGACATGGCGTCCAGCCAATTCTGCATTGAAAAAGTCAAATGTCGCTCGTTCCCTTGCGACCTCTGCCGTGCGCCCAAAAAGTGGTTTACCCCCACATATGGGGTATCGACTTATTCAGGAGAAATTGCACAACAAATTTTGTGGTTCATTTTTTTCTTTTAACAGTTGTGAAAATAAAAAAAATTGGTTCCAAAATAAAGTTTTTGCAAAAAAAGTTAAATGTTAATTTTTTCCTTCCACATTTCTTCAGTTCCTGTGAAGCACGTAAAGGGTTAATAAACTTCTTGAATGTGGTTTTGAGCACCTTGAGGGGTGCAGTTTTTAGAATGGTGTCACTTTTGGGTATTTTCTATCATATAGACCCCTCAAAGTGACTTCAAATGTGATGTGGTCCCTAAAAAAAAAATGGTGTTGTAAAAATGAGAAATCGCTGGTCAAATTTAAACCCTTATAACTTCATAACAAAAAAAAATTTTGTTCCCAAAATTATGCTGATGTAAAGTAGACATGTGGGAAATGTTATTTATTAAGACATTTGTGTGACATATCTCTCCGATTTTAGGGCATAAAAATTTAAAGTTTGAAAATTGTTAAATTTTCAAAATTTTCACCATATTTCCGTTTTTTTCATAAATAAACACAAGTCATATCAAAGAAATTTTACCACTAACGTGAAGTACAATATGTCACGAAAAAACAATCTCAGAATCAGCTGTATTCGTTAAAGCGTTCCAGAGTTATAACCTCATAAAATGACAGTGGTCAGAATTGTAAAAATTGGCCCTGTCATTAAGCTGCAAAATGGCTCTGTCACTAAGGGGTTAAACCACCAACAGACAATAACATATAGTACAGTTCCAGCAAATACATAGGATGGTGCAAATTACAGAGGTTCACCGTTTAATTGGCTCACCAGGAAATAGAACATCTGCCACTTCGGGACTTCAAGGGCTAACTACTCCAACCAGAAACACCCTATTTTTGTGGGCACCCACAGAGAGTCAGTAGCATTAAGGCCGGCGTCACACTAAAGAGGAATATGGACTAGTGAGAGGCGTGAAAATCACGCATTACACTCGGACCAATATTTCTCTGTAGGGCATCTCTGATCATGCATATATTTCTCGGCCGTATGTTACGGTGCGAGACACTAGCAGCTTGCTGCAATTGTCATCGCATTACGCCCGTTGTAAGCCAATGAAAGGCTATGGGTGCGAGAAAAATACGGATTACACATGGACCACATGTGTGACTTGCGAGAAATATGCTAGACTTCTGCAGCTCACAGGAAATGGTGCAAGCCATGAATCAGAAAGTTGACACATGCAAATTAGCTCAAAAAGAGCGCCAGTCATCCCGGAAGACTAAACACAATAGTATGGGCGCACTAAAATAATAAGAATATAACAATGGGAGGTGCAGCTGGTAGTAACTGAACTAAAGAGGAAAGGAAAAGAAAAAGACTACCAGAAAAAATCGCACACTCAACCAATGAATAATGAAAATGTATAACGATTTTATTAATTTGACATGAAACCACAAGTGCACAATAAAAACATATAAAAGAAAAAAAAGAAAAAAACACGGGTGATGGTCAGATATCAACCTGCATGAATATAAAACAATATACATGTAATTGTCAAATAGCGATAAATCCTGAAAGGCTGGCAATAGAAAATCTGAATGCTAGCCCTATACAAAGGGTAATGGAAGCAAGCTAATTTCCAATATACAAATCCAGACACAGGGATCAATACAATAAAAAAATCCCCAAAGCAGGGCCCCTAATTAGGCATGAAAGCCTGCTCAACAACAGGGCTCAATATAAGAGTCAGATACAGACCTGTATGGACAAAATAATTCACATATTACCCAGCCAGGAAATCCTCAAAATCCAGGAACCACATGCGGTAGAAATCAGAACATGACCCGGGGAATAACCCACGCGTTCCGCCGTAACTAGTACGGCTTCATTAGGGAAGTGAAGTATGAGTACCCCAGAGCACCTTAAATACCTTACAGATGAAGAAACACATATCACATGTGGAGCAGGAAGTAGCAGAAACCAATGGAGCGGACTGACAGGAAGCAACGGTGTGCAGACGTCTCTGTCACACCAGAAGGAATGCGCATGCGTGCAGTGGAACGCATATGAAGCGCATCCATATAAGGGAACACACTGAAAAGTACAGCCTCCCGGGAAGCGATTGTGAAATGACAAACAGGGGTGAACCACATATGGAGAGACCACACATAAACATACATCACTCGTGTCATCAAACATGCCAAATCATACATGGGAAGTACAAAAGGAAGTGTCAAAAATATATATGTATTTTTATTTATTATTGTTGTTGCAAATATCAAAAAATAATAATAAGATATACAACAGGCCATATCTAGGGAACCAACCACTGGTCAGTGAACGGCCCCACATAATCAATCCAGCTGAAGGTTGATACTATGGAATCCAGATCCCAATGTAGGATGATCTATCCAAAACGTACCATATCTCTTGATATACCCGATATGGATTCCAAGCGTCGTCCAAAGTAGGGGACAAAAACCAATAATTTGTCATCCCAATGAGACCGCCTAAATACATTGTATTTTTAATTGCATATTGACAAAATCTACAGCTAAACAGGCCTAACCCCCCTAGTCCAATCAATGTAATTTTACCCATATAAAATGAGTTGTAAAGGAAAGAGATGTACAATTGATCCAACCCAAAGTAGGTCCCTCCATACTGAGTGTATGGCTACAAGTAAAAAAGAGATAGTCAAAAGACCTCAGGGATCAAGGCAACAAGGACTACATGTCAACCAGTAAATCTATATTTTGTCCATACAGGTAGGTCCCCAGAAGGGGTGAAACCCCCAAGGTTATCAGAAATAGAGGCTTCTCATAAACACAATGGTGCAAGTGACCGCACTGGATGCAGTGTCTCCACTGCATCTCTTGACTCGTAATGATATCTTATATTTAGTCCAATTACAACATGTCTCTATATATTAGAGACATCACCCGGAAAAACAGGTAGCCCCCAAGAGTCACAAATCACAGGTAGATATACAAAAGCCTGGCAGTAGGATCTAATGGTCACCCAATGAAATCAAATATTGTACATATAGGTGAGACTAAGGAGGAAATATATACTCCATATACTGCCCTAACATGGGCAGAAGACAGTCATCCCGGAAGAACGCCTCCAAGGAGTCGGCCATCATGGCTATGCACATAAATGTGGAGCTGTTGATAGTTTTGGTCCAGGAGAGGCCCGAAATTTGGGACCAACGGCATGCACACTATGAAGACCGCGCAAGAAAAGAGGCAGCATGGAGGTGCATCTGTGAGCAGATGTTTCCCCACTTTGGGGACAGCCCACTCGAGGAGCAGCAGCGAATGAGTATGTAACCTGATTTTTCCCAAAACATCTTCAAGGGCAGAACGTCATAATTGAGATGAGTTTCCCTAAAATATACTTTTTTATGTTTTTTTTTTAATTAGCGCCAAAATGTTAGAATACTGACATCCGACTAGGCCTCCATGACTATGTGAAGTGTATGTTGAACAATTTGGTATTGCACAGCTAGGTAAATGATGAAATTATATGTCACATTGCAGTGGATGATGTAATGAGAAGATGGAGAAGCATCCGCGACCAGTACCGGCGGGAACGGCAGCAGAGGTCCAGGAGCGGGTCTGCAGTACCGACCAAGCGGAAGTATGTTTACTTTGACCGCCTTGGGTTTCTGGCTCCTATTCTGGATCTGAGACCGTAAGTACATACATCACACCACATAACACATATGCAGTTTAGGCTGACATCTCCAACATGTTCTAATCCCATTTAATTTCCTAACAGAACTCAGTCCAACCTCACTGAGAGGGAGACAGGCTCTGACTCAGAGGCCATTATAGACCCGGTTGAGGGAGGTTAAGAGGTGGCTGGCCCATCTTGTGACCCTCACAGCTGCATTCCCCAAGCTTCCCAAGCACCAGGACCTGACCAACCAGCTGCATCTCTACCTGTACCATACCCACCAGCTGCAGCAGCATCCACCATTTTGAGGAAGCAGCAAATAGCAGCAGCCCCACTGTACCTCTTGGGGTCTCCCCCCAGCCTGCTGCAATATCCCGCCATGGGAGAAGACGGCAAGGCATCACTGCCTCTGATACACGTAGGCATGTGAACACTGGGGTCCTCAATTATCATTCAAGGGCTGCTGTGGATGAGGGTGTGGAGGCACATTCACGTAGCCTTGCCCGCTACCTTCGTCCCCTACCCTGTGAGGTCAGGCTCCGTGTGCGAGGATCAATTCATATCCTAATTGATGCATGCACGCCCCCCAATACCCCATAAGAGGTGTTTGAATTCCTTGAGAGTTGGCAGCTCTCACCCATAACCTTCTGCGCCTTACCCCCACCAAAGTGTGCATGCTCAATTAGGATCTGATGATCCTCCTGCACGTGCGCCTACACCTCAACCCATTCCCCCCTAAACCAACCTTGGCAACAAAAGGGTCAAATGGCAGGTTATAACCCAACTTCCCAATATGGCCACTTGTACAGATCCAGTGTTGGAGGCTGGTCCCAACCTGGATTTGCTCAACATGGTCATATTGGGGGTATGATTCTCGTGGGTACCAGCTTCCCCAGGAGTATAATCTCCATTATCTTTATGGCAATGTGGCCCACACCAACCTGACCGTGGTCAGATGTTAGGTCAGGGCCCTGAAAATCCACCACACCAGGGTGATGGTTAAGGTGCTCCACCAAGCCAACCACACAGAGACGCTGGTCACCCGCCAACCACACCACCCATATACCACCAGCTCTGATTTGTTATTTTTCTTATCTATTATTATTTAAAACTCAGTTTGTTATTTTTTTACATTTATTTTTACATGTTGTGTAAAGCATATTTGCACTAATCTGAAAGCCTCAAAAAACCTTATGGTACAGAAATGGTCTTCAGTGGGCTAAGTGAAAGTTTTTTATTATTATTATGTCTTATTATTTATAGCAATGTTTGTTATTTTTTTATCTTTACTTTAACTCCAAGTTGTCTGTTGCACATTTGCAGTAGTCTAATCTTGTCAACCAAACATATGGATAACATATGGTCTTCACTATACATAGTGAAAGTTTGTTATTTTCATTATCTATTATTATTTATAAAAATGTTTGCTATTTTTTTTATATTTACTTTTACTCCATGGTGTCTATTGCATATTTGCAGTAGTCTAATGTTACCAATCCAAGATATAGGTCACATATGGTGATCACTAGGCCTAGTGAAAGTTTGTTATTTTCTTTATGTACTATTATTTAAGGAAATGTTTGTTATTTTTTTAATGACGTATTTTGGTAATTTTTGTGTAAGAAGCCACACTTACAGTATTGTGCTTTGACGACAGATACCATATGAATCAAATATGGTAGTCACTACCTCAAGTGAGAGTTTGTACATATAAAAAATATATTTTGTATAAAATTTGGACTCTTCTTTCATAATTTCGTCCTAATAAACCACCAACACATCTGTTATGAACATTAACACCAGACACAAAGAGTCTGTCAGAGATCAAAAAGAAAAATTATCTAGACACACAGAACTACATTACAGCAATGATAATGCCTTATCTTGCCAGGTCGTAGTACCTTGAAGTGACACAAAGGACTGGGTAAAGATATTACGGGTTTTTCAGTCCTGAGAGTGGACGATATAAAGGGACATCCCCATTGGTCACCACACTTTCACTAACATCAGATGGGCCACAATCATGCATTCGAGTGAAATTATGTAGGAACAACACATGCTTTGATGACCTCATTGACGTTGGCTTCATTCAGCTGAATAGCACACTGGAGGACCCGCCATTTTGCACATAGAATGCCAAAGACACACTCCACCAGGTGCCGGGCCCTTGATAGGCCCAAGTTGATGATCCTACGCCTGTGGTCAAGGTTTCGTCGTGGATATAGCCTTATGACATTCCTGGATAATTGGAAGGCCTCATCCCCAACTACAACATATGGCACAAGTTCAAGATTGGAGCCAGGAAGTTTACATGCTGGTGGTAGGTGCAACTGGTTATTGCACAGCCGCCGACCCATAATGGAAGAATGGAAGACTCTACAGTCTCCAGTTCTTCCATAGGCCCCAATATCTACAATTATAAACCTGTACTTACTGTCAACCAGAGCCAACAGCACTACAGAAAAATATTGTTTATAATTATTGAATTGGGACCCTGAGTTTGGCGGCTTACACACACGGATGTGCTTCCCATCCAGGGCTCCTATACAATTTGGAAACTGGCATTGCTCCTCAAATCACCTGGCAATCCTCTTCCATTCTTTCATCTTGGGCTCAGACATGACCATTTGATGAAGTCTGTCCCAGAGTTGTGAGCATGTATCACGAACAATGCCAGATATGGGGTATCTCCCAATCAAAAACTCCATATGGAGTGTGGCATATGAAATGCCAGTAGTCAGGAACCTACAATGAAACAAATGTAGAGAGAAAAATCATTACAACAGTCCAAACTTTTCACAAATGCACAATACATAACCATAAAAGGATATAACTTACAATCAATCCTAACTTAAATTATACACAAGTCAAAGATCTATGTGATTTTGACATACACATCATTGTTCTGGTATTTCCAGCTGATATATGGGATATATTATGAGGATATTTAAGCAACAGCCATAATGGTCAACTCAAACTTGTGGGAAAACACATCATCAACATACAGTATGTAGGTGAGGAATACAAACCGTAACGTCAGGAGAAGTCGCTCGTCTGCAGAGATAGCTTTGCGCATCCTGGTGTCCTAGTAGGTGATCCCAGGGAGCATGATCTCCAACAAAACATCAAATGTGGCAATGCTCATGCGACAATAGAGAAAAAACTTATCGCGATGAGTCCGCAGAGATGCATAAAGGCGGTGAAAATGGCCTTTAGTGAGGCGTTGCCTCAAATGAGAATGCACCCACATTCATCTCATCCTCCGCGGAGCAACGATCACTGGGTATGGCTGCCCAAAGCGGCGGAACAAAACCCAGTTGTACAGAACTCGATCAGTTGGGGTGAACTGAAGAGTGTCAGAAATTATGGCAACCAAGCAGCAGTACTCCAACACAAGCACAGCACCAAAATGGCCAGATTGGGGGCTGCCACCTGATGCAGAGCCAATAAATAGCCTTGCTGATGATGGTTTCAATGATTTTCAGGCCTAAAAACCGTTAAATGTCCATTTTGCAAGGCTGCGAGGAAAAAACGCTATACGGATGCCATACGGATTGCATACGGATGCTTACATGAGCAAAATACGCAGCCACACCTTGACAACGGATGAAATACTGATAACTGCGCCGGCAACATTTCTGCATATTACGGCTGTACAATACGGTCCGTATTTTTATATGTTGAGTGTGAATCCAGCCAAAGCTTAGTAAACTGACAGCCCATTGAGGTATGTGGCCAGGTGACCTGATTGTCCCAAGCTGGGTTCTCCAAATGTATTTTAGGGTTCAGTGATGGTCAATGGAACAAATTTTACTCCTCCACTTGGTGCCATGATTTTTCAGGTGCTGTCCAGTAAAGTCTGTATGGAAACAGAGACAGATCCCCCAGGAATTGTTCCGCAGGGGAAAGGTGTTTGAATGTTCAATTAACCTGCATATTTTGTCCTGTAATCTTTGCAGAATAACAAGCTGAATAGACTGATACAATAGGTAATCAATATATTAACAAACATTGACAGATCAATTAACCTGCACCTTTGTCCCTCAAGAATAGCAGAACAACAAGCTGCAAAGACTGAAACAATAGGTAGTCAGCAAGCATTCAACAAATCAACAAACATCAAATTCAAACTACAATAAGAGTCTCAGTCTCATATGAAAAATAAATCATGTCCCTTGTTCTACTGAATAATATGTCTGGCATAATTAAGAATAAATGTGGTGTTGACACACCAACTAATTGGAAAGAGTCTGGGACCAGCAACAACAAGCCTTCTGTCACCAGGGCCAGAGCACCATGGTCTGTTTAAGTATTCTGTAACTTGAATAATTTGGATAATCAAATATAATATTTGTTTTTCTTTATATAAATAATATGTACTGTCTTTTCTATTCAACCCTTGTACCGTACTTTTTCACTTGCAGTATAGTGGTGGTTTGTCTATCTAGCTATCCATAGAAACAAAAAGGAAGGCAGCACTCCATTAGCATTCCAAGTGATAGTGGATTTTATTCAGACCCACAAGGCTTGGCGACGTTTCAGGTCAACTGAGCCTTTCTTGCTTGAGAAAGGCTCAGTTAAGCTGAAATGTCGCCATGCCATATGGGTCTGAATAAAATCCACTATCACTTGGAGCACCCGATGTTCTAATATTGTGCAGTTCCATTTTTTCTACAGCTCTATCTTCCATAAATCATAAAAATATAAATATTTATCTGAATTTAACTTGAAACTGTAAATGTTTGGCCATGTACATTATGTTTCACTTATGAAGGATCCAATATGTGTCAGACATCTTAACCTGTCATAAGTTGTAAACATTTTCAAGATAATAGGCAGTGTTTGATGTGGTTAAATATGGTGAACTTTTGATCTATAATACAACATATATATTCCATGATCTGATGCATAATCTGTTTTTCAATTCTTTTTACTTTGATGACAATATGTGCAACCAATCTGCTCAAGGCTATTCCTCTTTAATCTTTTTAAATTGAAACTTAATATTTAAATATTTAATATTAAGAAAACTTCCTTATAGAAAGACACTATATTAAATCATACTTCACCAAATTACATTCTATTTATTTATACCTTTCTTATTCTGTGTTTCAAACAAAATATTATTCCCAATTAAACATTTTCAAGGTTAAGGTTTAATTCCCTAAGCACATAGCTATTTGGGCACAGTTTTAATTCTAACTGGATTGTGAGAGCCATAACTTTTACATTTGACTGTGAATGTAGGCAATAAAAGGATTTTTTTTGCAGAAGATTTTTATATATTTTCAAGCAAGTATTTTGGGATACCTATTTTTTATTTAGCATTTTGGAGTAAGTATTACTATTTTGCAAATGAAGAAAAAATTGTTTTTATTGTCTTTTGTTTACAAATTTTTTGACCTTACAAGATTAATATGTTTGATTTAAAGTACAGGATACTATAATTGTCTTGATAGTGATTGCAGTTTTTCTCATAATAAAGCCAAGGTAAAACATTTTGATTTGAGGTGGGCCACTACTGTTACTGACCTATCTTTTAGACTTGACATCAATTTTTGATAAGTGGGGGTGCAACACCTGACACATGACGATCAGTTGATACCGCTGGAACACAGCAGCTCTGTCAATTCAATAGCAGATGCAGCCGAGTACTGCAGATCCATGGTTATAAATAAGAAGTGTATCTGTAGTACCCAGCCATGGACACTATAGTTTTGATGAAGCTGCTGTGTATGGCAAAATGGCAACATCCGAGAAATTTAGACCACTTCTGGAAACAGCTGCTTCACATTGGTCAGGTGTCACCTAATAAAACCAATAAAAAAGTAGTGACCAATCCCTTTTAAGGTAACTTATGTGATAACTTAATTTCTTAACCCAATAATAACACATGAATACAGATGAGCAAATCAAATTGATGCAAATCAAATTTATGTTGAACTTTATGAGATTTGCAGATCCTAGCAAACTCAAATAATATGTCATTCAATTTGCACACATCGGTAAAATAACAGGCTGCTTTTATTTGACTAATTGCAGAGGAATGTGTCAGGAGGGTCAAATGACTTCTGACGCGACCACACGAGTTGCCCAATGATGACTTGCACCTATCATATCACTAAGTATAGCACAGCCAATCTGGAGGGACTATCATAGCCTGTTTAAAAGCAAAGGCTGGGAATACAGCAGCCATTTTATGGTGATTTTAGAATGGCCAGAGGGCATTATAGCTCATAGTTTAGCAGTAAAGATAGGAAGATATTTCCTTTGAAAATTGGGCAAAAACTCTGGATATTAATATGTTGTATAACTGAAGCACTGTAGAAGTTCAGAGTAGTAGTCTGCAAGTAATACAGAGATTCAAATGATAGGGAGAGAGAAACATATGCATCCCAAACTTAGGATGCTTGATCAGAGATATGATGTACTTGGCATCTGTCTATGATATGAATTTTTGCTGGAGGTCACATGCAGGGTCTATGAAAAATTGAGAGGTCTTTAATAGGTTATGGAATATATAAAACTAATAGGCATGCATAATTTGATCTGCAATGTACAAGACAAAGGGATTAAATAACTGTTGGTACTACATTAACATCTGAATAAAGGACGTTTAGAACTTTGTAAACATCAACAAACAGCAGATTTGTTAATCTTTACACGCTAGCTCTGTCTTATATGCACATATATATATAATATATATATAAATATTTTTTTTATTTATTCTTTAATAAATTGAAATAAAAATGGTTACAAAGAAAAGATACCATTAAATAGACAGTGGTAAAAGTTGTTGTAATATTATCTGGAAACAAGATTATTATAATAAATTATGTTAATGGTGTCCACATCTTCGATTCAGGGTATCATGGTCAGTAGAGATAGAACTTTTCAATTAAATAGCCACATATAAAATAATTCCTTATAATGTCCTAACAGTCTGATCCCATTCATGTTGATATTGAATCAGCGAAGCGTTAGCCACCAATATTTATAAATGTATTCCGAAACATGAGAATTGGAACATTGATTGATTAAAATGGGCATCAATTCTCTAATTATGCCCCTGAGGGCAATGAACCTCTATTTTCCATTGTTTATATTCCTTTTCTATCCACTTGTCATGCTTTGATGTTATTTCCCTGTACAATTTGTGTAAATTACTTGGAACAATGTTTGCACTATATGACTAATGATATGGAGAATGATATTCATACATTCATTACGTGTTTTAAAAAGATGTCAAACTGCCTAATTAAATGCCTGATACGGTAATTAGGTGTCAGTTTCCTTGATTAGCTTTCCATTGAAATGCATCAGGAAATATTTTGTACATCTATGGAAAGAGTTATATACAATATGCATATTAGTGCAGAAAAGTCAAATGCTGAATATTTTAACTATGCATTCGGCTGTAGCAGTAGCAAACATTTTAAAGAGTGTGCAAAAATTCACAATTTGTTTTCATTTTTTTCCCAGCAGCAGGAGACATGGTGTATTTAGTACTAATACAGAAAATTACAGTTTTAGTGTGGAACATAGTTATGGGGTCAGAATGGATTGGACGGTGTCACAATGTGTATTAAATAGATAATGAAGGCAGCTGCTAAAACAGACATGTCAAGAGTGTTAAGCTTACCAGGTGAGGTGGATCCCCTAAGCCAGAGTTGGGCAACCTTTTTTCTGCCAAGGGTCATTTGGATATTTAAATCATCCTTTGGGACTGCACAAATCAAGTGCTAACCAGGGGAGCTGGTAACCAAGGTACACATCGGGTTACCAGGCGCCGCGCAGCGCCTGGAAACCCAAAGTGTATCTTGGTTACCAGCTCCCTGCATCAGCGCGCTGGTATCCAACGTACACTGCGGGTAACTAGGCGACGTTACCCGCAGTGTCGCTGTCCTGATCGCTGCCTGAGCTGCCTGTTTGGCAGCTCACCAGCGATCATGTAGTGACACACCAGCGATCCTGACAAGTGCATATCGTTGTCGGGATCGCTGGTGTGTTGCTATGTGTGACGGGGCCCTAAGTCTTGAATCTGGCAGTGATGAAAGATATTATCTTTCATTGCACAGGCCTGAGAGTTCAGTATTTATCGTTAGATTCATAACATTGCAATAAAATGTGATAAGAGGCGATCAAACATTGTGCCTACCCTAAAATGGTATCAGTAAAAATGTCACCTCAGAGCACAAAAAATGAGCCCTCACACAGGCCCAGATCCTGAAAAATGAGAACATTATGTGCAAATGGCATCAAAAGCCAATTTTTTTTGCTACACATTTTTAAAAATTTTTTCACATCTTCAAAAAAAACATGCATGTATCTGCACAGATGTACTGACCTATCGAATCATATTGATAGGTCACTTTTACCATATATTAAACATGGTAAACAAAAACAAAAAAAAAAACATTCTGGGATTTTTTTGCAATTTCACTGCACTTTTCTCCTGTTTTCCAGTACACTATGTGGCAGAATTAATGGTCATTCAAAATTGCAACTCCTCCCGCAAAAAACCAAGCCCTTATATGACTGGAAAAATAAAAAAGTAATGGCTCTTGGAAGAAGAGGAGGAAAAACTAAAATGATAAATGGAAAATCACCCAGGGGTGATGAGGTTAAAGTAAAATTTCCTGAAACTCTCAGGTGCCATTTCACACATTGCTGCAGGGAGTGGACAAAAGGAGTCAGGTGAAGCCACGCAATCTCAGCATTAGAGATGAGCATACTTTTTCGGAAAACTTTTGCAAATCTTAAATTAGGCTCAAACGTGCACATTCGGATTCAAGTCCGGATTCCCAAGCATTATTCCTCAAAGTCGGCAAAATTCAGTCACAGAGAGGTAAATGATCACATTTCCACTTTTTTTTTTCTTTACTTTGGCAAGGATAATAGTGCTGATTGATGAGCTTGGAGATGTGTTTTATGCAGGGAGGGTGTATGTATTGGTCAGAGGAGCAGCGGAGTGTTTTAATAACATAACTTGTAAATTTTGGCAGCCAATAAGGGCACAGAAACCATCCACAACGTCATAACACAAATGCTTGTGTGATTGGCTGCCGAAGTCATATGTCCATCTCCATATAAAAAGCAGACATGTTTTGCTGGTCCCATTTTCTAAGCGTAAGAGCACAGAGAGGCCGCTCCTGCTGTGGACTTGACTTTTAGTTAGATAGGATCCTTTCCTGTTTGAAATCGACCTTCCAGCATCTAACTAGTGTGCGCTAATAGTGTTGTAAAGGCTGAAGTCCACATTTCCTACTCAAAATCTTTTGGCTAGTACTGTATTGCAGTAATTACTCAGGAAACCCCATTTGTTAATCAAAATCGTTAGGTCTAATAGTGTTGTGCAGACCAAAGTCCACATTTCCTACTCAATATCCTTTGGGCTAATACTGGGTTACAGTCATGACTCAGAAGGCCCCATTTTCTAATTCAAATCGTTAGGGCTAAGGGCTCCGTTACATATAACGACGCTCCAGCTATCCCAACAACAATACAACCTGGTAAGGATCGCTGGTACATCACTACTAGTGATGAGCGAGTATACTCGTTGCTCCGGTTTTCCCTGAGCAGCTCGTGTGATCTCCGAGTATTTGGAAATATCCGGAGATTTAGTTTCTGTTGCCACAGCTGCATGATTTATTGCTGCTGGACAGTTTGAATACATGTGAGGAATGCCTGCTTGTTAAGGAATCCCCACATGTATTCAGGCTGTCAAATAGCCGCAAATCATGCAGCTACGGCAACAGAAACTGAATCTCCGAGCACTTCTAACTACTCGAAGACAACCCTAGTTGCTCGGGGAAAACTCGCTCATGACTAGTCACTACATGGTCGCTAGTAAGTTGTCAAACAGGCAGAACTACTCAATGACGCAGCAACAATACGGCATTCCGTATAATGACCTCGGCGGTCATTAGGACCTTGTCACAGCAGCGATTCTGACAAAGACAAAGCAAAATCATGCCTGTGTCGCTGGGTTCTGAGTTGCCAATGCGGTAGCTCGTCGTTTTTATGGCGTCAAACACAGCGATACATGCTGGCCAGCGGGACACCAATGATCAAAAAATGGCCTAGGACATTCCAGCACTATCAACGATATCTCAGCAGGGTGTCGGTAACCGCTATGTGTCACATGTAGCGAGATCGTTGGTGAGGTCGCTGTTGCTTCACAAAACCTGTGGCGTTTCAGCGATCTCACTAACGATCTCGCTATGTGTGAGGTACCCTTAACAGTGTTGTGCAGTCTTTAGTCCACATTTTATACTCAAAATTGTTCTGGCTAATATGGTGTTGCAGTCACAGTTAAGGAGGCTCCATTTGCTAATCAAAATCGTTAGGCCTAATATTGGGTCGCAGCCAAGAGGCCTCATTTGCTATTCAAAATCTTTAGGGCTAATAGTGTTATTTAGGCACACTTTCTCAGAAAATAAATACTGATTTTTGATATAGTGACAGCTGACTGACAAGACTGAGCTTAAGGTTGTAAAACAGATGGTTAATAGGGGAAGGGCACAGGGCACAAACAACATGAGTGGGAAAAAGCGAAGTCGTGGTGGAAGGGTGAAAACTCTTGGTGTTCAAAGTGTATGTGAGTTAGGTATTAATGTTACTGGAACCTCTGCTGAACAAACACTTTCTTGTTTTATGCAAAGACAACTGACAATATCTGTTACTCAACTCTCTTTGGAAGAAGCACAGAGGCATGCCTTGTAGATGAGGGTCAGTAAGAGCATGTGCTACAGTGGATGGAAAGCGCTGCATCTTGTGGTCGCTCCATCTTAACATCACACACAGTACAATCCTCTGAGGTGGCACCCCATTCACCCTTGTTTCCCCCCACGTCACAAATTTTCAATTGCTCAACTGACTGTGGGGAACCACAGATGAGACATTCTGAAGAGCTGTTCACACATTCTATTCCATGGGCATCAGAGGTCTGCTCCAAAGTTTGACAGAATCCAGAGGAGGAAAGCATCTGCACCGATGCCCAAAATTTTTACTGTTAATCCGGGGAAGTTCAAAATAGGGTCCGAACAGAATCCAGTCACTCATCACCAGATGTTAACCCCCAGGGGAGGAGGTGATACTTTTAAGACTCAAATACCTGAGGCGCACACTGACTGTGCTGTGCTGTATGGGCAGGAAGAGGAAGAGAATGAATCTCAGGGTGAGGAGTAGGAAAACAGAGAGCATGATAATGAGATTGTAGATCCCACTTGATGTGACCCCAGAGGCACGCAGCTGAGTAGCTCAGCAGAGGAGATGGAGAACGAGGAAGAAAAGGAGGCTATGTTGTGGCTTGCTGCACAGACACGGAGTGATGCAACCACGACAAGTACTGCATCCTCAACCACAGCTCTCATTGTGGCCAGCACCAGTCTCGACTCTGCAGGTAGCAGGAGCTACTTGGGTTGCCTAGCATGTGCCTTTTTGTGCCCGCAAATGATGACCCAACTCACGTTATCTGTCAACTTTGCAAAAAAATGTCTCAGAAGAGGCAAAAATTGCAATAATTTGATTACTACATTCATGAACCAGCACATGTGCAATCAACATCCCTTAGTCTGGGAATCACATTGCATAAAAATGTGGATGAGCGGGCCTCACCAACCACTGGCCATCCCATCAACCGCATCTGCTTCTTCTTCCTCTTCCATCACCATGCCAAGTGTTCTCACACAGGTGTCCGACAGCAGAACCTCCACTTGTTAACCCTCTACAGTTGGGGTGAGTGAGAGCCCATCTGCTGTTATGGAAGTGGACATGCCTGCTGTTTTGGTTTTACCGATCACACCACATCTTACTCAACTCACCATAACTTCTTTGCCTGCACCTCACTCACAGTCCAGTAGTTTGTCCAGTTCACCCTATTCCACCCTCACTTAGCACTGCAGCCATCCCACGGTCCTGCAGTTGTGGTCATGTAAAATAATGTTTCCTTTTACACATGCCAAAGCTAAGACCTTGAACTCTACCATCTCCAATCTGCTGGCCACAGAGATGCTTCCTTTCCACCTGGTGGATGCAGACAATTTCCGAAAGTTGATGACACTCATAGCACCCAAGTACCAGTTGCCCAGTCGCCATTACTTCTCTAAGAAAGCTGTGCCTGCTCTACACCAGCATGTCACAGACAACATCACCCTTTCCCTGACAAATTCTATGCCAGCCAGGCTGCCTTTTACCACTGACACCTGCACAAGCAAACATGGACAGGGGTGAACAGCTCGCTGACTGGGAACTGGGTGACTCTTGTGGCTGTTGTGGCAGGTGGGCAAGTGGCTGCTCCGCAAGTCTTGGAATCCCCAAGGCTTGAAGGACAAACATCTACATCTAACACTTTCTCCACTGCTTATGGCTCCTCTACCTCCTCTAGGGCAGAGATTCTAACTCACCTTGGTGCTGTGTAGCCAGGGCTCACCATAATTAGGACGTTTTTAAATTAATATAACTTGGAGCTAGTAGTCACACAGTTCAAGAGTTGTGGACAGCTATCCAGGTTGAGTTAGAGCAATTGTTGTCACCACTGAACCTGGAGTCAGGGAAGAACGCGTGCTATAACAGTGCGAACCTATTCTGGGGCAACCTCACACACGTGCCCTGCATGGCTCACATCCTCAACCAGGTGGTGCAGCAGTTTCTCCACCACTATCACGCCCTGATGAGAATGAGGAGGAAGAGGTGATGGACGAGAAACAGTCAATTGATGAAGAGGATAATGATCCTCTCTCTGTAATCAATGGTTGGTGGGAGGGGCAGAGGAGGCAACCTTGAGTGTAACCCTACCACAAACACAACGTGGACTTGGACCTCATAGAAGCATCCAACACATGATCGCCTTCTTGCTGCACTATCTTCAACATGATGCCTATATTCTTAGGGTTAGAAATTTAGCGCAGAATTTGGTGAACTTCTTTTGAGGGGAGCCTTTTTGCTTTTCAGAGCCTTTGTGCTACCAGTAACGTGGAAGCCCATTATATTTCCGTTAACAGATAATGGACCTGAGTGGGGACTTTTTTGTGGATTGACTTGAAGCTTTTGTTAGGAACATTTTACATAACATTTAGGATCACATATATTCTTCGCTCTACGTTGAGCACTTACTTTGGGGTTCCATCTACATTTTCGAGAAACATGATTCATATGAAACCTCCAAGGGATCCATTTATTAAAATGAGGTAGCAGAGCTACTCTGTACTCCATCTGGCTTCTGTTCAGCGGTGTCCTTTTTTTTTTCGGAAGTACACAAAACTGTGGTGGATCACGTTTTTACACTTACCTAAAAAGATGTACACTGCCAGATTACAGGTCCTATGGCATCCACAGTGCCTATATCTGCCTCATTATAGGAAGTCTTCCACCGGGGATTCCATCTGAATAACGTATTTCAGAGATTTACATTGAAGCATGCAGCGTACTGCGATCTTTAGGAGGCCGAATGAACAAATCAACAGCAGGTGAAGAATTGGTTTTATTTATTTATTATGCCATTTTTATTGCGCCATATTTAGGCAGCTATAATATTTGCATATATCGGCCAGTAGAATTATGTGAGGGCTTTTTTTTGCAGGACGAGTTGACATTTTCATTGGTACCATTTTCGGGCACATTACATTTTTTGATCGCTTTCTATTCTGGTTTTTGGGATGTAGAATTAACAAAAACCAGCAATTCAGAAATAGTTTTTTTATTTGTTTTTTATACCATCGCGCGTGTGGTAAAATTGATACGGCAGCTTTATTTTTCAGGTCGATACAATTACAGTGATACCCCATTTAAACAGTTTATTATCTTTTGGCACTTTTACACAATAAAAACTTTTTTATTGAAAAAATAACTATTTTTGCACCATTTTATTCTAAGAGCTATAACTTTTTCATTTTTCTGCTGATTGAGCTTTTTGGCAGCTTGTTTTTTTGCGAGACAAGATGACATTTTTAGCGATACCATTTTAATTTACATTTGTCTTTTTGACATTTTACTGCACTTTTTGTTCAGCTGGTATGATGAAAAAGCATTGTTTTTACCTTGTTGTTTACTTATTTTTTATATGGTGTTCACTGAAGGGGTTAATTAGCGGGTTAGTTTTATACAGTGGATTGTTCCAAAAGTGGCAATATGTGTACTTTTTTGGCTTATTTCTTTTTACATAAATAAATGTATTTATTAGATTAATATTTTTTTCCTTTTTTTTGCTCTTTATTTGGAGATTTTAATTTTATTTTTTTTAACTGTTTTACATTGTTCTACTATGGAACATTATCCTTATACTGACAGATCGCTGATCTGATACTAAAAAAATGCTTTTGCACTGCAGAGAACCAGAGCAGCATCTGACAGGAAGGGAAGAAGACATGTCAGCATGTCAGCTCCTGCTCTTAGCAGGCACTGAAAATCAACCTTCCCTAAAGGACCTCCCGGCCATCTTCCAGCCGGGGGTCACCATGAAGACCATCAGCACAATGCAATTGCCTCATGTTGTGGTGATGGGAGCACACAGCGAGGGGTTAAATGACAGTGGCACCAGAGGGGTTAAATGTCCGTGATCGGTGCACCGATCGTGGGCATTGCTGCAGGGTGTCAGCTCTCACATAGAGCTGACACTGGCATCTGATCTCCGCGGTGCTCAGCACGAGCCTGCGCGATCATGGCACCATACATACTGTATACTTCTCTTTGCAAGAGCTCAGGTCCCGCAGAGCAGTATATGTACGGTGCATGTCGGGAAGGGGTTAATAATTGAATTTGCTTTATTGTTTCTAGTAATATTGCCACAATTGTGTAAAATGCAGTCACTAGCCATGCATTCTGCTATTACAAATGTTTGATAGAATAGGTCGTTCTAAAGATGTAATAGGATGACACTGTTATAACATGTCAGTACTTTTTCTTCTTAAACAGTCCATTATTTATGATTTACTAACTGTGAGTCATATTACTGATAAGTAAAAGTGTTTCAGAATCATAGCAATTCAGCTGACGTGGCAGACCACACAAACTACAGTTTTATTACAAATGTTACTATATATTTATTATAATGTTACTAATATTAAAAATCTTACTGTTTGTCAAGTGAAATACATGAGGTTTTTAATATTAGGCTGAAGTCACACTGGCGACTAAATCGGACGACTGCAATGCGATGAAATATCGCATTGCAGTCGGACCTATGTTAATCTATGGAGCAGCTCCCAGTATCAGATTTTTTGTGGTCCGTTTTAAACGTCCGAGTGCAATCGCAGCATGCTGCGATTGTCACCGATTGTGGGTCGACTATCGCCAATGCAAGTCTATGGGAGCGATGAAAAATTGGATTACAAACGGACCGCACGTGTGACTTGCGATTAAATCGCATCAGTGTCCTTTAGAAAAGCCGGCAATTCATCCCTGCCTATACTGTAAAAGCACACTGACAGCTTTAATAAAGAATCGAATCAATACATATCCACACATAGAATCCACATATATATATATATATATATATATTTATATATATATATATATATATATATTTTATAGTTCTTACACTTCTACATACTGTACTAGCCGCTAATTCAATTGCCGGCTTTAGTGAAATCCAGAAGCCGACATGAAATGATACATTGTTTTGACACAGTTAACCATGTAATTTCAAGTATTTTGATATATGTTTTAAACTTACAATTACATAAGTATATTTGTGCAAAATTTCAGACATGTAGGGGTTAATTAAAGGTGTAATTTCGTTGAAAAAAAATGCGTGGGCTCCCGCTGTATTTTCTCCACCAGACAGACAAAGCAAAGCGAGTGGGGGCAGATAATAACAGCCTAGGGAGGGTACATTTTTTGTGCCCCCCCGGCTACTAACATCTGCCCCCAGACACCCCAGAAAGGGCAAATCTATAATTAGATTCGCCCTTTCTGGCACTTTGCCCGTCTATTCCCATTGCCCTGTAGCGGTGGCGAATGGGTTAATAATCTCACCTTACTGTCACCTTAGTATTGAAAGGTGACCTTAAGGCAGGTTAATAATTGAGAGCTGTCAATTAGACAACTATCAATTATTAATCCTATTGTATGAAAGAAAAATCAAACACACACACTTTAATAAAAAATAAGTTTAATTAAATAATCACAGTTTTTGACCATATTTTATTTTCCTGCTAAAACCATTTCCTGTAATAAAAATAAAATAAAAAAGCAAAATTATACTTACCAATCCGATGTACAGTCAGGTCCCACGCTGTAATCCATCAGAAAGGGTTAACAGGTTACAGTTAGCAGGGAGATAATTCTGTCTCCTAGCTGTAACACCCCTGAATGAATAAGTTCCTCTACCACAGAAAGTAGAGGAATAGATTCATGAATGGAGCTTAATTGATTTATTGGCAATTTAACTTTAGTGACCTGACCTAAAGGGAAAGTGGACACAATCAATTAAGCTTCATTCATGAAACACATCCTCTCCTGTCGCCAGGAGAGGAACTTATTCATTCAGGAGCTTTGAGCTGAGCATGCAGGATTACTTGCACTGCTTGGCTCAAAGCTAGTTAACCCTTTGTGAAGGATTACAGCGTGGGACGTGACAGATCAGCGGAATAGGTAAGAATAAAGTTTTTTTATTTTTTTTTCTTTATTTTAGGAGATCAATGGCTTCGCACGGATTAAGTGTAAAATAAAATATGGTCAAAAAAATGTGTTTTTATTTCATTAAAATTAATTTTTATTAATGTGTCTGTGTTTTTTTAATTTACTTCAATAGGATTAATAATTGATAGTTGTCTAATTGACAGCTCTCAATTATTAACCTGCCTTAAGGTCACCTTTCAATACTAAGGTGACAGTAAGGTGAGATTATTAACCCATTCGCCACCGCTACAGGGCAATGGGAATAGACGGGCAAAGTGCCAGAAAGGGCGAATCTAATTATAGATTTGCCCTTTCTGGGGTGTCTGGGGGCAGATGTTAGTAGCCGGGGGGGCACAAAAAATGTACCCTCCCTAGGCTGTTATTACCTGCCCCCACTCGCTTTGCTTTGTCTGTCTGGTGGAGAAAATACAGCGGGAGCCCACGCATTTTTTTTCAACGAAATTACACCTTTAATTAACCCCTACATGTCTGAAATTTTGCACAAATACACTCATGTAATTGTAAGTTCTAAACAAATATCAAAATACAGGAAATGACATGGTTAACTGTGTGGAAACAATGTATCATTTCATGTCGGCTTCTGTGATTTCACAGAAGCCGGCACTTGAATTAGCGGCTATAACAGTACGTAGAAGTCTAGGAACTATAAATATATGTATATATACATGTCACAATGACATGTATATATATATATATATATGTGTTCTATGTGTATATATCTATTCTTTGTTTTGTGATTGAAATACTATTCTTTTGGATCCATTATATGTCAGTTTTGCAAGCCTGCGAGAAAATCTCACAAGTCGGATGAAAATCGGATGTTACAAGGTACACACACATGCGACTAAATCGCATCTTTGAAGGAAAATCGGATGACAGAAGCATGTGTGATGTTTGCATTTTGATCCGACAATCGACCGTCTAAAACGGACCGATTTTTTGTCGTTGTGTGTGACCCCAGCCTTAGAGTTAGGACTGTCCCAATTACGGTCACCGTGAGGAGGTGGGATGGCATTCACATATTGTTTGTTCAAAAAACATGTTAACTAAGTATCGTATATTATTTTCATGCACTATGCTATTTATGTTTTTACTGCAGGGTATTTAATCATTATGTTTGTCTTTGGTTTTCTTTGATTGTATGAGTCCATGTAGCTTGTGGACTTGCAAAACAGAGGAGAACAAACTGTGCAGATTGAACCTATCCCTTGTAGATTGTGAGACCTCAAGGGTAGTGTCCTCTCGTTTTCTGTCCCAGTCGTGACCTGTATTGTTTAACCCCTTAGTGACAGAGCCATTTTGTAGCTTAATGACCGGGCCAATTTTTACAATTCTGACCACTGTCACTTTATGAGGTTATAACTCTGGAACACTTTAACGAATCCCGCTGATTCTGAGACTGTTTTTTCGTGACATATTGTACTTCACGTTAGTTGTAAAATTTCTTTGATATGACTTGTGCTTATTTATGAAAAAAACAGAAATATGGCGAAAATTTTGAAAATTTAGCAATTTTCAAACTTTACATTTTTATGCCCTTAAATCAGAGAGATATGTCACACAAATTTCTTAATAAATAACATTTCCCCATGTCTACTTTACATCAGCACAATTTTGGGAACAAAATTTTCTTTTGTTACGAAGTTATAAGGGTTAAAAGTTGACCAGCGATTTCTCATTTTTACAACACCATTTTTTTTTAGGGACCACATCACATTTGAAGTCACTTTGAGGGGTCTAAATGATAGAAAATACTCAAAAGTGACACCATTCTAAAAACTGCACCCCTCAAGGTGCTCAAAACCACATTCAAGAAGTTTATTATCCCTTCAGGTGCTTCACAGGGCGTGAAAATAAAAAATCATATTTTTTCCACAAACCTGATCGTTTAGTCCCTAATTTTTTTCTTTTCCCAGGGGTAACAGGAGAAATTAGACCACAAAAGTTGTTGTCCAATTTGTCCTGAGTATGCTGATACCCCATATATGGAGGGGGACCACTGTTTGGGAGCACGGCAGGGCTTGGAATGGAAGCAGCGCCGTTTGACTTTTTCAAACCAAAATTGGCTGGAATTGAGATTGGACACCATGTCGCGTTTGGAGAGCCCCTGATGCGCCTAAACTTTGGAAACCCCCCACAAGTAACACCATTTTGGAAACTAGAACCCCTATGGAACTTATCTAGATCTGTTGTGAGCACTTTGAACCTCCAAGTGTTTCACAAAAGTTTATAATGCCTGGGTGTGAAAAAAAAAAAAACAATTTTCCACAAAAATGATTTTTTAGTCCCAATTTTTTTATTTTTCACAAGGAAATTGGACCCTAAAAGTTGTTGTCCAATTTGTCCTGAGTACGCTGATGCCAAATATGTGGGGGGGAAACTGTTTGGGCACACGGCAGGGCTTGGAAAGGTAGTAATATAGTTTTGGAATACAGATGTTGATGGGGGTCATGTTCTGTTTGCAGTGCCCCAGATGTGACTAAACAGTGGAAAACCCCCACAAGTGACCCCATTTTGGAAACTAGACCCCCTAAGTAACTTATCTAGATCTGTGGTGAGCACTTTGAACCCCAAGTGTTTCACAAAAGTTTATAATGCCTGGGTGTGAAAAAAAAATTTCCACAAAAATGATTTTTTAGTCCCAAATTTTTGATTTTTCACAAAGAAATTGGACCCCAAAAGTTGTTGTCCAATTTGTCCTGAGTACGCTGATACCAAATATGTGGGGGGGAAACTGGGCGCACAGCAGGGCTTGGAAAGGAAGTAATAACGTTTTGGAATGCAGACGTTGATGGGGGTCATGTTCCGTTTGCAGTGCCCCAGATGTGCCTAAACAGTGGAAAACCCCCACAAGTGACCCCATTTTGGAAACTAGAACCCCTAAGTAACTTATCTAGATCTGTGGTGAGCACTTTGAACCCCCAAGTGTTTCACAAAAGTTTATAATGCCTGGGTGTGAAAAAAAAAAAAAAACAATTTTCCACAAAAATGATTTTTTAGTCCCAAATTTTTGATTTTTCACAAGGAAATTGGACCCCAAAAGTTGTTGTCCTATTTGTCCTGAGTACGCTGATACCAAATATGTGGAGGGGAACTGTTTGGGCGAACAGCAGGGCTTGGAAAGGAAGTAATAACGTTTTGGAATGCAGACGTTGATGGGGGTCATGTTCTGTTTGCAGTGCCCCAGATGTGCCTAAACAGTGGAAAATCCCACAAGTGACCCCATTTTGGAAACTAGACCCCCTAAGGAACTTATCTAGATGTGTAGTGAGCACTTTGAACCCCAAAGTGCTTCACAGAAATTTATAAACGCAGAGCCGTGAAAATAAAAAAAAAATTTTTCCTCAAAAATGATTTTTTTAGCCAGCTATTTTTTATTTTCCCAAGGGTAACATGAGAAATTAGAACCCCAAAATAGGTGGGCAATTTGTCCTGAGTGCGCTGATACCCCATATGTTGGGGTAAACCACTGTTTGGGCGCACGGCAGGGCTCGGAAGGGAAAGAGCGCCATTTGACTTTTTGAACGCCACGTCATGTTTGGAGACCCCCTGATGTGCCTAAATAGTGGAAACCCCTCAATTCTAGCTCCAACCCTAGCCCCAACACACCCCTAACCCTAATCCCAACCCTAACCCTAATCCTAACCCTAATCCCAACCCTAATTCCAACCCTAATTGTAACCCTAACCCTAATTGTAACCCTAACCCTAATTATAACCCTAACCCTAAGGCTGGGTTCATTTTGCATTTTACCAGCCCGTTCAACAAATAGCGTTGACGGGCTGGTAACGGTATAGCATAACGCGATCGCGTTATGCTATACCCGCTAGCGCAGAGGAATCAGCAGATGATTCATCTGTACTAGCGGTGACAGAGCCCAGACGCTTCAGCCCGCATCTGAGGCTCCGTCACTGAATGATGGCACGTCACGAACGCATGCCGCTTTACGTCATTCGTCGCGATGCGCCCTCAAATAGGGTGAATGGCAGCGTTAACGGACTGCGTTACACCGCATTATACCATGGTGTAACGCAGTCCGTCTAACAGACTGCCATAACGCAGTATGAACCCAGCCTAACCCTAACCCTAATTATAACCCTAACCCTAACCCTAGCCCTAACCCTAACCCTAACAGAAAAATGAAAAAAAATATATTTCTATATTTTATTATATGTCCCTAACTAAGGGGGTGATAAAGGGGGGGGTTATTAAAATGTACTTTTATGAGAATGAATGAAACATTTTTTTAAATCTGCCGCCAGGCAGATTCGGCGGGCGCACTGCGCATGCGCCCACCATTTTTTTTTTACAGGAAGAAGACGCCGGGATCCTGGGGCCTGTGGGAGGACGGAGGACACCGGGAGGTATGGGTGGGCGATCGGGGACCTGGGGACCCTCATTCTCTCCGCTCTGATGTGCGATCACATCAGAGAAGAGAGAAATCATTTTCTTTTTTTTTTGCGGTCGCCGTTATACTTAGTATAACGGCGATTGCGACACAGGGGGCCGGTAACTACTGACCCGAATCATGTTCTCTGGGGTCTCGGCTACCCTCGGCAGCCGAGACCCCAGAGAATTTTCCGGCAGATTGCGGAGGGCGCACTGAGCATGCGCCCGCCATTCAAGATGGCGGCGCCCACCGGAGGAGGCAGGTGGGCCCGTGGGCCATAAGGGGCACATTGGGGGCCACAAGGGGGGATCTTGGACCTTTTTTCTCTGTCCTCTGATGTCCGATGACATCAGAGGACAGAGAAATTAAATGGCACATCAGATTTTTTTTTTTGTTGCGATCGCCGTTATAGGGTTAATAACGGCGATCGCAACATCGGGTCGGTAAAAACCGACTCGATTCATGTTCTCTGGGGTCTCGGCTACCGGGGGTAGCCGAGACTCCGGAGAAAATGCGCCTCTGGGGGGCGCTATTCACTTTTTCCACAGCGCCGTTAATTAACGGCGCTGTGGTTTAAGTACCCTTAATGACCGCCGTTAAAAGGCGTATCGGCGGTCGTTAAGGGGTTAAGATTTCTGTACTTGTTTTTTATTATGTAACTCCTCCTCACATGTAAAGCTCTATGGAATAAATGGTGCTTTAATAATAACTAATAATAATAATAATATGAATAATTTGTCTTGGGAAACATTACTTTAGACTGCAACGCATTATAGGTGACATTTTGGATTACTTTGGAGAACTCCTTTAACCCCTCTCTGCCATCGGACGTACTATCCCGTCCATGAAACCCGTACCAATCTGCCCATGGACGGGATAGTAGTAGTAGTAGCTGATAGCTGCCGGGTGTCAGCTGATTATCACAGCTGACACCAGGCACTATGTGCCAGGAGCGGTCACGGACCGCTCCCGACACATTAAACCCTGGCACACCGCGATCAGACTTGATCACGGTGTACCGGGGGCACAGGGAAGCATAGCGCAGGGAGGGGGCTCCCTGCGTGCTCCCCTAAGGCCCTCGCTGACTACGCTGTTCTGTAGGCCTCTTCCCTTCAGGATCCCGGATCCAAGATGGCCGCCGGGTCCTGCAGGGAGACGGCTTCCTCAGTGCCTGCTGAGAGCAGGCGATGAGGAAGCCTGCAGCACTGCCTGTGAGATCGCTGGTCTCACAGAGTGCTGTGCACACTGTGAGACAAGCGATCTGATAAAATACAGTGATGTCCCACCCTAGGACAAAGTAAAAAAGTAAAAAAAATCAAAATCACATGTGTAAAAAAAAAAATCCACAATAAAGGAAAAAAAAAATATTCCCCAATAAATTAATTTCTTCCTGTAAATAAAAAAAACAAAACAATAAAAGTACACATATTTGGTATCACCGCATCCGTAACAACCCCCCCTATAAAACTGTCCCACTAGTTAACCCCTTTAGTGAACCACTTAAAAAAAAATCAATGCTTTATCATCATATCACCGAACAAAAAGTGGAATAACACGCGAACAAAAAGATCGATATAAATAAACATGGTACCGCTGAAAAAGTCATTTGCCCCACAAAAAATGAGCCACCACACAGCATCATCAGCAAAAAAATAAAAAAGTTATAGCTCGCAGAATAAAGCAATGCAAAAATAATTATTTTTTATATAAAATTGTTTTTATTGTATAAAAGTGCCAAAACATAAAAAAATGATAAAAATGATATATCGCCGTAATCGTACTGACCAGAAGAATAAAACTGCTTTATCAACTTTACCACACGTGGAACGGTATAAACGCCCCCCCAAAAGAAATTCATGAATTGCTGATTTTTGTTCATTCTAACCTCCCAAAAATCGAAATTAAAAGCGATCAAAAATGTCACGTGCTCAATAATGGTACCAGTAAAAATGTCAACTCGTACTGCAAAAAATAAGACCACACATGACTCTGTGGGCCAAAATATGCAAAAATTATAGCTCTCAAAATGTTGTGATGCAAAAAACTATTTTTTGCAATAAAAAGCGTCTTTTAGCTTGACAGATGCCAATCATAAAAACCCGCTATAAATAGTAAATCAAATCCCCCGTTATCACCCTCTTAGTTAGAGAAAAATAATAAAGTTAAAAAATGTATTTATTTCCATTTTCCCATTAGGGTTAGGGTTAGGGTAGCGGCTAAAGTTAGGGTTAGTATTGAGGCTAAAGTTAGGATTAGGGTTAGGGTTGGGATTAGGGTTAGGTGTGTGTTAGGGTTAGGTTTGTGGTTAGGGTTGTGGTTAGGGTTTGGACTAGGGTAAGGGATGTGTGGGTTTTAGGGTTGGAGTTAGAATTGGGGGGATTTCCACTGTTTAGGCACATCAGGGGCTCTCCAAATGTGACATGGCGTCTGATCTCAATTCCAGCGAATTCTGCGTTGAAAAAGTCAAACGGTGCTCCTTCAGTTCTGAGCTCTGCCATGCGCCCAAACAGTAGTTTACCCCCACATATGGGGTATCAGCGTACTCAGGACAAATTGCACAATAACTCTTGGGGTCCAATTTCTTCTGTTACCCTTGGGAAAATAAAAAATGGGGGCGAAAAAAATCATTTTTGTAAAAAAAAAAATGATTTTTTTGTTTTTTCGGCTGTACGTTATAAACTTCTGTGAAGCACTTGGGGCTTTATAGTGCTCACCACACATCTAGATAAGTTCCTTGTGGGGTCTATTTTCCAAAATGGGGTCACTTGTGGGGGGTTTCCACTGTTTAGGCCCATCAGGGGCTCTCCAAATGGGACATGACGCCCACAGTCACTACTTCCATTCCGAGTCATGACGTGTGCCCATACAGTAGTTTTCTCCCACAAATTGGGTATCAGGACAAATTGGACAACAACTTATGGGGTCCAATTTCTCTGTTACCCTTGTGAAAATAAAATATTGGGGGCGAAAAAAATCATTTTTGTAAAAAAAAAAAAAAGGATTTTTTATTTTTACGGCTGTACGTTATAAACTTCTGTGAAGCACTTCGGGGTTCAAAGTGCTCACCACACATCTAGATAAGTTCCTTGTGTTTTTTTTTTCCAAAATGGGGTCACTTGTGGGGGGTTTCCACTTTTTAGGCACATCAGGGGCTCTCCAAATGCGACATGACGCCTGCAGACCATTCCATCAAAGTCTACAATCCAAAACGTCACTACTTCCCTTCAGAGCCCCGACGTGTGCCCATACAGTAGTTTTCTCCCACATATTGGGTATCAACGTACTCAGGACAAATTGGACAACAACTTTTAGGGTCCAATTTCTCCTGTTACCCTTGTGAAAATAAAATATTGGGGGCGAAACAAATCATTTTTGTAAAAAAAAAAAAGATTTTTTATTTTTACGGCCGTTCGTTATAAACTTCTGTGAAGCACTTCGGGGTTCAAAGTGCTCACCACACATCTAGATAAGTTCCTTGGGGGGTTCTATTTTCCAAAATGGGGTCACTTGTGGGGGGTTTCCACTGTTTAGGCACATCTAAGGCTCTCCAAATGCGACATGACACCCGCAGACCATTCCATCAAAGTCTGCAATCCAAAACGTCACTACTTCCCTTCTGAGCCCCGACGTGTGCCCATACAGTAGTTTTGTCCCACATATTGGGTATAAGCATACTCAGGACAAATTGTACAACAACTTTTGGGGTCCAGTTTCTCCTGTTACCCTTGAGAAAATAAAAAGTTGGGGACTAAAATATCAAGTTTGTGGAAAAAATATGATTTTTTTATTTTCATGCTCGGGCGTTATAAACTTTAGTGAAACACCTGGGCATTCAAAGATCTCACCACACACCTAGATAAGTTCCTTGAGGGGTCTAGTTTCCAAAATGGTGTCACTTGTCGGGGGTTTCCACTGTTTAGGCAGATCAGGAGCTCTCCAAACACGACATGGCATCCAACCAATTCTGCGTTGAAAAAGTCAAACAGCGCTCCTTTCCTTCCAAGCTCTGCCATGTATCCAAACAGTGGTTTACCCTACATATGGGGTATCAGCGTACTCAGAACAAATTGCACAATAACTTTTGGAGCCTTGTTACCCTTAAAAAAATAAAAATTGGGGTGAAAAGATCATTTTTGTGGAAAAAATAAGATTTTTTAATTTTACAGCTCTACGTTATAAACTTGATCACCACAGATCTAGATAAGTTACTTAGGGGGTCTAGTTTCCAAAATGGGGTCACTTGTGGGGGGTTTCCACTGTTTAGGCATATCAGGGGCTCTCCAAATTCAACATGGCATCCAATCTAAATTCCAGCCAACTTTGGTTGGAAAAAGTCAAATGGTGCTCCTTCCATTTCGAGCTCTGCCGTGCGCCCAAACAGTGATTCCCCCCACATATGGGTTATCAGCGTACTCAGGACTAATTGAACAACAACTTTTGTGGTCCAATTTCTCCTGTTACCCTTGGGAAAATGAAAAACTGGTGACTAATATATAATTTTTGTCTGAAAAAAATAGGATTTTTTATTTTCATGCCCGGGCATTATAAACTTGTGTGAAGCACTTGGGGGTTCAAAGTACTCACCACAGATCTAGATAAGTTCCTTAGGGGTCTAGTTTCCAAAATGGGGTCAATTGTGGGGGGTTTCCACTGTTTAGGCTCATCTGGGGCACTGCAAACGGAATATGACCCCATGAACGTCTGCATTCCAAAACATTATTACTTCCTTTCCACGCCCTGCCGTGCGCCCAAACAGTTTCACCCCCCCACATATGGGGTATCAGCGTACTCAGGACAAATTGGACAACAACTTTTGGGGTCCAATTTCCTTGGGAAAAATCAAAAATTTGGGACTAAAAAAATCATTTTTGTGGAAAATTGTTTTTTTTTTTTCACACCCAGGCATTATAAACTTTTGTGAAACACTTGGGGGATCAAAGTGCTCACCACAGATCTAGCTAAGTTCCATAGGGGGTCTAGTTTCCAAAATGGTGTCACTTGTGGGGGGTTTCCACTGTTTAGGCGCATCAGAGGCTCTCCAAACGCGACATGGCGTCCAATCTCAATTCCAGCCAATTTTGGTTTGAAAAAGTCAAGCGGCGCTCCTTCCCTTATGAGCTCTGCCGTGTGCCCAAATAGTGGTTTTCCCCCACATGTGGGGTATTGGCATACTCAGGAGAAATTGCACAACAACTTTATCTGTCCATTTTCTCCTTTTACTGTTGTGAAAATATAAAAAAGTTTGTAAAAGATCATTTTTGTGACTAAAGAGTTAAATATTCATTTTTCCTTTCAACGTTGCTTCAGCTCCTGTGAAGCACCTGAAGGGTTAATAATCTTCTTGAATGAGTTTTTAAGTACCTTGAGGGGTTTTTAGAATGGTGTCACTTTTGGGTATTTTCTGCCATATAGACCCCTCAAAGTGACTTCAAATGTGAGGTGGTAGCTAAAAAAAATGGCTTTGTAAATTTTGTTGTAAAAATGAGAAATCGCTGGTCAACTTTTAACCCTTATAATTTCCTAACAATAAAAAATTTGGGTTCCAAAATTGTGCTGATGTAAAGTAGACATGTTGGAAATGTTATTTCTTAACTATTTTATGTGACATATTTCTCTGTTTTAAGGGAATAAAATTCAAAGTTTGAAAATTGCAAAATTTTCAAAATTTTCGCCATATTTGCATTTTTTTCAAAAATAAACGCAAGCTATATCAAAGAAATTTTACCACTAACGTGAAGTACAATATGTCTCGAAAAAACATTCTCAGAATCGCGAAGATCTGTAGAAGCGTTCCAGAGTTATAACTTCATATAGAGACAGTGGTCAGAATTGTAAAAATTGGCCCGGTCATTAACATGCAAACCACCCTTGGGGGTGAAGGGGGTTAAGACAGAATAAGACCCCTCAGTTTTAAAACTTTTACATGATGTGACTTTTGTCAAACAGAGTGAAAGAATGTTCCATTAATAAAAAAAACACCACAGATTTAGACAGCATAAAATAGGAAAAACCCATTCCATTCTAGTTGAATGTATCTGGTGGTGTAAAAAAGTAGAGGGATCAATTATTTCCTACTTTCCCTGCACCCCCTGCTTACTGGATCCACGTCACAGAGAATGGTATAAAGGACTATTTAAAAAAAAAAAAAAGAATGGTAAGTGCCGCTTTCTTTTACTAAGAATGGATGACAAATTGTTTCACGAGCTGAGCACCACCATAATTCCTACACTCACACTGTCTTTGCTCACCGAAAGGTAGGACATGTGTATATATAACTTTTTCACTTGAGTGGTGCTCATGACTCTTTGGACTGTTCAATTACAGGTGCTTCTCACAAAATTAGAATATCATCAAAAAGTTAATAAATTTTAGTTCTTCAATATAAAAAGTGAAACTCATATTATATAGAGTCATTACAAACAGAGTGATCTATTTCAAGTGTTTATTTCTGTTAATATTGATGATTATCGCTTACAGCTAATGAATACCCAAAAGTCATTATCTCAGTAAGTTAGAATACTTAACAAAAAACACATGCGCAGGCTTCCTAAGCTTTTAAAAAGGTCCTTTAGTCTATTTCAGTAGGTTCCACAATCATGGGGAAGACTGCTGACTTGACAGATGACAGAAGGCAGTTATTGATACAATCCTCAAGGAGGGTAAGCCACAAATGCTCATTGCTAAAGAAGCTGGCTCTTCACAGAGTGCTTTATCCAAGCATATTAATGTAAAGTTGAGTGGAAGGAAAAATTGTGGTACAAAAATGCACAAATAACTGGGATAACCGCAGCCTTGAAAAGATTGTTAAGAAAAGGCTATTAAAAAATTTGGGGGAGATTCACAAGGAGTGGACTGCTACTAGTGTCATTGCTTCAAGAGCCAGCACACACAGACGTATCCAGGACATGGACTATAAGTGTCGCATTCCTTGTGTCTAGCCACTCATGACCGATAGACAACGCCAGAAGCGTCTTACCTGGGCCAAGGAGAAAAAGAATTGGACTGTTGCTCAGTGGTCCAAGATGTTGTTCTCAGAAGAAAGTTCATTTTGAAGAGTGGAGAGGCACACAATCCAAGCTGCTTGAGGTCTAATGTGAAGTTTCCACAATCAGTGATGGTTTGGGGAGCCATGTCATCTGCTGGTGTAGGTCCACTGTGTTTTATCAAGACCAAAGTCAGCGCAGCTTTCTGCCAGGAAATTTAAGAGCACTTCATGCTTCCTCTGCCGACTCGACAAGCTTTTTGGAGATGGAAATTTTGCAGGACTTGGCACCTGTCCACACTGCCAAATGTACCAATACCTGGTTTAAAAACAACAGTTTCACTGTGCTTGATTGGCCAGCAAACTCTCCTGACCTTAACCCCCATGGAGAATCTATGGGGTATTGTCAAGACAAAGATGAGAGACACCAGACCCAACAATACAGGTGAGCTGAAGGCTGCTATCAAAACAACACCTCAGCAGTGCTACAGGCTGATTGCCTCCATGCAACGCCGCATTGATGCATCAATTGATGCAAAAGGAGCCCCAGCCAAGTATTGAGTGCATTTACTGAACATACGTGTCAGTAGGCCAACATTTCGGATTTTAAAATCATTTTTCAAGCTGGTGTTATAAAGTATTCTAATTTACTGAGATAATGACGTTTGGGTTTTCATTAGCTGTAATAATCATCAGCATTATCAGAAAGAAACACTTGAAATAGATTACTCTGTTTGTAATGACTCTATATAATATATGAGTTTAACTTTTTGTATTGAAGAACTGAAATAAATTAGTAACTTTTTGATGATATTCTAATTTTGTGAGAAGAAGCTGTATTTTAATGCATAATGGTAAAATAGAGAAGTAAAATATCTATTGTATCAAACACATATATTTCTACAGCGCACACATTATGTTCACTCTCTGCAGCGCACACGTATAGACCTATCCAAAAGTTTTGAAGCTACAACAAAGTTTGGTTTTTACAACCTTCAATGTTTTTAGATTGATTAGTCGGATGTTTCTATGGTCACGAAGTACAGTTATAAGCATTTCAAATGTTTTTAAACTTGTATGGACAAATACAACAAGTATGCAAAGGCTCAGTATTAACAGTGTTGACCCTTATTTTAAGACTTCTTTCATTCACATTGACATGCTGGATATCAGCTGCTGGGCCAAATGCTGACTGATGGAACCCATTCCTTTCTAATCAGTGCTTGGAATTTATCACAGTTTTTCTGTGTCTGCTTTTTCACCTGTTTTTTCCAGATTGACAGGATTCTCAATGGGAAAGGGATCTGGGCATGAACCCAAAATTTCAATGCTTTATTTAAAAAAAATCCATTTTGAAATCACTTTTGCTAAATTACTTTGTGCTACTTCATGTTGGAAAAAAAGCATTATTCAATAACAAATTGAAAATAAAAACTTTTGGAAAAATTGCTTTGCACTGATTCAGCAAAAAGGGAGCTGGCTGGACACTATTCTGCTGAGCCACAGGGTCCAGCAAAAGATTTAAAATAAAAACCTTAAACTGTGTGCACAATTTTTAATCAATTTGTATTTTTGATGTTAAATTTTATTATTGATCAACTATGATGCTATTACACAATACTAAATGTAAATAAACTGGAAGCTGAATGTTTTAGAAAGTAAACGTGAGGTTTTGTGATTTTTAGGAGCATGTTTATATATGCAGAATTAGTGGGCAATTATTAGTGTGCAGAATGATTATACAACCAAATGAAAAATGAACATTTTCCCATCTCAATTGTTCATTTTTGTTAACGTGAGAATAATAACTAAACAACTCAATGTGTAAAAATACATTTCTGACATTTCAAAAACAATATCATGGAACAATATGGCCACCCTTCTTTTCAGTAACAGTCATAAGCCTTCCATCCATGGAGACAGTCAGTTTCTTAAGTTGATTATCAACTTTCTGGGCAGCACCAACCACATCCTCCCCGAGACTGTTCAGACCAGTGTGCTGTTTTCCTTCACTGTAAATCTCCCATTTAACAACCCCCCAGAAGTTCTCAATAGGGTTTAGGTCCGGTGAGGAGGATGGGACTATGTCATTATTGTTTCCCTAAACTTTAGAGTGAGTGTGCACCACCCACTAATATCTAGTAGGGTTAAAGCAAAGCTCTGATTGCTTCAGTTGTTGAGTCCAATTCACAGCTCAGTTTTATGTGAAGAAGGTGGATTAAGCCACTGAAAGGAACGTCTCCTGGTAGTTTTTCTTCTGATGGAACATCAGGCAAATACATTTGTCAATTCCTTATTTCCTTCATCATCATCTGTTGGGGGTGAGTCAGAAGGCTCTTATACATATAAGGTGAACAGCTTGCTTTGCTTTGATGTGTCTGGGACACCTAATAGGAGTCTATCACCCCCCAAAAATGAGAATTAAACAGCAGAAACAGTTTTTCTAGGGGATGTAGTCCCTAAGAAAAATATCTGCTTTTATCTAATATGCAAATGAGGGCGCCTTTGCTGCACATTTGGCATGGCCAATGCTTTGGTGCACCGCTTTGCCCTCTATGTTGGAGTTCAAAATATTTGTGATTATGCAATGCAATTTTCACCATTTTCCACATGTGAGATATATGATATGAATGTATCATACATTTACTGAATGGATATTCATATGCCATAAAGGTAGAAAATGGAAATAATCTTTTAAGTAAGTTACCATGCAATTTCAAGTGGTATATAGGGCATGTGTTCAGGAAAACAAGAGATCTGAAGCTATGTTTCTGAAAAAAGGAACTTCAAACCCTTTAAAGCCCTATTATGAAATTAATAAGCACATTTTAAAAACATTTTCAAATTTGATTATATATTTTAAGAGATACTAAGCTATAATATAAAATGGGAACAACACAATGTGCAATTATTGAGGTAAGGAAAATGGTGACTATGGGATGGGATTTAAAAGTTTATTTTTTAATGACATTTAATCTCAATTTAAATGGTTTGTGGAATAATCATCCCAGAAAGCGACTGCATGACATATGAAAGTATTTAGACCTTTCTTTCTACAAGCTTTGTCTTGCATGCTACTCGAAGGGTGGCAGGCACAAATAGACCCAACAATTTGGCTTGATCTTATCTTCCTAGATTTCAATGACAGCAAAATGACTTTCCTATAAATGTCAAGCTAAGCAAAATGAAATGACTTTATTTCAATATATTGACAAACATAATAAAATCTCTTCAGACTGAAATTATTCCATTCCTGCAGACAGATCATTTTAGCAATTGAGAGCAATTTAAGTGTCACATTATGCGAAATGCAATTTCAAGAAAACACTATAAGCATGCTACAAGTGTAAAAGGACACATTTAAATAGGGAAAAAATAGAACCAATGGTTTTTAATATTTGAATAAGTTTAAAATGAGAAGAGGATAATAGGTGGATGGGAAGTTCTAATATATAAAGCCTTTATTTTTAGTTGGTTTAGATATTTATGTTTTCTGATCTGTCTGAGACAAGCATTTCAAACTTCACTAAGAAAGCGTTCTCATTTATGGACACTGCATTAAAATGCTGAAGAATAAGGCTATATTTTGACATAGCATTATGTGGAGAAGAAGATAAAATTGCTTTTCCCTTTGCAGGTCTCCCTTCATCACCTTAGCAAACCTCACCCATAATTCGCAATCAAAAAAGGGTAATATAATGTCTGCATGATAACAGTCGATGACAGCCCTTCCCTCACCAAAATTAGAATCGACACCGAAATAGTGCCACTGAATACAACCTTTTTTTCTCATATACTGTGTATTTATAGTCATAGCCTTGATAGTTTGCAGAAATGTCCTTACTAATAACATCAGTAGTTAACATACACAATAATAATAAAAACATATCAATATAATAATATAAAAATAGATATAATGTAAATTGATATAAATAATGTTTTAGTCACAAACTTTGATACCAGCATTAAAATGTATAATGATTTTTTTGTGTTCTATTTATTAATATTTTAAAAATAGTTATTTGTAAGACAAAATCTCAAATGCTTTTTATCTTTAAATTACAAATATTTTTAGAATACTTTTTTTTACAGATTTTTTTGCATTTTAATTTAAATTTTAAAGGTTTTCCACAAATAACTTCACTCACCCACTAGTGATGCCTGTCTGCTATTGCCCTGGTGCACTCTTTACAGACTGCCATGGAGGTACGATATTGTGTGACTGCTGAAACCATTCACTGGGCTTAGCAGTGATGTCAATGTACAGGGGTGGGCCATTTATATGATGCACCTAAATAAATGGGAATGGTTGGTGATATCAACTTCTTGTTTGTGACACATTAGTATATGGGAGGGGGAAAACTTTTCAAGATTGGTGGTGACCATGGCGGCCATTTTGAAGTTGGCCATTTTGGATCCAACTTTACTTTTTTCAATGCGAAGAGGGTCATGTGACACATGAAACTTATTGATAATTTCACATGAAAAACAATGGTGTGCTTGGTTTAACATAACTTTATTCTTTCATGAGTTATTTACAAGTTTATGACCACTTATAAAATGTGTTCAAAGTGCTGCCCATTGTGTTGGATGTCATTGCAACCCTCTTCTCCCAATCTTGACACACTGATAGCAACACCGCAGAAGAAATGCTAGCACAGGCTTCCAGTATCCGTTGTTTCAGATGCTGCACATCCGATTCCCTGACCGAAAAAACAGACGAGTGCTATGTGAGTGTCATGCGAGTGTCATGCAAGTATAATGCAATTTCCATGCAATTTTTCCATGGAACATCCATATGACATGCATATGACATGCGCATGCAATCCGTATGCAATGTGATTTTTAACATGAGGTTTTACATAGAGCAGTTCTCTCTATGTAAAAGCTCATATTAAAATAGAATTGAAAAAACCTACACATCGTTTAACAGCAAATAATCTTCTCTCTCTCTCTCTCTCTCTCTCTCTCTCTCTCTATATATATATATATATATATATATATATATATATATATACAGTGCCTTGCGAACGTTTTTGGCCCCCTGGAACTTTTCAACCTTTTCACACATATCATGCTTCAAACATAAAGATACCAAATGCAAATTTTTGGTGCAGAATCAACAAGTGGGACACAGTTGTGAAGTTGAACGAAATTTATTGGTTATTTCAATTTTTTGTGGGAATACAAAAACTGAAAAGTGGACATCAGGTAGTCTCTGGCAGAGCTCCTGGCTCTGCCCTATTGGAAATAATATACCAGTAGTGATCCTTGGGCAAGACTACTAACATCATAGTGCCTACCTCAAGAAACATGAGAGTGTCGCGAACAAAAATAGTCATGCCGGCTCGAAAGTCCGCCGGATTAACAATGTCCGCGTCAGATGTCGAGGAACCAGGACAATCTGATGATAAATGGGCTACTGGAACAAACCATACATGGACAAGGATCCAGGAAAGAGAACCTGGATCTGATAAAATGCTATTATAACAGCAGACCAAATGAGAGAGGATATATGAAGCGTATGAGGAAACTCTGGATGAATACAAGACCTGCATGTCCACTGACTGAGTAACAACTAGTCACCCAATGTTTCAATATCATAAATAGAAAGCTATTATCACAAATTGAGATGGATCAACTGCACTGCAAATCCACCCCACATGAAGACCTGGAAGAACAACATGTGCGGTGGCATATGGGGTAGGTAAGAGATTAATGTCACCCACCCCAGAAAAGGCACTTACCCTCTCTCTTCCCATTGTCCTGTAGCGGTGGCATATGGTCTAATAATTGGTTAATGTCACCTTGCTATTGTAAGGTCACGTTAAGCCTGGTTAATAATGGAGAGAGGTCAATAAGACAATCCATTATTAATCCACTAGTCTGAAAGGGTTAAAAAACACACACATTTAGAAAACAGACTTTTAAATAAATAAACACACATTTTTTCCATCTTTATTACACTTCCAAAGTTCCTGAACATTTTCCCACGCTGTCAGTTCACTTCAGGTCAGGCGGAGAGTCTGCGCAGCCTCAGTGACGTTACTGAGGCTGCACATACTCCCCGCCTGACCTAAGGTGAACTCACCACCATGGGACAATGTTCAGAAACTTTCCTATGCTAATCAGTTCATGTGCGGTCAGGCGGGGAGGCTGCGCAGGCAGCTTTTCCTTCATTCCTCCGTGGTATAAGGCCTGGCCGGTCGCATTAGCACCGTCCCAGTTGTAAACTATTTAACCCCTTCAGATGGATTGCAGCTTTGGACTTGACTGTACGGCGGACAGGTATGGGTATATTGTTGCTTTTTATTTTGGATTTTGTACAGGAGAATGATGGCTTTGAATGGATTGGGAGTGTAATAAAGATGGAAAAAATGTGTGTTCATTTATTTCATTAAAATTCTTTTTTCTTAATATCTGTCTTTTTTAACCCTTTCAGACTAGTGGATTAATAATGGATAGGTGTCTTATTGACAGCTCTCCATTATTAACCAGGCTTAATGTCACATTACAATAGCAAGGTGACATTAACCCCTTATTACCCCATATGCCACCGCTACAGGACAATGGGAAGAGAGAGGGTAAGTGCAGGAATAGGCGCATCATACAGATGTGCCTTTTCTGGGGTGGATGGGGCAGATTTTTTTAGCCGGGAATGTCCAAAAACAATGGTCCCTCTCTAGGCTATTAATTTCTGCCCTCAGTCACTGGCTTTCCCTCTCTGGCGGAGAAAATTGCGTGGGAGCCCAAGCCAGTTTTTTCAGTGAATTAATCCTTTAATTTTACACCTACAGCTCCAAAATTTAACACACACACACTACTAACATTAATAGTGAGGGATATATACAAATCTAACAGATATGCAATGGTTCACTGTATGTAAACCATGTGTCATATCCTGTCGGGTTCTGTAATGATTTTACAGAAGCCAACAAACGCATTAACCGCTTTTGTTCAATCTTACTGCGCAATATAAATATATATATGTATATATATGTATGTATTTAATGTGTATATATCTAGCGTTTTGTGAGCTGTCAGTGTGATTTTACTTTAGCCGCACATGAATTGCCGGCTTTTCAAAGGACACCGGTGGTATAAAAAATTTTTTCGCACCCTTGACTTGTATTGGCAAGTCTCGTCTGAGAATCGCAGCAATACGCAGCATGCTGAAATTATTTTCTCTGTCCGAATTCAGCTGAGAAAAAAAATCGCAAATGAGATGTCACCTATTGAATAACATTGGTCCGAGTGCAATCCGATTTTTTATCGGATTGCACTCGTCCGTATTTCTCGCAAGTGGGTATGAGCCCCAAAATGAATTCACTGGAAGGTGGGAAAAAGTCTTTCACCTGTACACAAGATTGAGCAAACAGCTATAAAATATAGAACTTACAATTAGAAATGCATCTTAATAAAATCTTTAGTTATGCATCATTGCTTTGTGTATTCCTACTAGATTATAGAATTCTAGTGAATTTTGACAAAAAACATTGATCTTAGTAATAAAAATCAGAAAAGAGATGTTCTACTTTCAAAAGGTGTATATGTCCCCTAAAATATCAATTAAACTACATAAACATTTATATATAGGAAATAGACCCTATAAAAATCATACCATACACAAACAGGTTAACATGAGGAAGACTGCTGACTTGACAGATGTCAAGAAGGCAGTCATTGACACACTTCACATTGCTAAAGAAGCAGGCTGTTCAGAGTGCTGTATCCAAGCATATTAATGGAGAGTTGAGTGGAAGGAAAAAGTGTGGTAGAAAAAGGTGCACAAGCAACCAGGAAAGCCTTGAAATGATTGTTGATAAAAGGCCATTCAAAAATTTGAGGGAGATTAAAAGGAGTGGACTGCTGCTAGCGTCATTGCTTCGAGAGCCACCACGCACAGACATATCCAGGACATGGGCTACAAGTGTCGCATTCTTTATGTCAGGCCACTCATGACCAATAGACAATGCCAGAAGCATCTTACCTGGGTCAAGGAGAAAAAGAACTGGACTGTTGCCCAGTGGTCCAAGGTGTTGTTTTCAGATGAAAGTAAATTTTGCATTTCATTTGGAAATCAAGGTCCCAGAGTCTGGAGGAAGAGTGGAGAGACGCACAATCCAAGCTGCTTGAGGTGTAGTGTGAAGTTTCCATCAGTAATGGTTTGGGGAGCGTTGAGAGTCACCAGACCCAACAATGCAGATGAGATGAAGGCTGCTATCAAAGCAACCTGGGCTTCCATAACACCTCAGCATTGACACAGGCTGATCGCCTCCATGCCATGGCGCATTAAAGCAGTAATTGATGTAACAGGAGCCCAGACAAAGTATTCTCTTTTTTAATTACTCTGAGTATTGAACAGTTTGATCTTTATGTGAATTTGCTTGGACATTCATTTCTGGGAATAATGTCAACTCTATTGAATGTTTTTCACATCCTCAAAACCCTTCCCACATTGGTAGGCAGAAACAATAATTTCTCAAAAATAGTTGCAGAGAATGATAGAATCAAAATTGTTTGGAGATATCATTAAAACCCTTCTGAAATTGATGGGCAGCAACAATTGCTTCTCTTAAATAGTTGCTGATGTCTTTCTTCTCATTGTCTACTAATACCTAAATGTTTCAGACCAGCAAACTCTGAGAACTTCAGCTTTTATATACAGTACAGACCAAAAGTTTGGACACACCATCTCATTCAATGATTTTTCTGTATTTTCATGACTATGAAAATTGTAGAATCACACTGAAGGCATCAAAACTATGAATTAACACATGTGGAATTATACATTACACTTTACAAAAAAGTGTGAAACAACTGAAAATATGTCTTGTATTCTAGATTCTTCAAAGTAGCCACCTTTTGCTTTGATTACTGCTTTGCACACAGAAAAGGTGGACTCTACATGCCTGGTTCCCACCGTGAAGCATGGAGGAGGAGGTGTGATGGTGTGGGGGTGCTTTGCTGGTGACAACACCAGCAAAGCACCCCCACACCATCACACCTCCTCCTCCATGCTTCACGGTGGCAACATGTAGAGTCCACCTTTTCTGCGTGCAAAGCAGTAATCAAAGCAAAAGGTGGCTACTTTGAAGAACCTAGAATATAAGACATATTTTCAGTTGTTTCACACTTTTTTGTAAAGTGTAATGTATAATTCCACATGTGTTAATTCATAGTTTTGACGCCTTCAGTATGATTCTACAATTTTCATAGTCATGAAAATACAGAAAAATCATTGAATGAGAAGGTGTGTCCAAACTTTTGGTCTGTACTGTAGGTGGTCAGACTTGCTGTTGAACAATTAATCAGGGGCACTTAACAATTTGTTATGACATTACGAAAAAAATATCTTTGTACAGACAGTTGGCAACCCCAAATGGATGTGTTAAATCGGAACCTATTTGTTATTTCCAAACAACATGTTTACATGCAATGACTAAGCAATGCTTATTAAAGTGTTTTGGTAGGATATCATAAAGCAATCAAGTTTTCCTTCCAGACAGATAATTCCACAATCAATACATTCGCATTGTATTTGAGACTCATTGAGTGCATATAGACAGTACACAGCGGTTACTTGCTTCAGAAGAATATCCTTGAGAAAATGAATAAATGGATTGTTAATTGGGTTCCTCATGTGACAATGCTTTTTTTCTTGGTTGCCAAAAGACTTGACTGTGTGGATATCTTTACCTTGAGAACACCTTGCTTCAGATTGGTAAGCCGATATAAAAAAGCAGTTTTGATAGAATGGGTAAAACAAAATTGTGTTTTGGTGTTGGATAGAACTGAGGCAGTTGCACTTAAAATCTAATATAACATGCACAGTCTAAGAAAACTAAGTGATGTATATAGTTTGCACATTTTTATACTTATAGACTTATTAGACTAATAATTGGTTTCTTAAGTAATCAGACCTTTTGTTCCCAATTAACTGCTGTCATTACTAGGCACAGGACATGAACGTTAATTAAGGATAAACACTGAAGGGTTTTAAATACATTACATTCTAAAAGCATATACTGTATTTATTATTTTATTCATTTTATTATATTTCTTATCTAAAAAGTAAGCTTTGAGCTTATATTATATCACCAACTTAATATAATCTGTTTCAATTTATTTATTGAAACATAAGACAAATCCCAACAAACAACTCTAATTAATAGTCCATGATTTGTCCTTATGATCTTTTCTGGGTGAAAACAGTTTAAGATAATTAAAATGGAAAATTAATTTGGCATCTAGAATTACTAAAGGATTAGCTGCCTGGATGATAAATGAGGATCTTAATAAGGACATGTTTGCCCCTCAGCCCTTATGCTTGTGAGTAGTACTGATTTATGTGGTATTAACATTTCCATTGGCATAAGGTTACATGTGGATACAGCAAAGTCATAATTACCATGAACTCTGTTTTCTCAGTCATTCAATATGCCTAATGTCTTTGCTTCCATTATATAGAAAGCATAAAAAAAGTTTGTGAATTTTTTAGATTTCTGCCTGACTCATAAAAATGATCTTTTCTTCACCAGCAATGACTCATAATAATATAAATATAGATGATGTTATTAAACATACAACCAGTTAAAGTGGCCATATTTCTATTTAACAAAAATTAGATTAACATAAATATCCAATGAAAAATGCTATTCAAAATTTAATAGGGCATGATAAATTGATATACATTACTCAGTGGTAGAAAAGAGCAAATCAATTCAAAGCAAATCGGCTTCCAATCAATCTCCAAGAAATTAGCAGGTCCAGGTGGATTTGAACAAATTGCAATTTGATTTGCTCAAAACACCAAAAAGCACCTGACACCTTTTACACATTGACAAAGCTTGCTTTAGCCACAGAAGGCTAACATAATGCTAAAACATTGCAGAGTATAGCACAACCTATCAGAGGAGACATCAGCTGGGGCTGGAAAAGCTATTCGATTTGTGTGAATCATTAAAAAGCACATGGCACCATTTTACACCTTGCTGATGATAGCATCTGTCAGAGAGAGATCCCATGACCTCAGACATGGAAGCATTGGCCATTCCCATTCAGTCATTATGCCATTGGGACAAGACATTTAAAGAAGATAACTGGGACATTGTAAAAAAAAAAAATGGGCCTAAGCACTATCAGGCAGGTAGCTGCTATCTATCTGCCAGTTGTGGCCGACGTAGAACCACTCATGCCAACCATTCAGCTGCCTCTGCTGACATCACATTGAGTGGTGGCTTCTTTTCCACACTGCTCTGTTGAAAGAGCGGGACTGCTGACATTATTCTGATTGCAGCCAGATTCCAGCTGACTAAATGGGTAGCTGGCTGTCAATCAGCATGTTGTCGGCAATCACGTCCCATCGACAGGGAAGAAATAAAGCTGCCGCTCTGTCAATGTGATATCAGCAGAGGCAGCTGAATCTCCAGCAGCAGTGGTCTCTGAAGAATGACGCCGGACATAGAAGGCAGGTAGGTAGCAACTACTTGCCTGTTTTTTTTTAATAAAGTCCCAGCTATTCTTTTAAATGTGACTAACTCATAAAGTGGGCTTATTAATTTTTTTTTTACTGACTTTCTTTGATACTCTTATCTTACTGCATATGTACACTACAAATAAATATAGTGTGCTGTGGCAGGTGCTTGCTTTTTGCATGTGTACCTAAGTAGCACTTCTTGTAAAGTCCTTCTGAGGAGTTTGTTTTAAACAAACAATAAAAATATTTACACTTAAGTTTTTGCACACGTTTTACTAGTACAATTTGACAACTGCAGGTGACATAACAATACTGCGACAAGAGATGAGCGACTTTGCCTTTTTTAGGGTCGAGTCGGGAATCATGAAACCCAACTTTCTTAAAAGTCGAGTCGAACGAAATCGGCCGACTATCGGGAAAAGTCGTAGGTCCAACTGAAACACGAAACCCAATGCAAGTCAATGGGGAAGCAAAGTCGTCAGGGAGTGGAGGACAGTAAACACACCTACAGTGCCCATTTCAATGCCAACGACATCAATTCTTATTACTTAAGCTTGTCAACCTTAATTTACTTTATAATAATAGTTACGCATTGAAAACTGGGGGTTAGTTGGCTAAAGTTGTGGGGGTAGGGCTGGCTCCAGGTTTTCGTGGGCACCGGGCAAAAGAGTGTCAGTGGGCCCCTTTAACACATCCAACAAATCATGAGGCTCCGATACGGCACAGAAATATAGGTATAGTACAATGACAAATGCTTCACTTCTTACATTACATGACTGATATCTATTTTAAATTCTACAATAGCTCATAAACCAGACAGTAAATTACTCCATACAGTATTATGGCCACCATATAGTGCACCATACAGAATAATGAGCCCCTTATAATGCTCCATACAGAATAATTGGTCCCATATAATGTTCCATACAGTGTATGATGAGCTCCACATAATGCTCCAGCATATGATGGTCCCCATATAATGTGCCATACAGTATAGGAAAGTCCCCATAGAGTAGACTGAGCCCCACATATTGCTCCATACAGTATAATGAGTCGCATATAAAGCTCCATACAGTATATGATGGGCCACATGTATTGCTCCATACAGAATGGGCTCCATATAATGCTCCATACAAAATAGGCCCCATATGTGTTCCATATGATGCTCCATACCCTATATAATGCCCCATAAATAATGAACCCCATATGATGCTCCAGTATTTGATGGGCCCCATGGATGATGCTCCAGTGTATGATGGGCCCCGTAAATGCTGCTCCAGTGTCTGATGTGCCCCATTTAGAATGCTCCAGTATATGATGGGCCCCATGGATGATGCTCCAGTGTATGATGGGCCAATATAATGCTCCATATATAATGGGCCACATTAATAATGCTCAAGTGTATAATGGGCCCCGTATATGCTGCTCCAGTGTCTGATGTGCCCCATTTAGAATGCTCCAGTGTATAATGGGCCCTATCCATGATGCTCAAGTGTATGATGGGCCCCATATATAATTCTCCAGTGTATAATGCTCACCATATATTGCTGCAAACATTAAAAAAAATGAAATACCTATTCTTCCTGGGCAATTCTCTACTCTGGACTCCTCAGTGTCACCATCTTCCAGCTCTCTGCACTTGGTCTGTTCAGGCAGAGGGCGTACAGACGTGAGGTCATCGTGCTCTCTGACCTGAATGTCACTGTCAGGAAATGCGGAAGACGTCACAGCGGTGGAGCATGGAGAGGTAATTATTGCAAGTGCTGGGGCCCCGGGCAAGTGCCATGGCCCTGAGCAGGTGGGGGGCCCATTCGTGGGCGATGGCACTGGCACAGGGCCCCTCATAGTACGCCGGTGTGTCTGATGGCAAGTGGGCCTCCCCACCATCAGAGACACTTTTGCGTACTATGAGGGGCCCTGTGCCTGTGCCGTCGCCCACGAGTGGGCCCCCCCACCTGCTCAGGGCAACGAAATTTGCATGGGGACGCCAGGTGCTGACGCCGGCCTTGGGGGGCAACCCAGTTAGGGAGGTGCAAAAGCTAACATATGTTGAGGTGTAGGCTGGAAGGATGTGCGAGCACAGTCTTCACACCTTATTGAGCAGGGCTGTTAACTCTGGATAATTATTTAGGAAGCACTCCACCACCAGGTTCAAGGTGTGAGCCATGCAACGTATGTGTCTGAGTTTGGTCAGGACTATGGCCGCCACAAAATTACAGCCGTTATCACTGACTACCTTGCCTGGCTCAAGATGTAGACTGCCCAGCCATGGGTTGGTGATGGTGGTGGTGGTGGTGGTGATGGCCTAGATTCAGTCTTTCGGTGCATAAACATTGTGACTCACTGACTGATTTGGCCTTGCGAAGACACCTCAACATTTCCTTATGGTGGTGTGCTAACCGGTGTGCTTACAGTGGGGGAAGCGATGCAGCGTTGTTGGCTACCTTCAGTCGGAGCAGGTGCACATGTGCTACCTGAGGTTTTGTAGTCCATCCACGCTTGCAAGTGCATGGTGTTTAAATGTCTAAGCATGCAACTGGTATTCAAATTTCTGAGATTTTTCCTGCGGCTCAAGGTCCGCACTTCTTACAGATAATCTTTGCCTCATCAATAGGATTTTGGTCAAAAAAGTGCCACACTGCACTCTTCCTAGTATGGTACAACTTTTTAGGGCTTTGACTCCTGTTCTAATTTGAAGTCTGGCAAAGCTGTCCTGCAACCCTTTTTGTTGTTTTAACACGTTTTTGGACTGCTGTAGGCTTGCCAGAAAACCACAGCTGCAATGTCGATGACTGCTGTAGATCCTTTTCCTCTTCTGAGCTATTGCCAGCGGCACCCTCTTCCCCAATGGATGCCAGTCCGAGTCAACAACTAAGTCTTCCATCAACTCCTCTTCAATTTCATCTGCACCTACCTCTGTGTCACCGTGTAAGGTGGTATAGCATGCGGGAAGGGGCACCTGAGTTTCATCAGAGTCAGATTCTGGCTCAGTAGACTGCAAGGGAAATGTAGTGCTCTGGGTCAATGTACCAGCAGAATTATCTAGCAGTGGCTGTGCATCAGTGCACTCCATGTCAGATTCATGTTGGACTGGGGAATTCAGATTTAACTTGATAACCCAGGCATGGTATGTGAAAAGAGCTCCATGGCGTAATCAGAAGTGTGGCCTGCCGCATCCTTCACTTTTGGCGGGGGTGAAGGACACAAGGAAAGGTGTTGTTCCTGACAAGGAGCCTGCACTGACGACTCAGTGCTTGCAGTTTTTGAAACTTCAGAAGAGGAGGCGATAGAGCTGGAGGCTGTTTTGGCAATGTAAGCCCAAACCTGTTCCTGATGCTCCACCTTTAAAAGCGGTTTACCTACTCCCAGAAAAGGGAGCCTTCCAGGCCTTCTGGAGCCAGACCATGATGCAGGCTCAACACCTCCTGCCTTAGGTGCTATTGTGCTTAAGGCAGTACCAGCAGATGTACCACCACCACCATCAGTACCAGCTGGCCCCCCCGCCCACATCCACGGCCTCTTCCACCATACTTCCTCATGTTTGGGAAAATGTACCCAAAATACAAGCAGATATATGGTACTGCATCACAAGTGTAGAGCTGTAGACGGTGAAGGGAAAAATTTCAATCTCTGTATATATTTGAGGAGTCACACACAGACGCTCTCAGGCTCAGTATGGATTAGACCAGAATATAAAAAGCAGAAAAAGGGTACTGGATCTGAAGATAACAGGTGTATAGGGGTAAATTGTAAATCTCTCTATAGATTTCTGGAGTAACACACAGACGCTCACAGGCTCAGTATGGATTAGACCAGAATATAAAAAGCAGAAAAAGTGTACTGTATCAGAAGCGTACAGCTGTATACAGTGTTGGGGTAATTTTAAATGTCCGTATATATTTCCGGACTCACAGGCTCAGTATGGAGTAGACCAGAATATGAAAAGCAAAAGAGGCTAATGTATCCGAAGATACCAGGCGTATACAGTGTAGGGGTAATTGTAAATCTCTGTATATAATTCCGGAGTAACACACAGACGCTCTCTCAGTATGGATTTGACCATAATACAGAAGGCAGAAAAACGGTACTGTATCAGAAGATACCAGCTGTATACGGTTTTGGGGAAAATTTAAATCTCAGCATATATTTCCGGAGTAACACACAGACGCTCACAGGCTCAGCATGGATTAGACCAGAATATGAAAAGCAGAAAAAGTGTACTGTATCAGAAGCCTACAGCTGTATGGAGTGTTGGGTAATTTTAAATCTCTGTATCAGGGTTGAGCATTCCGATACTTCCGATACCTGAAATCCAATGTAAGTCTATGGGAACAAAATATCGGAAGTACTTCCGATACTTACTTCCGATATTTTGTTCCCATAGACTTACATTGGATTTCAGGTATCGGAAGTATCGGAAGTATCGGAATGCTCAACCCTACTCTGTATATATTTCCAGAGTCAGACACAGACTCTCACAGGCTCAGTATGTATTACACCAGAATATAAAAAGTAGAAAACGGGTAATGTATCAGAATGGTACAGCTGTATACAGTGTTGGGGTAATTTTAAATATCCGTATATATTTCTGCAGTAACACACAGACGCTCACAGGCTCAGTTCGGATTAGACCAGAATATAAAAAGCAGAAAAAGGGTAATGTATTAGAGGTGTACAGCTGTATACAGTGTTGGGGTAGTTTTAAATCTCCGTATATATTTCCGTAGTAACACACAGATGCTCTCAGGCTCAGCATGGATTAGACCAGAATATGAAAAGCAGAAAAAGTGTACTGTATCAGAAGCGTACAACTATATACAGTGTGGGGGTAATTTTAAATCTCCGTATATATTTCCCGAGTAACACACAGACGCTCACAGGCTCAGTATGGAGTAGACCAGAATATGAAAAGCAAAAAAGGCTAATGTATCCGAAGATACCAGGCATATACAGCGTAGGGGTAATTGTAAATCTCTGTATATATTTCCGAGTAACACCCAGACGCTCTCTCAGCATGGATTTAACCATAATACAGAAGGCAGAAAAACTGTACTGTATCAGAAGATACCAGCTGTATACGGTTTTGGGGAAAATTTAAATCTCCGTATATATTTCCGGAGTCACACACAGACACTCTCTCAGTATGGATTTGACCATAATACAGAAGGCAGAAAAACGGTACTGTATCAGAAGATACCAGCTGTATACGGTTTTGAGGAAAATTTAAATCTCTGTATACATTTCCAGAGTCACACACAGATAGTCAGCATGTATTTGTCCGTGATACCAGCCGGTACACGGTAGTGTGTGAGGAGCGTACAGCTCTATACGGTGTGTGAAAAAATGAACGCTCGGTAATGCTGCAGAAAAAAAGAATAAAAGTATTTGTGCTGTGTAAAAATCAGTCTGCACAGCAGTGTACACACAGCAATACAGTTATCAGGCAGCCTAATAACCAGCGCTGCTGCACACAAGAAAATCCTCCCCTGTCACTGCACACTAACTGTACAGCACAATCGCTATCAGTAGAAGCACAGAATAATTTTTTTTTCCTGCCTAACTCTCTCCCTACTGAGAAACAGCGGCAGCAACCTCTCCCTACGCTAAGATCGGCAGAAGTAAAATGGCGGTCGGCGGTCAGGACTTTTTAGCCACTGTGACGCCACACAAAGCAAGCCAATCACTGCAATGCCCTTCTCTAAGATGGTGGTGGCCGCTGCCCATGTCAGCTTTGGCGCTCAGGTCGACCACCGCATGACCGACCTCACGCAATAGTCGGGTTTTGTGTGGTGAAAACCGACTTTGGCGAAAGACGGGGAATTTTGAATCTGACTGACCTGTTTACCTCAACTCTAGTCAGCACATTCAACTTTGTACAGAACAAAGTATTCAATGAGAATATTGCATTCATTCAGATCTAGGATGTGTTATTTGAGTGTTCCCTTTATTTTTTGGAGCAGTGTATATATCAATGGTCAGATGTGTTGGCAGTTTTGAAATTGTTCCATAAAATGAGGTATTTTCCCAGAAAATGATTGCAATTACACATATTTTGTTATACAGATGTGTATTTCCTTTGTGTGTATTGTAGCAATTAATGATAACAATAATAACAATAATATATATATATATATATATATATATATATATATATATATATATATATATATATACAGTACAGACCAAAAGTTTGGACACACCTTCTCATTTAAAGATTTTTCTGTATTTTCATGACTATGAAAATTGTACATTCACACTGAAGGCATCAAAACTATGAATTAACACATGTGGAATTATATACTTAACAAAAAAGTGTGAAACAACTGAAAATATGTCTTATATTCTACAGTAGGTTCTTCAAAGTAGCCACCTTTTGCTTTGATGACTGCTTTGCACACGCTTGGCATTCTCTTGATGAGGTGTGTCCAAACTTTTGGTCTGTACTGTATATATATATATATAATATATATTGAAACAACTAGATGCAATAGATTGATTATATATATGTATATAAATGTGTCAGTTCCAACTTTAAACAAATTAACATGCAGACAGAAAAAGCTGTCAAAGTAAATACATCTAAAAATATAAATGCAAATGTTTTAAATTATTCACAAACAATCTTTGCTGTGCCTTAGCTAGATGTTTTGCAGTTTCTAAGTGTGATAAAAATGTTAGCTCTGTTATTGCAGAAGTGTGCATGCCTAATCAAAGATTGAAGCACTTAATGGTACAACAGAATTTAAAATTCCCTTTCAACTAAAAATCATGTCTTCCATTAGAAAAGGGGAAAACCTGACACTCTTTGGGAAGAATTCATTCAGTACAAATCAAAACCTTAAGTTCTTTACCATGAAGTAGGTAGCAAAATAATTATCCAGCAAATTATACATGATGACATGTTTATCACATTCAGGGTTTAGAAATTTTGGATAAAGACAAAAAAGTTAAGCTATAAAGATCTCTCCATCACACAGTAACACAGTGTTAGCACAAGGGTGCTCCAATAGAGAGCAAAGGTCGGGTATAGTGCCAAAAGTGCACAGAAAAATCGGGCTACAGTTTTATTCCTACTAAATGGGACATTTGTGAAGTATATCTATTTACCTGTCATAACTGTTGAGTGATCCAAAAGATTGCCCAGTCTTATGAAAACATTCTTTTTTACATGCTTAGTAGAGATGAGCGGTGTTCGAAGTGAACTGTTCGCCAATTTCAAATGTGATCTGTTTTGGGCGGTGTTTGAGCCATTCGACGAACCCGAACGATTTGGAAAAAATCCAGCTGTTCGAGGTTATGTTCGATAACTGTTCGTGCACCAAAATCGTAACTGGATTTTTTCACAGTAATGGAAATTTTTTTGATCACTGGTCTCCCGCTGGCCAGCACGCATCGCTGCATGTGGCATGCAGGAGACCAGTTATGTGAGACGGGGCCCTTAGGGCTGATACTCACTGGAGCCAAAAACGGACGATTGCAAGCCGATAAAATATCGGCTTGCAATCTGACCAATGTTAGTCAATAGGTGTGTTCTCATTTGCGATTTTTTTCTCAGCTGAAATCGGTCTGAGAAAAAAATCGCAGCAAGCTGCGATTTGCAGTGATTTTGGCATGATAATCGCCAATGCAAGTCAATGGGTGTGAGAAATAATCGCACAGCACTCGCACCATGTGAGTGCTGTCCGATTTATTTGCACCGGTGTCCTTTGAAAAGCCGGCAATTCATCCCGGCTACTGTAAAATCACACTGACAGCTCACACAACACTAGATATACACACATATAATACACTATATATATATAATATATATATATATATATATATACATGTCATTGTGACATATATATATTTATAGTTCATACACTTCTACATAGTGTAATAGCCGCTAATTCAATTGCCGGCTTCTGTGAAATTACAGACCCGACATGAAATGACACATGGTTTACATAGAGTTAACCATGTCATTTCATGTAGTTTGATATATGGTTTTCACTAACAATTACATTAGTGTATGTTTGCAAAATTTCAGACATGTAGGGGTTAATTAAAAGTGTAAATTCGTTAGCATCAGTGACGTCAGTGGGAGTCCCGGCTGACCTGAAGTGAAAGTGGGAAGCAATCAATTAAGCTTCCCACATTAAAACACTTCCTCTCCTGTCAGCTGGGAGAAGAGATGATTCATTTGGGGGTTTACTGTGAGGCTGGCAGCATTAGCTGCGGTCCCTGCAGTAAACGTTAACCCTTTCAGAAGGATTACATCAGGGGACCTGACAGAGCACCGGATAGGTAAGAATAATGTTGATTTATTATTTTATTTTTATTACAGGTGAACAAGGGCTTCGCAAGGAATGGCAGTAAAATAAAAGATGGTCAAAAACTGTGTGTTTATTTCATTAAAATGATTTTTGATTAAAGTGTGTGTGTTTTATTTTTGTTTCATACAATAGGATTAATAATTGATAGTTGTCTAATTGACAGCTCTCAATTATTAACCTGGCTTAAAGTCACCTTTCAATAGCAAGGTGGCTTTAACCCATTATTAACCCATTCACCACCGCTACAGGGCAATTGGAAATAAACGGGCAAAGTGCCAGAAAGGGCGAATCTAATTATGAATAGCCACCTTTTCTGGGGTGGCTGGGGGCAGATGTTAGTAGCCAGGGGGGGCACTAAATAAATGCACCCTCCCTAGGCTAATATTATCTGCCCCCACTCGCTGGCTTTGTCTGTCTGGTTCAGAAAATAGCACGGGAGCCCACGCATTTTTTTTCAACAAATTTACACCTTTTATTAACCCCTACATGTGTGAAATTTTGCACACATACACATGTAATTGTTAGTGAAAACCATATATCAAACTACATGAAATGACATGGTTAACTGTATGTAAACCATGTGTCATTTCATGTCGGGTTGTAATTTCACAAAAGCCGACATTTGAATTAGCGCCGTCTATTATACTATGTAGTGTTAGTTGTGTCTTCTGAGCAGTTTGTCAGCTTTTGGACACCTTTGAAGTGTTTCTATGTGTTTCTATGTGTTTTTGTTTGCCTGCCATTGGTTTTAACAGTGTTCGACGGTGTTCGACGAACTGTTCGACGAACAGTTCGTCGAACACACGGCCGTTCGGCGAACCGAACCGAACTCGAACACTACGGGGGTGGCTCATCACTAATGCTTAGTAATAGCCGTGCCCACAATTTAAAAAAGTTATATATTTAGCACAATTACCTCTCTTGTAAGATTAGTTTACTATGATGCATCTGATTCAAGAGAGACAAAATACAATAGATTGTGTCAACACGCTTCGAGGTCCACAGACTTTTTCATCAGGAGTGAGGACTGTGTTTTTGTCACATTGATGCGATAAACGGCAATCATACTACACCTGTCATCAGATTCCTTATTCTATTGTATCTAACCCCATTGGTGATCCTCCAGCAGCCTTCACATGATTTAAACTGGACTTGTGTCTGTCACAACCCCATCGGGTGAGCGGATTTCTCACCTTTCTATACCCTTTTGCCACCATATAAGACCCTATTTTTGTGCTTTTTGTCTCTCCAATATTTTCATATTTATTTAAGAAACACAAAATATATTATCCTGGAGTCTGATGAATTTATCTTACAGGTTTGAATTTATATACAAATGAACGTGGACAATTTTGAAGATTTTAGAACAATATTTGTTCTCTTAACAAGTAATTTTACTAATGTATATGGTATAACACTGGCGCTTCCTCTATATATATTGTTAGGTCAATGCTTTGGGTGGTCTTCAATTAAGACCCTCTCAGTATATTAGATCGTGCCAGATTAGGTAAAGCTTCGATCGAGGCAAGATGGTGAGATGAAATGACACAGGAGACAAGTCTCTGATTCTGATGCCAAAGTCATCTACTTTATTGGGTCCCCCACCCAGCTTATATTCCCGCTGGACTGGGCGTATAAATGCATTAGGTAATGGTGTTTTCCAGAACATATTAGTAAATCATTTATTACAGTAAATACATCTTGTCATGCATCTCATAGGTCATGTCAGCTTGACCAATTGGTTATCTAACAGAAGAATTAATTAATCATCTGGTGTTCCCTTTGATGGACCCCCAATATAGTTATTAACAGTTCTATCTTTATTACTCTATTGATTAATTGCATACTTCATCGTCATTAACTATAGTCATCATGGCGCTTCCCCATCATTAGGGTGATTATCCCACAGTCCCAAGATCATGTAGTCATCTTGTTGACTGACCTTTGATATCATATGCCACGTTATTGGTTCAATCAGCAAATAATGTCATTTGGAATATACCAGAGAAAGATTCTTAAAGGGATGTGTACATGAAGATCTAGCTTTAAGAAGGGTATTAGTCTCTAGAAGGGTCTCCCAGATCCCTTTCTGCTCCCCCTTTTGAGAATAGATATGACTCTACCCTGAATCCATAGGTGAGGGAGATCAGATCCTTTTCTCAATTATACCATCTGTTCATAATCATTATTAGAAGGTTTCAGTCCAATATACTTAGTATTTTTAAATGGAGGCATCTATCAGTCTCTGGAGTAGTCCTCTGATGCATGGGATAAAACAGCAACTGCAGACAACGAGTATGGCTGCCACGACTGCCAGGGAGATGAGAAGACTGGATACAAGATGCTTCTATCGTCCAAACCATGAGTCCAGCCAATCAGAAAACAGGTTGTCGATACCAGAATTTTCTCCCAGTTTATCAGATAGCGATGTAAGACCCTCCAAAGCCTTTGTGATGCTTCCATCTGGGGCGATATTATTCGGAATAAACGTGCAACAATAGGTTCCAAACATTTTACAGATCGCTCCCCTTTCCGCTAGCAACATGTCTAAAGCCATCCTATTCTGCCATGTCATCAAAGAAGTTGGGGCCAATTGTTCAGCTATCCCCTTTATTGCATCCCTAATGTAATTTATAAACCTCTCTTGATTATAGTAAATATAATTTATCCAATCCACATTCTTATTTAGGGTAGCCCACCAGAAGAGAACTGACTCAAATCCTGCTGCAATCTGGTTCCTAGCTTTGTACTCATCTGAGACCCCTCTTGGGACTCCTATACTGTCTATATAGATCCTTGGGTCAAAAGAGCCAGCAGGTGTTGATCTTCTGTTCCTACGTAGAGTCTCAGCATTTATGTTACCCTTGGTTATCTCTTCTGAGGAAATTATTTGGAACGGCATGAGCAACTGAGCTAGTGCACAGCTGCCAACCCAATTAGTTGGCAGGCGGGCCCTTAATCTCATGTCCCCACACAGCCACCAAATATCACTTCTTGCTGTGCACTAGCTCAGGTGCTCATGCCGTTCCAAATAATTTCTTGCTGCAGTGTGATTATCAAACCACTTAGCTTTGTAACCATCCGTGTCTGAGTCTATGGGAATGGTAGTTTCACAAAACTCTGAGGTTAGATTTTCTACCCGTATTCCTATTCCTACCCTTGTCCCTTTCCTTTGAAATCAAGGGTAGTTGCCAGGGTATGGGAAAACTCTAGGAGGTACTTGATCCGTCTTTGCTATTGGATACAGAACTGAAAGAGAATGGCAAATAGCATTATCAGAAGGGTCATATGAGACATTATTTAAGGCTACCATGCATTGTAGACCTGTTTGATCTTCGGTTAATTGTCTAAGGGGAATTGTACCTAAATGGGGTCTGGCAGATGCACAAGCAATACAGTTGGACTTATTATTTTGTTCTGCTGTATACTTCACCCACATAAGCCACTCATTTCTTTCTGTATAACCTGTTTCTATGGCTAACTTTTCCTCGTAGCTCATTTCTTCAGAGACTGTAGACCTTGATTTTCTCTCTGTCTTACTCACACTTTTGCCGTCCTGCTGAGGAATGGCCTTCAACCAAAATTTCTCCTGCTGTATTTCTCTTTGCTGAACATATAACCCCAACACATAAAATCCTTCATCCCCAGGAGAGGGCTCCTCCATGGCAATGATTAGAGGGTTACAGTATGATCCCCAGACTACAGTGTTTAGATCACAATCCCATCTTGGATGTGCCATAACAACTCTCATCCTTTCCAGAAGAGGTCTTCCTGATGCAATAAAACGAGTCATGGCTTCCTCTGGCCTATGTCTCCATGAAGCCCCCGTATTCCAGGCTGCCTCTGACCAAGAGTGACAATCCTCATTCCAAGGTCTGGTTATACATATAAATACTGCTGCTTCATCAATCCTGTGAGAAATTTGTACTGAAGATCACTGCTTTTTCTACCAAACTTTTCCCATTGACATTTTACTATGTGATATAAATCAAATATTAAAGTAGCAGAGTTCTTAGATGTATCAAACCACATTGTTATTTCTGTTCCATTCTGGGTTATCTCAGCCATTTGTCCTGGTAGGCCTGTCAGCACCATCAGAAGCAGGAAAGTCATTCTACCGCTCCAGGATCTTGCAGTAGTTTGCATGGCTCCAGATAGGCTTTTCCAAACCTTCACTGACGTAGCTGTAGTAAGTCAGTCCCCTGGAAACAGAATCAAAAACTTGTTTTTGTACAGATGTGAGTCTCCTTTTTGGAGGCTCTGACCACAGCTGATGAGGTTGCTGCACTGGAGGTGCGATGTTTTGTAGCTACAGGCCCAACCTTGATGTTGACCCAAACACCCCTTTTCTTATTGCTGCGTTGCCTTTGTGACTCCCAACATATACATACCACTCAAATGAAAATTACCTCTCAAGCAGAAAAGGGTAAAAAGGGTCTCTCAGCTGTAGTGGCTCTTGGCATCCTGACGGCTTCTGACCACCCTGTAGAAAGTCAACACACACGAGCACACATACATTCATACATTCCCACCTGATGGTATGAAGTCAGTCTGCAGTCATTGGAACGAGTAGAGGGGCTTAGGCATGTGTGTATGTGGTGTCCCCTATTCTACCTGTGTTGTGCACATGTGGGTCATGCTTGTGTGAAACTAATAGCAAACATTATGAAACCAGGAGCGAACCAGTCATGCCGTCCTTGGGCATGTGTATTTGACCATGATCTTTTTGAACCGCTGTGCGTCACGAGAACCTTGGCAAGCACTTCCGCTGCCCTCACCATCCACATCTTCATGGTCCAGTGTTCCAGCTTTTGACCAGGTCTCTGTCTCTCTTCCCGGTGACTGGCCGAGTCAGAGCCTGCAAGAGACTTAAATCTAGCTGATTGCATTCAGTTCTTACCATGACCAGAGGAGATGCTTCAGTTTGTCCTTCCTTCTTTGCTGCTTCCTTAGCTACATGGTCTACTTTCGCCATCGCTCTGGATTCGCTGGTTCTGGAATCTGTATGTGTCCTTACCTGCACTACTGAAGACCTTCCTTGCGAGTGGCAAGGCTTCCATGAACTGTTTAATAAGATGTCCATACTTGACAGGAGTGTCTGGTGATGTGTAGCCCCTTTAAGCGCTTCAATGAGTGCCATCAACTCCACCTCTTTTGTGGACATATGAGGAGGGAGTGGTACTGTTTTCACTACCTCATGCTGCGTGACTACTGCATACTCAGTGTGGGATCATCTGTCCTGTATCGGTGCTGCTCGAACCAACTACGGAGAAACAAAACTCAAGTGGCACTTCAAAAACATATAAGAAACTAATTTTACAAGCCATAAGGGCTATACAATTGTAGAAGAAACTTGAAATTATTAATTTACACTTAGCGAGATTTTCTTGCTGTTTCTCTCTCTCCCTACATCCCCCCCTCTTGAACCCAGTTAATTAGTGAACTCGATTCATGTTACTGTGGGTACAGAGTACACAAACTGATAAGAACTAATTCAGAGAACAGACCAGAGAGGAGAGAGGAAAAAAAAACTTCTTAACTAAATGAATACAGACAAGATAATTAAAAGGTACAGTACAATTATGAACTTAAATCTATATTTTCATGAACAATTTTGCATTGTGCCAACATTCATTTGCAATGTGTATGTGTTAGGGTTCGAGTTCGCACTCCTGCACAGGGGGAATCTCGAGCTGTTCCCGCTGCGGTCCCCCATCCGCCTCTGGCCGCAGTGGTTCCAGCTCAGCACAGACGTCGGTCACAGCGTCTTGCCCGGCCAAGTACTGTGCAGAGACTTGCTGCTGCAACCAGTGTTGGAGCAGGCAGAGTTGGGATCTAAGTTCTTTGTTGCTTCATCTGAGCATGCCCAGGGCAAGATCTCCCATTGGAGATCAGGGGTCACATGCTCAGACACAGCTGCCACTCCTATTGGTCCTTCAGGAAGGTCCTGTGACTGTTGATGTTCTAAAGCAGCTTCCATTGCCTGGAAGGTCTTTTTCACGTGGCTGCTATAAAAGGCTGTCCTTACCGCACGGCCGTGCGCTAGGATCATTTGCATTATGTGCTTTGCGCTAGTGTGATCATGCACGCATGTGGTTAGGGCTCGGCTGAAATAAGCCCCTAGAATACCGGCATCTCCGGTGAGGAGATTTGGGTGCACGTGGTTAGGGCTTAGCTGAAATAAGCCCCTAGAATACCGGCTTCTCCGGTGAGGAGATTGCTTGATTGCATTGCTGTCTGCATGATCACAGACTGCTATCCGCACAGCAGTTATCTGTGCATCCCTGTGAGGTTAACAGGGCACAGTACCTATCTCTGCGTCTTTACCTCAGCGACTCTGTGGTGTAACAGAGTTCGCTTATATCGCCATATAGCGCTGCGGCATTCCTGCTAGTGGCTCTGTGGATTAACAGAGTTCGCACTATCTGCCACAGCGCGCTACGGCATTTATTTTAGCGACTCTGCTGGATAACTGAGTTCGCTACTTATGCCATTTTACTAGCAGCAGGCTCTGCCTGCACAGTGGACCCCGGGCTGCGAACACACCTCTCTACATTTTTATTAGGTGCGTTCCGCAGACCCTAACAGTATGTTGCTCAAAATTCTGTGATATATACATTACCTGACAGAAGTTATGTCGCTTATCCATGTTATGTAAATAAAAACTTATAACCTGACGTTAAATTCATCCATTGGTTGTATAAATTATTCTTTTGAAAGCTGAAACCCTCCGAAATGTGGTTTAGGTTAAGAAAATAAATTGGCATCAATGCAGAAATATTGATCATTTAATGGACACAGAATGGTCAGATTTTGTCAAGACGGAAGTTTTGTTGCCTGGTCATATAATGCACCAAATCCTAGTTTACATCCTCACCTGTGCTCAGTAAATGATCGGTTAATTAGTGGGTGTGTATAAAAAGAAACCCAGCACCCCAGACCCTCACTTGAGCTGCAATTGAGCTCTGACAACATGCCAAAAATCCACCCTGCGACCAGAGCCTGGATTATCAAGAGGCTGAAGACCAGATCCACTGCAGAGGTGGCTGGCACCTTTAATGTGTCTCAGCGTCAAGTACAAAGAATTAAAAAAAGATTCGAAGAGACTGGAGATGTGTTTGACAAGCCCAAGTCCAGCAGACCCCGCAAGACAACTGCTCAGGAGGAACGTTTGTTGGTTAGAAAATCCAAAGCAAGCCCCTCTTCCACCTCAGCAGAGCTCCAACAGGCCTGATCACCTCAAGTCCCTGTGTCAACTAGAACAGTTTGTAGGATTCTGTCTCGAAATGGCCTCCATGGTCGAATCAGTGCCCAGAAGCCAGCACTAAATAAAAGGCAAATAAAAAACCATGTGGCATTTGCAAAGTCCCACAGCCTGCTAAACAGATGGACGCTGGAAAAGTGGCAGAAGGTGGATTTCTCTGATGAATCTTCAGTAGAATTACGCTACAGCCACCGAAAATACTGCAGGGACCTACTGGAGCCCGTATGGATCCAAAATACACCCAGAAAACAGTTACATTTGGTGGTGGAAAGATCATGGTCTGAGGTTACATTCAGTATGGGGGTGTGGGAAACATTTGCAAGGTGCAGGGCAATATCAATAGCCTAAAATATCAAGAAGTATTAGCTACCTCTTATATTCCAAATTATAAAGGGGTCAAATTCTGCAGCAGTATGGTGTTCCATCTCATACATCCATCTCTACAACAAAGTTCCTCCAGGCAAAAAAGATCAAGGTGCTCAAGGACTGGCCAGCCCACTCACCAGACATGAACATCATTGAACATGTTTGGGATAGGATGGAAGAGTAAGCTTGGAAGACAAAACCAAAGAATCTAGATGAACTCTGGGAGGCATGTAAGACTGCATTCTTTGCTATTTCTGATGACTTCATTAATAAATTGTATGAATCATTGTTGAACCGCATGGATGCAGTCCTTCAAGCTCATGGAAGTCACACAAAATATTAAATATGATGCTAATAGCACCACAACTTCATTCACCAATGTTATGCAACATATATTTGTATTATAAGTTAATTATTTGTTTGAATATCACATTACTTTCTGTGGGCGACAAAACTTTTGTCTTGCCAAAATCTGACCATTCTGTGTCCATTAAATGATCAATATTTCTGTATTGATGCCAATTTATTTTCTTAACCTAAAACACATTTCGGAGGGTTTCAGCTTTCAAAAGAATAATTTATGCAACCAATGGATGAATTTAATGACAGATTATAAGCTTTTATTTACATAACATGGATAACGATACAATACGATACGATACACTTTATTGATCCCGGGGGGAAATTACAGTATTACAGCAGCAATACAAACAGCAGTACATAAAATATTAGGACACAAATCTTGCACAGATATACCAACATTACATAATAAATAAAAAAGTGGGTAGTTCAGGTGTATAAGCGACATAACTTCTGTCAGGGAGTGTATAAACAAACCTAACAACATTCTATTTCCTTATTTCTATAGTTACTTGCAATTGCCTTCACAGAGATCGTTCTAATGCAGGTTAATGATTTACTTTCAAAACATACATCGGTGGTATACTTTCTTCAAATCAACTTAACATTTTCCTTTCTATTCACACATAGCGCAGTTAACACTGACACATTACAGCTTGAGGCTATGTGCACACGCTGCGGAATTGCCATGGAAATTTCTGCGGCAATTCCGCACCTCCCTGCCGCGGGAAATACGCATATTATAGGTATGCGTATTCCCGCTAAAAACTAGCATTTTGCAAGCGTAATTAGCTTGCAGAATGCTAGCGTTTTCCAAGAGATCTGACAGGTTGGTCACACGAGTCAAACAAGTGTTTGACAAGTGTGACCAACTTTTAACTATTGATGCCGCCTATGTCGCATCAATAGTAAAAAGATCTAATGTAAAAATAATAAAAAAAATAATAAATAATGATATTCTCACCTTCCGGCGGCCCTCGCAGCTTTCCCGCCTCTCAGCGACACTCCCGGCCATTCCCGTTCCCAGGCGTCCTTTGCGACAATCACCCGATGACGTAGCATCACGCGAGACCGCTACGTCATCTGGGGTGATCTCGCAAAGGACTCCTGGGAACGGGATTGGCCGGGAGCGTCGCTGAGAGGCGGGAAAGCTGCGGGGGCCGCCGGAAGGTGAGAATATCATTATTTATTATTTTTTTTATTATTTTTACATTAGATCTTAACTCTGTCGGCCGAAATATGGAAAAATTATAGCTCTCAAAATACGGCGATGCAAAATTTTCTTACAATAAATTATTCCAAAAAAAAAGCATCTTTTAGTGTGTGACAGAAGCTAAACATGAAAAAAGGGTATAAATCTGGTATCGCTGTAATCGCAACAACCCGAGGAATAAAGTCGCCTAATCACTATTACCGCACGAGGAACGGCGCAAAAAAGAAAACCAATTCTTCACCTTTTGTGGATTTGTTCATTGTGCCTCCCAAAGATCGCAGTAAGGCGATCACAGTGGTTCCCCCACATATGGGATATCAGCGTACTCAGGACAAAATGCACATCAACTTTTGCGGCCTATTTCTCCTGTTACCCTTATAAAAATAAAAATTTGGGGGCAAAAAGATCACTTTTGTGGAAAAAAAATATGATTATTTTATTTTCACGGCTCTACGTTATAAACTTCTGTGAATTCCTTGGGGGTTCAAAGTGCTGACCTCACATCTAGATAAGTTCCTTGGGGGGTCTAGTTTGCAAAATGGGGTCATTTGTGGGGGGTTTCTACTGTTTAGGCATATCAGGGGCTCTCCAAGCGCGACATGACATACGCAGACCATTCCATCAAAGTCTGCATTTAAAAACGGTGCTCCTTCCCTTCCGAGCTCTGCCATGCGTCAAAATAGTGGTTCCCCCCACATATGGGATATCAGCGTACTCAGGACAAATTGCACAATAGCTTTTGGGGTCCTATTTCTCCTGTTACCCTTATAAAAATAAAAATTTGGGGGCAAAAAGATTATTTTTGTGGAAAAAAATATGATTTTTTTATTTTCACGGCTCTACGTTATAAACTTCTGTGAAGCCCTTGGGGGTTCAAAGTGCTCACCACACATCTAGATAAGTTCCTTGGGGGGTCTAGTTTCCAAAATGGAGTCACTTGTGGGGGGTTTCTACTGTTTAGGCACATCAGGGGCTCTCCAAACGTGACATGACACCCGCAGACCATTCCATCAAAGTCTGCTTTTGAAAAAGGAGCTCCTTCCCTTTCGAGCTCTGCCATGCGTCAAAATAGTGGTTTACCCCCACATATGGGGTATCAGCGTACTCAGGACAAATTGCACAATAACTTTTGGGGTCCTGTTACCCTTTGGAATTTAACAATTGGGGGTGGAAAGATCATTTTTGTGGAAAAGATATGATTTTTTAATTTTACTGCTCTACGTTATAACCTTCTGTGAAGCCCTTTGGGGTTTAAAGCTCTCACCACACATCTAGATAAGTTCCTTGGGGGGTCTAGTTTCCAAAATCGGGTCACTTGTGGGGGGTTTCCACTGTTTAGGCACACAGGGACTCTCCAAATGCGACATGGCGTCCAATCTCAATTCCAGCCAAAAAAGTCAAATGGCGCTGCTTCCCTTCCAAGCTCTGCTATGCGCCCAAATAGTGGTTTACCCCCACATATGGGGTATCAGCGTACTCAGGATTAATTGCACAATAACTTTTGGGGTCCTTTTATCCTTTGGAAAATAAAAATTGGGATGAAAAGATCATTTTTGTGGAAAAAATATGATTTTTTAATTTTACGGCTCTACGTTATAACCTTCTGTGAAGCCCTTGGGGGTTCAAAGCTCTCACAACACATTTAGATAAGTTCCTTGGGGGGTCTAGTTTCCAAAATGGGGTCACTTGTGGGGGGTTTCCACTGTTTAGGCACACAGGGACTCTCCAAATGCGACATGGCGTCCAATCTCAATTCCAGCCAAAAAAGTCAAATGGCGCTGCTTCCCTTCCGAGCTCTGCCATGCGCCCAAATAGTGGTTTACCCCCACACATGGGGTATCGGTGTACTCAGGAGAAATTTTACAACAAATATTGTGTTTCATTTTCTACTGATACCCTTGACAAAATTTAAAAAAATTGTGTCGAAAGAAAAATTTTGGGAAAAAAAGTTAAATGTTCATTTTTTCCTTCCACATTGCTTCAATTCTTGTGAAGTACCTAAAGGGTTAATAAACTTCTTGAATGTGGCTTTGAACACGTTGAGGGGTGCAGTTTTTAGAATGGTGTCACTTTTTGGTATTTTCTGTCATATTGACCCCTCAAATTCACTTCAAATGTGAGGTGGCCCCTAAAAAAAATGGTTTTGTAAATTTTGTTGGAAAAATGAGAAATTGCTGGTCAACTTTTAACACTTATAACTTCCTAACAAAAAAAATTTTGGTTCCAAAATTGTGCTGATGTAAAGTAGACATGTGGGAAATGTTATTTATTAACTAATTTTTGTGACATATCTCTCTGATTTAATGGCATAAAAATTAAAAGTTTGAAAATTGCAAAATTTTCAAAATTTTTGCCATATTTCCATTTTTTTCATAAATAAACACAAGTTATATTGAAGAATTTTTACCACTATCATGAAGTACAATATGTCACGAGAAAACAATCTCAGAATCGCCAAGATCCGTTGAAGCGTTCCAGAGTTATAACCTCATAAAGAGACAGTAGTCAGAATTGTAAAAATTGGCCTGGTCTTTAACCTACAAAATGGCTTGGTCGTTAAGGGGTTAATAACAGTCCATAAGGCCTGTAATCAGGTGATGACCCGTGCACATTTAAGCAAAATACTTTAAGTTCTGGGAAATTATCTGATAGATGCCCAAAGCCAGTGTCCTCCAGATTATACCCCTCAGGGTGAATATTCTCAATTCTCCACCCCTCATGAGATATTGCTAGCATTAGCCCAAACTTGCAATTAGGGCAAGACATTTTGAAAGGTATTCTTAATTGCAAAAGTGACTTTAACTACTACCTATAATACAAATCAACACAAGTCTACAGGTGTACACACCTTAATTGCCTCTATTTCTAAAACCCATACGCTTGATATGAAGGACCTGTCCGTCTGGACTTTGGCTTATATACTCTCGGTCGTTCTTATTGTATGGCGTAAGTGAGACTGACATATACGAACATGGGTGTTTAGGTAAAAGAGAGCCCAGTGAGTATCCCTTGTTTTACAAATTTTATCCTTTTCTTTTGGGGTTCTGAAAATATCTTGATTAAGGTTCAACTACCATAAAACACACGATTCTCATCCATTCTTCTTTTGAAACATGCACAGCCTATGCAAAACCTACAGTGCATATAAGACGTACGTCCTCACTTACACATGTGACTATGCGTTTTTCACACTAGTGTACCTCTACTATCTCTTTGGTACCACTTGCAAAAAGACCATACAATTACCTAATTTGGACCCCTTTATTCATTCAGGATTTTTATGTCACAAATCCTTAGAACTTGCACACGCTCATTCAATGCAGGATTCTCATATATCAGTCATTCTCTGTCACACACAGCTTTTCACAACTGCTCTGTAATCTTCCTGTCTGGAAACTCCCCCTTTTTCTGGTGCTTCTAGCCTAGTTCTGCCTATTTCTTGTTCTGGTTGATACATGCATACGCTCTTTAGTGTAAAATACTAGCGGTGTTACTGCGTGCCCACTTTCCCTTAGTGCCTGCTTGTCCTTGCTGCGTATTACCTTAACCGACTGTGTACAGCTAAGGCGAGGACGTCTCGTGTTATCTTTTTATCCCAATCTATTCCCCAATCTATTCTATTGCTGCACACTGCGAAACCTCAAAATTGACTGTGTACAATCGAGGCGGGCGCGTTCGTTGTTACTCTGGGGATTACTAGTTAAGTGCTTTGGCTATGTGATCACTAGTGTTGAGCGATACGATACTGCAAATATCGGGTATCGGCCGATATTAGCTGTATCGGGCTTTCGATTCCGAGTACCGATATTTTCATCATATCGGATACCGGAATCGGATTTGTCACTGTCACTGTGAGTGTCCGTCGGTCGGGTCTGTCAGGAGTCAGCGGCACTTACCTGGCAGAAGATCTCCGGCGGTCACGTCCTGGACTGCTTGATGGCCGCCATTATCTTCTCCCTGGCGGTCACATGCAGTTTTTCGCGATAACTGCAGTGACTGCAGGGTAATCCCGGCCGTAAACCAGTCCGATGACGTCACCGCCGGGGAAGCAGGTAATCAGCTGTGCTGCGCCGGGATGACAGGCTCTGCCTGCCTGCCTGCCTCTGATGTCATTCTGATGTAGCAGAGCTGGATCGTCGTGGGACACTCGTTACTATGGACTGCGTCGGCAGGTGGTATACTGCTGTTTTTTTTTTTCATTTTTTTACAGGAGATCGATGGCGTCGCAGGATGAGACTGTAATAAAAGTAATGAAAACTGTGTTGTTTTTTTTATTAAATTAAAAAACTTTTTTATGAACATTCACCCGTCCGGGTACATCAACAATTTAACTATTTACATACAGGGACCCTGTCCGGGTTATTTATAATTCTTTGGCAGGGGTGTTCCAGGTACCACCTGGTACTCTTCTGATGCTTGCCAAACATCCGAGACACCAAGGACCACCAGGACCTGATGACGTCGTGTGGCCTGTACAGTCAAGTCGTGACCCGCTATCTGTGTCTGTGTGGCCACCTCTTTCATCTCCCTCCGGGTCTGGAGCCCTATGTCCCGGACTGAACGAACCCCAGGGGGCCTAACAGGCGCCGGGTACGGGCCAGCTATCATTATCATGTCCATAGCTGGGGCTGCTGAGGAGACCACTGAGGGAGGCTGGGGAGATTTACGGCGTGGGGTGGGCACTTGTGCAGAGGCCTGGATGTGGGAGGCTGAAGGCTCCAAGGGTCTCACAGGTTCCTGACACTCTGGGGACCAGGGGTCGCACCTGGTGACATTTAGGGCATACCATCCATTGTAACCCCAGTGTCGGGTGTAAGTTACCAAGTCTCCTGGCAACAGGTCCCTCCCCGGGTGTCCTTCTGGGAGGTTAGTCTCCACGTCCCGCCGGGTCACAAACACTTCTAAATAAAGTCCAGGCTCCTGGATGAAGCCCCAACCAGCTTTCAATTTAAAGCTCCGTACTGCACCCTTACGCCGCGGCTCCCTCACCGTACTTTTATCTTTTCTCATCCGGTCCTTATCTGCCCGGTCCTTCTCGATGTGACGTTGGCGAAGCTTCTGGGATTCGCGCTGCTCCCTTTGTCGCTCGGCTTCTCTCTCCCGACGTCTACACTCTTCCTCCTGATGCCGGTTGTAATTCTCCTCCACCAGCATCTCCATGTCTCCACCATCAAACTGCAGCTTACGATGTCCGGTTTGCGGCAGCTCTCCTGGCGCCCGACAGTCCTGGCGGCGCTCACCTGCGGAGGAAGCAGCCGGCTCTGGAACAGATGACAGTCGGGGCTCCGGTACAGACAGGTAGACCTCTGGTGCCTGCGCGGCCTCCTCCATGAGGACGGGTGTCGCTTCTTCTGTCTCAGCGACGGGGGCAGACAGCGGTATCTGGGGTGCTGCCGGTGCAGCGTTTTTTTGCAGGAACGGGTGCCTCCACTGCGACAACGTCAACCGGATCACATTGCAAGGGCTGGGATGCCTCTACTAGAACGGGTGCCTCACCTTCCGGTACAGACACTTCAGGTAAGAGGGATTGGCGCCGCTCCAAGTTTAGTTTTAGGGCACGCCAGCTGGCTTCCATCCTGGCGACCTCCTCCCGGTGCCGGGCCAGGCCTCTTAGGGTATCCTCCGCTTCTTGCAGCGTAGGAGGGTTTCCAGGCCGGGTGCCCAACGGTGGTTCCGTGGCGATCGGGTCGCTTCCGTGGGGGAAAGCTCTGACTGCTCCATCCCTTCACACTTCTGCTCGTGTCCATTAGCCATCTCTGCCAAGTCACATGTGTCATTAGCATCTGGAGAGGGCCCCTCTTTTGTAGTGAGGCGGGACCTTCGTGTTAGTTTCCGCACACTGAGGAGGATGAGGAGGCGGAACTCAAGAGCTGTGGGGCACGATCTTACATTGCAGTACCATTTAGAGTGGTCGGCCATCGTTTTCGCGCCACTGAGTGAGTGTACACCCACGAAGAGCACGCCCTTCTTCTTCACCAGTGCCTCGTCGTGACGCAGATATGGCAGAAAAATGGCAAATACATTCTCTGATGATTTTAGCAATTCTCAAGCACAAGACCAGTTCAATTCAGGCACACAGGACTCGCTTATAGCGAGCTACAGAATCCTGTTCGTGACGCCCAAGTTGAGTCACACAGAGCCAGAGGTTTTGGGGGTACTCGGCACCGAGCCCGTCGACTTCTATGGGGTATGTCACGGCTTTACCCGGCAATTGAATCAGAGTCTATTTTACTATGTAGAAGTGTATAAACTATAAATATATGTATATATATATGTCACAATGACATGTATATATATATATATATGTATTCTATGTGTGTATATTTTGTGTTTACAACGAAAGAAAGTGTTTTTTTAGTTGCGATATTTTGTTCCCCTAGACTTACATTGGACTTCCGGTATCGGAATCGGATATCGACGATATTTAGTGATATCAGCGATACCATTCCGATCCGATATTTTTAGATATCGAGCAGTATCGCTCAACACTAGTGATCACTCTTCCTATAGTGTCACAGCACTTCGCCCTAAAGGCCTGTCACTAAGAAATGGCATGTTCTTATTAGACGTTGTATATTCAGAGGTTTTATGTATCAACCAGAAAGCAAGACTAGCTAATAATAAGCAGGCCAAAGTTATTACAACTACCTCAAAATTCTTCAGCACCATGTGCGTATAAGACAAGACAGAAGACAGACAGACTTATCCCCTGACTCAAGGCGCCACCTTGTAGTCACCAAAGAGAAATGCAGGGAATCTAACCAGAAACTATCTGCGTTTTTGACACCGTATCTCTAGCACTCCCCAAGAAGGCGTACGTAGCTTCCTCTGAGTATCTGCTGTCAAAGATATATCCTCACATGAATCCTGGGAAGCCAGTTAGCATGGAGAGGCACCCTTAGTGACAGACCTAGCAGAGTAGTCTTGTACCTCAAGGTTAGCATACATTCATACTCCAATCATACACTAGCGATATAACAGTACGTAACAGACATACAAATAGCAGCAACAGAAAAAAACAAATCTGATATACTGTTAAGTTTCCTGTAGGATATTCTACTTGTTCTTTGTCAATAAGATGAACCGGGTTTGGAAGGCCCGACTATACCATACCCTGGGTCCGGCCAGCAGCTTGTGGAACAGGGGGAGACACAGAGATTGCATGTAAGAATTCAAAGGTTCTTACCTTCCCGGGATTTGTCTGTGTGTTCCTCTGTCTCAGTCTGCAAAGGTGCCGGGCTTCAGGTACTGCTTGAGCCTCCTTTTTCCCAGCCCCCGCCAGGGATGCCAAAATCTTTGAATTTATATACAAATGAACGTGGACAATTTTGAAGATTTTAGAACAATATTTGTTCTCTTAACAAGTAATTTCACTAATGTATACGGTATAACACTGGAGCTTCCTCTATATATATATCTTGAGAAAGAAGGGCTGTGATCCTTATGGGTGCTGGAAGGATTCATGTACTTCCAGTTACTATTTGCATCTAACAGTGCACTGCTATTGCCCTCGCTTTAGCATTTTTTGTTTTACCCAACAGCTATTTTAACAATCTGTGCTGAAGTGATCATTTTACCAGAGTAAATGTTTTAGAATATATTGTTTCACATGTGAATTGCTTTGAAAACACTATATTTTGTACATACAACAAATTTACTATTAAATAAATTGCATCTTACTTTATTTTGTCCACAGTGTTTAAATAGCAATTACTAGACTTCTTTTTAAGGATTTTTTTAAACCTTGTTTTTATTAAATAGAAATATTATTACCATATATACTCAAGTATAAGCCGACCCATTTATAAGCCGACCCCCCTAATTTCGCCACAGAAAACTGGGAAAACTTATTGACTCGCTTATAAGCCTAGGATGAAAAATGATTATGCCCCTATATGATGCTCCACAGATTAGGCCCCCATAAACTGCACAGATTATGCCCCGTATGATCCACAGATTATGCCCCCATATGCTGCACATATTATGCCCCCATATGCTCCACAGATTATGCCCCCATATGCTCCACAGATTATGCCCCCATATGCTCCAGATTATGCCCCCACATGCTGCACAGATTATGCCCAATATGCTCCACAGATTATGCCCCTATATGCTCCACAGATTATGCCCAACATGCTCCACAGATTATGCCCCCATATTCTCCAGATTATGCCCCCATATGCTCCACATATTATGCCCCCATATGCTGTACAGATTATGCCCCCGTATGATCCACAGATTATGCCCCATAGTATACGTCCCTTATGCTGCTGCTGCAAAAAAAAGACATACTAACCTCTCGTCGCTGGGGGCCAGGTGCCGGTGTCCTGAGCAGGTGGTGACACTGGCGCGCTATGGGGGACAGGTGCCGGTGTCACCGCTCGCTCAGGACCCTGGCACCTGAGATATTTACCTATCTGTTGTGAATACTCTGGAGGCGACTTCTGAGCTGGGGCTCCCTCCAGTGGTTGCTGAGGGTAATGAACTGATTGCTGAATGGCCTTCAGCTGGCTCTGAATGGTCTGATATATGTGACCTGAACTCCCTTTAGCCTTGCCGGTGATCAATTGTTCTTCCTGGTCTTGCTTGGAGCTCAGCTTGCATTCCTGCTCTCATTCAGATAAGTGATTTGATGTTTTTTTTCCTCTGGTTGGATTTTCCTTGCTTGTTTGCTGCTTAGCAGTAGACTTCAGCATGGTCCCCTTTTGGGGCCTGGCGCTGCAATTGTGCTCTGTTTGTGTTTGCACTTTTGCTCTATTCCTATGTCACTTTTTATTTGCTGAATTGCTGTGCGTTACACCAGAGATCTGATTTAGATGGTAGAGATCGTGTGATCTCAGGTTTTTTGTTAATCAGAAGTGTTGGTATTTTTGTCAGGGTTTTTTTGTGTTGCAGTCAGAATTCTTTCCTATACTTTTCTATCTAGACAGATTGGGCCCCAGCGTTTGCTCATTCTATTTTCTGTCTGTGTTCATATTTTCTTCTGGTCTAACCGCCATTACTTGTTTGGGGACTTCCTATTTCTTTGGGGATTCTGCTAGAATTCATCTTTCTGCCTTTAGGTGTAGCTATCTCTCCGGCTGTGAAGAGGCGTCTAGGATCACCGTAGTGTTATGATTTGGTAGCTGAGGAGTGCAGGTAAAAAGGCAATACACCAGAGCAGTTGGAATCTATGAGATTGCAGTACCCTGACTAACCACCACAACTAGAGGCAGCCGTGGAGCGTTCCTACGTTGGTCCTAGACGCCTCGTCACAGCCTGAGAAACTAATTACACCTAAAGATAGAAATAGGAAAGCTATCTGCCCCGGAGCAGAACCCCAAAGATAATAGAAAGCCCCCAAACATGTAATGGCGGTTAGACAAGAAGAAATACTGACACAGAAAGAAAATAGTATGAGCAAACGCTGGGGCCCAAACTAACTAAATAGAAAAGGATAGGAAGGGTACTTACTGCAATCCCAGAAAACCCTGAAAAGCACCAACTCTACTAATTTCAAAATCACCTGAGATCACACGACCTCTACCACCTAAATTAGTTCTCTGGTGTAACAAAATCAAAACAGCAGCCACTGAAAAAACTGTAAAAAGCAAAAGTACAAACATCAGTGGCTGAACTAAACTGAGAGGGCAAAAGCCCCCGGAGGGGACCCTGAAGGCCACCACAGAAGTGCAGGACAAAATGCAAAAATCTAGCACAAAAACAAAAAGAAGAAAATGTCTTATCTGATAGCAGGAGATGCAGACACGACACAGCAGGCTACAAGTGAAACAGGATTCAAGGATTGATACCAGAACAATTGATCACCGGCAACCCTGATGGGAAGGTGACTCCCTTATATAAGACCAGTCAGTAACACCTGATTCCCAATCCTCACAATCTTTACTGGACAGACCAGCACCGCTTGTAACCACCAGAGGAAGCCTCTGCTCAGAACTCATCTCAAACCCATTCACAACAGTACCCCCCCCTTGAGGAGGGGTCACCGAACCCTCATTTGAGCAACCAGGTCTGTCAGGATGAGTTCTATGATACGCACGGATAAGTCTCCTAGCATGGATGTCCGAAGCAAACACCCAAGAATTGTCTTCCTGACCATAACCTCTCCATTTAACCAAATACTGGAGTTTCCGTCTAGAAAAACGAGAATCTAATATTTTCTCAACCACATACTCCATATTGCTCTCAACCAAAACAGGGTCAGGAGGCACAGCAGCAGGAACCACTGGCTCAACAAACCTCTTCAACAAGGACTTGTGGAACACGTTATGGATCTTAAATGTCCCTGGAAGAAGCAAACGAAAAGAAACAGGATTAATAATCTCCATGATCTTATAAGGTCCAATGAACCTAGGCTTAAATTTAGGAGATGCTACTCTCATAGGAATATTTTTTGAGGACAACCAGACCAAGTCCCCTACTTTAAACCGAGGACCATCAGTCCTATGCCGGTTAGCAAACCGCTGGGCCTCTCCTGAGAGAGGGACAACCTCTCCACTACCTGGTCCCAAATCTGTTGCATACGCTCCACAACAGAGTCAACACCTGGACAGACAGAAGCCTCCATCTGTCCTGAAGAAAATCGAGGGTGAAACCCAGAATTACAGAAAAATGGAGACATCAAAGTGGCAGAGCTAGCCCTATTATTAAGAGCAAACTCAGCCAAAGGCAAAAAAGAGACCCAGTCATCCTGATCAGCAGACACAAAGCATCTTAGATAAGTCTCCAATGTCTGGTTTGTTCTCTCAGTTTGACCATTGGTCTGAGGATGAAATGCCGAGGAGAAAGACAATTGAACACCCAGTTTAGAACAAAAAGTCCTCCAAAATCTGGAAACAAACGGACTCCTCTGTCAGACACAATGTTCTCAGGAATGCCGTGTAAACGAACCACGTGCTGAAGGAACAAAGGCACCAATTCAGAGGAGGAAGGCAACTTAGGTAATGGCACAAGATGTATCATTTTGGAAAACCTATCACAAATTACCCAGATGGTGGTCATTCTCTGAGAAACAGGAAGGTCGGAAATGAAATCCATAGAGATATGGGTCCATGGTCTCTTGGGCACAGGCAATGGCATCAACAAACCACTAGAGCGAGAGCAAGGCTTGGAGCGAGAGCAAGTCCCGCAGGACTGCACAAATTCCCTGACATCACGAGACAAGGTAGGCCACCAAAAGGACCGACTAACCAAGTCTCTGGTACCAAAAATTCCGGGATGCCCAGCCAATGCGGAACAATGAATCTCAGACATCACACTCTTTTTCCACTGGTCCGGGACAAACAATTTTCCAACAGGGCAGCACTCGGGCCTATCCTCCTGACACCCCTCCAGAGCAAGTCTCAAATTGGGCGAGATGGCGGAAAGAACTACACCCTCTTTCAAAATAACAGAAGGATCAGATAACTCAGGAGAGTCCGCAAGGAAACTCCTCGAGAGGGCATCCGCCTTAACATTCTTAGTGCCAGGAAGAAAGGAAACCACAAAATTAAAACGTGTGAAAAACAAGGCCCACCTGGCCTGTCTAGGATTGAGTCGCTTGGCAGATTCCAGATAGACCAGATTCTTATGGTCCGTAAGGACCACCACCTGATGTTTGGCTCCCTCCAGCCAATGTCTCCACTCTTCAAAAGCCCACTTCATGGCCAATAACTCCCGATTACCCACGTCATAATTACGTTCAGTAGGAGAAAATTTTCGAGAGAAAAAGGCACAAGGGTTACTTTTAGAGGTCTCTGGATCTTTTTGGACAAAACGGCACCTGCCCCAATTTCAGAGGCATCAACCTCCACCTGAAATGGCAGAGAAACATCAGGCTGCCGTAGAACAGGAGCAGAAGTGAATCTTTGCTTAAGTTCCTGAAATGCAGAGACTGCCTCAGGAGGCCAATTCACCACATCAGAACCCTTTTTGGTCAAATCAGTTAATGGTTTAACAATTACCGAGAAATTACCAATAAATTTACGATAAAAATTGGCAAAACCCAAAAATCTTTGAAGAGCCTTTAATGAAGTAGGTTGGACCCAATCACAGATGGCCTGAACCTTGACCGGGTCCATTTCAATAACAGATGGGGACAAAATGAATCCCAGAAATTAGATCCTCTGTACGCCAAAAAGACACTTTGATCCCTTCACATACAGAGCATTCTCTCTCAAAATCTGGAATACAGTTCGAACATGTTTCACATGAGAGTCCCAGTCATTAGAAAAAATCAAGATATCATCCAAATAAACAATCAGAAATTTGTCCACAAAATCCCTGAAAATGTCATTCATGAAGGACTGGAAGACGGAAGGAGCATTGGTGAGCCCAAAGGGCATCACTAGGTACTCAAAATGCCCTTCAGGGGTATTGAATGCCGTCTTCCATTCATCCCCGTGCTTAATGCGAATAAGGTTATACGCCCCCCTGAGGTCAAGCTTGGTAAACCAAGTAGCGTTTTTCACCCTGGAAAACAGGTCAGAAATCAAGGGTAACGGATATTGATATTTCACAGTAATATTGTTCAAAAGACGATAATCAATACACGGCCTTAATGAACCATCCTTTTTGGCCACAAAGAAAAAACCGGCACCTAAGGGTGAAGAGGATGGTCTGATATGACCCTTCTCCAATGATTCCTTGATATAAGACCGCATAGCGTCATGTTCAGGTACAGACAAGTTAAAAAGGCGACCTTTAGGGAATTTACTACCCGGCACTAATTCAATAGCGCAGTCATAGCTCCTATGGGGAGGCAAGGATGCAGATTTACTTTCACTAAACACATCAGAAAAATCAATCAAAAAGTCAGGAACATCCTGAGCCTGGGGGAGGCAGAAAAAACAGGAGTGTTGGTATTAACACATTGGCAGTCCCAACTGGTTACAGACACAGATTTCCAATCCAAAACAGGATTATGAGACTGTAACCAAGGGAAACCCAGTACGATAATATCATGCAGATTATACAGAACCAAAAATTTGCAGCACTCCTGGTGATCAGGTTCAACCCTCATTATCACCTGAGTAGAGAACTGAGGTTTATTCTCAGCCAAAGGGGTAGAATCGATCCCCAGTAGGGGAATAGACTTCTGTAGGGGTATCAAGGGAAACCCACAACGTTTAGCAAAATCATAATCCATCAGGTTAATAGCTGCTCCAGAATCAACGAAAGCCTGAGCAGAAAATGAGGACAGAGAGCATATCAGAGTGACAGTTAATAAAAACTTAGTCTGAACATTACCCAAGACAATTGAGCGTGCAAAACGTCTTCCCCGCTTAGGGCAGACTGAAATAGCATGAGAGGCACCACCACAGTAGAAACATAACCCATTGCGCTTTCGAAACTCATGACGCTGTGCCCCAGACACCACTCTATCACACTGCATGGATTCAGAAGCAGGTTCACAAGGCAACACTATTCCACGCATACTTCTCCGCTCACGCAAACGTCTGTCAATTTGAATCGCTAATGACATAGAATCATTGAGACCAGAGGGGACAGGGAATCCCACCATAACATCCTTTACATTATCTGACAGACCCTTCCGGAAAAGGGCCGCCAAAGCGTCGTCATTCCACTTGGTCAGGACTGCCCACCTACGGAATCTCTGACAGTATAACTCAGCGTCATCAAGCCCCTGATTTAATGCCAACAAGGCTTTTTCAGCTTGATCAGTGACATTAGGCTCATCGTACAATAACCCCAAAGCCTGAAAAAATGCATCAACATCACTCAAAACAGGATCCCCAGGTGTCAGGGAAAAAGCCCAATCCTGAGGATCGCCGCGCAGGAGAGAGATGACAATTTGAACCTGCTGCGCTGCATTCCCTGAGGACTTAGATTTTAAGGCAAAAAACAATTTACAATTATTTTTGAAATTCTGAAACTTAGCTCGATCCCCTAAAAACAAATCTGGCATGGGGATCCTAGGTTCCACAACAGGCAACCTAGCAAGATATGCAGCAATACTCTGAACCTCAGTGGCAAGCTGATCCACACGGCCAGACAACTGTGCAAACTCCATTGAGAGAAAAGATCCTCCCAGCACCCAGAGATACAGAGGGAAAAAACAAAAAAAAATGCAACAAACAGAAAAATATCTCTGACAACCTTTTTTTTTTTTTTTCTTTCACAATATTTTTCCCTTCTGTGAGTACCATACAATATTAAATTTTTGGCCGGTGATACTGTTATGATTTGGTAGCTGAGGAGTGCAGGTAAAAAGGCAATACACCAGAGCAGTTGGTATCTATGAGATTGCAGTACCCTGACTAACCACCACAACTAGAGGCAGCCGTGGAGCGTTCCTACGTTGGTCCTAGACGCCTCGTCACAGCCTGAGAAACTAATTACACCTAAAGATAGAAATAGGAAAGCTATCTGCCCCGGAGCAGAACCCCAAAGATAATAGAAAGCCCCCAAACATGTAATGGCGGTTAGACAAGAAGAAATACTGACACAGAAAGAAAATAGTATGAGCAAACGCTGGGGCCCAAACTAACTAAATAGAAAAGGATAGGAAGAGTACTTATTGCAATCCAGAAAACCCTGAAAAGCACCAACTCTACTAATTTCAAAATCACCTGAGATCACACGACCTCTACCACCTAAATTAGTTCTCTGGTGTAACAAAATCAAAACAGCAGCCACTGAAAAAACTGTAAAAAGCAAAAGTACAAACATCAGTGGCTGAACTAAACCGAGAGGGCAAAAGCCCCCGGAGGGACCCTGAAGGCCTCCACAGAAGTGCAGGACAAAATGCAAAAATCTAGCACAAAAACAAAAAGAAGAAAATGTCTTATCTGATAGCAGGAGATGCAGACACGACACAGCAGGCTACAAGGGAAACAGGATTCAAGGATTGAGACCAGAACAATTGATCACCGGCAACCCTGATGGGAAGGTGACTCCCTTATATAAGACCAGTCAGTAACACCTGATTCCCAATCCTCACAATCTTCACTGGACAGACCAGCACCGCTTGTAACCACCAGAGGAAGCCTCTGCTCAGAACTCATCTCAAACCCATTCACAACACCGTAGGTGCGCTCAACGGCTACTTCTAGTGTTGCGGTTAGTTCAGGGTCCTGCAATCCAATAGTTTCCAGCCTCTCTGGTGTATTGCTTCTTTGGCTATTTTTTGCAATTTCTCCTCAGCTACCGAAACATAACACATGTCCTCTCTCCACCGCTGTGCACTGCTCCCTCTTCCGGGTCCTTGGCAGTGAATGATCAGGCAGGGGGCGCAACGCGCACTAACGATGTCATCATGCCCTTTGCCTGAACATTCACAGCCAGAGGAGTCGGACGAGGGAGCAGCGCGCAGCGGTGGTCCGGGGACAGGTACATATCGCTATACTCACCCTCCGCTGGCGCGTCTCTGCAGCCTCTCCTCTTCTCCTGGCGGTCTCTGCAGCTCTTCAGTCCTACAGTGGTCACATGGTACCGCTCATTATAGTCATGAATATGTGCATATTCATGACTTTAATGAGCGGTACCATGTGACCGCTGCAGAAAGGAGACGGAGATCGTGGGAGAAGCAGGGGGGGCTGCAGAGACGCGCCGGCGGAGGGGAGAGTATGATCCGACACCCCCACTCCCCCTCCCCCGCCGACCCCCGTATATGACTCGCATATAAGCTGAGAGGGGGACTTTCAGCCCTAAAAAATGGGCTGAAAATCTTGGCTTATACACGAGTATATACGGTACATACATCAATGCAAACATTACCTAACACATATATATATTAATAACAAGGATTAATCAAAGCCTTCTATCATATGTATGCTATGTTGCTATGAGATGGTGGGTAACAAAGTTTCTAATACAGGTATAATTACATTGATTCAAATAAACCAAAAACTGGGAAGGGGGAGGAAAGGAGGGGAGAGAAGAAAATGTCTGAAACAGGTACATCTCTTACATATTGATCACCCAACATGGGTGCGTAACCTTAAACTATCTTTGAGATTTGTATAGGACCCACTGACATCTTTGTAGACTCCCAACACTTCAAAATGTCTTTACGCAATGATTCTCTTAAAAAATAGTTCTACATAGGCGCTTCTCCTAACAGTAGTTGCTCTCGATACCATACTGTTGGTTGAAAACAAGTTCTACTGTCATCCTGAATGTGTTTGTGGAAGCAGGTAGATTATATTTTCCCAGGTTTCAAAAAAGGCTGCACCCTTCCCTCTTTATGTAAGGAGGCCTCACCTCAACCCATCCGAAGTAGAAACTACAGTTTGTCTAGAAAGATCTTGAATGGAGGAGCCCTGTCATGAACCCATACCTGCAGAATGGCTTTAATACCAGCTGCCACCACCAAATGTAGTAATTTATGGGCCCCTTGAGCGAAAGTGTATT